>WTXH01000004.1:0-678022 GCA_022376555.1 Russula compacta
CTCAAAAGGTCAGGACCGCCAGGAGGGGCTGGGGAGGACCAGGAGGACCAGGAGGACCAGGGGACCAGGAGGACCAGGAGGCCAGGGGACCGGGAGGACCGGACCCAAATGCACCCCAGATACCAGTAGCCGTAGCCGCCGACGTCAAAACAATGGGAGCACTCCCACAGGTCTTCATGGGAGACAGGTCCAAGGCCGATGATTTCATCGAAGAAGTAAAAGGATACCTACGCCTGAATGCAGATGTAGCAGGGTACAACTCTCCCTTCAAGAAGATTGCGTTCACCCTCACCCTCATCAAAGGCGAGAACACGGCCCAATGGGTCAGAGACATGGGCGAATGGATCGATAGATTGCATATGCCCCAAGACAACATCCCAGCACTCTGGGACCATTCCTCCTGGAATTCAGTCAGCAATTCCAAGACACCCAAGCAGCACAGCGAGCCAGAAACGAAATCCGAGATTGCCGGATGAAAGGCTCCGATTACGATGAATACATCACCAGATTCGAGAGCCTGGCGAGGAAGGCAGGATACACGTTGGGAAACGAGGAAACCTACAATATCTTCCTGCAAGGAATCCCAGCATCACTACTGCACGACACCCTGAAGCCGCCGATTCCCCTTAACTATCACGACCTCAAAGAAAAGGTCAAAACGATCGCCCAGGGAAAGACCATAATAGATGGTATTCTAAAGAAAACCCTGGGAGCCCAGTCACCGTTCCAGCGGTTCAATAACCCACCCAGGCCACCACCATTTCAACAAAGGGTTGGCAACCACGATACAACCAGGGGAACCGACCCCAATACAATTCCACAAATGCACCCCCATCTATGAACAACACTCCGGTCCGATGGACCTGTCGAGAGGCCGCACTCTGAACAACTGGCGAGGACGAGGAAATTGGAGGCAAAGGACAGGACCACCCCAAGGGGGAACGTGTCAGCACCCGGATATGAAGCAATGCGATGCTTCAACTGTGGCAGGGAAGGGCATTTCGCCCGTGCATGCCCCGAAAGGCGCAGCCATCCAGAAACCCCTACAGACAAGGCCCCAGACAGGCCAACCTCATCGACCTCCAAGAAGAGGAAGATCAGGATACCAAATGGCAGAACCATCAGAAGGAACCTCCGTGGCCACCATGCGAGCGCAGCTCGAGGGAATGACCCTCGACGACCAAATTAAACTGGCTAAAGAAATGGGAGTCGCACAGGATTTTCCCTCTGCCTAATCAGATCGGCCCTGCTTAGGGGATTCATAGCAATAACGTGTACATCTCGGCGAGAAAATCAATGACAGTTCGTTTCTATGCACGATCAATTGCAAAAAGAGCCGAAGGAGTGGCCCTGATAGACTCGGGGGCCACGGAAAATTTCATGATCTTAACTATGCCAAATGGCTGCGACTTCCCATCAACGATTAGCAACACCAAGACCACTGTTCAATGTCGACGGAACAGAGAACAAAAGTGGAGCCCTCAAATACTACACCGACCTACAGTTCCGAACAGGAACACAAACTACAAATCAAAGGTTCTTCCTCTCGGACCTAGGGACCACAAAGCCATCTTCGGATACCCATGGTTCGCCTCCATCCAACCAAAGATTGACTGGAAGAAAGGATGGATTGACTTTACACATCTCCCCATCGTCCTTTCAGCCCCAAATGCCGCAAAGGCAGTATACGTACCTCGAACCAAGAATGTACCACGACCACTCAAAAAGTGAACCGACATGTACCTCCTAGGGAGGGTGACAATAGGGGCACCACGAGTGACCCAGAACAAAATAACACTATACCAGCTGAATACAGACGGCATAAAAAGGTCTTCAGCGAAGAAGACTCCCAGTGGATGCCCAGCTCCACCATATGGGACCACGCCATTGAACTGCTACCCAGGGCACCCGACACCATGCCAGGACAACTACTGCCCCTCACACAAGAAGAAAAAGCCGAGATGCACAAATTCATCCAAGAACACCTGAAAAGGGGGACCATCCGCATCTCAAAATCGCCCTATGCAGCTAACTTCTTCTTTGTAAAGAAGAAGGATGGAAAACTGAGGCGGTACAGGACTATCGACCTGTCAATAAGTGGACAAAAGGAACAGGAACATCTCACCCCTCATCCCGCAGGTCGTAGACAGACTCAGCGGATGCACCAAGTTCACGGTAGTTGACGTCCGATGGGGGTACAATAATATCAGGATCAAGGAGGGAGACGAATGGAAGGCCGCATTCCTCACGCACGAAGGACTGTTCGAACCCACAGTCATGTTCTTCGGTCTCACTAACTCCCCGGCAACCTTCCAAATGATGATGAACGCCATATTTCAACAAGAAGTAGGGGAAGGCTGGCTTTCCGTCTACATGGATGACATTGCCATTCACACAGCCAAACGGCCACACAAACAGAGGAACAACACACGGCCAGACACCGAGAATATGTCCACCGAATGCTGGACAAACTGGAACAAAACGATCTCTACCTCAAACCCGAGAAATGTCAATTGAAAAGAAGAGATCGAATATCTAGGAGTTATCGTAGGGAAAGGACACCTCAGAATGAGCCCTAAAAAGCTACAAGGAATCGCGGATTGGTCTCCACCAAAAAGCCCCACCGAAGTCAGGAGCTTCCTGGATTCACAGGCTACTACCGCTATTTTGTCCCGAACTACTCAAAAATCGCACGACCCCTACTAGAGTTGACAAAGAAGACCACACCATGGCACTGGGGAGAAACACAAATGAGGGCGTTTGAGGAACTAAAGACCAGAATGTGCGGCAGTCCAGTACTGATTCAACCGATGTTGAGAACAGTTCACACTCCATGTCGACGCATCGGCATACGGCTGGGCGCCGTACTCTCGCAGGAGGGACAGCACACCCTCACACCGGCACTAACTCAACGGCACAAACCCATACTACACCCAGTGGCATATTACTCGGCAACGTTCACACCCACAGAACGAAACTACGACATCTACGAACGAGAGCTGTTAGCCGTCATGAAGGCACTCGCCCACTGGAGACACTACCTAGGATGGACAAAGCAACCGTTCATAATCCGCACGACCACGCCAATCTCCAATACTGGAAGTCGCCAAGAAATCTAAATCGACGAACCGCCCGATGGCATGCGGACCTCCAAGAATATGACTATATCCTGGAATATATTCGGGAAAGACAAACAACGCAGCAGACGCATTGTCGAGACCCCCAAACGCAGACCACGGGAAGATGACAACAAGGACACTACGATCATCCCAGCCCACAGAATCCGAGTGGCACAAACGATTCAGGGAAGACTATTGTGCCAAATGTCAAAGAACTTAGGCGAGTAATCGTCAGAAATGCCCACGACACGCCACAGCAGGACATCCGGGAAGGGACGAAACCCTTAGGAAGGTGCAAGAACGATATTGGTGGCCAGAATGAAGGAATGGATCGCGGACTACGTCAAAGGATGTGCGACATGTCAACAAGCAAAGATACTGACCACCGGCACACGTCCCCCTCTATCGAATCCCATGCAACCAGGACCCTACCATTCGAAGTCATATCAATGGACTTAATCACTGGACTGCCACGAAAACAGGGAATGGATGCGATCCTCACATCGTGGACCATGGATGCTCTCGCGCGGCCCTATTCCTTCCTTGCTCCACCAGTATCACGGGCCAGGGATCGCCCAACTCTACCTAGACACCTCTACCCATGGTACGGGTTGCCGAAGAAGATCATTAGCGACCGAGACCCGCGATTCACATCGAGCTTCGGGAAAGCACTCACCAAAAGACTAGGAATACAACAGAATCTATCCACGGCAGCCCATCCCCAAACCGACGGTCTGTCCGAGCGAAAGAATCAATGGGTGGAGCAATACCTGCGATTGGTGACGGCGGACAACCAGACGACTGGACAGAATGGGTCGCAGTCGCAACTGCAGTGCACAACAACCGAAAGAACAGCACCACGGGTCTATCGCCCAATCAAATCCTGATCGGCTATGAACCGACGCTGGGACCCGAGGATTTGGGGATCCGGACGAACAATGAAGCGGTCGAACAAAGGGTACGACGGATGGAGGAAGCACGGGAACAGGCAACCAGGGCAATCAACAAGAAGGCAGCTGAAACACCTCCGGGACAATACAAAGCCGGAGATCAAGTATGGCTAGAAGGGACCCACCTAACACTCCCACATCAAGGGTCCAAATTGAACCCGAAGCGATACGGCCCCTTCAAGATCCTCAAGGAAGTATCCCCGGTCGCTTTCCTACTGCAGCTTCCCACGTCATGGTTAATCCATCCGGTATTCCATGCGTCTCTCCTTACCCCATACAGAGAGACGGACACCCACGGGCCCAATTACGCCCGACCCCCTCCTGACCTCATAGATAACGAAGAACAATACGAAGTGGAGCAAATCAGAAATCATCGCTATCAGAAGCGATCGAAGAAGCTCCACTATCTCATAAAGTGGCGGGGCTACCCCGAAAGCGATAACACCTGGGAACCAGCTGACCAGGTGCATGCCCCGGATCTCCTTCGGGAGTATCACAAGCGCCGGCCCTTGACGACATAAAAGGGAAGCAGAAACCCCGGCAAAAGCATCAACTCGACCCTCATTTCCCATCTCATCATTTCTCCTCCACTTCCACATGTCTTCGCCAACCCCAGTCCCAGTCCCAGCACCAACGCGCGTGTCGCGTCCGAGGAGGCTCTCCAGCCTCCCTCCGCAGCGGCCAGCCCCGACGCGCCACTACCGCTCCCTCCTCCAACACCATCCCTCCCGGGGCATTCCCCGACCTGGAAACCAACGCCTTCTGGGAAGGCCCCCTCTCCCCCGTACCGTCCGATCTGTCCTGGACGGGTACGAAAACCTCAGCCCGGTCCAGCTCCGCCAGCTGGCATCGGGTCTCGCCTCCACGCTCCAACAGCGTGAAACACTATTCCAAGACGAGGCACGATGCCTCAACGCAATTCGAGGAGGTCAACCGAGACAACTGCGAACTCAAAGCGCGGATCCAGCAGATCGATGGGGAGCCCCTTTTGTGCCCTGATGGGTACGTCGAGAACGAGGGGAGGCTCCCCGACTTCACCATCACCACCCCCGACGGCGAGAAACCCGCCGTATTCATCAAACAGCTGGATGACGGATGAGTGGCCGGGCTGGCGGCTAATGCAACGGGCGATCACGACGCCCAAATTATCGACCTTTACGCGTGCCCGACTTCGACGACTTCCCCCTCTCCCCGCTCCCACCTTGGTTCCGCGCCCGCTTATGGGGAACCGAAATCGACTACCACCCACTCCGGGAGGCGGTCATCGGTTTGGACGACTGGAACCTCCTCGCCGAGGTCTCGCGCTACCGGGTACTGGACCGTGAGACCGACATTCTGCACGCCGAGCTCGCCTGGCTCAGCGAACCTGGCGGCGTCGAAGCCGCAAACAGGCATGCGAGGACCGGCTCGTGGCATCAAGAGCTGCGAGAAAGATTCCCATGGTGGGGGTCGAGCGACCGCAGTTGGCCCAGCGATCAGCATGGAGGAAAACAGGATGAGGGCATCCTGTCTAGCGAAAGGGTGGTGTAACCGGCCTGGGGTGATGGTTCAACACCATCGCGCCCCTGTAAGTTGCGGAACCGGCCAAATAAGAGGACTCGTGCCCCGTTTCATGTTCGTGCCCCGTTTCATGTAGATCAGCTTGTGATTTCTTGAGTGGCTTGTGCCATTGGTTGTTATTGTTCTGTGTTTAAAATAGGTAGCACTGCCCCTTCAGGCCTTAGGCCTGCCCTCAAGTACTATGTACTATAAATAGGGGACTCATTACGCCTGGTAGAGGCAAGTTGAGTCTCTTGTCTCAATACTAGCAGTGTTCTACTTCATTGTGGGTGGCTACTGAGTCGGAGCTCAGCAAGCGGTAACCCAGGCATCGACATCGACTTGCAGGTCGACTTCCATTCTATAAGTCTTCTAGGACACTTCGAGTCCTAGCTTATCGACTTCGTGTGTCTACTGTTACTGTCAAACCCTTGGCGGTGACACATGCTGACTATCCTAGGATACTAGCTACTAGGAAAGTCCAAAAGTCCAACCAGTATCTTACCAACCCCAGGCCTAGACTGGCCTACCAGTCCTGGGGGTCAAACATCTCTCTCAAATGTTATCAGCAGTTCTCTTTCCTTCTTGCAAGCCACTCTGTGACAGAGACACCCCTTGGAAAGTATACAGTATTCATTACAAAGGTCCCATCCACCCAGTACACCCCCAAAGTGGATGACAGAGACTTATAACTTTGCATGAGGGATTCTTGACAAGTTCTTCACCACCAGCTTTCAATGACGGAGTTTAAGGACAAGTTCAATATAGCACCCTATCATCAGGTCAATAACAAGGGCATATGAACTTGGTCCAACCTGATGTCTGCAGATTGGGCTTGGAAACAAGCAGTGCATGGCATGGGCTCAGGATATATTAAAATTTGATATAAATTCTCACCAGGACACAATTGCCAAAGATCAATCAATCATGGGGCCATGTTTGTTCTGGTTGTAGCAGGGAGTGATAAGACGACCATGTCCATTGCTACAGGTCATCAAGAATATCATCCTGTCTACATGTCCCCTGGAAACCTCACTAATGTGGCTTGGTGGGCTTATGGTAATGCTTTACTTCCTGTGGCCTTCCTTCCAATTCCAAAGAGTGAGTTTTCTTCACAAGTTTTAGTCAGCTCAAATTCAAGTTGAATTATGCTTGCAGCTTCAAAAAAGCATTGGAAAACAGTGAACTACAAAAAAATTGCCACCAAATGTACCATGCATGCCTTGCCCACATTTTCGAGCCCCTTAAAGCTGGCATGACCACTCCTGAAGTTGTGAAGTGTCCAGATGGTCACTTCTGCAGGGCAGTGTATGGACTCGGTCTATACATTGCTGATTACCCTGAACAGGTTTGGTTAGCAAGCATTGTGCAAGGATGGCATCCAAAGTACATGTCAAATTCATATTCCTTTATTGTAGGAGTACTCAAAATTTAATAGATGTGACACACCACTGGATCATCTCAACCAACCAAACTCACATCAATGTACCCATGAAAAAACCAACTTCCTCATCAGTGCTTGGATCCCAGAACATTATGGAGTGACTTAGAATTTGTGCTGACATCATCGTAAGTTGTTTTTATTTGTTTTAGTTCTATTCTCTAAATCAAATATTTGTAGCCATTCACTCATGGATTTCCCTCGGCTGACATCCATAAGCTCTTGACACCTGATTTGCTACATCAGGTGATCAAAGGCACATTCAAGGATCATATTATCATGTGAATTAACCAGTATCTTATGGAAGAGCATGGAGAGGCTCATGCCCATGAGATTATAGCTGACATTGATCATTGGTATGTGGTTTCAACTTTCACAATGTCAAATCAAATTATAACCATTAATATATAGAATATTGGCTGTGCCACCTTTTCTGGGACTTCAACAATTCCCAGATGGTTGTGATTTTGCACAATGGACTGGAGATGATTCCAAGGCTCTCATGAAGGTTTGTACTACTGGAAACACTTTCTGTTCTTCACATTCATGCTCATTTGCACCAGGTTTATCTTGCTGCTATCGCTGGCCATGTACCTTCAGAAATGGTCCAGTGTTTAGCGGCCTTCTTGGACTTTTGCTATATTGTATGGCACAATGCAATTACAGCAGAGGATCTTGTTGAACTACAGAGTATCCTAGATCATTTCCACACCCATTGTGAGGTGTTCATTGGCACAGCTGGCATTACTGGTGAGCGCATATCTTTACCCTGTCAACACTCGCTAATGCACTATATTTGTTGTATTATTCTCTTCAGCTCTCCAAATGGCCTCTGCTCATCAATCACAGAGTCCAAACATATTAAGGCAGTGAAGGAACCCTGGCAGCGGTCAAGTCGATTCAAGGCTCTGAAACAGATGTTAGTCATGATTTCTTGAATGGACAAGCTCAGTGCAGCATCACAAGCTCATACTGAACTTGGCATGATGGATGGTACCATGTCTTCATACACAGCCATGATCCAAAGGGGGGGAAAGCTGCAGCCATGTGCAGCAGCCACAGATGAGGAGGATGACAATGACAATAATGGTCCAGTGCCAGGCCCAAAGTCTCTCTCCTCCATTGAGTTAGCTTGCAGTCATGGTAAGTTTTCTGCATTCTATTCATCTGTATTCCATACTCATTGCCCACCGCTTTCAGCTTGAGGCTACCCCTGCAGTGCCAAAGCTCTTGCAAACCACATTGGAGAGCCTCAATTTGTAGACCTTTTATGAAGGTTTTTATATGAACAGGTTAACCTAAATTCAGCAACTTCACCAGAAGATGTTTTGCTCAATGAATGTCCCTCATTTGTTGGTAAGATCTCTGTCTTCCATTCTGCCATTGCCCACTTCTACGCACCAAGTGATCTTTGCAGCGCTGGTGGGATGTACTGTGAGCACATCTATTCAAATCCTAACTGGTGCAGAGAGTATGCCCACTATGACACAATGTTTGTTGAGACAAACTCAGAGCTTGATGGCATGCCTGGCATGGCTATTGGCAGTGCACATCTCACATCTGTTTTTCTCATTCAAGTTCAGGGGGAAGCAGTATTCCTGTGTGCTTGTGCATTGGTTAGTTCCATATGATGAGCCAGACAAGGATACTGGGATATGGGTGGTTCAGCCAGAATATCAGGGTAATGGACATCACACTCTCTCCATAGTGTTGCAAGGGCAGCTCACCTCCTTCCCATTTACAGATCTTCCTTCCTACCCAAGGATTTCCATTTTGCTGATTCTCTAGATGTATTCCTCACATACTTTGTTAATCCTTACATTGACCACCACAGCAATGAGTTTTTGAAATAGCATTTGATTTGATTTGATTTGATTTAGTTTAGTTTAGTGTCATGGTAGACTATTGGGACACTTATGCTTACTAATCTTCTTGCCTTATACATACATATTTCTCACAGTCTGGCTGGAGTTGTCACCACTTCCCCCTCCTTACCTTACATCACCTCTATTACACTCCTGCCAATCCCTTCTGCTGTTGTGTTGCCTTGGCTTATTACTAGACTACTTACACTAATCTGCCGACGGTTTTCGTGGCCTTATTGCCACTGAAACATGTCAAGCACTGCCGAAGACTCTGCTTAAATAGTTGTGTATGAATACGCTCATAGAAGGGGACCAAAGCCCTAAGCTTGGTCTCTTGTGAATCCTAGACATTCTCAGAGCAATCCTCCGAGTGATATGAAGCTTCCCAGCCCCTTTTCCTTCCCACTTGCACCCTAGAACATACCCTAGGGTCTGCTAAGCGACTTAGTGACGCGTTTCACTTAATCTACCATATATAGTAAACCGAGTCCCGATTGGGAACTCTTCAAACTCCGACACATACATTAAGTGCTCAGAAAGGCATTGCCTTTCTTCGCTTCAGACAGACGAAGGTCACTGAGTAACAGACCTCTCAGTGCTCTATAAAACTACCCTATCTGCATCAAAAACCCAGCAGGAAGGAGCAGCTCCTTCCATTCACAACCTTAGTGGCATACCAACAAACTAAGTGCAATACAAGGCATATCAGCACTCCAGACATCCCTTCCTTTGGATACGTGTCTTAAGTATCCAAATTGACTCCTTCACATCTAGATACCCTTCCTCCTTCAGGAGATAGAGGACAACAGCAGCCAACACCTGATGAAGTGCAGCTGAAGAGGGTGGTTCACACAGAGAAAGAACTCTGTAGGAGATGAGACGTCTTGCTCACTCCCAAGGGTGTATTTATAGTCCCTATGGTCTACATATGTCCATAAACCCTTAAGGGGTGAGTACAGGTGTCCACTATATCGCATAATTACAATATTCTACATATGGATGAGTCCGATGAGTCCGCACATACCCTGAGCCCTCAGAAGGGGTACGCATAAGCGTAGAACCATACTAAAAGGTCTATATGTGACTGTAACTACCTGATCGTAAAGACAGTAGGTAAAGTGTCAATCTGAAACAGTTCAATCATACAATAATCAGGTCAGATAACAAAAGAGAGTTCTTAGATCAGCCATAAGGGCATAATCACATTGTTTTAGGGTATTGTACGTACGTAGGTGTCCATGCAGTCTATGTGCCGACATGTGCTCACTAAGTCCGTAATTGTCCTGGAGCATTAAGTGCCCCTTGTAATGTCCAGGCCGGTTCTACCGAACCCCTGAGCGTGAGACTGTCTGGTCCAGGCATAGCCGCGCAGACATTCCGTCTCAACAACACCACCACTACCCACAGCCATTCTAACAAGGCATTAGAACTCCACAGAAGACAACCAAGATGACAGTCACTGACGCAGATATCATCCTACACATACAGCAGAAGGACAGAGACAGGCCAGATGCCCTACCCCTCATACAAAGAGAATGAGCAGCCAAGGAGGCTGCCAGACAGAAATATCAACAGAACCACCTCACTCAGTCCAGCGTGACATTTAGTTTATGTTAGTTTTATTTAAATCTTGGGCACTTGCAATACTTGTGAAACTTGTCAGTGCTTGCCAACTTGTGCAACAGGCTCAAAAGCCCCAAAAGCACCCAAAAGTTTGCAAGGATTTTGTCATTTTGCTGATGTGAAGACTTTTCTGTGACGTCTATACTCAGCTGGTATGGCGTTGTTCAGTTCTGGGTTGCCTGTGGCACTTCCTATTGTCACTCTTCCTAGGAGATACATGTCAGTTCTTTTCCTGACTGGTCATGGTTCGTTCTTGGTGTGGGGTACGTATACTGCCTTCACAGCGTTCGGGGCTGAGAGGATGACAGGGAGGTGAGTGAAATCGATCCATCCTCTTTTCCAGTCGATTTTCGGTTGGACGGAGGTGAACCACGGGTATCTGAAGATGGCCTTGTGGTCTCCTAGATCAGAGAGGAAGAACCTCTGGTTTGTGGTTTGCGTCCCTGTTCTGAACTGTAGGTTGGTGTAGTATTTGAGGGCTCCGCTTTTGTTTTCTGTTCCATCGACATTGAACAATGGTCTTGGGTTTGCCAACTGTTTGATGGGGAGTCACAGCCATCTGGCGTAGCTAAGACTCATGAAATTTTCCGTGGCCCCTGAGTCTATGAGGGCCACTCCTTTGGCTCTTTTCGCAATTGATCGTGCATAGAAACGGACTGTCATAGATTTCCTTGCCAATATGTACACGTTATCACTATGAATTCGCCTAAGCAGGGCCAATCTGATTAGGCAGAGGGAAAATCCTGTGCAACTCCCATTTCTTTAGCTAGTTTTATTTGGTCGTTGAGGGACATCCCCTCTAGTTGGGTTTGCATGGTGGCCACTGAGGTTCCTTCTGATGGTTCTGCCATTGGGTAATCCTGATTTTCCTCCTCTTGGAAGTCAATGAGGTTGGCTTGTCTGGGGTTTTGCCTGTAGGGGTTCCGGGGCTGTTGTTGTCTTTTGGGCAGGCGCGGGCAAAGTGCCCCTCTCTTCCGCAGTTGAAGCATTGCATTGCTTCGTATCCAGGGGCTGACATGTTTCCCCTAGCAGGCGGTCCTGTTCTCTGTCTCCAGCCTCCTCGTCCCCTCCAATTGTTAGGGGTGCGGCCCCTAGATAGGTCCATGGGGACTGGGGTATTGTTCATGGATGGGGGTGTGTTTGTTGAATTGTATTGGGGACAATTCCCCTGGTTGTATCGAGGTTGCCAATTCCTTTGTTGGAATGGTGGTGGCCTGGGTGGATTGTTGAACTGCTGGAACGGTGATTGTGCTCCCAGGGTTTTCTTTAGAATGCCATCTATGATGGTCTTTCCTTGTGCGATGGTTTTGACCTTCTCTTTAAGGTCATGGTAATTGAGGGGGATTGGCGGCTTCAGAGTGTCGTGTAGGAGTGATGCTGGGATTCCCTGGAGGAAGATGTTGTAGGTTTCCTCATTTCCCAACGTGTATCCAGCTTTCCTTGCCAGGCTTTCAAACCTGGTGATATATTCGTCATAGTTGGACCCCTTCATCTGACAATCCCTGATTTCATTTCTGGCTCATTGGGCTGCCTGGGTGTCCTGGAACTGTTGGCTGAATTCCAGGAGAAATTGATCCCACAGTGCTGGGATGTTGTCTTGGGGCATTGTAATCTATCGATCCATTCACCCATATCTCTGACCCATTGGGCCGTGTTTTCACCTTTGATGAGGGTGAGGGTGAAGGCAATCTTTTTGAACGGGGAGTTGTATCCTGCTACATCTGCATTCAGGCGCAGGTATCCTTTTACTTCTTTGATGAAGTTGTCCGCTTTGGACCTGTCTCCCATGAAGACTTGTGGGAGTGCTCCCATGGTTTTTACATCGGCGGCTGCTGCCACTGGTATTTGAGGTGCGTTCGGGTCTGGTCCTCCTGGTCCTCCTGGTCCTCCTGGTCCTCTTCTGGATCCTCCTGGAGGTCCTGACCTTTTGAGGACTTGTCTGAGGACATTCTGAATGTGTTGTGGTGCACTTTGGGTAGTTGTGGATGGTTGGGCGGCAATGGCCATAGCTGTGGTGGTTTGTGTGGACATGGCTTGTGAGAGGCTGGGGATTCTAGCTCCTGCTGGTAGGGCGTCGGTGGGCAGTCCTTGTAGTGGAGTGAGGGTTCTGATGGGAAATACTGGTGCTTTTTCTTCCACCAGTGTGATCTTGATCTTGTTGAAGGCATCATCGATTTCTTTGACCGCCTCATCTGATTCTGTGTCTGAGACGACTTCGGGCTCCTCTAGTTCTTCATCGAGAAGCTCATCAGCTTCTGATCCTTCGGTGTCGTACTTGTGTAGCTGTGGGACTGCTGCTCCCAAGGTATATCGTCCTTCTGTCCAATGGACTTCCTTCCACCTATTGTCGTGGATGCACACCAGCTTTGGGTTGGTTGGCGCTTTGCCTCTCGCTGTGACAATGATCTGTATATCCTGATCCGTGGGATTGGCTGGATGTTCTTTGGAGATGTATCGAACCCTGTGGTTCCTTCTGCCTTCAGTGGCATCTACCCAATCGAGGGTCATAGTCTGCAGTGTCCCTTCTGAACTGCTAGCCGTATTGAAAACAAGTTGAGTCTAATGTCACCGCCAAGGGTTTGACAGCAACAATAGACACACTAAGTCAATAAGCTAGGACTCGAAGTGTCCTAGAAGACTTATAGAGAAGAAAGTTGACCTGCAAGTCGATGTCGATGCCTGGGTTACCGCTTGCTGAGCTCCGACTCAGTAGCCACCCGCAATGAAGTAGAACACTGCTAGTATTGAGACAAGAGACTCAACTTGCCTCTACCAGGCATAATGAGTCCCCTATATATAGTACAAAGTACTTGAGGGCAGGCCTAGGGCCTGAAGGGGCAGTGCTACCTATTTATACTTGAAACACAAGAGAGAACAATAATGACCAGTAGCAAAGGTCGCTCAAGAAATCACAAGCTGATACACATGAAACGGGGCGCGAACATGAAATGGGGTCAGAGTCCTCTATTTGGCCGGTTCCACAACTTACAGGGGCGCGATGGTGTTGAACCATCACCCCAGGCCAGTTACACCTTCGGTTGCAACTGAGACGCGGAGCTCAATTGGTCACATGAAAGTCACGGGGTTGGTTGCGAAATTAGGCCAACTGTCTGAGGCCCAACAAGTTGTGACAAGAAAAGTGTGAGAATCCTGATGTCGTGCCAGTGCATAACTCATATTGTATTTCAATCCAAAAAGAACTAGTTAGAACACTTCAGGTCAACAATGTACACCAATAGAAGAAACATATTTTTGTATGTTCTCCTCCCCTGTTCCAGCCCAACTTGTGCCCTCTATCTGGCAGGCCTTCCACGATGGCATGGCATGTGTCGATGCAAGAATGTCAGTGATAACATCTGCATTCAGTGCTATCGTGCATCCACTGGATGATGCTGATGCAAATCTTAGGATTAAGTGAGGGATTGTGGACACATGCATGTGTTGTCTGTAGGACAGCAATGTACTCAGTGTCACACATATGGCACAATAACTCTGTATTCACCTGTAGGACAGCAATGTACTACAGGGCGTAAGCCTAATGGAATGACTATGGACAATAAACAAAGGGTGCTCACCTCAGTGTCACGTGTACAGCACAATAACTGAGGTGACAGTAGTTCTACTCTACTGCTATTTATCTATGATGCAGGCTCTTGGCCCAAAGTTTCTGAAACATACAACTAATTGTCCTAGTTCTACCGATATGAGAATGTACATAGAACTATCTGTAGGTAGCTAAATGACTGCTGTACTCTAATACTACACATATGAGTCTTGTGTCCACGGGTATTTATCTACACAAGTCCGATCGCTCAATCATTCCACCCCGAGCCGTCACTCCGACACTCTGACCTGAGGACATCCCAATCCAAGGCGATTTCAACAGATGCACCACCTGAACTTGTTGTCATAGGTGGAAGCTGCTGCCGTGTTGGCGCAGAGGCACTGTTATTGCTATTACCAGGTCGCCTCCCACGTGTGAAACCACCTGAAGTATAGTTGAACACACCCTCCGACAAGATCCAGTCTTGCCAAGGGATGTCATCAGGCATGTTATGGATAACAGCTTGGAAGGGGTTGTGTCCTCGGACACGCATCTCATGTATAATAAATATGGAAGGGAATGGCGCATGGCGATCCTTGATGTCGATGGCGATGGCTTTACCGTGGAATGGCCGAAACTCAGGTAGATCAGAGTAGTTGATGAGTACAAATTTCTTAACCTGTTTTTTGGTGAATACTTGGCCCAAAGCAAAGGCAAATCAAACTCACATCTGGACAGAAACGGATGAAGTAAAGGTATTCATCGAAAGCCCTGTGATGGTTTGGACACATAAGCAGTCCATTGCGCAGTTCATGACCAGGTCTCTCTTTGGCTTGTGAAGGGATCCAACCACGCCCTTAAGGTCCTCCCACTATTTCGGATGAGCCTCGAGCTCAGGAGGTATCAAATGCGTTTTCGACTTACAACGAACTCCTGTGACTCCATAATAACGTGGCAATGTTCAAGGGACCTTCGATACCCACATACAATGCATCGAGGTGCTCCAAGGAACTTGTCTCGATTGTTAAGGCCAGTGTTGAATGCAGTGGTCGTCGACAGATCTGACAGCGCACAGTCTGACCAACCATATCCGGAGGGTGGCCCGTGTGATGGGAGAGGAAGTTGGAACGTGGGGAGAGGCACCATGATGGTTAATGCAGCGAGTCGGAAACAGGGGCGATAAGACAGTGATCACTGCTATACCATTTTTGTGCTGACGCAAGTGACGGTGGTGCGCTATAGCACCTCAAACACAGATTTTATTGTAGCGAGTCAACAACTAGATGGACTGAATGATTTGCACTGACATAATTTAAGCCCCACAAAAACCATGGGTACTGTCCAATTTGATCCAAGTGTTGTTTAAATTAATTGGGAGTGAACTTAAGCTTGCTGACGCAAGCGGTGGTGGATCACTGTATGTAAAATTACAGAAGCAGCGCCAAGCTTCCAATGCTCGGATGCAGAGGCACTCGATGCATAGCAGCTTGAACTTCTGAAGGATGAGCGTGGACGTGGTGTTATCCCGAGGGGAAATAGAAGGCCTAAGATCGGAGAGAGGGGGGGGAGGGTGAGAAAGAGGAAAGGGAGTTGAGGGAGGCATGAGCACGGAGGCGTCCCGTGTAGACTCGGACGGCACTCGAGTATGATGACGATGGTGCGCTCAATGGGATTCTACATTTTCAGACAAGAAGCTAAGTGTTTAAGTACATTCGAGTCGCAGCACCTACATAAGCCGTGTGAAGCTGTATCGCACGGCGGGTCCTCGTTGACGTTCTTGACGAGATGGCGTCGACACTGGGGCGGCCGTCGCGGCGTAATGCCCCTTCATCTCCTCGTCGCCGCGGCTGTAAGCTCGTGCCAGAAACGCACGTCTTTCGTGTTCGGGAAGAGCACATCCTGGACCGCCGTCAGCGTACGACTCGTCGGGTCATCCAGCGTCGGATTGTGGTCTGGATTGATGTACTTCTCTGGCGGCGGTGGCGAGTTCATGTAGTCCCAGATGGTGCCAGTTCCAGCTGGGTCAGCGCAGTCGGTAGAGGGGAAGGGAAGAAGGGAAGAGACAAGAGATAACGTAGGACGCATGGGCGTCGACACCACCAATCAAATCAGCCGGCGATGACGCGGGACCACTCGTACAAAGGACGAGTGGCGTCTGAGCGGCTGGGGCGATGCAGGGCGAGGGCGCGAGCGAGACGATGGGTTGAGCGGCAGGACAAGACGAAAGGGAGAGTGTGCCCTTTTGGCCGAGTGATGCACATGGACGAAGCAAGTGGTAAGACAGTGGGTCGACACGTGAGCGGCGTGGACGGGAGCTGAGGCAAGGGGTCGAGACATCGAGACAAGTCCAGAAGCCCAAGACAAGGAGCGAGAAAGAGACGAAAAGAGTGGGTGGTTGAGAGAAAGAGAGGGAAAGAGAGGGACGGCGAGAGTGGGAGGTTGAGGGAGGAAGCGAGAAGTGTGTCGCTCGCTCCCGGTTAGCACGGTCCGAGGAGATCCGAGCGCATGGGTAAAAGGGTAAAAGGACGATCGCGTCGCGATCCTTACATTTGTGTCACACTAAGACAAGGACTGATTTTGTGTGACATTGGACAAATCTACACCGATTAACCTATAAATTTGGTATATTACCCTTCGTGTACTTGAGTATGGACCTGTACACTTAGATGAGTCAAAGAGGGCCAGTGGCCATCGTGTAAATTGATATACAGTTTGGTGAGACAACGAGTGGTGGAAGACTGTATATTAATTTTTACATGCCAGTGGTAGAGAGCACGAAAGTCATTATGTCAGGGAGCTGAAGCGCTGAAGCTTACCCTTCAGCTTCAAGCTTCAAGCTTCAACATCTCCAAGTTATATCTAATGGATTCCAACTTGCTCTACCCAACTTGTTCTCCTGCGGATGTCGATTTGTTGCAAATAATTTCTGTCATATGCATTGGGTGGGATAGATGATGGAGCATCTTCAGAAGCCAGGTGAGGATTCATCAGATGCTGATGAATTTCAGGTGGAGTGGAGAAGCAGAAGTACATGATGATGCACGTCCACCCGCAGCGTGGAGCTTCCAAGCACACGGTGACCTCATACTTTACTATTGTTCGTAACGACTAAACATTATGAATCATTGAGAACGAAGACGAAGAACTCCGCGCCATCCACGGAACCCTCAACAACCTTCACTGCAATGTGACCATCGACTATGATGTATGCGCATGTCGCGCAGCCTCATAAAAGCGAGTATGGATATCAGTCTTTGTACATACTGTTGAATTCAGTTTCGTCGTACTTGTAATTAACCGTAAAACTATTTCAATCATAATGTCAGTTGCTACGAGCAATGATAAAGTATGAGGTGACATAAGATTTTACAAGACATAGAGGGTGGATGCTGTGTGCTTGGAAGCTCCACGCTGCGGATGTGTTACCGGATGTATGTCACCATGCACTTCCGCTTCTCCACTCCACCCGAAATTCATCACCATCTGATGAATCTTCGCCTGGCTTCTGAAGATGCTCCATCATCCATCCCGCCCATTGGAAAAGATATTTGCAACAAATCCACATCTGCAGGAGAACAAGTTGTTGGGTAGAGCAAGTTGGAATCCATTGGATATAACTTAGAGATGGTTAAAGAGTGATCTATGGTGGTGTAGACAAGCGTAGTGGAAGAGAATAGACGAATATGTTTTTTTTTCGAATTTTCACAATTCAGAGGGCGGTAATAATCGCATAATGATAACCACTTAGCGTGGCTTTTAGCACATGTTAAGTACCTTTACAAATTTTCGGATATAACGGTCTCATCTAGGAAGCTCGAAGAAGTGAATAAAGCCGGGCGGCGAGCATAAGACCATGGCACCCGACTCCGGGGGTTCGTATAGCCTCCCTGGTTTGATGACCCCGGTATTGGACAATAGTTTTGACTAACTTATGCACCCATACACCCGGTCACCTCGCCAGTCAGTGACTATCTCTCGTTCCTCAGTTCTATAAAACCCTCCCCACCAGAGGTGAATTTTTCCTCATCTCGCATCCATAACCATGAGAACATGGTTCGTACTCGGAAGCGGCGTGCTCGGCCCCTCACTTACCTCTCCCCACCCAGTCCCACCCCACGCCCAAGCCCAAGCCCTTCGACACCAAGCAGTGGCAGCAGCGTGACCATGGCGTCAAGATCGAGAAGTTTATCGCGACGGCAGTCAAGATGCCTGGAGAGCACGATCCACATGACAAAAACAAACAACTCATTCACTGGTGCGTACCGTGACTTTGCCCGTCGCTCGATCTGTGCCGTGAGGCTGAACTAGTTTGTCGTAATACCTAGGCGCGGCGGAGGTGCCTATGAGGTCGGCGAAGGGAAGGACAAGACCTGGCGCTCAACATCGTTCGACACCCGCAAGCCAAGCAAAACTGATCCGAATATTGAAGTCCAGTGAGTTGTCGAATCGTGTTTTTTTTTAGCTGCAGTCGCCTTATAAGTTCGGTTAGATTGATCAGCAAGAATTTCATGGTCTCCTCTGCTGCTCCCTATCATTGGGAGTCACCACTCGCAAAGGCGTTCACCACGACCCAGGTCTACGAACTTCTGGTTGCTAAGAAGTTCAATCATTACTTGTACAACGGAGATGGGAGTGGCTGTCTGACCTGGACGACCGCGTTGGTGAAGCTACTTGAGGCCGAAGGGGTTTTACCCAGAGGTGCCGAGGCAAGCTTTTTGCAGAAGGCGCAGCAGGTTCGTGCTGATCCCAAGTATTATGTACCTAATGAACCTGGTGCCAAGTTCTATGATTGAGGAATGATCAGATCAGAAATCGTGTACTTTGTTTTGTACTGTGGAATTCGTACAAGTGACCGTTATCCAGTCATCTAGTAGAAATGTGTAAAAACAGATTTGACGATGGTAGTTGCTGATTGTTGGCGTATGTTGTTTGGTTTTGGTCGGGTAAATGTATTATTATTGTGGTTTTGTCCTGCTAAGCCATAGCATGGCAAGGTCTATATTAATTTTTACATGGAGACGCCTCAAGACCGACCGAAGTCATTTTCTGGATTAAGTTTATGTCAGGGAGCTGAAGTAAGGAAGAAGAAGTGACCAGATATCCCGAAATTGACTCAACAAGCAGTAGGACTGAGTACTGAGATTAGATCCTGAGATTTGGAGGCCGCCGGACCCGTGGTAGGCTCAAGTTCGACCTATACAGTCAGTACTGTAAGGCAGGCTGCGACTGCTCGCGCGTAAAGGCCCGCCGCTATCTGCTCCTAGGCGAGCGTGTCGCACTTATCCACTCACGCGATGCAGCGGAATTGCTACCGCGTATGCCTGGTCGGCCTTCTCCTTGTAGTCAAAAAACTCATGAGACGTGTCGCAGCTCCAAGCGTATCAAGGACTTGGCACAAAAAGCTAGCTGCTGCCGCACATGTCGCAAATTTTTAAGCCTTGTAATCAAATTAGAAATAGATTACAATGCATAAGGTGATTATTACGGCTAAGATATTATTATAATCATCACAAATGCCCTTCCCAATTTTGCGACAATTTTACTGGCATAATCGCGAGCACACGCAAGACAACGCCTGCCATGTATCCGGCGCTCTGTGCTTTGTCTAGGTTTCCGACTCGTTGAGAAGCACGGCATGCCGGTCGGTGGGATAGACTCACATCGGTTCGACCTTTCGAGTATGATCATGCTCAAGGATAATCACGTCCTGGTCGGCTGGTAGGGCTTCTCGCCTCGTCTATCTAATCTCGCGACACTCTCCCTCACAACGTGACTGGCGCGGCCGGCGAACGGGATCACTATCACCGCGGCGATCGTGCGAGCACGCGAAGTGCCAGTGGGTGGTTCGTCATAATGCTCGATAACACCGAGGGCAAACGGGCTAGCTTCCGTTGCGCAGCATTTGCGAGAGCGCTGGACGAGCGAAGGAAAGAAGTCCCTGCTTGAGACGAGCGGAGGCAGAACCGAAAGTAACTTGCGCGAGCGCGCCATCGCCGGAGAGTGAAATCCCACGTTGCACCGAGCACAACATGGTCGTTTTTATACAAAGATCGATACCTTGAGTCCGAGTTCTGTGCACCAGTCCGCGCCGCATATTGACTTTAGCTTGAAGATCCAGATGCCTCCCAGGTGAAAGCTCGTAACGGTCTGTGTGTGTGCAACGGGCTCTAGCGAGCACAGTTCCATCCGTATTCATCAAATCGAATTTACTGAAGCAAGCACAGGGTACTACAGGGAAAGGAGTTCATAGAAAGACAGACTACACCTTGTGGAGACAGCTAAAGTCGATAAAACCTTCCCAGCCACCATCTTGGAGGCCAGCAATGAATCGCTCGAGTCTCTCCACCCCAGCCCCACCCATGTCTGCACCGCGCCCGAACTCGGTAGATCAGCCAACCCCACACCCCCATCGTCAGCCCCGATTCCGTTTTCCCCACAGGAGGAAACGGTTCACGCTGTCCGCCGGAGGTATAGACTCAGGGATCCACGCGGTATGAGGCAGCTTAGGCCCCTCCGTTGTGATTGCCTCCATAACAGGTGGGAGAAGATTTTCATCAGCTGTCGACTGGCAGCTGCCACTGCCGCCTGTCCCCGAGATCCCCGCGTCGCCTTCCGCCCGAGAGTTACGACGTTTCTCGATTCTCGGGAGGAGTCTCTGGATGAGTTTGATGGGGATTCCACCAAGTCCGGGAATACGAGAGATTTCTTTTGCTCGCTCTAGATTGGACGACGGGCCTGCTTTGAGAGCGGGAATCGACGGGCCATTTATGCGACCTCCCCAGAAGACGGTAGGCGCTGGCCTTGTGGAATCGGTGGACAGTGTCACCATATATTGGGACAGTGCTGTCGGTGCAGCCCCAGCGCCCGGCTGCGTAGCGGGCAACGACGCAGTCGCCGCGAGGATAGAACTGGATGGGATGGAGGTGAGGGGGCTCTCCGGTCCATCGATGACCATGGGCGTAGCGGTCGCCCTGGCCTTAGACCTAGCCGCCAGTGCGACGCGACGCACACGAGCCTTAACGGGCGGAGGCTGGTAATAAGCCGCATCGAGCGGCTGTGGAACCGGCTTGGCTACCGGCACCCCACCCACACGAGCGTAGGCCGACATATGCCCAAACTTCAGCCTGTTCGGCTGAGAACCCCATCGCGCAGTGGGCCGCCTCGCCGTTGCGATTGACTTGGCGCCGTGGGAAGGGGAGGGTTGGGTCTTCTTGGCTAGAACGTGATCGAGCAGGGCGGGGAATCGCCCGGAGGCTTTACACTGCGCTATGATCTTCAACGCCTTTGGGGGGAGCTTCAAGCCCAATAATCCCGTCTTGTTGTTGAAGCTAGCTTGGGACTGAGAGCTGGGGATCGCCTCTTGGGAAGACAACTCTGTGAGCTTGTTGGGAACAGCACCAAGTGCAACTGAGGGGATAGGTTGGGATGCAGAGGAAGAAGGGTATTCCATTGATTATGACAAAGTAGCAATAAGGTGGCAACACTTGGCCTATCGCAGGTGGTGCAGACTGGAAAACCCATGGTGAAAATGCCATGGCTTTTCTACTGAGGAAAAGTGCGATTTGTGGTTGAGGAACAAAGCGAGGGAGGACAATAAGTGACGGACAGATAACACATTGTGCATTGTGGCAGAACTCGCGTAGTGGCGCGGTGTGTTCCTGCATAGCTGGCTAGCCCGGGCTCGAGTAAAATGTGTGCGTGTGTCAGGAATCATTGCCACGCCATGACTAGACTCGACCTCGACTCGGCTCGTCGAGATCAGGGAGCTGAGGGGCCAATCCTATCCGTCGGCTTGGCTAAATTCATTACAAAGCTAGAAGAGGCCTCGAGCAGAAGCGAGCGAAAAGAAAGCACTGTGAGGTAAAATCAAGGCAAAGCAACATGCAACTCGGTTGGTTGGTTCGGGCTCGATAACTCAGCCCAAAGAGATGGGACGATTCCAGCGCTTATAGGTGTCTTGTCGCTTCTCATAACTCTTTAGGTCTTTGTGGAAGAAGGATGATTTTATCAGATTCTGAGCCCCTGCCAAAGTTTAGAGGTAGTTTATCGCTGAGGGGGCCGAGAGGAGGGAATAACAGGGCATGGGAATGGGCGGGCGCCTGCTGGCCTGCATCTACTTGGCGCAACGGACGATCCTTCCCAATGCCATTCGAGTTCGATGGAAACGACAATTTCTATTTTATAAAAATGTACACTGGAAAAGGTGGGTGAATGTATAGACTTCGATCTGACTGCTTTCTGGTTGAGCGAATCAGCGAATCAAAGTCTGGAAGCGCTGGTTCGATTCCGAGACAAATATGGCACAACGCAGGAATTACATCAAAGGGAATTACATCAAAGACCACTTCTGGAGGAATGTTGCCCGGCGTCGGCAACAAAGTTCATCGCGCTTGCGCCGTCAGAGAATCCAGACGAGGTCATGGCACCCAGAGGTTGATCTTCCAACACCACTGGCATCTCCCATGACTTTGAATACGGCGTTCTGTAAGAGGGGCGGGTATGTTTGCTGGTCGGGATGCGCACTCTTTCGGAAGTCCTGCACGACTTTGAACTCTGCCTTAGTGAGTCCGATCGGGTAAAGGTGGTACGCCGTGCCCATCTCCTTGTCGCCTGGACAATTCTTGCGATGTCTTTCCGTGGAGTCGTACCTCTCATGCCTGAATTTGGGGGAAACACGAAGAATAAAGGGAAAAAAGCCGGTCGGTATTGTGACTGAGGGACGAAACGTACTTGCCACTCCTGCAGCTCCCATGCATGCCACGAGAGCTGGGCAAGTGAACGAAGGGAGTAGCGCTTGTGGCTCCAGAGGTAGATTGGCACAGTACCGTTCGATGCTTCTGCACCCGTAGAATTATCCCTCTCAATCATTAGTAATGACTAAGAAGGACAATTCTAATCAGTTCTCAGATCAGCACTGTACCTCACGACAGTTTCAATACATTTGCTTGAGTGCGTCCTGTACTTCTTGGGGGAGCTTATCCTTTCGCGGTAGCGCGTGAGTCCCATAGACTATCAACACAAAGACAACAAGCTAAAAAATTGACGTACCATAAACTCCGTGTACCCCGTGCTGGGACGCCTCCTGTTCGGTCCTCTCGTGCGCCGGGGAGAACTGCCTTGCTCGTGTTGAGTTGTCACTCATGGCTGTAGGCTGGGCATTATCGCCCTCTTGCCTGTCGAAGGGCTAAGCAGGTCGCCAAAGCACGCACCAGACCAGGTTGTTGGTGTTGAGTCTCACAACATTGACAAGTCGCCATTCGACGTACTTGGGGTAAAACCGGTCATACGTCGGAAAAAGAGTTACTAGTTCACTACCGGCACGTCATTCCGTAAACGTCGGAGTGTCAGGGGTACTCGTACTCATCAAGAAGTGTTGCCACCGAATAAGGCGTCGTGTTCACTCCTTCCATCATATTTCTCCCTTTCATAATTCCTCGGTTTCATTAAATCGTGTTCCAATCCAAATCGTTCGCCCGGCCGATCGGCTTATCTCTTCTGCTTCTGTGACATAGCTTTATATTGCGTTTTACGCAGCTGACCTTCCTTATTCTCCGCTATGTCTGACCAAAGGCTGCTTGGGATATCCTCCACAGCTGATACTTCCCATGACGATGCTCTCAACCGTATTCGCAACTCGTCTACCCCGACCCCCACTTCTCCCCTCGTTAGCCCTACCCGGACGGTGGCGATCATCAAGCCCCATGCAGTCGATCACCGCTTTGAAATCGAACATCGAATCACAGAAGGCAAGTTCGAGGTACGACTCTCGTCATCAACCACTCCGTCACGCAAGTCCATTCCCATGATCTTCTTCCTCGCTGCAGATTGTAAAAGAGAGGCAGATGGAGTTCGACATGGAGACCGACCCCGACGCCCTCTTTGAACTCTTTGGGGATGACGCGCGCTCCTTTGCCGAGTAAGGGGTCCTTATACTCACCCCAACGCATCATCCGTTTAACTGACTGGGTTGCAGAGGCCCAGTATGGGTATATGTTCTCGAACGCCGCCGTGCGATCGAAGTATGGAACACTATCATGGGTGACGCTGATCCTCACGTTGCGCGTGAACTGTCACCGACTTCGCTCCGTGCGCTGTACGGCATCTCCAGAGAGCAGAATGCGGTAATGGGTTCCCCTGACGTTGAGACGGCGGAGATCCAGATCGCGTCGCTCTTCGCCTCGTCTCCGCCGTTCCCTACTTCGGACCTTCCCTCGGACCTTCCCTCGGACGGTCACGCGCTCACGACCGGCTCACTTCGCTCGCTCTCCTCTTCTCTTCTGTCCTCCTCTTACCGTCCGCTGGCCACGAGCACGAGCACGAGCGGCCATTCTCCCGCCCGCACCTCCTCCCTCTCCAACCGCACCCCCTTCAAGGCCCGTGAGATCCCTCAGTCCCATGTCTCGCCCTCCATCGTTCCCCGCACGACACGCGCAGCTGATTTGCGCGCGGGCGTGACCCCTCCCAAAATCGCGTTCAATCACGAGCCCCGCACCCCGCCTTCCAAGGCAGCCCTCCAGAAGATGTTCGCCGATGTCCCCGGACATAAGCGCACAGAGTCCATCTCGGTCTCCTCGACTCTGGAACCGACGATGAAGCCGCGCATGACGCGTGCGGCCTCGTTGCGCATCTCGGGCGCACCGCCACCTATGCACGTCCGTCCGAAGCCCATTATCACGTTGGCGGACGCCAAGGCCAAAGCGGCAAAGGAGGAGAGGGCCAAGGCGGCGTTGAAGGAGGCGCAGGCGAGGACGTTTGAGGGCGTGCCGGGACACAAGAGGCGTGGGTCGATCTCGGTCTCGAGCACGACCAAGGCACCCACCATCGCGCCGAGGCAGAACCGCAGCGCGCTTCTGCGCGCGTCAAAGGATCCCGTGCCGCCCTCTTCATATCAATGTAAGTCCCCCTGCGGTTTCTTTTGCGTTGACATGAGTCAATGATATGACATATGTGCACGCAGTCCGGGCACCGATCGGCCCATCTGTTTCGCGGTCCACTCCCTCACCCGCTCGGCCCGCATCCGTACAAGGCGACGTGAACTCTCCACGTCGATCGATTTCTCGGTTGTCCGATGTTGGCGGTGGCATTGCTTCTCCGCTTAGGACACGCCCCGCTAGCCTGCAGGCGCCAACCATGGTGCCGCGGGGAAATCGTAGCGCGATGCTCAGAGTAGCCAAGATGGCCGGCGGAGCATAAGGGATGCGGCCGTGCGCGCGCCGCGCGTATTTCGAATATTCCTCAACTCCTTCCTACTGACCTAGCGCTGGCGCTGTTCCCTTCCTGAATAGCGTACCATATATGATTCGTACATACTTTTGATGCTTCCTCCCCTCAACCGGTGTTATGCTTATATTTTTTTCCGGCCTTTTTGTTACCCCTCACCAGACAGGTCGCGGTTCAGATACCATGCTCTCCTTTGTATATGCGTGATCAAATGTAACTTATTTTTCGCTGCCGGTCAGACGGGCAAGCGCAAGACGCGATTGGGAGTTGTGAGCGCGTGACATTGGTGGTCGTGGACCAAAATAATGAAAGGTTTATCAATGATCTCTATCTTTACAGTAAGGTGGGTCTCGAGAAACTTATTACAGAACCAAATGTAAGCCCTGCAGACACGTAGCTGGCAGTTGTCACCAATGACGAATGCCGGAGATAAATATTCAAAGATCTCCAAAAAGGCGCTTCCTATTGAGATGGCGAGGAATAATCAGCCAAGAGACCGCATCGGGCGACCAGCCCAATGACAACTTACAATGGTTCTGGTGCCTCGCTAAATATCGTCGGCCCACCGACCATCTCGCGAGTCCACACATCACGCAGGAACCACCCTACGTGGCCCACTGCGCACCCGACGAGGTCACTTGCAGCAGCGCGCCACGTGCCCGTGAGCACCCATGAGAACGCGACGAGCGCAAAGGGGAGGTAGGGCGCGGTGATCGTGAGCAGACCGAAGAGTGAGATCGGTGTCGAAGGGTGCCGGCGTGACCAGAAGTAGATGGGCACATAAGCGAGCGGCGAGGAGAGAAAGGGGAGGTTGAAGAGTGGGGAGAGGCCCTAAAACGAGGTGAGAAAATATGAATAAAGTTGGCAAGGGTATAAGGACGGAATGGGAGAGAAGAGGCCGCACCAGGAGCATGAGAGAGGAGAGGAAGAGGAGCCAGAAGTAGTCCGCCTTGCGGTTAGCGAATGAGGATTCTTCGAGCATGCGGCTGTAGCGCATGCTGGTGTACGACGTTGAGGAACGCGGACGCGCATACGATCAGCATCGAGTTGGAAGGTCGAGATGAGATGTGTGCGGCTCACAAAAAGAAGAGATGGAAGACAAAGTCCAAGGATATCGAACCAAAGTAGAAGAACGTTGTGAACATCCGCCATGGCTATACATATACATAACGCAACGAGACCCGCCGCGGAGGGGAAAGGAGGGGAAGTTTCAGTTTCAGTAGGAAGAACGCGTGGTTGATGGTGGTGGTGGTGATGGTGAGCCGCCTCACCTGGGCGTTCCGGAACGCAGCTTTGAAGCTAAAGTAGAGCTGCAAGGGCGTCACTAGTTGACATTGCTGGGTTTGGTCAGCCGACTTTCAAAGATTTGTCGCAAGCAAAGCAAACGGCACCCGCAA
Source organism: Russula compacta (assembly GCA_022376555.1). NCBI lineage: Eukaryota > Fungi > Basidiomycota > Agaricomycetes > Russulales > Russulaceae > Russula > Russula compacta. The sequence goes on from WTXH01000004.1 coordinate 26,699, forward strand.
AGAAGGGAGAAGGTGGGCCGGTTAGAACGTACAACTGCTACACTTGTGAGGACGGAAAGGGCAAGCCAGGTACGTGTTACGGGAGGTATTTGCGTGAACCACGCTTCCAGACCAACAACGGGCATTGATGCTGTCTGCGCAGCTGAGAGGGCAATCTCGAGAGCGGAGGAAGGTAACTCACTTGTCGTGTCGTCGACTGGTTCTGGTACGTGGCCGGCAACACCGGTCCGGGGACGGCACGACAGCAGCAGCAGATGGTGGGGTGTGGATGAAGTAAGAACAAAATATCCAAGACAAGTCCATCAGTATACAAGATGTTGTGGAGATGAAACGCAGACAATGCAAGATGGAGCATAGAATGCTTTTCAGCTCTGGTTATAGTGAATGGCCGATGATACTGTAACTACCTGTGTTTTGTACTATAAATATTGCAACTCATACTCACTTAGTACTCAGACCTAACATAAATTCCGCCGTTGATCATTAGGATGATGATGTCCTCAGAAATACCGATAAAGCAGCTTGGCGAGTGTAATCAAGAGGAGATGTACAAATTCTTTAATTGGTTTGGGCAGCACGATGACGATGCGTGATATCGGCCACGCTACTAGCGTGACCAGAAGCACCCCCGGCCTTGAAGCGGAGAGAAAATGCACGCTGAGGTACTTAGTATTCAATTGCTTGGCGGGAATAGACAGGACGCATTAAAGTAGGTGGCGTCAAAGCTATTGTGGTGGTGGTGGTGGTACGGTACTTGATCACATGAAGCTCAAATCCGCTCAGTTCCCTATTCAGATGAGAAGTCGACCTTGTGGATCAATGAACAGGGCCGTAGTACAGCCCTTAATGCCCAGCCTAGCTTTACAAAGACCGTGAAGGGATGCCCACGTGAAGATAGTGTTCCAGGTCGTTCCCCTTGCTTGTTGTTCTCAACAAACGTTACCTTACCACCAAGGACTACCTCGCCCAAGAAATGAGTTGATTTGATTAGCGACAACAGGATGATCAAAATAGTCCGAATGAAAGAAACACGAAAATGAAGCGACGAATCGCAGAAGAAATCTGATGAGAAGAAGCTAGCAGAAACCTCGGATGCACACGGCTAACCAAATCTTTGCCGTTGGATGACAGACTTCTGTCTCGAATCCCGAGACACCCGCCTAGACAAGGAATTAATCCGTCTGCTCACAGGGGCCACAGCCCCGACTTACCAATAGTATTCCATGACATCACTCTGACCGAGCTTTCGAAGAAAATTCTCGTCATGTGTGATGATGATAAGTTGGAAATTGGCGTGGTTCTTTCGTTCGTTGATGATACTGCAAGTCATTTAGCTTGGCTTGTGAGAGTATTTAAGACTACCAACTCGACAAGACTAGCCGCCAGTGCATCGATGTTCTCAACGTCCAGAGCATTAGTCGGCTCATCAAGCGCCAATATCCCGCAATTTTGTCCAAAGGAATCAGAAAGGGCAAGCCGGATGACAATAGATGCCAGCATTTTCTGCCCTGCTGAACAACGTCCTCTCATGTCCATTTCCACCTGATCTTTTGTCATCACGACCTAAAAACACCATGAGTGTCGGGAACGTTGGAGAATGGTCATGGCAAGTCTGAGGGCCGTTACAAAGAATACGCACTCTATAATTATAAGACCGTTTAGAGGCACCGCCTTCGCTATCATACCGAATCCGGATCCCATCAATGTCTTCGAAAATTGTTGAGTTAGGGTGTACAAGCCAGCTGGGAGCCGTACATACCTGTGCCTTGGTATGTCTTATTCCAAAGGTGACGCATCGTGTCATTTACTTCTTCCATCTTCACAGAATGATATCTCATTATCGCGCTATATGTTGCAGCGTTGACGGTCAGTATCATACCCAGGACTAAAAGAAAGCCTCACTTGTCTAAAGCTTTTCCATATTTTTCAAGGTCATTGTTGGCCATGTCAGACATCTTATCGGATTAGATTGTTTTTGCGGTAGAGGTTGGAAAGCTTACCTTGACCTTCACTAGTTGGTCTGTATACTTCTTGTTGATGTCTTTATACTCTGCAAGATCTTTCTCGAGTGTTTGCAATTGGGCTCTCAACGAAGTCAGCTCCCCTCCGGTGTGAGCACTCTAACGGCGACCATCAGATGGGAAATCGCGAAGAATGTGGGGGCGTTACCCTCTGCTGCATCTCGTTCTCCCTATCTTTCTCTGGCTGGTACTTCTCTTCAAAGTTACGCTTCGCTTTGGCAGCCCCTTCTAGATCACAAGAGTCTATTTCCTTCTGAGTTGCTTGGATATCGCTTTGCAACTTTCTGATGCGGCGGTTTTCACGAAGGTTGGTCAACGCCGCACCTCCCTCGTTGATCTCTTTGTCCAGCTGCGCGATAGTTTTACGGATCTGCTCGATCTCGAGTCTGTGCTCCTGTATTTTCGCCTCAAAGCGGATGATGGTGTCGGCGCAATCTTGAAGCCTTTTTCCGCGTTTATCTCGTATGTACCTGATGTCTGGTCAGGGAAAACCACTTGTTACAAGGAGCGAGACACTCACCGTTCGATATGTTTATTTGCGCCATCCAGTTTATCAGCACTTCTGCTGAGTTCTTGAGCTGTCTGTTGCGCCTGAGACATCTTGGCATTGAGTTCGGTCTGGTCAGCCTGATGCTCCCGATCAAGTAGGTCAATAGGTCCCTGGCCTTCTAGTATTTGAACATCCAGTTCCTGATAGCGATTAATCTCCCATTTGAAGAGGAAGTAATGTGTTATTACCTTCAGCTGGCCAGTCAGAGATGTTGTCTCAAATTGCATGGCCTCGACACTTTTCTGAAGGGTCTCCTTTTCTCTGACTTTACTGCGAAGATCGGTTTCCTGCAGTTGGAGTTGATGAAGTTCAGTTTCGTTCGCCCGCAAAATATTGTTCCGGCGCTCTCGATCATTCAGAAGATTCTGCTTTTCTTTTTCGGTGTTTCGCCTCCAATGATTTGTGAATGAAACAGCAACAGGCGAGATCAGAGATACTCACAACTCTGCGGACAACTCATCTAGTTCCTGCTGGACATCGTCAGCGGTTTTCTTGGACCCCGTAGCGGCCAAGGAGTTCTCGACGCTGGATATCTCTCTCCGAAGATCCTTGCAATCACTGTGAAGCCTGGAAATGTTGACTGCATGTTGCCGTAGAGATATAAGCTCCTTCAATTCCTTTTTGAGCACTTGGAGTTTCTCATTGGCCTGCCACAGACATGTCAGACGCATCGTCGACAAAGACGTTTGATGCCATACCTTTTCAGCCGCCTCCACCAATGATGGCAGCAACTCATCCTGGGCGTGGATTTGCTTCTCAAGAGACGAAACGTCAACCTCTTTTAGACGATGAATGGAACTTTCATAGGACATCAGCTCTCGATACCCTTCGAGGGCGGACTCCCAGGATTTCAAGTCGTTCTCAAATTCAAGTCGAGCATCTGGCGAAGTTTTCTTTATCTTATCATTGAGCTATGGGCGATGAGCTCAGCATAAGACCGCATAAGCGGGGGCACCGTTACATACGTAACTCTCAAAGGGTTTCAGTTCCTCATCTGTCATGTGCCGGTCACAGACCTGGCAGATGTGCTTGGTCCTGCCATACGAAAGTAGCTTCTGATAGAGCTCTATACTCTCAGAACTCTTAGAAAGCGATCTGCCAACATGAGGTCAGACGCTGCATCCAAATTGCTGGTGAAAGGACTAACTCTCGTAGAAAGTTGATCTCTTCGGTTGCCACTTTAACGGCCGACTCTACTGATGTATATTCCCCGAGTCCATCCTTTAGCTTCTTCTCCAGCCCTGTCCCAAATCAGCCCAAGATTCCTTTGAACGCGATATAGGTGTACCTTTCAGCTCTTCCTGTTTCGCTTTGAGTTGACTCTTCAATGACGATGAGCTCGCCTCTGATTCATGGAGTTTCCGATCCGCGAGACCACATTCCACCTCAAGCTCCGCATGCGCGCTCTCGGTTTTCCTGAGCACTGTAAGTGGAAATACGCACGTTTCAAACTGACTACGAACGTGATGGCTACGTTGACGTCACTTTCCATTGTATCAGCACTCGCCTCTACTCGTACCAATTTGGAAAATTTTGCACCGGAAATCTGCAAACTGAGAGGGGTAAGGTATAGCTAGTGTGGGGATCTTCGCTATCTCACATATTCTTCATCTCCCTCTCCTTGGAAGCCAAGTCTCTTTGATGGAGCGTCAACTTGGCTCGTGCGTCCGATTGCAAACTGAGCGTCCTGATTTCAAGAGTGAGGTTATCTCGCTGATCCTCCATCGCGCGAATTTTGGCGTTTAGATCTGCTATGCGATCATCATACTTCGCCGCGACAATATCTGCCTTCAATTTCTCAATGCGAGCCCTCTTCCCGTCCATATCAGAGACAATATTCAGCAAGTCACCATCTAGCAACTCCGCAGCTTCTACTTTGCTCTCAGCGGATGCGATATCTGACTGAAGCTTTGTCTACACTGCCAGTAAGAACCGATTGTTCAACAACATAGCATATACGTACAATTCGGCTACGGTTGTTTGCTCGCTGTTGTTTGTGCCTTTCCAAAGTGGCGTGCAATTGCCGGGACCGTTCGTTGTAAGTGGCATTGCTTTGCTGAATTTCATTCTGGATATGAGGGGTGAGCGCGAGATACGGTTGTGGGTGGTCGGTCCGAACTGTACCTGTAGACGTTCAACTTCGGTCCTTTGCTGGGCCAGGAGAGCACCCAGCTTCGTTATGAAGTCCGCGACTTTGTTGGGTTCGAGGGGAGGCACGTCGAAGCCCCGGATGCCGTATTGTGTGGCCATCTCACGAATCAGAGCCTCACGGTCTAGTATCCGCTCTTCTTGTGCCTGAAACAATCTGTTTAAAGGTATTGTTTGAATAAAAGTTCTCCCTTACCTTCGCTTCTGCGATGAGTCGGCCGTGTTCCTCGCTAAGCTCTACATGCTTCCTCCGGTCGGCAGCGAGTTCGTCTTCTTTATCCTGCTCACTAGCCTCCTCACGCCGTCGAACATTCCTTTGTTCAGCAATATGAGCATTAAAGTTTTTGATACGTTCCGCCAGTTGTTCGTCAGTGTCTCACGATAATCAAAGAAATTAGAACTCTAAACGACAATCATAGACGAGCAGCGTACCAGAAATCTCCTGCACGTTTGGACGTAGCTCAGCAAGCTCCTCTTGGTACTTCTGTCTTTCTTTCTCCAAGTTCTCAACTCTGATGTATATTTCCCGAAACTTAGTTGCGCCTTCCTCGAACTTTCGATTCGACCGCGCCAATGCTTCATATAGTTTCTTCGCTTCCTGATATTCCACTTCCCTCTTCGCTATGGTAGCATTCATGTCGGAAATTCGGGCCCTGAGTTTGTCGGCGTGTCCCTTCTCACGAGCTAAAGACTCGAGGCGTTCTTTCTCGGTCTTCAGTTCGGCGACACGCTCCTTTCGAAGAGCCTTGATTGAGTCGAGTGCTTTTGTATACCTGGGATGTCTCAGATATCGTGGCGATGAGAAAGATAGGGTCTGCCCCACCGCGTCGCCTCGAATATGTCGTCAAATTTCTTCTTCAGAATCGAGGCTTCAGCTAGCGGCCAGTAAGAATCTTCCTGATGGCAGAAGATGACGTTTTCGAGTACGGCTTTCGAGACGCCGAGCAGGTGGGGTATTTCGGCATCCATTTCTGCGCATTTTGTTGAGATGACGGCACGCTACATTTGCCTGGGTCAGGGAAAGGTGTCTATATCCAAACGACGTACTTTCCCAGACTTCTCTGAGTTCCCATCGTCGAGAGCGAGGATGCTCTCCAATGTTTTCATAGTCATACCAGCAGTTTTCTTCAATGTCACAGACAGGTTACGGACGGCAAGCATGCGCCGTCCATTGGCAGCAAAGAAGCGTAGTTTCACTTGTGCCTTCACTTCCTTTTCGTTTGCTATCTTGGGATCATGGACGAATGCCCCGCCTCGCGTCCCGGGGGGCTGGTCACCTGTTGTTGCATATTTCAAACACTCAATTATGGTGGTCTTTCCGCTACCATTGTGGCCGACAATGACAGTGACAGGGGAGAAGAATTCTATAAGTGCGAGGCTTTTGTCATCGAACGAGCGAATTCCACGGATGGCAAGCTTGTTCAGCGTTGACATGGCACACAAGGTCAAGCTGGATGGAGGAAGGGATTCAAGTGCCAGCCCCTGCCATTCGAGTCGTCGCGTCACATCACGTGGAACGTTCCCAGCACGTGAGGCGATTGAGGCATATAAAGCGAACAATGTCGAACATAAGTTACGATAGAGGAGTAGCCCAGTATGGCACTGGCTCGTTTATAAAACACATGAAACGCTGCGGTGGAGAGGCTCTGAGTATGGGCAGATATCAAGCTCACCGTAATTAGCGCCAGAATACTAACAACCGAACGGTCAAACATATGCTACGGAGGACGTGCATCATGTAACGATGTTCACGACAAATAGAGCGACTCTCATTTTCTCGGGTTTCGTCCATGGGACGAAGGTTCCAACTTAAGCGCCCGCTACAACCAACGTTTGCGGTAACGAGCTGGGCGCTGATCCAACGGTGTGACCAGACACGCGCGGGGGGCGAAGCCAGGTTGTCCACTTATGAGCTTGTATCGTCTGATACGTGCCAGGAAGTGTGCCCCCTTATCAAGGCCCCTCGCATTGATGAGTAGGGATGCGAGCAACAGCATAATCCAATCCATTCACGATGCACCGAAGGCCCAGGTATCTATTCCTTTGTCACGGTGAATTGGCGAGACCCGTTATCAAGAAGAGAAAGGCCACCTCTCGATAGGGAGTGAACGTCGTTTAGCCATTTGCAAAGTCAGGTTGTTGATGTACATCTGCAGAGTATCGTTTCCAGACAACAATTTATCCGAATCTCTCTCTACCATTTTAACATGCTCCAGGGGCACTGCAAAACATAGAGGGTATACCAATTGTCATGAGGAAGATGATGTGTTGATACCTCTTGGATCATCTGAAAAGCAAGAATATCCCTGATCATTTAAACAAGGCCAGAGAAAGCGTGAAAGCACACATACTTATAATTTGTTCCTTCTTCATGGCGTCTTTAATTACGTCGCCAGTTGAGATTGTATCAGATGCACCCTACCCCGGCCTGGTCATCGACATTGCTTTGGACGAGGGTTTACTGGACACGAGGGTTTACTGGACACGATTACTGGACACTGGACCTGACTAAAATAAAATAGGCAGTTAGCACCCAGTGACGCGTCGCGCGTTTTTTTGAATTGCTGTCTCACCCGCGAAGTAATGCCTCTGACAGAACGGACCACAATTCTCGCCTTTAAAGCCGGGCGCGCATTTCGACGCGAAGGTACTAACATCGTCGAACCAAGCGCCGATAAGGGTGCGGTCGTGATTGAACGAGGGGAGGATGAACTGCTCCATTTTATGTGGAAAAATAGAGAAACCGAGGAGACGGAAGAGGTTCGTCTATCTCAGCGTTGGCATGATTCCAACTGATCATACTCCAGGACCTCATTTTGTTCCCGACCGATGCTGGTTTTGTGAGTGTTCCGCAAGCAAGCGGCCGTGTGTACGTTCTCAAGTTCTCCTCATCGGACCAAAGGCATTTTGTAAGTATATATACCAGTGTTCTCGAATAAAATGTCGCTGAATGACATGTCCAGTTTTGGATGCAGGTAATTTGCTCTGTGCATATCATTCAAGTCCACTGACCGTATGAGGAAAGGATGCATCTAGTGAACGCGACGAGGAGTTTGCTTTCCACGTCAACAGACTCCTTCAAATCCCTGGCTACATCCCCGTATGGGGTGTTGCTGATAGTACCTCACAGACGCTGGGTGCATCCACCTCTGCACAGGTAACAGCTCCTGCGGGGTATGGTCATGCGATCCCTCTGTGCATCCAACATACTGAGCCGTTTTCAGTGCCAGTCAGCCAACCCCAGAACAACTCTCCCAGTTGCGCTCCTTGGTTGCACAGATGTCAGGGGCTGGCGCAGGAGAACCAGGTGAATCTAATTTTTTTTCGCTCGCGTTCTGTGCTGACTTGGAGCGCCAGAAATATCCTTGACTGATGTCCTTACAGCCGATACTTTGAATCCGTTGTTCGCCTCTCACCCTGAGCTCACCCAGACAATCTTCCCGCATCTACCGCCCGACCTACCCGCAGACCCCTCGCCAGAAGTGCTTTCTCAAGTCGTATCTTCGCCCCAGTTCCGAACGGCGGTGGCAAGCTTTGACCGTGCTCTGCGTACGGGCTTATTAGGCGGCTTAGTGAGGCAACTCGAGCTACCTGAAGAGGCGGGAACAAGTGTTGAAGCCTTTTTGAGGGCGATACGCGAACAGGCTCGTGGCAGTGGATCAGGGGGCGAGAATATGGATACGGACTAAATGACTACTCGGGTTGTTTGTTGGCCAGGGGTTGATGACATAGAAGCCTGATAATATTCCCAATAAAGAGTGGGAGTAGATCCAAAAGCGAGTGGTACAAATGAACCTCTGAGAATAGGTTCAATGACTCCGGTTGGAGAGCCACTGAAGCACGATATCCCTGTGCGATACTTTAGACTACTTTGCCCCGGAGATTTGAGAGACCTACAAATTGTGTTGGCTTTTCATGGAACACTGAATGCAGTCGTAAGCCACGAACTCCAATCGTCAACCTAGTCAATAGCTTGACGTACCGAGTAGCACTGAACCAATGAAGCCTTATTCAGCGACACTTGTTCAAATGAAGGCGTGGATACCTACCGAAACCGCTCGTCCAGTTATCTTATCAAGTTGCCTGGAAAGACCTGTTAGATATAGATATAGTGGAGATACGGGGAAGTGAACTTACAAAGCTCGTATCAGGCCTTGGACATCTGTGTGTCCATGAATGTCGTTCTTGTTACCCAGCTGGAGGAAGTAAGTTTATGAGAACATGATATAGGTGGGAGTCTCTGACCACAAGCAGTGGAACGCCAGACAAGGAGGGTTGACTGAGCAGTGCATGTAGTTCGAATTTTGCAGTCTCGAATTTGTCGCGCTGCAGGTGTTGGTATTGAGGCAGTCAGTCCTTGTTGACAGCGGAGCAGCCGTTATCAACGTACATCAGTCGAGTCTACCACGAAACTTGGAAGCTCGATATCAGAGACGGTAGCAAAGAGGAGTGATATTTCCGTACACTATGGCGTCGACTCCGTGGCAATAACGCTCCCACATTGAGCGAAACCTTGGTTGGCCTGTGCACTTCATAAGTGATAGGACTCGGAGATCAACGGGTAACATCCGCACCTGCCACATCCCATATTTTGAGAACAACGTTTCCCTTTCTTACTTTACGGAAGTTGAATGCTACAGTTGGTACAACATCTTCGCTCCACTTAAGAACGCGAGTGGTGAACGGGGCCGCCTGTATCCACGGAGCACAGATGCGTACTTGCCCAGATCCGATGACGTTCACGAAGGATGTCTTTCCGGATGCCTGAAAGCGATGGTGGGCAAGGCACCAAATTAAGATCATGTACTCACCTGTAAGCCGACAACAGCTATTTCCGCCGCTTTGGTGAAAAACAGACTGCAATAATTATGTGTCGGACTGAGTGACATTTGCCTCTGCACCTTAGGCTCACCCTGTTATCCACTGAAATAGAGACGCAAAGAACGGGGCCATTCGAAAGCTGCGAGCTGCGAGAGTGGGAGACTGGATGGAGAGAATAGCCCCGGGCCGGGCGAGGCCACTGACTGCTGTTGACTCGACTTCGACCCGGAACGCTGGTAAGCAAAGCAAGTCTGCATGCTCTTCCCTCGATGTATCCCCATGCATTGCCCGCTCCGCTGCATGCCACCGCACGAATTTCACGCGACGCGTGCTTATTCGCAAAAATTTCGGGGTGCTTTTCAATTAGAGCCCGCCACGGCAAAGGCAAAGATCGACCCGGAACCACCTATTCCACGGCACCCGCAGCTCAAGGGTAACAGCCAAAAAAGCCAGAAGTCTAGGGCTGGAAAACAGAACGAAGGAAAAGCAACAGGAGAAGGACGTCTCTCTACCCCGACCAAGCTGTCGTCGGTTCTACGGCTTCATGACAGAAATGGTCGGCATCCGCGTACAGTTGAAGGAGCCAAGGGCACAGGTTCTCATACCCTTCCTGGCCGTAGGAACCGAGTTATTCTGGATCGAAAGCTGCCTTCACTAAGCCCCTCAACGAAGCGTGAAGCTCATCTTGAAAATGCTGGTGGGTTACCTTACCATTTCTTCACTGTCTCTTTTCATCCGTTTCTCAGTACAGACAGTTTCTAATGGTGATAGAGGGAATGTCACCCGTCTACCCTGCTCATTAGAATACTTACGTCGCGTAGACGGCGTAATTCAGCCACGTACCAGCGGTGATCCGATCCTCGAAGGTAAGGCACTCCTTGTCTTCGTCGTTGTCATATACTTCAGCTTGCCTAGATGTTGCGTCACCATCTCCACAGAGTCCCATTGCTACTCTGTCACATGGCCTTGAGCGCGCCCTTTTCAAGTAGGCATATTGGAACACGAGTTGATGTTTAAATGCTCATACTTGAAGCCTCTCAGTCCAGGAGTTCAGTGGCTGCAAGATCCCCGATCCCAAGTGTACAGTTTCACAACTTGGCTCGAGAACATTATCCCTGTGAAGAACTTTGCGTTTGAACGCCTCCAAGCTTTCGTGCCCAGCTCCCGTGACCAGGTTCGCAACCCTCCATTCATAGGAGATGCCGTTAACGCCACATATAGGATCTGTCTGCTGTAGCGCAACGCGAGGGTCGAAAGTATGCTGGATCAACGTCATCTGTGTCGGGTCTCCTCAGCCAACTATACTACCTACTATCTGGTGACAAGCCCATAAATATATCAAATCTCAGCCCCAGCTTCATGAAGCAGGTAAGAATATCCAATGACTCACCTCGCATTTTCAGTAACCGTTCCTAGCCTCGAACCTTCACACCGGGTCAAAGGGGGGCGGCTTCTGTTATATTGCACTATCGGGACGGCGTATACTTGATTGACAATGCCACAGAAACCGTCCCAGGGGTGTCAACAAAAAACATTCTGACTTGGATGGTATGGCCGCACGTAATTCGCTCGCCTTCTCTCCCCTTTGATACCTCTATGTAGGGAACGTTACTGGAAAAATTCCTTACGCACTCGCCGGAGGACTTTTTACGTCTTACGCGCGCCGTCGAAAGTCCTACTGGTGTGGCCACGGAGCCTAAGCGCGAAGCATATCGGTACGCGAAGGTGAGCTTCCGTTTCATACTGGCACTACCCTTTGCGTAATATTCCTTCCCCAAAGTCAGACAAGTTCGTTTTGCGCTCGCAACTTGACTGTTTCGATCGTCGTCTCCCCGGAACAGGCGTGTTCGATATCAAGACGCGCGCTGTAATGACTATACGACATGATCTACTTAATTTCGAAGAGAATTCCGGTTATCAGATTCGCACTCTCCGGGGCCTTGTTGAAAGCTTTGAGAAAGAGTATTATGACCTCGTTCGATCTGCGTTCCTCAAGTATAGGTAAGTTCTTTTCAGACTGGACGGGAGAGCTATATCACCTCATCATATGCACAGCTTTCAAGCACGCATAGGCAACATGGACGGTGTTTTCGTTGCATACCACAACACAAAAAGGATCTTCGGGTTTCAATATATCCCGTTATCCGAGATGGATGCCCGACTTTTCGGAGAATGTGCCGCTGGCGATGCTGTGTTTGAAAAGTGTCTGTCACTTCTTGAAGTACTGTTAGAGGAAGCAACACGTGAGCTTCCACGCCAGGTATGCTCACAACGTGAGAGTTCTGGCCATAGCTTATGGTGCTACCTGCTAGTCCATTCGTCTCACTGCAGAGAAGCTCGAAGGTGAAGACAGCCTGAGGGTCTTCCTTGAGCCTGCGGACCTGAATGAAGAGCTCCGTGAACCAAGGCCCGTAATCGAACTAAATGTGTCAACCAAAAGTTACATTGGAGAGCAGGCTATCAGTGGTTCGAGTGCCATAGCGACATCGAATTTTCCCTGTACGTCGCCCTTTCAAAGCATTTTTACATCCCCTCCACTAACTAGCTGTGAATTGTAGGGACTGTGCTCTGGTCCGTTTCGAAGTCGGCCCTTGACCCCGACATTGTACGTGATAGACTCGCTGGCGCACGCAAGCGCGCATCTCATCCATTCTTCCTTCCGACGGGGGTGGATATACCGGAGATGGAGAAAGTCTGGCATGAAATGCAGTTTAATCCAGTTGCACCCGTGGAAGTGCCTTTTAAGCCCGAATTTTTCCGCCCACCGCCGAGGGGCGTGCAAGTATTACGTCGACTTGCACGAAAGGGGCGCAATTACCTCGAACATACTATACGCGAGCAGGAAGGTAGACCCAAATTCGTACTGGGCCTTCCCAATGATGCCCAGGAGGTTGCTTCGCTGCTGGTGCTAGCTCATGGGCCAGGGTCGGTGCAGAGTGTCGATAGAAGCCATTCTATCGCCACTGATAATACCACTACCGACCTCTCTACCGAATCTAGAGATCTCGAGGACGTACAAGGACCAGTCAGAACCTCGGATCCGGGAGTGGCAAATGTAGTTTCCGCTGCTGCTAGCGAACAGCCAAGTCGGATCACAGCAGAGACCCCACCTACTCATTCCATCCCATTCCCCCTTGTTCTGGAGACTAGCGCCAGCATCGACAACGACTTCATTCCAAAGTCAACATTAGACCATTTGGAGGAAATCCTGTCAGAGGACCAAAGGAGGATCGTGGGGGCTCAAGACAGCTTGGGAGGACAAACCAATCGGGCGCACTCAACGCTGTCCCGCCCTGCCGCGAAGAATAGCAAATCACGTCAAATGATAAGGTATTTGAAGGGGGAGTTACGAGAAGCCGACATGATCAATGGGCCAGGCCCGGTATCCCCAGAAGAAGAAAGTTGACGCGCTGCAAAAAAAAGAATGGGGCACAAATCAGCAGCCCCTCTTAGCTGCTTCCAGCGCATCAAACCGAGATATGACCTTGCGCCCCACCAGCTACTCAACTCTCCTATACCACCGACGCCGTCAAGTTCACCAAGTTCACAACCTATCGTTGACCCTGGTCCTCCTCCTAATACTCTTACACTTTCATTATTTGATACGCATCTATTACCACTCCCCAATCCTGCACCACACTCGTCCATACTTATCGATGACACACTTGGCGTTTAATATGGGCCGTTATCATACTAATGGGCCATTTACCCAAAAGTAATATCCCCCTGCCCCCCCATAAAACACCCCACGAGGAGTCACTCTTCTCATTTTTTGGGCTGAATGCAGCGCCCGTGACACTGAGTGGTATCGGGCTTACAATTACAATGAGTGTATAACCCTTTTGCTACTTTGGAATTCTGAGTTGCCTATGGTGGTACCAGTGGGTTAGATCTGGTCAGAGCTCGAGCGTACATTAGCTTCGCGCCTCTTGAAGAAGCTCCGCCTAGAACGCATTACGTCACGGCATCATGCACGTGCGCGACTTTATCTTGAAATTTATTAGCAAGAGAAAGTCAAGCGACGGAAATATCCGAAGAACTTCGATTGGCTCCCAACAAGGGGGCGCATAGTACTACAACACGGGGAAAAAATTATCCTCATTCTTACGAGCTCATCATGCTGGAGCTTCTAGCCGGGCCGTGTGCGGACCCCTCAACCTCCGTAGCTGGTTCTTCCTCCTCATCAGCACCACCCTCGCGGCCTTCTTCCTGCACGCGCATGCGCTCGCTCTCGCGGTCCTCAGAACGCTCTATCTGGTCCCGCATATGTGCAACCTCCTCGTCGACACGTGGTGTGACACGTTCGACGCCAGCGGCTTCGGCAAGCGACACGCGTGCGCGATGCTTCGCAAGATGTGCCGAACGCCGCGGAGGGCGCTTCAGGCGGCGTCGGGCCACCATGACGGGGACAGAGCATTTCTGTATGAGGTAGTGTGATGTCGAGCCCAGAAGGATGCTGTGTTGAGCGTGTCAGCAGGCGCCAGGGATGGGGCTGCGTGTGAAAAACAACGGGAGGTTACGGACCCTTTCAGCTGACCAATGCCACGGGAGCCCACAATGAGCATCATAGGTTCGACATAGTCGACGATATCTGCTGGGCGTAAATGTATTTGATTCAAATAAGTTCCTTAATTGGACATACCAAGAATCATGTGCCGGGCGTTCTTCGCATGCCAAGCCTGACAAGAAATGGTTACATTCAGCCGCGTCCGCTGAAGAAGACTCGTCGCTTGGCGACACAAAATATAGGCAAGGCCTTGACGCTAGAGGAAAGATGGCTGTCAAAACGGTCGTTACTTGGGGAATCGTGACTACGACGCACTTCTTGCTGAGAGCGCAGTTTAGTGGCACGTTCTCCAGGATTTGCAGAAGGAGGATCGACTGTTAATTTATCTGTCAGCCGCTTGCGGATAAAGAAGAAAAACTAATTTCCTTTGCTGTCATTCTCAGAAACCGTGACAATCAGCCTAGACTCGAAATTAGCCATATGATTCATCAGTTGCAGAGAAACCGACGCACATTTCATCACCATCCCTGAGGACCGTGCCTATTCCCCATTCAACGGCATACCGGCTTTCGTCGCTCAAATCACTTGCGATTACATATCTCCGGGGACGGCGACCATGCTCCCTGAGCGTGCGCTCGGGATCCCCTTGGGTAAGGGAAATCGTACACCTGTCACGCTGGAACACGGGTCGCCCCGTCTGCAGTGGCAGCGGATCAGGACGGGTAGACTTGCGGCGGCGCGGAGCCCGCGAGCTTGTGTGATTGAGAGTGGTGGGGAAATATGGTTCGGGTGGCACGACAACATTCACACCTTCACCTAGCGGATCAGATATCTCGAGAGGGTCGGGCTCAGCAACGTCGGTAGCAACGAGGGCGTTACGCTCGGTGTTAGCTTCGGTGACAGGATCGAACTGGTCATTGTCAGGCTCTTCTACTTCCGAGTCGCTTCCATTGTCCGAGTAGCCATCGCCTACGGAATCGTCGTCTGAGGTGCACGCACTGCGCGGGCGTCCCCGAGTTGAGTCGGTGTCGGATTCGACGTCAGATTGGGAAAGTGCATAGACACTGGGGGAGGGGTCGCGCGTACGAGAGCGGCGGAGGTGAAAGGGCGACATGCTCCGAGAGCGCAAGGTAGACGTGGAATCCTCTTGGCCTCCGTGGGAAGCATTAGAAGATGACCGAGCACGCTGGTTGCCTTCCCCTTTGGCTTTTGAGTGTGTGCGACCGCGACCGTCCTCGGCGCTGCTACGAGTGAGGGACAGGGAGGAAAGGCCACCCATCACCGAACTGAACGACATTCGCCCGAACGAGCTAGAGGGGCGGGATGCGCCAGTCTCTGGGGTATGACCGCCCTTGGTCGAGTCAGTCCTCGAAGCCGTGCGCTCGAGGCCATTCGAGTCTGCCTGTTGCCTTGTCAGTACGTTTGAAGAAGACCATCTGGAAAAGATAGGGGTTGAGGGTCGGGAAGAAGCGGGGGAGGAGCTCTCGGATACGGAGTTGGTGCGAGAGGCTGGATTGTGTGGTGGTTGTTGAGAGGCTGATGTGGACGAGGGAAGGCTGGCGACAGAAGAAGAGATGGAACGACTAGCATAGGATAGAAGTTCAACACCTTCTTGAGGAGAGACGAGGGGAGACGGGGTCTGTTCTTTCTCTTTGTCCTTCGAAGAGCCACCGCCGTAGACGGACCTCCAGCTGAGCCTTCGGGAGTTGGGTAGTCGCTGGTCGCGTTGACGTTCCACCATTCAAAAGGGAGGGAGGGAAGGAGGAAGACGAGACGGCAAGGTAAGGTAAGGGGGGCTCACCTGAGGATTGATGCGACACGGTGAAAGCTGTGAAAGGAAAGGAAAGGAAATGAGAGATTTGCTTGGCAACAGACGGAGGGAGTTGGCGGAGAACACCGTTACTTGCCATCTCCGATCCCTGTTTATCGCACCCGAGCCATGTGACGGCGTCTAATTCTTTCCTCTCTGACATATCTTCAACTCGAGGGGAGCGGTGTACAGGTACTGACACGGGCAGAACAAACGGAACCTTTTGTTTTCATTGGCCCCAGTTGCATTTCATTTTCCGAGGGCCAACGATCGAGAATGTCTCAATCTGATGGGCCCAACGGCGAAACCCGGCGAGTCCGATTATTTACAACAAATTCATTTTGTCCCAAATATTTCCTCAATAAATGCATCCGGATTTGGGGGTCGTCCAAGGAATTCCTGAACAGAGATTATTAGCCTCATCAGTCTACGGAAGAATCACCTCTTGGTTACCTCCAGAGAATCCAGTTCCTCCCGGCTACCACCAGGTTGCAGGATACTCCTCCGGTAGCGGTCTCCGCGTCCGGGGTCGAGAGGGTCACTCTTGAAAACAGTCGAATACATGTCCGCTGCAAATACCAGCGAGTAGGTGTATCTGTTCGTCCGTCCAAAGTGAGAGAAGAGGCACAGGTCCGGGACTTGGAGACGCACCCATAGTACCCAGCATCGTATCCACCAACAATATGTCCGAACGAGCCTTGCCCCGCACTACGCTTACCACCCTTCACCAGCGAAACACGCTCCCGTAAATCGTTCCATAGCGCCGTCGCATCTTGTTTTTCTGGCCGGATCATCCGTTCCAGCTTTCATCAAAACATTCAAGGTTAGCTTACCTTTGCTGGTATGCACCTGAAAGTCAAACCAGGCGAAGAAAAGCTGCCGCAAGTAGAAAAGACCGACGTTGACGTAGCGACTAGACAATTTTGCGAGTTAGCCCAAACCAAGAGTACAATTGTGTCAGCACACCTCCGAACGAGCTTATCGATCAATTCGTCCGAGAGCGCCTCATTTGTCTTGTAATGTTTCGACATTTTCTTCAAGACCTTGGGTTCCCAGCACCTGTCATGCCCAAGTCAGGATGCGTTCCAAATACAGGTATCATGAAACGTACCAATTCTCCAGCATCTGTGAGGGCGCCTCTACAAAGTCGCGTGCAACGTGCGTCCCGTGGAAACGCGAGAACTGTGTACGGCTCAGCAAGCCATGAAAGACGTGGCCCATTTCGTGGAAAAACGTGACGACATCATCGTGACGCATTAGTGCCGGACGATCCGGAGTAGGTTTGGCTAGGTTGGCGACCATCGCAGCTAGAGGAAACGCACGCTTGCTATCTGGAAGTGTGTATCCAGGTAGCAAGGGCCAGACAGCCGCATGGCTGTACTTGGATGCTAATGACGTCGTAGGATTGTGAGTACAGGCGACGAGAAAAGGATAGACACAAGACGACATACCACGCGGGAAGAGATCAAGGTAGCAATAGCCCACAAAGTCTGATTCATCTGCAGCATCCGCAGCCCAGACCGCAAACATCTGTACGTCTTGATGCCAAGTTTGTGCATCTTTAACCTCATAGAAGCGTACACCGAGCAAGTTTTGATAAATCTCCAGGATAGCCGGGACGACCACTGATACTGGGAAGTACTCCTTCACGAGTGCATCATCGAGGGAGAAGGCCTTCTCAAGATACAAGCGGTCATAATAACGATAATCCCATATAAAGAGTTCGCCATCGAAGGGCTCTCCATTAGCCTTTAGTTCATCTGCTTTAAGTTTGAGGAGATTTTCGCGTTCCTGCACTCCTGACGGGCGCAGTCTATGCTCGAGGTCAGCCAGGAACTAGAAGTATCGGTCAGCTGTTTCGTTACACGACAGTGTGTTAAACGAGCCTTCTTGACGTTATCACCGCTCTTGACCATTTTGATTTCTGTTACATAGTCTGCCCAGCTCTTGTATCCTAGCAGGGCGGCAATATTCCGGCGCAGTTCAAGCGCACGGTCGAGGAGGGGGGCATTCAGTTCTAGACGAGCCTCAAAGCTCTCATAAGCTCGGCGACGCGTCTCCGCACTTTGAGCATTTTTAAACTATGAAGACTTTATGAGGTGACCATTACCAAAGGAAAATCGGCTCTTACATACCACTGGGAAGATATCCGGTGTTTTATGTGTCACATCGTATAGCTCTTTGCCATCTTCAGTGCGCTTCGCATAGCCTGAGATCACATCCTTCGGAACACCTTTGAGTTCTTCGAGGGTGAAGCTGACGAACCCCTGGGATTTGGGAGTAATGAATAATCATGAACTTCGAGACAATTTATTCTTACATTCTCCTCGTTGAAGTTTTTCTGTGGCCCATCAATGAGGTTGACATCCTACGAGATAATAGATTGAATATACTGACACTGAATTCCAGACAGACATGGGACAACTCCTTTTTCCATCCTGTGAGTCGTTCGCGATCCACCTCGGGGAGACCGAGTCCATCACGCTTGCCTTCTCGAACCATCCTCTCGACCAGGCGCTGTTCCTCCGGATTAAGTTTCTTTCCAGATGCCTCGATATTCTTTTGAGCCGCGATCTTGGCGTTGTAGACATCGATACGCATCGAGGACTCTACAGAGAAATCGCGGACGAGTTGCTCTGCCTCGTTAGACGCGTCACGCAGTTCTTTCGATGGGGAAACATTTTGATAGAACGAGAGGGGCTCGGTAATCACTTGGAATTCAGCTTCGCTGTATGCAAGCGCGAGCTAGGATCGCGGGGTTAGTGGAACTCACAAGTAGACATGAGTCTCTTACAAAAACCTATGCTATGTGAGTAAAGATTCCAGCCTTGTAGAAGGGCATTGCACTCACGGTATCAAAATTGCACTCTGAGAGAGGAAGGTTGGCTATCTGATCCTGGGCCTTACGGTCCTTCTTAATGGCCTCCTCAGTCAACCTGACAACATCCTCGGGAGTGTGGGTCCACAGGGGGGGCGGTTGCGGGGGTGTGAGGTTGGCCATGTTGGACGAAGATGATGAGAAAGAATCAAATATACTGGATAGCGTCGGAGTCGTGGAGAAGAGGCGTACGGCGGTTCTCCAGATAGGGACGGAATAGGATGTATGCGTGACGCGGGTGCAAAGGCCGAGTATGTTATGTCTACTCGCAGCGAAGGAACTCAAAGTAGCTCGTGCTTCCCATCGTGTTGCGAGACCCGCGGCGAGGAGACCGCAACTGACACTAAAAGCTGCTATTCGTCGGGGTTGTCGTATGACTGCATACATGGATTGCATTCTTGGCTCTGACTGAATAGAGTTGCGAAGTAGTGCCAACGCGCACCCGTGATCACTCTCGCACTACCGCCACTGAACTACCCCACCCGACTAGAAACTGTCTAGGCTCATTCTCGCTTGGTCGAGCGTGTCTCTCTGCTTTGTTCGTGCTTTCGTATCCTGTGCGGGCACATATTCAATTGTCCCTCCTCCATTGGCCGCTTCTCGCTTCCCGACCACGTCCTCGAACCTTACACACATAAGTCTGTTCTCCTCATATGTCAGGGAAACTGGATAGCCTTCTTGAGAAACAGGCTCGACATAGGGTTCAGTCAGACTGCAAACTTCCAGGAGCCAGAAGACTTCCTTTCACAGATATTACCAACATGTTCGATAGCGGACTAAGACAGAATGACGAACCCTCGCCCCCGCCAACCCAAAGCCACATTCTGAACGGAGCAGCTATTAAAAACAGGTCCAGCTCCCAAACTTCTGATTCTCCGAAGGCTCGAAATCGTCTGGCTGAGTCGGTGGCTCCTCGCGGGAATCGGCGAATGGTTCGGCCTTCTCTGCCTCCTTTGACCTCGCATACTGGCTTCCCACTCCCGCGCGAGGGTACATGTAACTCATCGTCTGTTAAAGCTGTCTCTGGGGCTCCTTCCATTCCTCTGCCCGACTCGGTTCTACATCTTGGGGGTGATTCACCTAAGTCGAAACTGTCGCAGCAGCAAATGTCTTCTGGTTCAGGTACCCTCGCACAGTATCTCCACGATCCTGGTCTTTGTGGTGACGCCGCTATCGCCGATGTTTTACCCTACGACCCCCCCAGCATTAAGCCTCCTTCGCCATTATGTCCTGGCTCACGCGCGCGAGAACCTTTGTCGACATCTCTGCTTCCTCCAAGGACTCACAAGCTATCCTGTGGTCAACTGGTCATCCTCCCTTCAGCTTCTGTTCTCATCGATTTTCGTGAAGGAGAAAGGAGGAAAGGCAAGAAAGGCGATCAGGTAATGGTAGTAAGTCCTAATGGCGATCAGGTAAACTGTCAGCTCCGATATCAAGGAGCTTTACTCAGAGAGATCAAGATTCATTTATATAGTGCCCCTCACCTCAGTACTCCTTGTTGCCTTGCAGAACCAATCGTCACTCTTTCATTAAACGAGCTGCCAGCGGACTCGTACAAACTATATGAACAAGCCAAGAATGTTATTGAACACATCAAAAGGAACGTACCCAAGGTACGCCTCGCAGGTTCTATGGTTAAGGTGGGATGTAAGCCGGGTCGAGCATGATTCATCAGGTTGTCATGTACGAGGGCACCTTTGTATGTACTCTCATGGCAACGAGCCTCGAGCCGATATCGAGATTAGAACAAACCCACGATCGACACCTGCAGCCATCTCTACAAGCACAACAGCTATTAGAATTCGATTCTCACGTAAATCACGAACGATGCAGATACACTCCAGTGAGCCTAGTTTGTGCAAGAAGACGATGTTCTGCACGGCACGTGGCGTTCCCGCTGACGCGGGAGACTGGGCTTCACTCTCAAAGAACGAGAAAGAATGTCTGGCTGCTCTTCTTGATTTCCTTCGCGTAGTGGAAGCGGTTGAGGGGTTACCCCGCAATGCTTCAGAGCCTTTGATTGCTGTCACCACAGACCGCCTACCCAAGGACTCGACTAAACGAGAAGCCACACACTCCGTGCCAGCCGAAGTTTCCCCCCAAAGCGACGCATACCCTTCAGGGGCTAAACTTCCCAGACCAGCCGTGACGCCCACGGTCCCACTGCCCCCAGCGACTGTGCCGCCGCCTCCCAGCCGATCAACCCATATCACCGTCAGTCCTCGACCGCGATTTCCCTCCGCCCTACCGCGCGCTAGTAGTAACACGTTCAGAAAGACTAGCAGCACCGCCGTCTGCGATGAATCGCCACCAGGTGATCCACCATCATCGTCTGCCACTCGCGTAAAGAACGTAGAGTCCTTGCGGGAGTTATCCGGTGGGTCGCGTCTACAGACCCGGTTCATGCCAGGTGTCGGATGGTGCGTGCGCTCCGTGGAGGCACGCTACCGCATCATGTTCACGGATGGCGTCACGCTCGAGGTCGACGTGGACGAGGAATGGGTCGAAATGGTCGAGCGTGACGGTTCGGTGTTCAGGTCTGGCTTTTCCTCGTTGCTCTGACTCTGATTGGCTCGACTGACTGACGAGGGCGGATTTTTCGTTTCGCAGATATTCTGTGCGTGACTGCAGTACGAGTCGTAAGGTCGGTGATCGCATGAAGATATTCCAGGAGTTTCTCCCTCTGTTTGACGATTAAGTTTTTGTTTTCCGAGTTGTAAATCATTTCTTTGATCTGAGCCTCCTGATTGTAAAGGCAGATAACGAGATTCCTCTCGTAGGAAGGCACATATGAGTCCGAGGGAGGTGTGCAAATGGGGCCATGGCATGGCACCCGGTTGTTTCAGTGGAGCTCGAGCTCACTTACGTTGCTCATGACTAAAGGGAACGGGACTGGACTCTACATCGCTTGGAATATTTCACATTGATGAACCATGCAGGATAAGCTTCCAGCTCCGAAACTGAGCTTTCAGAAAAATCAAATCTACTAGTCTCAAAAATGCTGCCAGCTGTGGTTATACTGCGAGCATTTTACAATGTCAAATTCACGTTGAAAAAAACACTGAAGCTTGATTGGCTCACTCAGAGTTGAATTGGATTGCATTGTAAAACATAGTGAATTAGCAGCATCATGACGAGTTGACCGTGCCAAGTACAACCTAGCTGCTACGCTACGCATTCCTAGTCTAAACCGCGACCCTGGCCCTAGTCCAGGGGCCAAAGCTAGCCTCGCTGACCCGCGGGGGTGTACGTACAGTATGGGGTGACGTACGTGATACACTTCGAGGTCGATGTCAACCGAGCTCGAATGAGGTGTGCCCTTATTTTGCTTCAACCTGGGTCCCTGTCCACGTGCGTCGTGTACCGTTGCGTCAATTGTGTGTGCACTTCGCTGTATACGCATCTCCGCATCTTCCCGGTTCCCATAGTCAGTATCGTAAGTACTGTAACTGATATGATGGGCCATACGTATGGATCAAGAACAAGAAGTTCATGATCCGAGACGTCTGCCGTTGACTTTTTTTAGTTTTCCGAGTCCCTGTGTTACTGTATTCTGATGGATTCGATCATCAACAGCAATACAACCCTCATGTACATACAGTTGTAGTTGTTAGCTGTATCTGTATACCTGTACTGTACTAGTACAGGGCGGGACAGGCCAGACCCGCATTCGAATCAGAATATTAAACTATAATATTGCAGGCTGGTGATATTTGGGTACGCCCGTCAGCCGCCATCCTTTTGATTTTTTTAAAGTTGCTTAAACTAAGTACTAGTAGAGGATGAGGCGGAGATGCCGGGACAGGCGAAGCAAGGCACCAGGGCCGACGAGGGCGTCGTTCGGTCTTTGGGGGGTAACTAGTAACTGGTAACTGGTGTGGACGGGGCAAGGTGCTCCTCATGGCATCCCAACAGTGTGTACTGTTTTCATTTACTGTATCATAAACACCCGCCGCACCTTACGCACGGATGAAAAGCCTTAATGGCGTAATCGCAAATTTCACCCCCACTGGGGTTTCGAGGGTTTGCCTCGTTGCGGTATATACTGCATACTGCAATTCAACGAGCCGGGCTAAACGCAAATTATTACATAGATACACCCCCACATAGATAGATAACACCCAAGGGGTACAAGCAACCACATCAGTAAAGCGATACTATCACGACGTGCTTCCTGGTTATAGGCCATCTCAGCCCTGAACGCTAATGAACCCACTTCACTTTGTACGCGATGGGTCGAAGTCGGCGATTTCACGATCCACCGTTATCTTGACTCCATGGAGGCCAGGTGCTCTTGTGAATCCTGCGTCATACTCAGGGTCGTTTATCGGAGGAGCAAAGGTCTTATGATCATTCTCGGGGGTAGAGAGGATGTCGTTTTTCCCTTCTGTACCATCCCAACCGTGCTCGGTCTTCTGACCCATCCCATCAAGCGTGTACGTGGGCGCAGAGTGAGTGTGGGAAGCGATTTGCAAAACCGAAGTAGCATTCGCAGGAGCGCGGGCGGATCCAACCCCACGTGAAGCTGAGTTTGTGCCAGTGCTCGAGGACCATACACCCGTGAAAGAACCGCCATGGGATAAAGGGCCACGAACGGAAAGAATGATGCGAAGCGTCATTGTTGTCGTGATCACGGCAGCCATGCTACATCGGTTATGTGTGGGACTGATCATCAAAGGGAGGAGCATCATACCTCGTGACGATAGTTTTGATACTATCAGCATTCGAATCGGGCTTGATGATGAACCAAAACAGGACGTTGGTTATATTCACGAACCAGATAGCCTAGAGGTGCCGACGAGGTGAGGTGAAGTATTGGAGTTACCAGTAAGGAAACGGGCTTACGCCGTAGAGGTTCAGTCCATCACGAAGCATGAGCTTCCATGGGCTGAGCGTCTTGACAGAGAGCGACTGCATGGAGCGATTCACAGCCAAAGCGAACTGCCAAATGGGACCCATCAATTGGTGGTGCGACGGTTATTGACGAGCTATTTTACCGAGGATGTATAAAAGAGGGTAGCCGAAAGCCAGTACACACCGACCCAATCATGCTTTGGGCCAGCGATACACCCCTGGCCATCCAACAACGGGACAGCTTTTGTAAAACTTCAGGCGGGGACACTTAGATACGATTAAGGGGATAGGACTCACATCGATAGAATGCGCAACAGATCCCAGTGATAATGAGCTGAAGTGCAAGGAGAGAGCCCATTCCATACAGCACTGAGCGATTTTTGTCATAGATGCCGTGGATCCGGATGGTGTGGACCACTGGGAAAGTCAATGATGAGCTTGGCAACAGTTGGATGAGGCAAAACTACATACCCGAACATATGGCCAAGAGGGCGGCGGTGCAGATGGGCTCAAAGAGGAAAAACCTCTGACAAGCCTGAAGAGAATTGAATGTACATTATGACTGGGAAAGGATGTATTTACCGATCTCGACCAACCGGAGTCGAAGAAGGCGACGCCTTGCGGATGATCCAAGTCAGTCGGACGGGCAGAGAACAGCGGAGCGGGGACTTACCGACGATGATAAACTCGGCCGGCATCAGAATACGGAGGAGGAAAAAGATGGTCTTGAGGACGGGCCACCCTTCAGTCTTGAGGAGTTTCCAGCTCCTCGGGCTCAAAACGAGCGAATCCCATGCGGCGATGGTGAGGGTGCAGACGAAGAAGTATTTATGGGCAGAAAGGCGAGGAGGAAGACGAAGGGAGTTGGGGAGTATGTCGGGGCTTATTGTGATGTTGGACATGGTCAAGGTGAGGTGGAGGAGGGGAGGAAGGGAAAGGGTGTTTCGTCGCGTCAAGTGGCGGTACGCTAGCATTTTTCATTTTTCTCGTCTCTGTCCCCGCAGATTTTCTCACACTATATTGTTGCGCAACCTTCCCTTCCGCGGGTTTCTGCGATACCATCAGATTCCCTTCCGACGCCCTGTTCGACTCGAGATGTTGATATAATATACAATTGCCGCCATACTTTCTCACCAGCAGACCTTTCTGCAACACAATACCGTGCTCCCATCAATAATGGATCTGTTCATCTGAATCCTAACCAGTCCCCGACTAATATTTCACACAACACCATCCCCGCCAGGTCGTGATGCGGTGATCGAACGACAACTGTCCTCTGTGTCCACTCACTGCGCTCTACGATGGCTACCAACCTCCCCCATCACGCTCCAGTTTCCCTGGCGAAAGAAATATCAAATATTGGCTCGACGCCAGCTTGCCGGTTCCGCTCAACCTGTGCTCGCGAGCCGAACCCCTCACTGAGATAAGTCACCAATTCCCATAGCATCGCACTCAGAACCTACGTTGAATGGTGACTCGTTGACGTTGACGCACGCAGCTCGCGCTGTCTCTGAGTTGTCATTTCAACTCCTCAACCAGAAGCTCCCATCGTTGTCAGATTCACAATACCTTCTCATCAATGTTGCTCCACTAAGGATCTTTAGTTTTTCCCATGTCCTATCCCCATTGGTGTTTGCTGTGTCGCACAGACCTTCGTGCTAAAGATATATATGAGATGGTATCTCACGGAGGATAGTCCCACCTTCAATGGTGTCCAAGCGGTTTTGCCCCCAGGTTGTACGCCGACACCACTGCAAGGTATACCGGATCTACACTCGGAACAGAACAGCTCAGCCACGCCGGAGCGCCCACCAAGCCAGCCGTCGCTATCGCGCCCCCTGTCCTCCTCGCCTCCAAACCATCCCTCTTCAAGACCCCGCCCCTCCAACTGTCATCACGCTCTCGACCACCGGCGCAGGACGAATGCCGCTGCCATTAAATCCTGCTATTCCCCTTCTCGTTTCCCTTTTCCTTCCCTTTCCCTTACACGTTTACTTACAATTTTGTGGACATTGACAACGCGTACGCCGTCCAACTGGCCTCTTAAAATCCCAGAGTTGTAGGGACAACATGTATTTAAGCAGATCAGTTATCTGGGTGAATCCCAGTTGCGTTTCCCCACTGCTTTTCGTCTCCTTCGTGCGCTCTCGTCTTCTTGTCCGTCACTTACGACCGTGGCACGCCGTCCACGGAGTGTCTTTCTTTTCCTTGCTCACGTTCACACTCACGCTTGTGTCCCCATTTCCCATCTCTTCCTTGTCATCTAGAGCGACTACTGCACTCGCAGCAACTAACCCTGCTACACCCTAAGAACCAACTAGCTCCAGGAATCACAGTATTTCACTACAGCACCTACCCTGACGCATCAGTGCCTCTCAGTGCCTCACTTGACCGCATGCGCCAATGGCTAGTTACGCGTTACGGCTCTCGACGACACTAGTAGCATAATATGAATTGTGTTACGCACAGCTGTGGTCCTGTGCCACTGGCGCCACTCAACGGATCCAAATCAGGGAAGGATCACAAAGGCAAAGAACCAGTAGTTGTACGTGGTATAGGCTTTTGAAAGATAGCCTTCCGCGGATCAGTTTCAGGACACGGCACCGACTAACAGAATGGCCGCAACAGAGAACCTTGCACACTCGCCTCAGCCTTTATCACTAGGCTTGGTAGTTTTCCCCGACGTCTGTTTCCATGTCGTTTCCGTGGTCGCTAATCTCGAGACTTGCGAGTATGGCCCTTATTCTATTGTTCTCTTTCGGATTCCTTTTG
This sequence comes from Russula compacta, assembly GCA_022376555.1. Classification (NCBI taxonomy): domain Eukaryota; kingdom Fungi; phylum Basidiomycota; class Agaricomycetes; order Russulales; family Russulaceae; genus Russula; species Russula compacta. Next base: position 53,060 of record WTXH01000004.1, read on the forward strand.
GGTATGTCACATTGTTGTGCAGTACATGGACTGGACGCGTTTGGGCCATTGTTCGATAAATATCCATCTATACTTATAGCTCACAATCTACCAAGCAAAGCTTGATGAGCTGCGAGTCGAGGGCGATTACAGTACAGCACACCGACTGAACTGACCGATGAGCACAAGAGACGAGAACGGAGTACACCATAATGTATTGACTCCTGCATTGCGTTGTTGTCTATGTTCGTGGATATGCCAGGTCAAAACGCGCCCAACTACACTACGAAGAAGTCCTCGATCCGGACGGCCTGCGCCCCACTCGCCGGAAATATGAGAACGCGGAGGACACCAGTAATGTATCGACAGGCCAGATGTATTGATTTGAATATGGCGCTGATGAGCCGCCCGCTCCGGCTATGTACGGCCTTGATCTCTAAAGAGAAGATGTGAGTCACTGTACGCTGCACAGAAGCGAGGGGTCGGTGACAACGACATGTCACGGGAACAGCACATGGGACAAGCAAAGCGGAGCAGGTGTGGATGTCCATGTTATTCGTAGCATTTACCCAAAGGGAGTTTCAAGTTATCGCGATCCCTAGAGTCAACGTTTGCAAGAAATATTGGATAGGATTCAACACAAGCGAGGGCCAGCAGCAGCAATTTCCCATGCGTTCACGCACGGGAACTCATCGAGTCCGATTGAGGACGTCCGCGAAGTTTGCCAGATCTGCTACCACAATGTGCATGGGGTTGAGGCCGTTGAGGGCGAAACCTTCCGAGTGCGTGGGAAGCGTTTAGGACGGGAAGCGGCAAGGCTTATTAGGGTTCACCATGACGCCTGGGTGTGGATCTGTAAGAGACCAGGCTAAATTTATAGCGACGACTTTGGTATCCACATCTAGGTCCGGGTGGGTCCGGACACTCTCATCCGGACACTCTCGAGTCCAAACCGACCAGTCCCGGGAACAAATTTCATTGTTGTGTATTGCAGCCTCTGATTGGTCTGCCGGTCAACGTGGCGTACTAATGTTGAACAGTCAGCTCTTTGGGAAACATTAGATTACTTGAACGAAATATTAACTTGAGGTTTCGGAAGCGGAGGGCGGGAAGAACCGGAGAAGAACCGGCGGCTTAGGGTTACGGGCTGATCTGACTAAAGGAAGATGATCGTCCACGAAGCAGAATGAACGAGCTAACAACTGGGCCATAGGCCGAGCATTGCACGTTTGCACTCCCAGCCCTGGCCCCACCGATGTAAGACGCAAGGAAGGGTAGAGGGAAGGGTCCACACGACACGAGTGTAAGCGCACGCATCCCATCTCCATCCGATTAGTCGGTTCCGAGTCCTGGGGTGATCCTCCTGCTCCCGATATTGGCAATTAGCATCCGCGTTTGCGGGGGTAACATATACTACAATAAATGCAGACCCTCCGACCCTATCCCCTTTCACATCCTCTTCACCATCCCATCCCTCAGTATTAGAAATGCGCTGGCCGCGCTTTTCCAGGCGTCGCGGCTCTGAGCAGCATCGACACTCCTCGTCCTCCTCTGACACAACTCCAGATGAGCAAATAACGAAGCCAACTCAGCTCAATGACCCCGGCCTCGCCCGTCTCTTTTCAGACGCTGCCCTCTTTGGCCGCGTCCTCACTACTCCCCCAGATCTTGTCGAGGATGGGTTGGTTGCAGACGATGGTGGAGCAGTGCATGACACTCTGAACAGCTTCTCGCGGCTCGTTGCCCGTGATCTCGACGACAACGAACGTGCCGTCTCTGAGAAGCTTGCACAGCTATCGGTTAGCAATTGGGCCCCTGCAGGGTCTACGACCTTAGCCCCCCGTGTCGACCCCGACGAATCCGACGATAGCGCGTCGGAGGATGGACACGATAAGACCTCGCCAGGCGGCGTAACCCACGCATCCAGGGAACCAGACTTTGAGGATAAATTGACGCCTGACGAAATCCTGGATCTGCTCCAGCAGGACTTCGGCGCTCTCGCTCCTCCGGGAGAAGAGAAGCTGCTCCTAGAGGCGGATGCTACATTGTTTCAAGACGTCGTGATCCTGGTATGTCTTTCTTCTAAGATTGGTCCAAGTTCAGTACTCACGACTAACACAGGGAGCGGCGCACTTTACCACACATCGCCTCACATTCCACGCATCGCTGCTGTCGTCTCAACCCAACCACCATATCTTGAAGGCTGGCCCGGTTCTTGTACACCGCAAAGGGCTGCACCGCAAGAAGAGAGTCTGGCTCCAGTTGACACAAGACATGATTAGCACGTATCCTTCAAGTCGAGACGAGGACAAAATCAGACCTTTGAGAAGCATATTATGTAAGTAATCGTATCCAAGTGTATTGCGTATCGTTCATTCACGTGGATCGATTGAATCAGTGTCCTCGATCAAAGAGATCAACCCGGTGGAATCGAAAAGCCCGAGATATATTACCGTTACTTACGAATCAGACACTGGTACGGTCGGTTCAAACCTCGAGTTTGACACCAATGAATCTGCTCAGGATTGGAAGCGAGAGTTACTCGGTACGTTTCATCTTCCAAGATCAATGCAACCACGAGGTAACTTAATCCGCATAGGTGCATTGTTCTTGTATCGCAGGAATCACCGGATGGTTTTGATGCAAGATGACACGGACGATCTTAATGCAGTTCGCATCAACATCCCTCTAAGTCGAGTGGAGACATTGGAGAAGACAGATATGCTTTCGTTCGCTGGGCTAATCACCGTCACTTTCGACCCGAATTCGTCCAACGGTGTCTCGAGCGGTCCTTCAACTGAAAAAGAAAGGCGCACCTCGATTATAGAAGGAAAAGAGGATTTGTCCCTTCTCGGCACCACACCGGACAAACAGGTGCTTCAGCTTGCCGTTCTACGCAAGGACTTTGACTGGGACAATATAATGACCTATGTGAACAACGCGAAGACCTCGGCATCCAAAGACAATGTCGATTGGCCTGGATCTAGAGTTTATATCGATGTAGATCCCCGAGCTGGCGAAAGCGCCGCAAAATCCGACCACAATCTAAGCGATCTGGTCAAGTCTGTTTCATTTACCCTGGGATTGGATACTACTAAGGAGATATGGAGTACGTCTTGTTCCTTTCTATCCTCGTTGTTGTCTCATGTCATTTCAGTTGATAAATGCCATCTCCATCGCTCCGTCGTGAGCTATTACGGCCACCTTGCGGTGAGCACAGAATGTGTTGGATTCTGGTCGAAGTCGATTGCCGGTGGGGACATCCGTTATCGTGTCCCACTATCTGGTGTCAAAACCTTGAAGCCACATGGCCGCGGACGGGCACGCGACTATATTTTGGCTGTTGAGATACAGGGCCAGCACGATTTGCGCCTCGGGTTCTCTACAGAAAAGAAGCGAGACGATGCAATCGAGCAGATAAATCACTTCATCGGTCTCTCCCAAGATCGAAACTTGGCTGTATCTTCACCAATCTCCCTTACGCCACCGTTATCCACTTCTCCAAGCCACGATCCCCCGACGCATGGACGTGGACGTGCGCAGACACTCGACCAGATTCCCGAGTCCACTGCTTCACCCGTCGGCGCGAGCGTTCAAATCAACCAAAGCACAGGACCTTGCCTCAGCGAAACCCACATCTATTCTAGCGCCGCTTTCACGTGTCCCGTCAACTGTGCAGAAGCAGCATCTGCCCCATGCACTGAGGTCCATACTCCCCAAGGCAATCAATGTCCCTGACGAAGTCCTGCTTTCCGTCCCATCGAGGCACTTTGTCTGCCTTACGATTGGGTCGCGGGGTGATGTACAGCCGTACATAGCTTTGGGTCGCAGGCTACAGAAAGAGGGACACAAGGTGACGATCGTCACGCACGAGGAGTATAAAGAATGGATCACAGGCTTCGGAGTAGGGCACAGAACTGCAGGCGGTGACCCTGGCGCACTCATGAAGCTAAGTGTTGAGAACAAGGTATCTGTATAACAAATTTCATCCAGGGACACCGGGACTGACTCTCCTTGCGCATGTAGATGTTCTCACCGCAGTTTTTCAAGGAGAGCTTGTCTAATGTTCGTATTTCCCTCTTTCTGATCCCTCTTTCTGATTTTCATTCTAGTTCCGTACTTGGCTTGACGACTGTACGTTACCAACCTCGTCACGCTCTTTCATCCGGTTGAAACTGTTTTCTGTAGTGCTCGTTGATTCTTGGGAGCAATGCAAGGATGCGGACATACTATTGGAGAGTCCGTCTGCGATGGCGGGCGTGCACATTGCAGAGGCACTTCGTGGGTCAAGCTCCGGTCGATCTTCTGCCTTGCTGATTGATTTAAATTTGCGTAAAGATATTCCATACTTCAGAACCTTTACTATGCCTTGGACAAAGTACGGTAGAGGATTGTCATCCGTTCCTTAACACGCTAACGCACTACCGGTAGGACCAAAGAGTTCCCGCACGCTTTCCTGGGAACTCCGGTCGAGTCTCCTACATGCAATGCGGCTTCGTAGGCCTTCTTTACTCGATCGATACCCCATTCGCTGAAACATTGTTGCAGTTATGTGCTCTTTGATAATGTCCTCTGGACAGCGACCTCCTCCCAAATTAATAGGTGGCGCAAGCATACGCTAGGAATCGGTCCAACAGATATGGGCCACCTCGCACAATCAAAGATCCCTTTCATCTACAATTTCTCCCAGGTATTAAACACGCCCGACCCACCTCCGCGATTTCTGACGCTATTATCTAGGCTGTCGTACCTAAACCCCTTGATTGGGGAGATGCGACGGTTATTTCCGGGTAGTAAGTCGTGTTTTTTCCCTACCAATTACGCCCGTGCATAAACCCATCGCTTCTCCAATCAGCTGGTTTTTAGACAACCCTGAACTGGGCTGGACACCCCCGCAAACCCTGGTCGATTGGATGGCGAAGGCTCGGGCCGACGGCAAGCCTATTGTGTACATTGGATTCGGCAGCATCACAGTACCGAACCCTAAACTCGTGACAGAACGCATTATTCGCGGTGTTCTAAAGAGTAATAAGTGTTATCCATGCCCCATGACCACCTTACCGCTGACCCCCGATTGATCTCAGGTGGTGTGCGTGCGATCATCTCCAAAGGTTGGTCAGCGCGAATGTCGAAGGGTGGGGATGAGGACGTCGTGTTTCCAGAAGAGTGTTATTCTGTACGTGCACATTGCTTGCATTTCATCCTTGCTTGCTGACCCTCTCTCAAAGCTGGACAAAGTACCACACGAGTGCGTTGGGCTACCGACATGAACACGTCAGCATGCTTACGACATTTGCGCCGTAGTTGGCTGTTCCCACAGATCGACGCCGCGTTGCATCACGGCGGAGCCGGAACTACTGGAGCCAGCTTACGAGGTGCGAGAATAATCTCGGCAGCTTCAGGGTCCATTCACTGAGGTGTCAACAGCTGGTATCCCGACCCTTATCCGACCCTGGTTCGGGTAAGTCGTGGCTAGAGGCTCGTCTTCATGCAAATACTAACCGCCTCCCAGCGACCAATTCTTTGGGCGTCCAGAGTACAAAAGTTGGGCGTACGTACAAATGCTCGCATTACCTGAGAAGATCTGACGTCACAGATGATCTGTAGGCTGGCATCAAGTTGAACAGTCTTCATTCGAAAGAGGTGTCACATGCGCTGAAAAAAGCGACGACGGATCGGTGAGTTTGTGCTGTATCTTTCATCGGTGGTAGTACTGAGATGATTGTGTCAGTGTGATGAAAGAGAGGGCTGCAAGTGTGGGAGAGCGTATCCGGGAGGTGAGGATTCTCATATCACCAACGATGAGTGTAAGGCATTGAAATCTGCCCATCTGCTAGGAGGACGGAGTGCGTACCGCGATCAACACCATTTACACATACCTTCCCCGCGCAGGGCGCGATCGCAAGACTATACAGCATTGAAGAGTGGGGATGCAATCCTTGTAGTATATATATATTTATCATTGTGGATCGGCAAGCGGTTGAGAATGGTGGTATCCCCTAATATCATGTTGGTTGCCTGGCACTGCATCATCTCAGTTATTAGCCGCCCCCGTATCAGGACGGTTGTGTAATATCAATCAATCATTCCGATGATACAGATATCGATATGAAACTAGACGGGCCCACGAGTGGTTGCTAAGATGTGTCTTGATGGACAGTCATGTTGGGGGCAATGCGGAAGGCGTGCGCGGCGAGGGGGCATCGCGGATCGGCTGGATCCGGAAGTCAACGATCACGCCCGAACGATTAGTAAAAAGGAGGCGCTGAGCGCTGAGCTGACTCGAACTGGGAAACTGGGAAAGGGGAAAAATGGACATCCACCGAGGCCGACCCTTACCGTGCATGTGCACTGCACCTCAACACAAGTATAACTGCTCCTCGTCCCCGAAGGCGCTTACGCCCACTTGCCCCCTTCTTGTGTCTTTTCCCTACAATGCGCTGGCCTCGTGCGCTTCGTAAATCGTCCAACGAGTCTGGCTCCGATACCTCTCGTCCCAGCAGTAAAAAGGAGACCGCGCAAGAACTACCCCACGATGATCTTCCATCGAAGCCTGCCACAGACCAAGGCCCGAATGACCCCGGTCTCTCCCAATTATTTTGCGATGCCGCCCTCTACGAGCGAGTCCTCAATGCCTGCCCGGTGACCCTAAGAAATGCCTCCCTTTTCCGTGCTGAAGACCAATCCATGCCAAGCTGTATCGGTGGCTTTAACGATCTCATCGGCCGTGACCTAGGCGACACCGAGCTTGCGGTGACGGGCAGGCTCGCAAAGCTGTCCGTCAACACCTGGGCCTCCCCCACAGATGACCCGTTCGGCGTTGGTTCGGGTTCTGAGGCGTCCTCGGAAGAAGAACAGGGGGAGCAGAGCTCGTCGGATGATGGTGAAGCTGAGAAACAGCCCCCTCCTTCTGCGGAGCCGACTTTGCAAGAAGAGGCGGCCAGTGAACCCAAGCTTGCCCCCGAGGAAATCGTCGATCTGCTTGAACAGGAGTTTGGTGCCCTCGCTCCCCCTGGAGAAGAAAAGTTGCTACTAGAGACAGATGCGGCGTTCTTCAAGGATGTCGTCGTCTTGGTAGGCCCCTCCCTCTTACATAGTCAGCGTTGGCTTACGTTTTCCTGTCATGTTCAGGGTGTCGTTCACCTCACCACACATCGATTCACTTTTCATGCTTCACTCTTATCCTCCGAGCCAGGTTACACCCAAACCATCATCAGATCTGGCTCAGCCCTAATACACCGCAAGGGGTGGCATCGAAAAAGGAAGGTCTGGTTACAGTTAGAACATGATATGATCAGTTCTTTCCCATCCAGCCGCGAGGAGGACAGAATCAAGCCCCTGAGGAGTATCTTGTGTCAGTACCACAACTCTGCAACTGCCATTCTGGTGTTGATCCTGTTTTGCAGTGTCCTCGATCAAGGAAATCACGCCCGTCGACTGGGAGCGACCCCGAAATATAGGTGTCGTCTACGAGTCCAGACACGGCACTGTCGAAGCAATTGTCGAGTTTGATACAGTCGAAGCAGCCCGGGACTGGAGAAACGAACTCAGAGGTGTGTAGTCTCTTTTCCTCTTCAGTCGTTCGATTAGACGGGGCTTCCTGCCACAGGTGTAATTTTCCTTTATCGTCGAAGCCGCCGCGCCGTTTTGAATCCAACAGAAGACGCCAATGGGATTCGCGTTAATATCCCCCTAACCCATATCGCCGCAGCTTACAAGTTACCGTGCCTTTCCTTCGCCTGCGTAATTTCGCTTACCATCGCTTTTGACTCACTCGTTTCCAACGCCAACGAGGCTACAACGCCGCCGGCCGTGGAGAACGATACATCCTCCGACGGGACCTTGAGCGACGTTCTTAGCCAAGAAAGCGAGGGTGGACCGTACGTGGTGCAGGTCAGCATTATACGCAAGGATCCAATATGGGACGACGTTATGTCCCACGTTGAGAAGGCAAAGTCTGCAGCGGCTAAGGATACCACCGACTGGCCCGGCTCAACGGTGTACATTGATTTCGACCCCAGGGCCGACTTGGAGCAAGAAGAGTCAGACAACAACGGGCTGAACAGCCTGCAAGTTTCTGTGTCGCGTGCTTTAGGCCTCGATACCACGAAAGAATTCTTTAGTAAGTGGATGTGTTCCTGTTCAAGACACGAATCTGAGAAGTACGTCTTGAAGTGGCTAGAGCACACATTCATGGTCGCTTCTCCATCAGCACCGGTCACTTTGCCGTAAATGTGGAGTGCATAGGATTCTGGTCACAGTCTATTGCCTTTGGCCGAGATGTGCGCTATCGTATCCCCATCGCACGCGTCAAAGGTGTCAGAGGGCATAGTCCTTGCAGACTAGCACGGGACGTCTCTCTCGCGGTCGAAGTACAAGGCCGGCGTGATCTCCACATACACTTCTCTGACATGAAGAAGCGTGATGCGGCGGCCGAGCAGGTCAACCGTTTTATCGGGCTCGCACGGGAACGACACCGCGAATCGTTGCCACTGGCGTCCTCACCGACATCGCTGTCGCCCACGACTTTACAAGAGGACAGGTCGACTACTCCTCAACGTGCTTCAAGTGCAGACAATGTGGTCACCGCCTCTCCTACGGAGGCAGTAACGCCCACTTCCCCCGGATCTCGGGCCTCCTCGGGCTCCACTTCCCCTTCACGGGGTTCTCGGTCAAACCTTATACGCAACGCGAGTTCCATCTTGGCTCCTCTTTCACGCCTGCCATCAACTGTGCAAAATGCAAGGAACGGGAATATCATCCGTGCCCTCTTCCCCAAGGCGATAAACCAGCCCAACGAGATTCTTTTGCCCATGCCCTCGAAGCACTTTGTATGCTTGACGATCGGCTCGCGTGGCGACGTGCAGCCATACATCGCTCTAGGGAAAGGATTGCAGAAGGAAGGTCATAGGGTGACGATTGTGACCCACGAGGAGTACAAGGAATGGGTCACAGGGTTTGGAATCGATCACAGAACTGCCGGTGGCGACCCCGGCGCGCTGATGAAACTCAGCGTAGAGAACAAGGTACGTGGTATATTCATAATACGCTACTGTGTCAGATGACATAGCGTGTCAAAGATGTTCTCGCCTCAATTCTTCAGGGAGAGCATATCAAATGTGGGTATCCTTGTCTTCGGTAGTGATTTCTGCTTACTGAAATCCTTCTTAGTTCCGTTCCTGGCTTGACGACCGTGCGTTTGCTTGTTTTCACTTGCCAGGACAAGACTGGGAATGCTGATACTCCACACAGTCCTAGTTGATTCCTGGGAACAGTGCAAGGATGCCGATGTGCTGTTAGAGAGCCCTTCAGCCATGGCAGGTGTGCACATTGCGGAGGCACTCCGTGAGTCAATTTATTATGCGATCGTAGTGAAGCTATAGCCGAGCATTGATCCTTCCGCAGATATTCCGTACTTCCGGACCTTTACCATGCCCTGGACAAAGTATAGTTCTTCATATCATGAAAATTAGTCATCCGAGTTCCTGACGCACTGATCACAGGACTCGCGAGTTCCCTCACGCTTTCCTGGGTCCGCCGGTCGAATCACCCACATTTAATGCTGCATCGTGAGTACATTTTATAGTGCTTAAATGTTTCAGCTATTGATGCATCGACATTAGTTATGTCCTTTTCGACAATGTTCTTTGGACAGCCACCTCGTCCCAAATCAATCGTTGGCGTAAGAAGAACCTGGGAATAAGCTCAACCGACATGGGCCATCTTGCACAGTCAAAAATCCCATTTATATACAACTTCTCTCAGGTAGTTTCTGTGCGGTGCAGCACGTCGCTCGTTGTATTCACGTCATCGTACAGGCCGTGGTTCCCAAACCTCTCGACTGGGGAGATGCGACGGCCATTTCCGGATAGTGAGCCACATTTCCAGTCATTACCTTCGATATTCTTATGTGCACCTCGTTAGTTGGTTCCTGGATAATCCAGAGCTTAACTGGAAGCCCCCCAAAGATCTCATGAACTTCATCACGAAGGCGCGTTCCGATGGCAAGGCGCTCGTTTACATAGGGTTCGGTAGCATCACAGTACCCGATCCAAAATTGGTGACGGAACGCCTCATCCGAGCGGTGCTGAAAAGTAAGCCCCCCTGGCGCATGTCTTGCCACGACCTCTGATTCTTGAACACAGGCGATGTCCGCGCGATCATCTCGAAGGGTTGGTCATCGCGCATGTCAAAAACCAAAGACGAGGACGAGGTTGTTCTCCCGGAGGAGTGCTTCTTGGTAGGTCTTCAACCGGTTCTCGTTCTTGCAGAGGCTATCATAAATCGCTGAGTGCTTGCTGACTGTCACCTCCTTTGCAGCTGGATCGGGTGCCCCATGAGTACGTGATGGTACACTAATGACTATGTGCCACGTTCTGACCAGCCCTGCTCCACAGTTGGCTCTTCCCACAGCTTGATGCAGCCTTGCATCACGGTGGGGCCGGCACGACTGGCGCCAGCCTTCGAGGTATGGCGTTTTACCTGCGTGACTCTTTGTTCTGGATGATGATCAACCCGAATAGCTGGCATCCCTACGCTGATTCGTCCTTGGTTTGGGTCAGTCCTTCTGCCTGCTTACAGACTTTGAGCTCCATAATTGTACTGACGTATGATATTGCTCGAACGTGCAGAGATCAGTTCTTTTGGGCATCGCGCGTCCAGAAGCTTGGGGTAAGCTAGCCTACCCTTGCTACGTACGGAGGGCCCAGTTCTGATTGCAAATGTCTTGCGTAACAGGCTGGACTAAGGGTGAACAGTCTCCATTCAACCGAGGTCGCAAACGCACTAAGACGAGCGACCACTGACCGGTGAGTGTCATGAGACTTTCCTGCATGCTCATAGTTGATATATAACAAACTAAAAAAAAAATTCCATCACAGCATCATGAAGGAGAAAGCTGCGGCTGTCGGGGAACGAATCCGAACCGTACGTAGTGCCGTCCCTCACACTCCTTCATGGAGATCATTCGTTGACGGGTTGAACCACTAGGAGGACGGCGTGCGCACGGCTATCTCACAAATATATACATATCTTCCCCGCGCCGGTCGCGACCGCAGGTCGATCCCAAAGTGAAGTCAAGCAGCCACACTGTGAGTTCTGTCATTCGGTTTACTTCTGAGGCCTTTTACTCAGGATTTACCGCCCCCCCCCCCTCCTCTCTCCAGTGCGCATCCAGGCTTCTTTTGCGTCGCCAAACTGATATATATATAATGTTGTTGTAGGAGTGTGTTGTGTACCCCCCATGCCCCCAATGTCTCGTTTCCCATGTCGCTCTCCTATATATCATGGTGTTCTACGTCTACGTGTCTTGGTCGTATCTTAGCGCCAACGCTTACCAGGCTGTATCGTAATGGGCTCTTTTAGTCACTGTTCAATCTTATGGTCACCACGGCTCATATTATCTGATCTCTTCAACCACCATATCTGTACTCCCCTATGCGCACAGTGGAACGACGGGCCACCGTTAGAGCATAGACGTATAAGCGGGTATCAACGCGTGTTGAGTGTACAAGCCCAGGGTTCTATCACCGGATTGCAGCTGATGGACTCAGGCTCAAACATGTTCGAGTGACATCATCCCGAGACGGCACACGAAACGACCCCTTGTTTGGAGGTGGTGAGGCCAGTGAGCGGTGGTGCAGCACCGCGATGAGGGGACGTCATCAGATCAACACAACTCAGACTTGGGCCATTGGCTACTGGCTACTACTTTGTTGCCTTAGCACTCAATCAAACATCAAGGGGCTACCGGGCATGGCCGCTCGTTTTCTCTTCAGAAATCAGAATCGCATTTGGGGACCCACCGGTGACAAGCAAGACACCACCCTCACAACAGCGATAAGAACGGTGCCGTCGAATCAAGCACAACTGGGAGGAGTCAGGGCAGAGAGAGCATAAATGCGCTTCCATTTTTTTCGGGGGGGAAAAAAAAACATGAGATTTCCAGGGAAAGGACCCCAAAAGGCAAAAGGAAAATAAAATTCGAAGGTCGAACGGCTCTAGCTAGGGTTATCGAACAGGTGGACTGGTTAGAGAAGAGCGGGAAGGGGGGAGAGGGGAATGACGGATGCGGTGTGCTATAAATGTCCTTGTGTCGAAACCTGCGACGACCTAGGAGAAAGATAAATAATAAAGCATGAGACATTGTTGAGGAGCATTAGTCAGCACGATGGAGGCCGATGCGATGGACTGTAATTGAGGATTGTAGCAGAATATATGAAAGCCTGTGGGCATGCGTGGGGGGGCGGCGATTTGTCGCTTTTGCATAGTGAGTACAAAAATGTGCTTAATTAAGCATACATTGGTTGGTGCGAGGTGCATGAACGAAATGGTGAGATGAAGATAGACGGCTCTGGCTAAAAAAACAGTGAGTGATCATATGCGTAGTGCCTCCTCGCTCTTGTTCATGTCTATGAGGTTCGTTTCAAGCGATTGCTTTGAGCTCTGCGACCAGCCGCTAGTTATCAGCCACCATCGTCAGCAAAAATTCACTGAACAGATAAGAGATCAAGACGGCAGACGCACCGTTGCCTCGCGCAGGAGGTCTTCCGGACTCATGTCTGCCGAATTCTGCTGTTGGCCGAGACGGATCCCATATTGTAATAACTGGCGCATATAATACGGGTTGATGATCGTTTCATCCTCCGCAAGCTCAGGTTTCGGCGTAGGCTCGGGCGATGGTGTCTCCCCTGATATGATAAAAAATGTGCCACCACGAGTCAGCGCACAGCGTAGGGAGAGGAAGAGGGGACTAGACAACGTACCTTCTTTTATCCCCAGCCACTCCTGTTCCAGAAGCTCGGGAATCGTCACTCTCTCCTTCGGGTTCCTCGATAGACACTTCTTCATGCATGCGATTGCGTATGCTGGCACGCGCCGCTTAAGGTGGTCGAGCGTCTTCGGTGGGCCTCCTGTGCTCCCAGAGCGCACCGTTGGGGTCGCATTTTCAGGAAACTCGATAGTATGTGCGGTGTCCGGAATCGCCTTCATTTTCTGGTAAACTGAGAGGTGCTGGAATGGCGGATGACCATAAACCATTTGGTAGAGAATACAGCCGAGCGACCATACATCACTCGGCCTACCGACTTTGAGGTGCCGCATGCCGTCGGGAAGCTCGATGGTTTCTGGAGACATGTAGTTCACAGTACCGATCTGTGAATTGAGAAGATCAGTGGTCACAAGAGAGCATTCACACCGAGTGCTGCGCGAAGGTTTACCTGATGATCTCGCTGAATATTGGTAGTGTCGTTAGCAATGGCATTTGCGATCCCAAAATCAATCAGTTGAGTTGGCCGCGGACGAGAACAAAATTTGCTGGTTTGAGGTCAGAGTGCACAATCTTCTCCTCATGAATTACTTGTACGGCCTGAAGCATCTGGTTGCCACATATGCAAGTCAACACTTGCGACAGAGGGAGAAAAAAATAAAACTTACTTGTTGCCAGTAGTAAGCAACCCAGACCATATTGAGCGACTCCTTTTGCTGGTCTTGAAGAAGCCTTGCAAAGTCTTTGCATGCCAGAGCCCCAGTTAGGCCACAAATTCCACAATGTCTCGTATGTGATGTGTGACTGACCGATCTCACCGCACTCCATCACCAGCATCAAATGACCCTTTGTCCTCCTGGCCCGGGCTTAACTTCGCTATCCACCAGTCTGATGATCCTGCTATTCCCGCTTAAGCGTTTAAGCAGCGCGATCTCGTTCATGTATCCGCTCATCGTTTCTGCATCTGTTTTGTCAAGCGAGACGCGTTTGATCGCATATATCTCGTTTGCATTGTTCATCACGCGATAAACGCGCGACGAGCCACCCTTGCCAATCAGATCGAGCCGCGCATACGCCCTTTTGCTCACGACAAGGTTGCGAGTCTTTACCTCTGGGACAGGTGCATGCGCTACCTCGTCCTCACCCCCAGCGGGGAATGGGTCTGATGCGGTGGGGCTGCGCCTGTGCCGTACGGAGGCGACTGGAGCACGCGAAGGCGGTGGAGCTTCGGAGAGCTTGGGTGACGTCGACTTCGGTCGTGCAGGTGCCAGGGTTTGGGATTGCAACGCAGGGGGGTTTTCGGCAGCAGAGCGTAGCGTGTCAGATTCGCGGCGTTGGTGACCATAGGTGGCGCGAAGGTGTGCCGCGCTAGTTGTTGCAATATGCGTCGGTGACGGCGACTTGCCACGAATGATGTGGTCTTGTGGAAACGGCCAACCTGAGAGCATGCATGAAGTGAGCACATACGGGGAACGAAACCTCCCATGGCCACTCACGGTCAAGATCTAAGTCCTCTTCACGTCTCTGGTGAGCTCTGGCGTACTCCGCTAAATGGTCGAAAATCAGAACACACGATACGATAAAAAGCAGGGTAGTCGACGCACCGTCTTCGAGGGCGATCTCTCGGTCACGGCGCTTCTTTTCCTCCAACGTGACACGAGTCGCCCCTGTACGAGAGGTGGTAAGACCCATACTGGTCCCTGGCCGGGCACCAGAGTGCGAGGCCGTGCTCGTTAGAGGTGGCGCTGTGGGACGCTCTGGCGCTAGTCATGGTCAGCGAGCATTTCATCTCAACCACGCAAAGGCACACACTAGACGCGTCACTGAGACTTGCAGATCGCCGGGGCCGAGTAGCAGAATGCGTGAGCGCATTGACGCGTTGACGCGTAGGCGGCACCTGGGACCGCATATACGGCTGCTCCTCAATACCTCCATCAGTTTCCGAGCCAGCAGCTGGATCGGCGTATACGCCATCATCTGTACCATCGACCTCAGAGATCTTGTCGATAGCGAGGCCCGGTGTGAACTTTTTCTGTCCGTGCGAGTGTACGCGACTGAGACGGCTCGGTCCAGCACTAGTTGACGCGTAGAGGAAGCGGTAGATGACATGGGTAGTGACGGCCGCTGGGGGACTGGTACAACATCGGCCAAGGTGGAGCGGACGTTTGAAGAGGTGGCACCGACAGCAGAATAACGTGAGGGAAGATAGCTATAGTGGGCATCAGACAAACCGGGCGCGGATCTAGGAGGGGAGTAACGACGATGGATACTACTCGGACCCGAGGTGGTTTCTATAGGTGGTAAGGAAGAGCCATCATGGTTCTCTTTCTCGTCCTGGGGGAGACCCGTAGCCTGCAGATGGAGACCAATCTGCTCTTGCTCTTGTTGCTGCTGAATCTTGAGCTTCTCGTTGATCTGGTTATATTCTTCGAGAGTGACGCGTCGAGGGCCACCGGTCGTACGTCCTGAGCTGCGTAGGCCGCCAGCTAGAATAGTACGAACGTGAGTGGAAGATAGTTGACCCGGTGTATGTGATAGTTGCGAGCTGGATTGGGGGAGTGAGAGTGGGCCAGAGAGCGCGCGCTGGAAGGAGCGCAAAGCAGATTGGGCAGACGGAACAGGGTCTGAACGCTCAGTCGGTAATGTGGAAGGAATACCCGGTAAACTTTCTGATCGTGTGAGGGAAAGTCGGGTTGCAGGCAGAGGGGAAGGATCACCGGACTTCGGTGGAAATATATCGGTAGAAGGGGGAGATTGCTTATCCACGGGAGTTGGAGGAGAAGAACGGCCCTTCGACACACGCTTCCACTCGCCGGCAGAGTTTTGCTCATAGTCAAAGGAGAGTTCATACATTGCCGACTCGTCCGAAGGGGGAGTATTTGAAGAAGAGGGGGACTGTACCGTAGGGGGCGATAGGGAAGGCGATGGAGGGGCCATGCTGGACTGAATACGCTGTTCAGACTAAGTTCAACTTTGCATTAAGAACGAACGAGCGAGCGCCAGCGCGTGTCGCCCACGAGGCCATGAAACGCGATCATGTGATCGTGAGTTATTACAATTTGGCGGATCGTAGAGAGCTAGATTTACTACTCAAAGTACTCAGCCCTCTCAGTCGCTCATTCATCAACTCTTCCGCCTCCTTCTCCATCCGTCTCACTAGTTCCTCACATGTCGGTATATCGTGGATCAGTCCGGCTGCTATCCCGACACTCCAGATCCCGTACTCGGGGTCACCTAGTTCGTAAACCTTCCTTCCTCGCGCTCCCGAAACCAGTTCTCGCACGTCCTCGAATTTGGATCCTGGCCGCTGCTCGATCGCAACAACCTCCTTGGAAACCTTATTCTTGAACACGCGGGCGGTGTTGTGCATAGTCCGGAAAATATGAATGGTATCCTGCTCGCTTGACTCGACAATCCTCTCCTTGATCTTATCATGGATCGGACTGTCCCAGCACATGAATTTAAACTTTGCCAACACGCTTGACAAGACACTCATCTCACCTTTCCACGGTGCACATGAATCTCGTTCCTAGGTGCGGTATCTGTCATCAGATCCCCAGGCAGAGGAAACGAATAGATTTTACACACCCATATTTATACCGGATGCACCCAGTGCAAGCGCTGCCACGAATCCACGACTGTCTGCGATGCCACCTGAGGCAAGATATGGCACCTTCAGTTCTTGTGCCGCACGCGCGAGCTGTGTGGCATCAGTCTATGGATACATGAGGACCGTCCCCGAATAACGTACCAACACCAGCCCCGGAATATCCTCCTCGCCAGGATGTCCAGCGCCTGCGGATATCCGTTAGTGCGCTTCCCAAAAAACAGAGTTCAAGCTCAACACACATTCAAACCCATCGATGCTGAGAATATCTACCCCGAACCTCTCCGCCGACTATGTCGCAGTGTCCAGTTAAGAGGGATGTTAGACTCGTAGAAGATACACGCACCTTCGCGTGCCGGATAGTCGTGCATTTGTGTATGATGATGCATCCCTCACTCTTCAGGTATTCAATCAGCTTCTTCGCTACATGCACCGGTCACAAAAGTGTTAGCCTTCATTTTGGCGCCAACGCGGTAGCAAATCACGAACGATTGTTCCCAGCTGTCTCGAAAATTCGCACGCCCTCGGCGACCGCTGCGCGAGCGAATCCCTCGTAATCCGGTGGGTTGATGGTTGGCAGAAGTGTGATGTTTACTCCGAAGGGCTTGTCCGTCTTGCGGCGCGTTTCGCGAATGGCATCACGCAGCGCATCAGGGCTGGGTTGTGTCAGCGCCGTGAGAATGCCTGTGAGAAGGCATGAGCTATATGGGAAAATTTCCGAGTTACGTGAACCTACCGAGACCGCCTGCGTTGGAAACTGCTGAGACGAGAGAGGGCACGCCGACCCTACAAAGTAAGGTGGTCAGCCATCCGTCTCGTTGTTTCATTTCCCTGTGAACAATTACCATTGCATACCACCCTGGACAATGGGCCTATTCTCGTTTGCAGGAGAGTAAATTGGCTGTGTGGGAGTGAGATAGGATGGACCTACACACGAATGTTGAGCAGTTTCGTTATGGGTGTCACGATCATCGTACGTCAAGGCAGTCAATGTTGCCGGGCGTTCTCTTAAAGCCTATAATCATGCTGGTCTCACCAGGAAACCGGTTAACTGTGTCACGCATGTGATTCAATTCGGATCCGCGGCAACTTGCTCCGTCCGCGGTAACAACCAACCCGACCCACACCATGTTGCGCTGCGCACAATCGTCTCAATAAAACGGAACGGAACTAAAGGACATAGCGACGTAATTAAAAAGGTAAAGGCAGAATCCATCAACGCTCCGTTCCCAAAGCGGCCTAAGCGTCCGTCGTCGGGGCCTCCGCAGCAGCTGCAGTGTCGGCGGGCTTGCCTGTGTTTTGGTACTCTTCAAGTGCTCGCGATACAGCTTTAATATGTCCATTGAAGTTAATCACCGAATCGAACACCTCACTGTATCGGGGAGATCAAAGTTCATTGACGCAGAGACTCAAAAGCAAAGCACCTACCGCACGACTCCCTGCGAGTCAACGAAGAACGTGACACGTCCCTCGGAGAGACCCATCAAACCACGGGTGACACTGTATGCCTTGCGAGCCTCGCCAGACTCGTCACTCAGCATCGGGTACTGTCATTTGTTCCCAGGATGAGGAAGATCACATGTGGGGGAGGAGAGGCCACAGTCCACATACCGTCACGTTGTGTTTCGTGGCAAAGGCTTTGATATCGGCGACAGAGTCATGGGAGACCCCGATAATCGTGATGCCCGAGTCCTTGAACTCAACTTTCTCTGCATTGCAATCAGTCTCCGTCTCCGTCTCCGTCAAGGACTAGCGCACCTGTGAGCGCATCCCGGAAACCACAAACTTCTCTCGTGCAGCCGTAGGTGCCTATGCATGTCCCCACGTCACACGAACGGCAAACCGAGCGAGTCAAATGTAAACAAGGAAACGCACCAGCCTTGGGATAGAAGAACACAGCCGTAGGTTTACCTTCTGCACCTGGCTTGAGCTCGTACGTCGTGCCGTCGCCATCAGGAAGCGACAGCACAGGGGCGGGTTTTCCTATGAGTGGGTGTTTAGATGACATAACGGTTAAAGGGGCGATGCTCCTCTCCACCATTACATCGCACCACACAATCGCCCCGGGGGCACGTGATCACTTCACGCCCCCAACCAATAGCTGGCACAGCAAAGTGTGATAAGTTTACTTTTTCGCGGTTTAATTGATGGTGCTGACTCTCTTCACTAGAGTGACTGGTATTCCAGCCGATGTGGATATGTGAAAAAATAGGGAGACACAAGGGGGCAGAGGTAGACCGCGGAAGCGTGCCCTCGCCGGCTGCTAGTCAAGGAGTCAACACCTATTAGATTACTGCAGTATGGAGCGCTATTATCTACTCAAAGGTGGTGATGAAGAGTGGGGAAGTGAGACATTAAACGGATTAAGTCGGTACAGGAGGTCGTGGAGGTAATCCGCTACTTTTGCGCAGCTGCAGAACTCATAGCCTCTGCGGCGGAGATTACTATCAGCTCGAATGATGGCTACCGTATGATTGATTGTCGCGCACCTGCGTTCTGCTCCGCGAACCGCGCACCCACTCGCTCTGAGTGTTTCAGAAATTTGTCGGCGCAATTCATCATGCACTGTTCCTGTCTGCATGTTGGCCACACGTCGCAAAACGGAGGCATCGAAACATTCCTACCTCCTTCGACGACAAGGCCTTGCTAGTGAAATCATTGCAGCACGACGTGAAGCAGCGCTCGACCAGGTTTGAATACATCCGCATGAAGTCTTGCATCTAACCGTCGGGATTGAAAAGGTTACCAAGTGGGAAACAGAGACAGTAGACAAACCTGCTTTTTCTCAATGACCTTGGTCATATGCGCCTGCTCGGCAGCATTGAACCCTGAAAAGTCCATGATGAAGAAACGCGGCTACAACTAAGTGCGACTGTGTGACGTGGTCCGAAAGCAGGTCCAATCGCTGTTATTAGGAGACTTGGAACACCTGACTACGGGCTCAAGCACAGGCATAGGGAGGAGGTAGAGTAGTTCAACTCACACTAGCAGGGAGGTGGTGGGTGAAGGATACTTAAAATGGCTCTGCTGGCCAGAACATTGATTGACGCGCCGGCAGACGCAAATGTATACATTACCATTACCGATCATACGTAATTCCACTGCGGGATATGTCTGGAGCGTGGATTGCGTTCAAGGCTCACATCATGTTAAGTGTACATTCCCGACGTGTTGTGCAGCATCTCTATCGGAACAAATTGCTAAGTAATAGACTTTCGTCCTCACTACCAACAGCTAAGTAACGAGGATGGTTGAAGTCCGAGCGTGTACGCTAGCAATGACCTATGCTGAGTGTTGCTGAATAACAAGACTCTCAAGTTGCAACATCGAGGGTGAAGACCGTCATCTTCCGATGATGCGGCCATACAATAGCTGTGGGCCCGCCGGCTGCGGTGGCCACCCAGCTACATAGACCCCTTAACACGTGGGTCTCCTGTCACGTCCGTATACTGACTGTCGTATTGGTTCACCGAACGGCATGCACGCATCTCGTATTATAATACATCTCCATAGACCCGATTGAATCTATTATGTCGAAAGTCGCGGCGGCATTAGATGCCGATCGCTTTCTTAGCTTGATCTTGTGGGTGGACGACGACAAAGAAGGTAGCCAAAAACCTGGTGAAAGCACTGGGCTTGTCACAGATGCGGCCGGGACCAGTCACGGCCAAAACGAGAAATCATATGCACCTAGAATGTGATCCGTCAATATTCACCAGGCCCCGGACGCTGACAACCCACCCGGCGCACAAATGAAACGTCTGGCCAGTGCAGAAAAATCAGGTACAACTGCCAAGTGATTTGGGCAAGAATGAAATATTCTGATCACATTCTCCTCGAGGTACAGATCAGCCGGGGCTTATTTACGCGAAGCATCGGACGTAGGAGATACGGTGAAGGAGTGACAGCTGTATGTGTGGGTGTGGGTTGCGGACAGAAACCAGAAACCGGACAGGAACCCGGTCCGATGGGGAAGAACGCTTAGTCATGTGGCGGCGAGCCGTGTCTGACTCCAGTGATCTCTCCCGAAACTGCTGCGACAACCGACAACCACGAACTGCATTCGTGTAATACCACGAAGTAAGCATAATCTGCATCGCATTCTTGTACCCCTTCTCTGTATAAAAGTGAGCGGATTTTCTTTGTGCCGCATCATCGACATCCTCCTCACCCGCACCACACTTACATCTTCACATCCTTCTAGTGGTTGATCTTAACATGGCCATCCCATTCAAGGAAGCTCTTCAACGTCTGGAGAACCGCCGAGTAAAGTCAACGCGTCCTCTTATTCCTCCACAAATCCTCCAGGAGGATCTACCGTTGTGTGTTTTCTTACATAGGACAATCTCCTACTTACGCTGACCTGGGTGTACAGGTCCCTCGGTGCTGCCCAGACCATTCTTGAGGGCCGCAGGGCCACAGAAGCAATTTTCCGTGGTACCGATGATCGGCTCATCGTCGTTGTCGGGTATGTCATACTCACCGGTCTATAGCGCCCGTATCTCAAAAATTTCTTCAGCCCCTGCTCAGTTCATGATGTCGATGCGGGGCTTGAATACGCACAAAAATTGAGGGCGTATGCTGAAACAGCAAAGGATGATCTTCACATCATCATGCGCGTTTACTTCGAAAAGCCCCGTACAACTATCGGATGGAAGGGTCTCATCAATGACCCCGACATGAATGGCACCTTCCAGATCAATCGCGGACTCCGCATTGCCCGCACCTTCCTCCTTGATGTCGCGAAGTTGGGCCTTCCTGCAGGGTGTGAATTCCTCGACACAATAAGCCCCCAGTATACCGCAGATCTTGTCTCATGGGGGGCAATCGGCGCCCGTACTACCGAATCACAAGTCCACCGCGAGCTTACCTCCGCACTTTCAATGCCCACCGGCTTCAAAAATTCGACAGATGGCAGTGTTGGTGTCGCCATTGATGCTTGCCGTGCTGCGCGGACGGGGCATGTCTTCCTGTCTGTTGGGAAGGAAGGCTTGAGCAGCATTGTCGAGACCGAGGTCAGTGCCGATCGCTTTTTCGCTTTGATTACAAGTTCTAAATATTTCAAAGGGCAATCCTGACGTGCATGTCATCCTCCGCGGAGGTTCCAAAGGCCCCAACTATGCGGCTGAATACGTAAGGGATTGTGGCGAGAAGCTAACGAAAGCCGGTCTCGCGCCCAAGATCATGGTTTGTCTCCACTTCTGTTTCTGCATCCAATTGAATTCATGTGTGCGCGCACCGCAAAGATTGACTGTAGCCATGGAAATAGCTCAAAACAGCACCAAAGGCAAATTGACGTTGCGGAAGACATCGTGAGTACTTTCATGAATGACTGTGGAGATGTCAGCATCATGACCTTGTCTTTTAGGCCCGCCAACTTGAATCTGGCGACACCGCCTCCTTAATCATGGGTGTCATGATCGAATCGAACATTACTGAGGGCCGCCAGGATATCCCGGCAGCCGGCAAATCGATGCTCAAGTATGGCCAGTCGGTGACCGATGCTTGCATATCGTGGGAATCGACTGTCCCTGTACTCGACCGTCTCCGGGAGGGCGTGCGCGGCCGCAGGAATGCTATTTGGAGAGCTGCGCGAGGTCTTGATGGACTTGGCAGTGATGCATAAATTCGTTGCATCTCTTCTGGATTGTATTCCTGTTGAACACGCGCCTGAGACGCGTGTTTAGACATTGTTCTTTTATATCGAATCGCGACATATACTCTAGAGCTCCCTCACCTCAACCGGACCGGGATTCTCATATTTGATCCTTACATCATCTTATCTTATCTGATCATGCTGTAATATGCATATGGATCTATTTTCACACACACGCCGAGTATTGAGGACGGTCAGAATTATCGTTGTCTCTATCCTTAGAGACACAGATACTTCCTGCTACGTAGACAAGGCCCAGCCCTCTTTCCTCTTATCGACGGAAATGGGAAAAAGCGCAAAGGTTCACAAGCGTACGGTACGCCACAAAAGCCTCCCCTGAAAAGGCACCGCCCTCCTCCCTTATCAATGACCACTGCCACACACTACAGAGAAAGAAGACAACTCCCGGTAACAGTGCCTCCACGACGCTCACGACTCCGCCGCCGCCGCCGCCGTCGAAGCCCGCGCAGGCAGCAACATCTGTAGCATCCGCCGCGAAAAAAAACAGGCTGAAGGGAAAGGTCAAGGCCAAGGCGACGACGACGACAAGAACGGGTACCGCCGGTGCTGCGCCAGGGCATGTGCTTGGTGGCGCGGACTATGTAGATATTGTGTTGGGCAGTCGGAGGCGAGAGCGAGAGGAAGCGCAAAAGTTACCCCCTCCTCCCGACGACTAAGGGGGTCCATCCATACACGGTCGGCCTCTGCCACTACCGTCACTACAACTACCGCCGTCGCCGCCGCTTGGCTGCGTGCGGCATGTATCGTATCGAATGGAGGTGGTGGCCTCCTTGTTCTGGTCTCGGTGGTGACCGGCTGTTGAACGTTTTGTACGTTGAACCGCCGGATCCCCGTCGATCGCGGGAAATGGACATTCGGCGACGGCGCCGGCGCCGGCAGCAGCAGCAGCAGCGACGGTCGAGTTTTTGTGTGCCAAAATTACTGTCTATTACATTGTCGATACACGCCCGATGCGCTCGATTTCAATTTTCTTGTTTGATGGCCTTGGTCTCTTGTTCTCTCTCCTCTCGACCCCTGGAGGCGGGCGCGCCCGCGCGCCCGCACGCACGTGCACGGATGACCAGTTGAGGGAATCTCTTTATTCACTGGTTGTCCCCTGTCTATGCCAAGGGTAGTAGTTTGTTTCAGTTGGTAGCTACCTTGGTGATGGCGAGGTCGGCGAGGACTCAGGTACGGACAGGCCCGTGATCGGCTGGTTCCATGCCTACTAGATCGTCCCTATGGTGGAGCTTAACGCATACTTCAGCAGCTACTTTGACAGGATTTTTCTCTACAGTACCAAAGACGCACCAGCTACTTATCACTTGTCTCGATCCAACTTGCCCTGGAAAGTAGTTTGCAATGAGCCAGAAATAATGTTGTACAGCACTTCTTTCGTGCCGGTATCAACATGAACCGTGGATACCGTCTGTTATTATAACTGTAGTAACCAGGCCCCTAAGGTGCGTGGGCCGCCTGGTCTGTTCTTGGAATGACACCTGGGCTTATTCCTTGACATATCTACAACCATGTGAACGGCCAACGCGTACTGTAGCGAACCCTAGCACCTGATGATACAGATCCCAGACTGAGAAACTACAAAAGCAAGGTCCGATGAAATTCCAGAAAAAACCGAGATGAACGGGGATGAAAACGCGATGGGGTAAGCGAACGAAGATAAGTGTGTGGCATACAGAAAGAAGGTCCCATTGAGGATCCGTCCGATACCTCGAGGTCAAAATCGCTCTGGTTTTTTTCTCGATGTGGGTACACCTGCGCCAAGGGAGGGGGTGGGTAGTGGCCTAGTCCTCGACCCCGCCCCTGGCGAGACGACAGTCACGGCGGCCGTCGGGATAGAAGGCTGCTCAGAAGTAAGCCATTCCTGTGAAAGCCTCCTTAGGGGCGACAAGGGAACGTCGGGTTCCCGATTACTGCGTTCCCAGGTTGGTGAGGGATTGCTTACACTGCGGAGAGACGCTGAGGGCGACGGAGGCACTGAAGGGGTGGGTGCAGGGGTCACTGTGTGAGGCGAAGCATGTGGGTAACCGCGAGGACGCTCTGTGGGGGCGGGCTGCTGGGACGCTACTTCGAGGAGCCTTGCGATGTCCCAGTCCACAAGTGTGCGTGAGTTTGAGCCCCTCCTGGTCCTGGTGCCAATACTATGACCCAGGCTGGATTGGCTCTTCGCCGATCTCAAACTCGGGGGGTAAAAGGGTGCTAAAATGGTCGATCGGGTCGACTGCGGCACGCGCGATTCGTTGGAAGCGATAGTGAACAACTCTGCGGGGTAGACAGGATCTACTGGAGCCAGAGAGCGCAAAGAGCTGATCATTTCTGCAGGAGTTAGGGCAGGCTTAGGTGGCACAGGAGGGCCGAATTGTGGACCCGATGCGTTGGTCCCTTGGTTTGGAATAGTCTCGGTGAGGTGTCTCATCAGTTTGCGCCGTTCGCGGCGTATCAGGACGACACCAAAAATAAGGATGATGAGAGCACCAACAGATGAAGAAACCGAAATAGCTATGACTGCGGATCTGATGAAAACGGTCAGCCTTGCAAAACTTGCGATTGAAAATATCGCAGACCTGGGCATTCCCTGGACAACGTTTTTTGCTGGTGATGCAGAACTGGGGCGGAGACATCCGCTTGGGCTAGATGGCCCACCTCCCACCAAAAGCAAGTTTGAGACTTGACGACTTCCTTGACCATCATCAAAGAGCAATGCCACCCGGAGTCCTTGAGCAACGTTCATGATATATGTGAACGTATCAACGCCTTGACTTGAGAGGAATGCTGTGAACGGGAGTGTGAATGATAGGCTCGTTGGGATGAATACCCTCGCCGAAAGAGAGTGTTCCAGAGACGAGGAACCCTGCGAGACGTTCTTCGAGACGCTGAACGGCGAGCACTGCGATGTCGCATTATCCACTAATTGAAATGGTGCGAGAATGGGAGTATCGGTGGATATACAAGACGAATTTGTGGAAGGCAGGACTTGAATGACATTAGAAATAAGTGCAGCACTATGCCCCGCCGCGTCGTCCAAGGAAGCCATGAAAGAAACCCCTGCTCGAAGGGGGAGCAAGGTGACATAGGAACCAGAGCTTGTAGAGTTTTCCCACGCTGATTCAGGAATGGTAAAAGTGAGTGGTGTTGAGTTGAAAGGAATGACGGTCAAGGTAAGGGGGAGCGTAGTGGGAGGCTGGCCTCCGGAGAACGAAACATTGAAAGGGCCACATTGTTGTACAGGCGAGTACGCGATGAGGTCGAAAACTGAAAAAGAGCTCCGGGGAGCAAAAGCAAGGATGCAAAGAAGCAGTCGAAAGGAAAGGAACATGGCCGAGCCGGTTCAAGGCAAGGCAGACCTGGCTGGAAACAGCCAAGGGAAGATGTGCAGCTCCAGGAGACGGTGGATGAGGGTAGCCAAAGAGAGACCGGCGTTTCCATTGGGTTGATTATTATCTCAGTTGGATGGTTAGGAAACCCGTGTGAGTGAATGCTATACAGAACCGCCAGAACCAGAGGCCAGAAGCCAGAGGCCAGAGCCAGAGATACGGACAAGCAATACAAAATCATTATTTGAAATTCATCTTCGATCAATTGCGACCATGTGACCAAGTCGATCAACCGGGCCGAGATTTCCGCCACTCTTTCTGCCCGCCGGCGCGTCTGTCTCTGTCTCTCTCCAAGTGCGCTATGATCCGTTCCATTTGGACGCGTCCCTTCTCTCGCCTACTCTGCAAACGTTTATCTACTGTTTCTCTTCCAGATAGCCATGGTCTATTGCCCACTTCCCAGTCGCCCATTACATCCAAACCCCATTTCTTCAATGCAGTTACCACAGATGGAAGCCAGTTGCCCACATACCGGATCATAGATGGTGTTGGAAACATCATCGAAGGAGCTGAACTACCAGAGGTGTGTTAAACCTCCCTGCTCATCTTAACAGATGCCTATTTCCATGCCAGCTGGACGAACAACTGGCGCGGAGAATGTCCGTGCTACCTCCTTGTCCCAAAGAAGGACGTCTGAAACAACCACAGATACAAGAACATGGTTCTTCTTCCCGCCATGGATAACTTGCTTTATAACATCCAGCGTCAAGGAAAGATATCCTTCTATGTACGCGTTTTCCCAAGCTCATCCCGTATTTGATCCATTAAGTGACTTTCAAGTTAGATGACCGCTGTGCGCGCGCCGTCTTTTTATTTCCATCCACGGTAACTTACGTTGTATCAGTATGGTGAAGAAGCAACGATCATTGGAACTGCAGCGGCACTCCTTCCTGACGACGAGTACGTTGTTCTCTCCCATAAACTTTATTCCACTGATTGGATGACGTTTGCCACAGGGTACTTGGTAAGCCGAGAGGATTTCACTACACATGTTTACGTACGGTACTAACTCGTTAATAGGGCAATATCGCGAGTTGGGTGTCCTACTATGGCGCGGATGGGGAATCGACGCTGCCATGGCGCAGTGTTTTGGAAATGAACAAGACACATCAGGCAAAGGGCGGCAGATGCCAGTGGTACATTTTTCCAAATTTCAATCACTTCCAGCCTCCCCCCCTGACCGGAGTGACATCTGTAGCACTGGGGTTCTCCCGAATATCACTTCCACACGATCTCGTCCCCGTTGGCCACACAGATCCCACAAGCTGCAGGGGTTGCTTACGCGCTTTTACGCGATCCGTCGCGGCGGGGTAAAAACTGTGCCGCAGTTTATTTTGGCGAAGGGGCAGCGTCCGAGGGTGACTTTCATGCCGGAATGCTATTTGCCTCTACTATCGCGTCCCCGACCCTTTTCATCGCCCGTAATAACGGGTTTGCCATCTCTACGCCGTCCTCAGAACAGTATTTTGGCGATGGGATAGCCGCACGCGGTGCTGGCTACGGTATTGACACTATCCGCGTTGATGGGAATGACGTGTTGGCCGTACTGAGCGCGACGCGAGACGCACGTCGGAGGTGTGTTGAGAGTGGCAGAGCCGTGCTTCTTGAGGCTATGACATATCGGTACAGTTGTTCCACTCTTCATCTTGCGATACATGCGAACTCTGGTTTGGGACCTACAGAGTTAGTCACCACTCTACATCGGACGACTCGTTTGCCTACCGCCCACGGCAGGAGGTCGAAGATCGTAAGCGTATAGATAATCCCATTTCTCGCTACAAGCTCTTCCTCCAGAACCGTGGTTGGTGGTCCAATGCGGAGGAAGACGAGCTGAGGGAGTCGCTCAAGAAGGATGTCATGCGTGCCTTCAGGCACGCCGAGAGCCTGAAACGTCATGAGCTGAAAGAAATTTTTTCTGATGTGTACGGTGGCGAGGAGCCCCTGAACCTTGTGGGTGTCCTCCATTTTTTCCCCGCATGTATAGGTGAAACCCTGACGATCCCCCCTGCGCTTATAGAAGGAACAGCGAGAGGAGCTCACTCGGCTCCTCAGAAAATATGGCACCGTGTGGGATCCGTGGAAAGCTGAGCTCAAGAAGTTCAAGGACAATGGTGAGAGTCTCGTCGGGCGCACAGAATGAACGGCCGTGTGCAGCGCAGGCCATGTGGGGGAAAGAAATTGGCAAACGGACTGTCACTGTATGTACTGCCTCGATGCCATCAGCATACATACAACACGTATCATGCAGCCACTCCGAGCACCCCGCCGCTGCATTGTTAAAGAGAGAGAGAAAGCCAGTGGTTGTGTATTTGGGGTTCAAGCTTTCGAGTTGTGCGGGTCCTGATAAGTGTGTGTGTAGAAGGCGTGCCTGTACGGTGATTACAGTATAGCCGACAAGCCATTCGTGGTTAGTGGGTTGGGCCTATGCGCGGCAATACCATTCGTGGTTCACGTACAGTACAGTAAATGGAGTAAGAGAGCAGAGAAGGGGCCGTTAGCGCGAAAGATTGCGATTGGCGATTCGTAGCTCGGCGTGATCGGGTTGAGGGCTGGGTGGCGTCACGCCTCCGAGGCAAGGGCAAGTGTCGTCGTGCGGTTGCGGTACTGTATGCGTGTTGGTGTGGCCACTGGCATGATGTTATCGGATCCGAATATATGGAAGACCAGACCGTGTCCGTTCGTTCTTATAGCCACAGTTTATGCGCTTCAAGGTGTGGGAATAGGGCTCACAGATTGTGCGCGCCCATCGCTCCGCAAACTGTAAACTTTCGCCCGCCCCTCGCACCTGATTGCTTGGCTGTCCCTGCCCCTGCCCTGAATGCAGATTCGTGAGGAGCAAACCCTGTGTAATTGGTTTAACCGCGCGGGCATACGCACTGGTCTCCACACTGACGGTGCTATTTACTCAAATACTGTATCTAGGCGAAGACGAGGGGTCAAAATTAATCAAACCTTTTGGACTGAGCATTGGATTAGGGTGAACATCAGGTATGAAATATTATGACAAGTATTAGACTAGCGGTGTTTTATGCTACAGAGGTGCCACCCGCTAAGGTACCCTGCCCGCGCTCCGGGTCTGACATGCGGTGTACCCGTACAGTTGGGCCAACGTGGATGTTCTGCATATTCTGCGGGGTGATAAGTATGTATTGCTTCCCATCGGACGAGTTGGCCGTGTCAATCTGAAACGAGATTTAAGATGGGTTGGACCGTAAGTGGACCGCGTGGACCCCTTACCATCATCTTCATGCTGATACGGCGGTTGACAGCATCCATGAACACGTCAAACTCATCTGGTTCCCCGTAAGCCATGAGCCTCTAATGGTGGTCATGGGAGCGTACCAAGGCAACGAATAGGACTTCCTATGGATTCCCACATGGCCAGCAGCAAGCAAATGGTGGCGAACGACTTCTCCCCGCCGCTGAGCGAACGCGCATCTTTGTCGCGATTTGCACTTTGGGCGCTATTCTGGTCATCAGTTTGAACCTAGATGTCATGCATGATGGGTGAATTGGTGGTCCAAAGAGACGGGAGGTCACCGCACCCTCAGCTGCAACGTTCCATCGTGATGGTTGAAGAGAACCTTGCCGAAATATCCACGATTTGAAAGATGGTACTGAAACACGACCTTACAACGGAACGCAATGTGGCGACGGAAGTCGTGCCATTTTTCTAAACGAAGACGAAGAGATTGCTTGAGAGCCTATGCCCCGAGGGTTCATTGTTAGCAGAGAGCGACGGCGTGAGAATGTGATATACCGACCCTGTTCAAAGACGCCATACTCTTCAGATCTTTTTGTGCCGTCTCGAGCGCAGCCCGCGCCTTGTTAACCTCGGCCGCCATCTCCTCCACCGATGCACCTTGTCTACAACTGGTGAATGGCCACGTAAACTTATACGTAGAAACACAACACACCGCTTCTCGCGCTCTTTCAAGGCAGCCTGCACAGAATCTAAGTTGCGCTGAACAACTTGGACCTTCCTTGGATTAGGGACGCGAGCACAGTACTGCTCTGCTCCTTTTGTCCATTCCTAAAAGTCAAGACTATAAGAGAATGCAAGACAAAGTGCATTCTTAACTTGCCTCAAACTCCTGTTCTACAATGTTCAACTGCTCCTTCGCGTCTCGTACCCTCTTTTCTTCGTCGAGGAGTTTCTTTGCCCAGTGCTGTTGCTGATTCTGTGCGGCCAATCGCTGTTCAGCAGCTTGCGTAACCCGAGCCTGGAGCCGAGAGGTAAGCAATTCTGATACGGTGAGATAGGGGGGCACGCGCAAACCTGAGCCTCTTGTCGCCGACCATCAAACGCTTCGATTTGCTTCTTGATCTCATTGAACTCCTTGAGTAGGGGTTCTTGCGCTTGATCAATCACCGCCTTTTGCTCGGCGATACTCTTATATTGGGCCATGAGAGACTCCTTCTCAGCCACCATTTCCTATAACCAGAAGATCGACGACATTGGAGCATAGAGATTGTATTGGGTAACACATACCTTTAGTGCTTCATCGAGCCCAGATGTTTCAACGAGCACATTGTCGTTGGCCTCTGTCTGTACGGAATCACGTTGAACCCTTAATCCACCTAGCCGCCGGTGGATATTTCGGCATTGACGCTGAAAACATTTGAGGCAAGTCAAGTGAAATTCAACTGAACCGTACCTCTCCCGTTTCGATCTCGCGTTGGGCCTGCTTGAAGCGCTCACGCAACTCACCGAGCCGGGAAGTCAGTGTTTCCACCTTTGTATCAGCAGACGCTGCCTGTTCCCGCCAATATCTGCGGAAAAAGAGAAATGTGAACTAGAACATGACCACTGGGGGTTTGCAATAACAAACCGGAGCTGGTTTTCGGCCGTCTGGTCAGTGAAGAGTAGATTCCGGGGATCATTTGGTCTCAGTGGTTGGATCGGCTGTGACTGCCCACCACCATCGCTGGGGACAAGATGAGGCCATGTTGGATATTCAAATGGGGGGAGGGGACACAAACCTCCAGCGCTGCACACGCCACAAGTCTGCAGTCAGGCATTGCCCACCTCCATTAATGTTAGTCAATAACTCATCGGCTGCACTGCGCGTCGGGGCTAAGAGAATTCGTTCAATCTTAGCTTGGTTGATGAGTATACGGAGGATAAATTCATCGGATACCTGCGAGCGGTCTGCGTCGAAAATCAAGCTAGGCTAAGGGGGAACTTACATCGATTACGCGAAGGACGGTACGGTAGTCAGGCGCAGGTTCCCCAGACTTGTAATCAAAGAGATCAACCTCGGACACAAACACGTTGATGTTCGGACTAGGTATCATCAACAACACAAGGGGGCGGAGGGAAGGAAATACAAACCACACACTTTCCGCTGTCCCTTAATAACTGCTTCAACACAGCAAGGTCTCTATTATCTGTCACGGCAAAGGAGGACATATGGGAACCGAGGACATTCCTCAGCAAGTTTGCCCAGAGTCGATCCTTCACTTTGACGTGAACACCAAGCGGGCCGAGCGGCCTCTGTCCATGCCATCTCACTCCTCGGATGCGCTCCAGAACGTTCCTAAGGTCACGCCCATATGGTGCGAGTGAATTATTTTGCTGGTCAACACAGCGCTGGATTTGCTCCCGCAAACCCATCACAGAATTTCTCGCAGTTTGGACCTCGCGGTCGGTCTCATCACCTTGTGCGCGCAGGGCGCTGGCCTCATTTTTTTTGTCCAGGACTAGCGCTTCGGCATGTTTTAGGTCCGTCTCAGCGGCTTGGACATCGAGAGTGGCTTGCTCCAGGCGCTGGTTTAATTCGTCTTGCTTGGACTGTGAAAACTCTGCGATTCTAGCATTCTCGGCCGCCATTCGACTTTCTAATTCTTGCATTGCCTTTTTGGTGCTCGTCAGATTGTCACTAATCAAGCGTTCGTCGTGCTGGTATTTATTGCAGGCTTTCAGCACGAGAGAACAGCATAGTAGACTTTCGAAATACCTTCAGTTTGCTGAGCTTGGTCCTATTGCTACGCATGGTATCGCTCAAAGCTTTCTTCTTCTCCATGAGATGGTCAATATTACCGAGGTTTTCGTGCTCTCTCTCGTATTGCTCGACGGCAGCAGTAGCCGCGTTGAATTTTTCCTACATCCCTGCGCTGAACTGCGGATGAGGATTATCCCGGTCAGACCACGTACATCGGCTTCATCTAAGCTGCGTTGGATCTTCGGCATGCGTTGCTCCACCTTATGTAGCTCGGTAGCTTTCTGCGTCACTTCCTACCAAGATATTCAATGTTAATGACATAATACTATGACCAGTGGACGACGAACCTCCTGCTTCTCAGCAACATGAGCCCATGCTAACTCTTTCTTGAGTTCATCTGCCTTATGTCTCTGTTCCCGGGCCTTGGATGCTTCCTCGAAGCGCGTCAGGACCTCTTTATAGTGCGTTTGGAGGTCTGGGATTGCTTCCTTTTTGCGCATGAGTACCTTGGAAGTTTGGGAGATATTTTCGAGACATGTTTCATACTCTTCGCTCAGCTGACTAAGTTGGGTACCACGGAGGAAGAACTAAGAGTATGTTGAGACTTTGGCCGTGAAATTGAATGACACACTGACTTTGTATTTGTCGGATGGGTGGGAGGAGCTCAAAAACTGTCTAGCTGCGTCTAAAGTCGTGTCATCAGCGAATACGACAATAACGACGATCAGATTCCCGAAGTACCCTGGGTAAGGACATTCATTGGATTGTCGACTTGGATGTTCATATGGTCACAGATGGCAGAGAGCTCTTCGCGCTTAGTTGATATTAGTTTGCCGTCCTTACCCTTGATCTTGTACGACGATGCCCCTTCTTTAGTAAAACGGCGGGTGATGACAATACTGTCTCCATATAGATCATGCTTATAAGCTTCTTCGCCTTGGTTTTTAAGGTGAATTGTCACTTCTGCAGCACTAGCCTCGGCCACGTTGGCTACCAAAGGTGAAAAGGTCGAGTGAAAAGAGCACGTACGGTTGACCTTCTCGGATGAATGCCTTCAGACCATTCCCGCGACCGGTGGAAGTGGCCTTCCCACCCAATGCTATAGTGATTGCGGTAAGGACAGCACTCTTGCCACCTGTACCGCGAGTCAAACAGCATCACGCACTATCAATGAGCTCTACGTACTTCCGTTATGACCTAGGAGAGTGCTATCGACTCGATTGATACCCCAGCTAGGCAACGGTACGCACCAATGATGAAGTTAATCTGCGGGCCAAATTTGAAAGTAAGAAACTTGTGGCACATGAAGTGGTGCATTTCAATGGATTCGATAATGCCAAATTTTGCAGCACCCTACCAAGGCGAGTTTCAGGATGGAGAGGCCGAGCATAGAAGGGGAACCCACCCCTTGTTGCTTGTTCCTTTGACGTATCGACTCACGAACAGATTCCTCATGTTCTTCCTCGAAGCGTTCTTGAGCACCCTCATCTTCCTCAGCATGGGTATCTCGTATTGCAGCGATGTCGTCATCATCATCAACTCGGAAATCATTCAAGATATCACTGTCATCTCTTGCTTTTCCCTTTCCTTTCGATTTCGAGGATCGGTGCTCCGCTTTATCTTTGCCATTGAACCGAGATCGCTTAGCGGTAGGGGTGTCTTCTTTGCCGTCCTGTTCATCGTCGCTATCTATTAATGTTCTGCGTTTAGTCATGATCGTAGTGTGAACGTAGCGCGACTTGTAACGCGACACGAATCGAAATGTCGCGTCGTGCCACGATATAAACAAGGCTAAATATCATCACGTGCCCGTGCATCCCCGCGCGCAGGGCTTGGCATGAGATGAGTGCATGGGTGCAGGATTGATGAACGACGAACAAAATGTAAAAGCAGTTAGGCCAAAGAAGTACGTTTATTTGAAACTTGTTGGGTAGTCAGGAAAGAAAGAAGGAGGCCATGTGTGCTGTTTGGCAACATGATTATATTATTAGCCGAGGCAGGGACCGAGGCCGTTAAACCCCGAGACAACACTTTGGAGGTTGGCGGTCAAGGCTTCAGCTCGCCTGCTTGGTTGCTCGGGTTACCGTTCTGTCTCTCAAGTCTCAAGTTTCCTCCTTTCTCTTTCTCTTTATTCCACTCATTTGCCTCAAGTTTTGAGAGGTGTTCGCTCATTTTCACCACACTCTTTTTATCTATATCGTCTCTCTGAATGGCCTTTCTTGCTGGTCGGCCCCCTTTTGCTACAGACATACCCGACTCGGCCTACGCACAGTCCCAACCCCAAGCTCGCAATAGACAACCACCAAGGGATGACCCAAATGCACGCACTTCTGCATACAATCAGTACGTGTTTTCCCTCATCTTCCCTTAGGGGTGTTTATCCTCTTGTAGCTACGATGCATACTTGAACGGTGGGAGTGAGTCTGATAGAAATGTCGTCAAAATGATGTTTATGTATGAAGTTACAGATAACCATTCCAATGATAGGGCGACCCGCACCAGGAATGCAGCGCACGCGACTGTCGCTCAATCAGCTCTACAACAGGCGCCAGTACCTCTTGTTGCTCCGAAGCCAGGGTATGCTGCTCCAATTACTGCGCTAAGCATGCCCCAGCTATCCCCGTCTCCCGACACAACCCGCTTTCCTCCTGGTATCGACCCAAAACGCATGCAGCTCGACCAGTATGGAGCTCCCTATATGCAACCTGCTGCTGTCACTCGACCGCGCCCCCCTCCGGCTGCACCTATCTCTGTCCCCAGCACCCCTCATCCTCTACCGCCAACGATGACCCCCATCCTTCCCGTCTTTGCACGACCATCGATGGCTACCCAGCCTCATAACCTCAAATGGGGACCTGAGCCTATTTTACGTGGAAATTCGGAAGAGAAGCTGCTTCCTAGGCGTGGCGAGCAAGGTGACGACTTTTGGAGGCGTTTCAGTATGGTTATCAGAGAAGAGAACACGAAGCCTTATTCGCAAAAGCAGAGGTGGGATTACCCTTGTCCCTTCGTAACACCACTCAGCACATGAAAATTGCCATTTTTTTTACAGCGCGTGGCTCCGCGAAACCCAGAGCGGTATGAATCGTCTGTCCATATGGGTTTGGATCGTTGGTCTCATCTTTTTCTCTGCAAGTCTTATTTAATATTTCCTTATCGTGATTTACCATCTCATGACCCAACCAATAGTGTGCTGGGCTCGGAATAGGAGTTGGGTGGTATCTTTCCCACAAATCAGCCCCTCATCAAGACCCCACCGCGATCGGCGGAGGTGCTGATATTAGCATGATCTCGACGAGCTCACAAGCACTGGGGGGTAGTGCTACTGCCCTCTCATCACCGCATGTGACTCCCACAAACACTATCGCTCAGCGCGCCGCTTTTCATGGTTCAATGCCAACTCCTCCGCCCAGCGCACCCGTCCACGTCATCCTTATCCCCCACCCGCATGGCTCGAAGCACGATTCTGCACCCTCACATCATCGACGTCGCCATCTCAAACGTGCAATTGTGTGATTAATCTGCACTCGTCCCGATTTGCCCCTCCACTTGGGATTTGATATTTTCAATCTTGATCCCGTCCACTCCTTTTTCTCAATCATGAATTAACATACCCTTAACACCACTTGCAAAATTTTCACTACTCCACAACTATCTTTTTTATGTCGGATACGATGGTGAAACCCTGGACAGTCTGCAGCTGGCTTTCCATCTGGACTCTCACAACAAGAGGATTACCAACACATCTTAGCAATCTTGACATCAGCATTTTTTATTTCGACCAACAGAGACCTGGCTCATGTTCATGTTCATTTGATCCTAGCCATCGCTAATGCGTTCGCGTCCCATGTACTTATTTACATATGCTATGAATGCATCGTGGGCACACGATGCATAATGATCAGCCCCTTCAAACGTATCTCCTGACACTAGTCTACAGACGATTAAACATGTACAGGTCAGTAAGTTTGCGAATGTTATACTGGTATACAGGTATGTGCAGGACAGGAAGTGTGTTGCATGGTGGGTCCAGAGTACTCTCAACGAAATGGATTGGATGGAGACACGATTACGTGGTGTAGATCATGCATGGGGTGGGTTCTAGAAAAGTAAGGTATGCTGAGGAATGATTCTATGGAATGAATTAGAAAGTTCCTGTTGAAGTAATATGAAGGCAGGCAGGCAGGCGAGCCCCAGACTCTAGCGGACCCTAGCAGCAGGACCCTTCTTTCTCGGCCCAGCCAGACCGCTGCTGTCCCTCCGCGGCACCGTGGAGGGCGTGGCCTTCTGGGGTGAGCCGAGCACCTCAATGTCAGAATCAGAGTCGTCCTCGGCCTTCAACGAGGCCGTGGGTGTCGGGTCCCCGTGGGGCTGCTCTGGCGGGGCCGTGCCGTCGGCCTGGTTCTTCATCCCCGAGTCCTGTTCGCCGCGTTGTTTCTTCCATTCCTCGGACATTGAGTAAATGCGAGCGGCTAGCTCTTCACGATAGCTACCGGCGGAGGCGCCGTCCCAATGTTCGTGGGGAACTCGACGACCTTTCTGCGGCGACGAGCGCTATGTGGGAGGTAAGTGAGGAACGAGAGGCGCACTCTAGTAACATACGTTGCGAATGATGTCTGAAGAGAGCTTTGGGTCTTTCATGAAGGTCTTGGCGAAGTGCAACAAATATATACCACAGTCACAGTAATTGGGTTGGGCGGGTACCTGCACAATATGTGAATCTCATGTGAATCTCAGAATGAATGGGATAATACTTACGATCGCTTGCATGCCTTTGGGTTCGGTAAGCGTGTCTTCTGCTAGCTGCTTTTTATCATGGGCCTCCATGAGAAGGTATCTGCTGAGCCTCTTCACAGCTTGGGGGTGCTTTGACGCCAGTGAATCAAAAGTGAAGATGTAGGTCCTTGGATGCCTTGAAAGAGTTCATGAGTGATGTTTCTGGTGCCGAATAAAAAAGACGCGCACTTAGTAGCTTCCTCTTGCTCACTCTCAGGGTTACCCATCGTCTCATCTTCTTCAATCTCAATCTCTGGTACCGCGCTAGTCTCAGTAGGAACAAGTTGAGGGCTGGCGTCGCCTTGTTCTGGGTGCTTTGTGCCGTAGAAAGTAGAGGGGAGAATACCCGATGTCCGAATGGTATCCCCTTCACTCCCTCCTGTCAATGTCAACGCTGGGTGGTCCAATCGTTCGGTACCGTCATCTTGGGGATCCAAGGACGACAGCCTTGCTTCGTGAGAAAGTGAAACACCTTGGTGATACATAAGTAGTGGCGAATCCAGGCAGTGGGTAACCTGGGGTTCCGTATTGGGCGTGCCAACTTCTTCTTGACCATCAACTCGCATCGCCGTAGGGTCCACTGGTGTGCAAGCGGATTCTACCATTCGCTCAACGTCAATCTCGTCCTTTTGATCATCTGTTCTCGGAGACTCTGGGACGATATGTTCAGAAGAGACAGTACGATCGACTTGACCATTTGGCGGCGGATCAGGGTCAGGGGGAAGCAGCTGTCCCAGTGCAAGTTCCGGCTGCTGGGCATCCAAAGAATCAATAATGACCCTTAAATGACGCGTAGACCTGCGGGGTTGGAGGCTTGTCTCTTGAACGGGCTGCGGTAATAGCGTGTATTCTGGAAAGTAGATGATGGCGAGATACCAGTGCAAGCTACGAACGTTAGGAAACAGATCATGTTAGACTATATGTCAACATAACTTACTTCTCGTTAATTGGAACAATGATGTACTTCTTCCGAAAAAGATCAAATTTGGATGTCCACTTCCTGACACTATTATAACCTTCCTCGGGACTGTGAAGGATAGTACGGATGAGAATATTTTGCGAACGAAGCACTTGACACACATTTTCGTGGAAAGCTTCTTATAAAAGAATGAATTGAAGACATGAACTTGACTAGCCAACTCGGGGTTGCTCTCTTGTAAGTCGGCCAGCCACAACCTACAGAAGTCAATGTCATCAAAAACCTTATCATAGAGATTAACGTACTTGAGACCAAACTCAATCAATGTGTCGTTCAGAAATTCACCGGGCTTCAAGCGACTAACATCACCATTTGTGATATTAAGGGAGCCAGTACCGGAGCGATAACCCAGAATACTGGGCGAATATTAAACGAGGCAAAGCACCTACGGGAACGTAACGTACACTTCATCCGGATCGGGCTTTGGGGAAAATCGCTTCTGTTCAGTTCCGGACAGACGCGCTGAGCGGCGCACAAAGATCTCAGCGGTTGCAGTTGCATCGGTGCGTCTATGGATTCTCAGGAACAAGAAGCTCTCAAAGGATGGCACTTACGGTTTGAGTCGCGCCCGGGTCTTAGAGGGTGGTTTGGGAGTATTTTCCTTCGGCAGGTCAAGAATCATAGGTTCGGGATCGCTCATTATCAATCGGTCCTCCTGAACACGCGTGACAGCCTCCCATAATGCCCTTGCTGCCGGTCCGCTGAATCACAACGTCAGCGTCGGAGGTAACTGTAGAAAGAGCACGCACTCCAAAATTGATTTATCATCTTTTGAAACGAGGACATCCACCAACTTTTGGACGACTCCCACGTAGACATCACTATCCCAACCACTTGCGGTTGTATCGAATTTGAATGTAAGAAGACCATCAGAATAAGATGAGCCTAAGCACATTGGCGTAAGATTGAGATTAACATGGCCAAAAAACAAAAAAAGAACTTTACCGGGCTTGAATCTGTATGCAGTGCGATTTTGTGCAGAAGCCATCACAGATGGATGAATCTGGATGAGAGGCTCTGAAACTGAAGTTCTCTGCAGGGGGCGTCAGAAGTCAACCTTGCCAGATAAGAGGGGCCTAACCTTTACGTCCACATACTTGACACTATCAACAGACCCTCTTTTGATTTGTAGCTCGAACAAAATTGAGCCATTTGCCTCCCGTACTTTGAGGACTCCCGGCTCCCATATGAGATTGACTAGAGGCTCCGATGTTACTTCCTGCGGAGGGATGGCCGCTCCAATAGACCACTCTTTCAGAGGTAGATGGACAGAAACACTATTTTCAGTCGCTTTCCCCTTTGAATGCTTGGAGCCGGAAATGAAGCCAGACGGCCTAGTGGCATCTGGGTCCAGATGTTGAAAAGGTAATGCAGGGACGTCACGCCGAGGCTCATAGCTCATTCAGTTGCGGAGGTCACAGGCTGAAGACAACAGACCCACCTGTTTTGGTTTCATCACGCTCTTCCTAGAGCGTCTCATAGTTGCCTTGAGCTTGAGATCGATATGAGGGCTGTTTTGTTGTTCATACAAAGCCACTTTCGTCTTGACGCTGTTCCCCTCGGATGACACCCCTACTTGTGCAGTCGGCTTACTTCCAGAAAGAGTAGGAAGAGCCCTCGCTCGCTGCACACGAATGTCATCACCATCCAGATGAGAAGCGGACTCGGACGAGGGCGCCTCGGACTGCTTCACCGCATGGCGCACGCGCCGTGTACTTTCGCCGTCCTGTGGGGGCTTGCGTATCCCTTCGAGGGTCGAGCTGAGTTGATGTAATGGTGAAGGCTTATTCTGGTCGAAGGCATACGAAATGTCGGGGCTTATGAGGTCCATAGGATCAGGAGAGGAGGTCCCTAATACGATAGGTTCGTGAGGGTCATCATTCGTCGCAGCTGAATCGTCCTCTCCGTCGATGACGATGGCATCGGCGGTAGCACAGCTAGGACGGGAGGAGGTAGATGTGGACGGGATGGCCTGAGATTGTTGGTTCCCGGAACCACCGTCGTGAAAGAACTTTGATACGTTCTTCTTGTTCTCCTGGAGGTGGTCCAGCCTCCGACGTTTTGAGGCATGTCTCGAGGAAGACGGCCCCGGGACACTCGACGAGCCATGTTTGCCATCTCGTCCCCCGGTCCTGTGAGCATCACCAGTCATCCTTCGGCGGCTGTATGGATTCCCACCCTGTCTCTGCTGTGACAACGAGCGTTCATTCTACCCTGCGTAAGAGAGAAGACTGGACGGACTTACCTTTCCAGGGGCCTGAATTGGCGTTGGCGGCTGCTGCCATCTGTCCGAAAGTACCCAGTTTGTACGAGCGCATTGGCTGGTAGCTGGATGAGTTGACGTACGTTCCGCCTGTTCTGCCTGACGCGTCCCTGAAATTGCGGGCTAGACCCGAAGCTTTGGTGTGCAAGTCGCGAATATTTCCAGCGTCATCGCGAGCAAGGCTCATAGCTGCAGCCGGAACTGCTATGAGCGACGGTTTTGAGACGCAAGGGACCCAGACACAGTGAATGGGAAGAGTAGCGGTGATGTGGTGAGGGACGCTATTACACGCACACTCGGGCTCGAGCCATGAACGACCTCCCGCCCTGCTGCGAGCGGCACTCCGGTACATACCATAAATGGTAACCAACTCTACAGTCGATAAAAATCTGCAACAAGGTATAAACTACCCGCTAAACACACAAATCCCTTCCCTCCCCGCCTTATTTGCTCCTCATGCGCCCAGAGTAGCGCATTAGCCACGTTTAATTTCTCCCGTTCGCCCGGAGTCCATAAACTAATATCTCGGTCTATACCTTTAATTACATCGCGTATCTCTGAAGAAGGTACCGGTCGCACCCAGGGCATACCCTCCACTGGCGTAAATTCTAATGCGGCCACGCTAACGTTGATCTTTACGTCCATTGGTCTCTTGAAAGAAAGTAGTGCCGAGAGTGTCTGCGAAGGGGTCTTCGGAGGCGAGTGGGAAAGTGCCAGGATAAAAGTCAGGTTCAGATCTTCTGAGTCACCGACAGGGGTTGACTCGAGAAGGTGAGATATGTACGACGCCAAAACAGACGCAGAGGCGGGGTTGTGGGCCCCATCTACAAGCACGACCAAAGACCCAGCGGGGTCTTCTTCTGCTCCCCTACTCGGGCTACGCAGCTTCGACAAGGGCGTGTCGTGAAATGATAGCCTTCCAGCCCAGGACGTCGACCTCACTCCGGCCGCGATCGTGCTTGGAGTGACCTTGCTCCGGAACGGAAGTCGGTGAGCGCTGGAAGAGTGAGTCAGGAGCGAGGAGATGATGCCCGTCGCCACGCCCAAGTTGTCCAGCTGATGGTCCCCATGCAATGAAAGTTGTGTGTGAATAGGATCTGGGAAGCAGGGCAGAGACAACGAGATGGGCCGCACGGTAGCTAGACGAAAAGGTGAAGAGGCAACTGGTTCAGAGGGACCATCCACGGCCTCGTCCCACGCCCGCACTAGAGCAGGGTTAGCGCATACAAGGTCCGCGCCGACCCCCTCGACCACGGTCCTCACAGAAACCATAACGTCAGGATATTTTTGCGGACCGACGATGAATGGCCGCCCTTTCCTCGCGATGCCCGCTTTTTGCATGGCGATTGCACCCACGGTATGGCCGAGAAAGCTCTGATGGTCTAGATCAACGGCGGTGAGGGCGGACACAAGGATGCAATCATCGGAAACGACGTTCGTGGCATCCGTGCGCCCTCCCATGCCAACTTCGAGAACGACGATGTCAAGTTTGGCCGACTCGAACAACATCAAAGCGATGGCAGTGAGGAGCT
This sequence comes from Russula compacta, assembly GCA_022376555.1. Lineage (NCBI taxonomy): Eukaryota > Fungi > Basidiomycota > Agaricomycetes > Russulales > Russulaceae > Russula > Russula compacta. The sequence continues at coordinate 93,955 of WTXH01000004.1, forward strand.
CGAAGCTGGTGGCACCGATGTTTCGCTCCGAATTAATGTCTTCCGCGACTTGACGTGCACTGTTATACAGGTCAAGTCTCACGGGCTCGCCATTTATAACGATGGAGTCCAGGACGGAGATAAGATGTGGGCTGTTAAACCTGCCGACTCTGAATCCGCTGGCTTGTAATATCGACGCGACAAATGAGGACACGCTACCCTTCCCATTGGTGCCTGCGATATGAATCGTTGGTAGAGTATACTGTGGAAGGTATGAGAGCAGGACCTTGATTCGCTCAAGCGAGAGGTCCATTGGGAGTGATGATGATAAGACCTCTTTACCGGGCCGTCGTCGTTGTCAGCCATGCGTGACGTTCTCCTAAGTATACTCTTTTCATCCAAACAGGCCCATGGATGCTAATAGTGTCATGATACAGAGTACTCTATGAAAAACAAAACAGGTTCTTGGTCCATAAAACTCGGCCCAATCGATCACCATCAGTCGAAGGGCAAATTATCTTTTCTCTGGAGTCCGTGAAGGCGGATAAAGTGGACGGCGAGAGGACTATGCTAGAACAGGGGATAAGGAGAGTAGAAGTTGCAGCAATCTGTGTCCATGCGTAGCTGTCAAAGGTGAGAATTTGAAGATTGCGGGAACCAAAATGGATAGGCAAATACTAGCCGGACTCATCCAGCGTGCGTATCATGTCATGTAGATCGTGACAGGACTTCAGAACGGTCCATAAGATGAAAAATCTCGTCCATTCCCAGGGAGAGGCGTCGATCAGTTCGGCGCTCAACAACTCTTAAGCAGTGAATTCTGGGGGAAAGAATATCCTGCTTGGCTCCATGTTGTCAAGTTTGGATTGCTGTACGCATTGATATGGCTAGAATAAGGACGTATTAGTGCCTGCTTGTAGAAGGGGACAATAAACAAGTATACTTGTTGATATAATTGGCCGTAGGACGGTTTGGTGGATCGCAAGTAAGACCATTTGTGACATCGCTTCGTTGATAAATGCGGATGTAATCGATGTACATTTTGGATGGGAATACCATGTGTTGGAAGTCTTGCTTCTGGAAGGAAGCTACGAATGTTATCAGACTAGGGTCCGACATTATCGCAGCATAACTCACGAGCCATTCCCAGGTTGATGATGAGGTACTGCACACCGTAATGAGCGTTATAATACAATCTTGGCGACAGCAACAGCGTACCATTGGCTCCTCAGGGATAATCCGGCTGTTTATCTGAGTGGTTTGGTCACCTTCTAGTGATGAGGGGGTGATCTTCCATGTCTGCTGGCCCTCGCTGTACCATTGTATATAACCATTGCTGCGGTGGTTAGGGTCCGACCACCATTCGTACCCATACGTTGTAAATCCCGATCCATTATAGTTTGCCGAGCTGATGTCGCTCACCGCCGAGACCGCCTGCTGATACTGACCACCATGATATGTATTGAAATTGGTCGCGGAGCCCTGGACCGAAGTAGCCGGGGAGGCATTGTTGAATAGATACTCGATATTGAAAGGGGCGACTTGAAGAGATTGGGACACTTGGCCCACGAATCTGCTGGCATCTATTTGGGCCTCAAGGACGTCGATTTCCGGAGCACCGCGGCCCACATTAACGGAAGGACCAGGGTGATCAGAACCTGAGCAAGTGCAGGCGGAAAGACGCTGCCCAGGAAGATATGAGAGATCCGCAGCCGCAACCGCCGCAGGTTGGCCGTTGTTAGTTTGATTGGGAAGGGTGCCGACATCGCATGTTGCATAGGTGTAAGGCCAAGTTCCTGTCACAACACAAGGGGGAATTAGTGATTGGGCTACACTCGCAATAGACATTGTGTCACGTACCATCGGTGGTTGCGCCATAGCCTGCCCTTCCCTAGAGAGAGCAAAGTTCATCATGCGACTTGAGATTCACATAAGGCAGACTCACTAAATTACCCATGGACCAAACAGCTGTGGGAGATCAGCACTGGAAGACAACAACTAGAGAAAGTCGCATACCTGGCCAGAACCCGGGGGTTTGCGGTGTACCTGGCAAGCTAAGAGATACTTCAACATACCCAGTGGTGAAACAAAACTTGTTCCAAGTTTGCAACATCCCTAGGAAGACTAGGTTACGAAACGTCCCCCGACGAAAGAGCACATACCACTCTGGAAGTTCAGGTTGTGATTGTCCTGTTCCGTCATGGTAATGACCAATTTCCCCCCCTCCGTTGTGATGGCCTAAGTAGTATTCGTCTGTCACAGACCCCCTCGACGCATCCAAGCATTCCTCACCTGCGGGTTATACCATTCGAGGTCACCAGTTGGCCTGTTCTCACGTTGTCTTAATGAAAGGCAACACGTTGGCAGATAAACGACGAACCAATAATGGAGGTCTACCGCTTCCCAATAAGGATCATCTCCCGCCCAGAAGGTTCGACCATCCGTATTGAACTCATCGCTGAAAACGAGATTCCAAGTAGATCCGTCACTTGCGACCTTTGTGTAGTACTGCTTATCTGTGTCATTATCTATGAGAGTTGGGATGTTCGGCAAATCGGGTATCTGGCCAGTTCCGTTGCTGCCTCCAAAGTTGCTGCCGAGTGTGACGAGTGGTGTTGAGTGGTAAAAAGAGATGATGGGGTATCCGGCGAATAATGCTACGAGACCTGCCATGAGGAGTACGAGGACAGATACATTTGCCCAACCTCGCGCCGAGAAGAAGACGAAAGAATGATCCTGAGCCGCAGTAATACGGGGGTCAGGATTATGGAGTGCATCGTCGAGATCTGGGTCTTTCGTATCCCACATATAAGCAGGGATAGTAGAAGTGTTGGCCGTTGTCTGAAGCATGGGCCTTTCGGCCGTAATGGAAGAGCGTTCAGATGGGGGGACGCTGAACCGTGAGGCGGTATACGCGGGATTGCCGGTAGCCGCGGCAGGGTGATGCTTGGTAACAAACCGCAGTCAGACGCACTATCAAAGGCAATATGATTGACAATGCAAACAAAGACGCACTGAGTAGGGACCATATCCTGTGCCTATAGCGGTAGCTGCGGAAGGGTGATGCTTGGAAACAAAACCGCAGTCAGAGGCACTATCAAAGGCAGGATGATTGACAAATGCAAAAAAGACGCACTGAGTAGGGACCATATCCTGCGCCTATAGCCCCGGTTGCCACACCCTGAGCAAGATCATTTCTGGGAGGCATTGGGGCCACTGGTTGACGGTCATTAGCAGCCGGTACGCGGTTCGATCTTGACGGGTGTCTATGTTGGCTATCCGGGTGATTCTGAGGACTCTGAGGGACGGCATAGTAATGGGAGGGATTTGAGGAGGGTATACGTCTTGACGGATGTGCCATGGTGGCAACGAAACAGCAGGCGAGGCAATCGAAGGGAAAAGGTCTCGTCTGCCTTCGGCTGCCCGCGAGCGTGGAGCGTGTGCCCACCCGTGGGAAGACAAATCACGTGCTGGTTAAACTGTTCGATCGGGATGCCTAACACTGACTGGCATCGCCACGCCCAACTAACCCCGCCGGATCATTCCTCACTTGGTGGCAAAAAAAAAAAAAAAAAAGATGGCTGTTGTCGGATTCAGCGCAGCACCATGAGCACATGCGACAGACTTGGCCTAAAAATACACTGTCTTTTTTCCACTTTTCATACGCTCCCTCTCTAAGTATCAATCAGTGTAAGGTACAGTATATCCTCCCAGGTAGCAGTTTTTTTGAGACATCAGAACATGATGCAAGCGAACGTTTCGAAAGGGAACATTTAGAAAGGCTCCTTGCAAAGCACGTGGTGCCAGGCTCCTGCATTAGGACAGCCTCGATATCGTGCTAATATTGTGCCACCATGCCTGGAAATCCGAGACGAGGCAAGCTCGTGTTGCCCTGTACAGACACCTAGATGCTCACTTACAGTAAGTGTCGAGGCACAAGGCACATGTGGGGCCAACATCCGCTAGCCCCATCTCGCTTACCACCATCACGTCATGCACATGCGGACGACATTGCCTCCTCCAGTGTTGCCGTCAAAGGTGAAGAAATTGGCCAGAGGTGCTTCTCGCACACCCAATGCCTTCAAGATATCTTGCGCAAGCATTCCACCAACCACAGCGCAAACGGGTGCAAACTCATGTATCGCCGCCGTGACAATGGACCTGTCCTAATATTTGTAGATATGACACCAATTTAAAAGGAATAACGCTCACTCAACGAGCTGCCGGGGGATCGCAGGAAACGCATCTTTGTTGACCTCTGCCCTCGTGACGAGGGTATTTAATATGGTCTCGAGTTCATCCGCAAATATGGGGTCATCTGGGAGATGACCCTGGTGAACACTTTGGAATTCCCACAAAGCTGTCACGTCCTGTCGTCAGCCCCCTATAACCGGACAGAAAAGATGCGCCAGTTGTTCTCACCAAGAATTATGAATACGACCGCGGGATTCAAGCTTTTCGTCTGGCGGCGCGATATGCCTGACCACCGATGCTCCAGAGCCTCGCGCAGTGGGCTATACGAGACCTTCACCCTGATGTCTTTCTCCCCATCTTGCTTATTTCCTGAGCGGTCACTGTAGCCGAGTATTGAGCGCGTGACAAGACAGCTCCTTCAACAATCATTCGCGCGACATTCATATAAAGAAACACGTACGAGGTGATATACTCATGCTCCAGCAAATCACAAAAGATGTAACCAAGGAGACCATAAGTCCCCCCCGCGTACAACGGCTTCCTCCACCTTCGGCATACATCGTTCGCGCGAATCTATGCGCGCCCCTCGTGACCCTCTGATTCGATCAGGAGCCGCCAGCCAAGCACTCACGAGGAAATCCCGCCCAGAGTCGGTTATACACACCAAGTCTACGCCCTGCACCAACGCGTCGAACTCTTCCCGCTCCAGCGCCGAAGGGGATGTCATAGTTTCGACCACCACAAGCGGATTGAGACTCTCTATGCGGGTCTTCGCCGCATCCACTCGCTGTAGTAAAATAGTCGTTAGTCCTACAGGTTGGCGTGTGCAAGGTCTCGGGAGAAGGGGACAGACGGCGGCTCAACCCCGCTCGCCGTAAGAGATAAAAACAGAGAGGGAGAAAGAAAAGAAACGTACCTTCTTCCCGACGTCCTCATCTCTAAAGAAGATCCCCACGCCGAGATCCTCTACGGCTACGTCCTCGCAGTCCCAGATGATCAATTTGCCGATACCAGCAAGCACGATATTCTTGATTGTCTCCGTCGCGACACCGCGCAAGTTGACCACGAGAATCGCGGCGTTTCGCATCCTATCCCCCATGCAAAAACACACCAAATAATTCAAGCGTTTTGAGCAACCAGAGAAGGGGGCAAGGGTAGCATAAAAGCTACAGGAAGGAAAAGGGCGGACCTCTGCTGTGCTTCCAGGCCCCACAAACGGATTTGGCGATCATAGAGGGCCGCTTCGTCTTAACGAGGAGTGTCATCGAGGTGTGAAGGACAGGACACGGAGCCCGCACCGAGACAGACCTTCGGTAATTTCCACGGGCGCAGACTTGGAGGCTGGCTCATCCAGTGACATGATGTTGCAAGGTAGTGCAGATCTAGTGGGTGAGCGACGTATGCCCACACGGGGAACAACGAGGTTGTCCGGGATGGCAGAACAAGGCGTCACTCCGTCAACGCGGGCTCAATTAGCGCCAACGATTCGCGCATCCGCGCCGTCGCTCGTCGCTCGCGCCTACAACCTCATTACATGGCCTCACATGGCAGGACGTATTCTCATGGTCGTCAGACAGAAGAAGATCGATAGCATTGCAAAAAGAGAGATACATCCAAAGCAATAAAAAAAAGAGGGAAAAACAGCATTATTATGACAGTCGATAGTCGATCTCGTTCAGCCGGGAGTATTATAAGGACTAAGGTGAAGCACAGGGCCCAGCTCTGACTAACACAGCAAGAGTACATTTTAGTCCGGAAATCCATCTAGCTAGCTACAAGTCTCAGTTGTTACTCAGCAATGTCATACCATCTCCGTTAGAAATTGCGTCCCTATCGTCGTCCAGCCTGCGGGTATGGTTGGTCAACTGAGGTGAGATCGGCGCACGATATCGGTACGCACAGGTAGTTACGCTCAATTTCAGACAAGATAGAAAGAAAATCCCCTGGAAACCGAGTATCTGATCAATCACACTGTCTGGACCCGGGGACCATCGAAAGCAAACGGACAAAGATACGCGTGCGCTCGCGCAGCGGTGGCAGGCGCCGTTTCCGGTTTTCTCACCGCATCGAGGAGCGACGATGCAACGAATCGAACCTTATGAACCTGACACTAAATCAGAGATCTCGGTCGCAGCCTCGTTAAAGCAGTTATTTTGCCTACCAAAGACGGCCCGTTGGTAGCAATGGATTGTATGGGTATGCTAAGATGATGATCGGTATTAACGTCATCAAGGGTGCCATCAATACGGACTTGTGTAAAATATTAAGCAGATCGCTCGCGACCGCCTCCCTGTCATCTGCGATGTGTTGGTCGCCTGTGGTCCCCCGAATCTGGGTTTCAAGTTCATCCCGATATTGCTCAATCACAAATCGGACGAGTTGCTAGAGGAACCAACGTAAACACTGCGGAATTAATGAGCCGATGCACTACTTGCCTGTGTTACGTATAAGTTAGCCTGCATCACAAGGAACGGATTGAGCGCATTAGCCCTGGACGCATTGGGGTTGTCAAAGAAGTCTTTAACTTCAGCAAATGTTGCCTGTCGAAAACCAGCGCCCCCGTAGTCCGTCGGAATAGTCGCCTGGGAGGCCTGCTTCAACTTAAGTGGCTCTGGGGCATGTACGAGAGCCGACATAATCCGAGAGTGGAGGGATTGGATTTCTTCCAGCCTGACCGTGGCATAGTGGCCTTGTGGGGGCGACCGTCTATCCATCCGTATGCGAACAAGAATTTCACCAAGGAGCATAAAAATCCGCGTGATACAGTTGAGTCCTGAGACCAAAGATGGTTTCCCGTGGGGCTGAGGCAAGTACGCACTCGGCGTGATGCTAGATTATGAGAGAACGGTAGCAACGAGCAAAGTGGTTAGAAATGAAGTCAACCGAGCGCATAACGTAGTGCTTACTATTCATCATCGAGTTCTTTGGGGAGGTTCACCGTGCAGTCCTCGTCTCTGAGGCAAATGGGTCTCGCCAGGAGAATAGACATTGATTTATCCGCTGAGAACGACGTTTAGAATGGGAACGGAGAATACGCGAGGGCTTTTTTATCGTACCTCCGAATAATAGCCAGAAAGTTCGGCGTCGCACTTCGCATTCAATGAAGTCCAGACCCTCGTAGGAGGATTCTTCGTGCATTCGAAGTGTGACTGCGATATGGGCTGCCTCGCCGAATGCAGCATGTTGAGTAGCATCATGACCTTCACAGAAGTGATAAATACAATCGCTGAAGAAAAGGTGAGTTAATTACATGTTGAGAGAGGACGGCGCTCACAAGTAGCGAATTACAACATGCATTGACGTCGGTGGGTCATAAGACGCGACCGAAATATGACGACTGGCTTCGTGACAGATTTGCGCCAGTTTACGCACCACGTGTCGTCCCATTGGGAGATAAGATCGTGGCAACTGAACCAGGGTAGAAGCCACGGTCGACATGACCAACGCAAAGAAGAGTGGGTCACGTTCCTCTCTACGCGCATGGAGATCAGCCATGTATGATGGCTTGTGGACACAAGGGGAAAGAGGGTAGACAAAGTCGAAGAATAGGGCGATGATCAACATGATAGTGTCCCTGGGAGCGACATCCTCGAGACTGTGGGGACGATAATAGTAAGAAAGTGGTGGGAGCGTGTTTGGCGGGGGCACCGGTTGATGCTGTCTGTATGTCCAATTGTACAGTGGATATGTACTAAATGGTTCGGATGGAGACATGAAAGACTGTGGGTCATCCACCTTTGGTGAGCATTGTGTGTCAACAGAAGATCCGCCGAAAGAAGACGAAGATATCTGTTGGTAATGCTGATACGCATCAGCGGTAATCTGAAAGCGTGAGGATTGCAGGTTGCCGGAGGACAGGGAGGACCCAACAGGGTTCAATGACTGCTCGAGGAAAGTCGAGCCTGGCTGGCCCATGTTGGGGATCGGAACTGTGGCCGATTGTCGTGGACTTGTCAGACTCGGTCGGGCGGAAAGAGGGGAAGTGGCTTCTCCATTCTGGCACTCCAGCTGCTGCTGGGCGGCGGCAGCGGCAGCTTCCTGGAGCCGGCGCAAGTACCTGTGATGGTGGCCAGCGCGAGTTTGGATCAAAGATGAGAACATCAAAGAAGATGCGATGCCGTACAAATTGGGGGGACCGCGTTTCTTTGGCTGGTAATCGTAAGTGCAGGTGATACCGAGGGTGATGCAATGCTTGCAGGACGATTGTGAATCGTCTGGGTTGTCCCTCGCGCACCTTACTTTGCGAGCCCGGCAGGCGTCACAACCTGTGGGAGACGCGGGTTAACGGAGCGCGCGGAAATGAAACAGGGATCGTGACTTGCTCTGAGACTGGCGCCTAGAGCAGATAAGGCAAGCGTAGGTCAGCATGACGCGCGAGATAATGAAAAGCAAATTGCCAACAACATGATGACGGCGGATGTGAAAATTGGCAAGCAAGGTAACGAGGGCGAAGAAAAGGAAGAGGATGGACGACCCGAGGAGAGATATGGGGAGTAGAGGACGGGGGTACACAGGCTGGCAGGTAAGCAGCTCAGGGTAGAAAGGCGGGCGAAACGGAGAAAGCTCGGCCAACAACAAAGGGCTCACTTTCTCTTTATCTTGCTACTTTCGGGGTGGCCCTCTCTGACGGTCGCATCGTCAGAACCTGACTCACTTCCTTTCTTCGGACGAGCGGCGGGCATCGAGACAACGACAAGGTGTGTCAAGGGGAGAGGGCAAACCCAGGCGAAGCGGTTGCAATCGCAGTGGCGAGTCGAGGAACTGGAACTGGGACTGGGACGAAGATTTTGAGCAACCTCAGTCTATTCATGGTTGGCCCCGTGCTGCTTTCCAGTACCATTTGGGCACTTGTCGTGGATCTTCCCAAAGATCCAATATCAGGTCCAAATCAGGCTCCCAGTCTTTCAGAACTTCCTCGACACGACAACACGCGTGGTTGGCGCATCCAGCGATGAGATGGCCCTGCCCGGGCTGGGCGTCACGCTGCTTCCGATCCTCATCGACTCATTCCGAGAGCAGCCGAGAGGGCCGATACCCGGATGTTCTCCCCCATCCAGGATCCAGGGCAGAGCCGATGGATCGGCCTGTTCACATCTGTCCATCCCATCACTCCCACTGGCACACCCAAACGCCCTGCGTGTCTCTATCAAAGTGTCCGTAATCTTTGACACATCGTCTTTCATGTGTTAGCTTACGACGGATGGAAGGCTACGTCATCACCCGCCGGTATGCCAGCTGTCCGCGTGCCACGCAAATGGCATGTCACTGCTAAATTAAATGTAATTCACTTGGACAACTTTAATTATCCCTCCCTGCCCTTAGCCCAATACATCCCCCTGGAAATGCCCTAATTATGTAAACCAGCTCGGCCGTGCGTCTTCCCCCCAAAACCCATCCGTCAGATCGGACGTGTTTGCGGATCAGGTCATCCACGACCACTCTTGCTAGTTTTCCCTTCCTACTCCCCGTCCTCTTAGAGCGAGTATCATGCGCCGACCGTCCTCTGCACGGATGTGTCCCTTCTTGCAGTGCGATCGGATACGGCTTGCAATGCGACGTCTCAGAGACGCATGCGAGTTATCGTCCCACTCGGCTCTGGATTGCAGCACACGCTTCCAAAATTCAAAGGCGAGAACAGGGTCATCCGCTCTGAGAGCCTCGTCGGCACAAAACCTGCCCATGTTCTGCGTCGCGAGGTGGTTTGAGTGTTTGTTGGCCATGATAATCCCCAATGCACGAACTAAATTGTCTCGGACAGCATCCTGGTCTGCGCCGCTGAGTGCCACACTTGCCCTGATAACTGCGACCATGGTTTTAGTTGTAAATTGCTGTCCGGTTTCCTGCGCTAATCGGAGCAGGCTAACAATCACTGCAAAGTCGCCGTGTCTTGCCGCCTGATGGATGACGGTACCAAACGAGATGCCATCGGGTTTCGGGCCAAGTGCGACCATGCGTCGGATCATCTTCAAAGCCACACCAGGATCAGTGTCTGCAATCGCAGAGAGGAAGACATTGACGTCATGGAGATCGGGACACTCATTTCGGGCTACCACAACTCGTAGAACCCGGAGTGCCTCTGTGTCATAGCCGAGGATGATGTTTGCACGGGCTAGTGCATTAAGATCTTCTCTGGATGCTTGGTGGAGCGGCTCCTTCTCCTCGCGGTACCGATTCAGGACTAAGTTGGCAAAGCTCTTGAAATCCTTTTCACCCTCCGGGTCATCATGGGGGCCACTGTCGGTGAGGCAAGCTGTCGTTTTGTCCGACAGCCCGGGAGTTTCCAACTTGTAAGCAACCTTTCCTCGCTCCAAATTAGCGAAAAGGCTGCACATGCGCACCACCATAGCTGCATTCCCTGAGACTATCCGCCCTCCTCTTCCCGAGGAGTATCGTTCCCAGAGAGTCCTAGCGGGGCGTGCGAACCCGCTTTCGGCTGCGATAGCGATGAATTCCGCTCGATCTGCCAGGGGGACGGGCTCGCAGCCATTCGCAACTTGCTCGACTAGACGTCGCGCAAGATGCAAATAGGCAGCCTCGTTGGACAGGTGGCGGAGAAACCACGTCAAAGCAGTACCACTTGGGAGGAGGGACTTGTGCAACGACTGAGTGGGTCCGCTTTGTGTGAGCTTATAAAGGTCGGTGGCTATTTGAGGCTGGCCGAGGCGCTGGGCACTGCTATAAATCTGGCGAATAATGTCGGGAGAAACGAAGATTGGCTCTGGGCTTGAGACTATGTCCTTCACAAAGGAAACACCGAGATCTAAATCTTCGACCGTAGGAAACTCCATGAGAGCATACAAGACATCTTGACACAACCTGTCGATTACGGGGCCCACTGAAGGCTTTCTTCCGAGGTAAATCCTCAAAAGGGCCAGCGCTCTGCGATGCCATTTCCAGAAGATGCACGAACGGACAAGCGTGAGTACGATGATCAGGTGAAAATCCTTTGATGACTGGTCTGTGCGTTGGATGGCTTCTGGTGGGATATAGGCCGTCTCTATCAGAGACTGTAAAATGCGCATCGCTGATTCCCTCAAATGAAGCTCGGACAGGTGCACGACAAGTTGGAAGATGGACCATATGGGAACAGCATGTGCACCACTTAACGGAAGACCGTGTTTTCTCCTCCAAAGCGGTTTCAGGCGATGCGCGATGTCCTCGGCGAGACGCGTCAGGAGGGTCTCTGTACTAAATGGTGAGGGGTGATGGATGAGAATGCAAGCGGTGTGAGATAATGCGTCTAGTGAAAAGGGAGAAAGATGGTGGGGGGTAATGCAAAACAAGAGAGATGCTGTGAGAGATGGGTTCAGGCGCAGATGAGGGATGGAGAGGAGTGTTGTTGCGAGCTCGGTCTGTACAGCCCCGGGGGAATCCAGGATGTTTCTTAAGAGATTATCCAATACGAACGCGTGTCTCGCCCTTCGTGCACGGAACGCGACGGCACGGACTTGCTCACTCGAAAGTTGTGTAGTGAGTTTTGAAAACTCTGGTGTGTTGAGTCGTGCATATAACGCGGATAGGGTCGGAGAATGGACCGTCTCATCCTTTTTCTTCGCCTCTTCCCAACTGGAAGTGGTAAAGTGCTGCTCATTTGTGCCCTGAGTAAGGTAGTCGGAAGGGTATTTTCCTGGGATCTGGATGTTGTCCGTTGGCGATGAGTCACGCTCGAATATGTGCGTTGAAGAATATGGGGTCGAATGAGGTGGAATAGAGACTGCCAAGCGTTGTCGTGATGGGGTAGCGGCCCTGGACGAAAATCTCTGGGTGATGATGACATGGCTATGAAGTGAAGTCGACAGTGAGAGCGAGAATCCTGGTAGAAGTCGGAAGCGACAAATGAACATAAGTCAACTAGAAGGTATTGTCAGCATGTTTGCATAAACGATGCGATTGACGAACCTCATGGCAAGACCGAGGAAAAGGGCCTTGTGTCTTTCCGCAATGGCCAGTTTCAAACGAACGCGTGCTCCGAGCGAGAACGAGCAACGAGCTCCGCACAGGTGAGTGGTGAGGTGGGCGTGACAACAAGAGCAAACAAAAGCCCCATCCTTCGCCGCGTCCGCTCGACTCGCGCTTACCTTGCCAGTCATGTTGATGGTCTCACCTCCATTGAGGTTCGATATGAAATGTCCCATATATGCGGGTGAGCCCGCATCTTCTTGATGCCGTCTCTATGTCGCTGGCGAAGGCCCGCCTCTCCAAGCTAGACTTGCACTCGGTTCCGCATAACCCTTAAGTTAGGAAGGTTTGAGCTCCCTTCAGTTCGTACCCTTTTGTTTCATTTCTTTATTAGAATTCTGCCCACCTCGGGTCATGTGCGGTCGAGCATATAGAGTGGTACATGTATACAGGGCTCGGAACCACTGGCATCTGTGCCACAATGAAATGAAGACACATGGTGTCCTAGGAGCTAATTCCGTGTAATCCTAGCAGATGGGTTCTTACTAACCAACATCTAACTTTATTTGAGGGACGGTTTCCCAATTTGAACCGTTCGTGTGACATTTCTCAGTCCCATGCCCATTAAGGCAACACCAGAAACGATAGGAACTTGGTTAGCTCCGGAGCACATGCTGTGGACTCTAGTTGGATCGAGTATGAGTATAGTCGTTTATTCGTTTATCCACGCGGGAACCAGGTTGCTGCGATGGTAATAAAATTGAGCAGATGAACTTTGACCATTCATTTATGGAAAGGTAAACAAACATGATTATACCTATCAAGCATGAACAGTACTGAAACTTCCTTGAATATAGCTCGCACGGATAAGGCGAGTGGTCCGAGGGCTGATATGATTAGAACAGCACTTAGCATTAGCCTTCTTGTCCTGGTACAGTACATGAGGCGTCCAGGGTGCTTGTGGCGCTGAGAAGGCTCGAGCTTCCCTTCCGCGAGAAAACAATGCCCGAATCCATCAAGTTACGGCCACTGTGATACATACCCTGATCTGCTGGCACTTTGGCGACGTCGCTCAGATCTTTGGTATTCCCACGGTCGGGACTCTGGACGCCACAGGAACCCTTCTTTGAGAGAAGACACCGTTTCTGATTCTGATTCTTCTGGATGTTGGGCAAAATTTCGATTCTACGCAACCCCTTCACCAGCGTGCGACGTGTCGTCGTCGGAGCTCTTAATCTTAGCTCGCATCGACCAGAAGGTCACCATATGCGCTCCAAGGGCTCCCAAGAGGCTGCGTCCCTATTTTTAAGACGTTCGCCTCAGTTACGACTTCGTCGCGCCCAACTACTTGTCTCTCTGCGCTGTCTCTCCGAATGCTACGTCTGCTCCTATATTACGGAGATACGCCTCATGTCCGCCTCGACAGAGACTGATCGAGTCCCTTGTATTTGCAAGTTTGAAAAGCCTGATGGTCAGACTGGAGGCATGGTGAAGCAACTCCGCCGGGCGGCAATCTAGAAGAGGATAGCTGGGGTACCTAATAGAGACCGGCTCGGGGGGAAGGGCATGTGCGCACTGATAGAGCGACGTCCTGTGGAGTTGTGGACCTCGGCGAACATGATACGATGGGAAGCCTCGCCTCAGGGGATGGTCATTAAAGCACACTACACAGCTACACCGTTCAGGCGAACAAAATAGGGGTGGACCTCACCGCCAAGTTATTCAGCAGGCATTCTGCCTTCCGTTATCGACTCCAGCATCCACGCATGGCGTACGGGTAGGGCGACGATCGAAGGTGACTGCGGCTCGGACCTTCATGCAAAGCAAGTGGGTTCAGATTATGAAGAGCGGATTTGGCTGATGAAGCGAAGGCTGTGCAAGCAACCGGAACTTCTCTACTCTGGGCAAGAAATTTTTCCGAAGACGAGTCCATTGCCTGGATAAGTCGCCAGCACCTCCTACAGTTGAATATCCACAGGTGATCCACAGGAAAGTTCTTCTTGTACATGCATAAGTGCAATTGATGCCGCGAGTACATGGGGGACCCTTGGTGCTTAATTTCATACCTGTAGTAGACGGTGGTGTCCGTAGTCGGACCCTCAAGTATCCGTCTCTTGAGTTCAGCTGCCTCGCTACAGCATGCTGTATTGGTCCATTGGCGATGACTCACCAAGACGTGTCACTTTTTTCTCCAGACATGTTGATGAATGGTTCGAGGTGAGCACCGGGACTACAACAGACTTGGGCTGGTCGGATCCCCCCACAACAGCTTTGGGCAGAAACGGGGGCCGCGACGTAGAGACGTAGAGAATAGCACACGACCACTGTGGTCAACCTAGCCATGAACGGTGCATGTCTGGCGCATAGATGAATAGTCGCGGTATGTACTATCCTCGAATGTAAAATCTATGCTGGACACGATGGAGGTGAAATGCATCAGCCACGGGGGAGCACGAAACAAACGAGTAACATCACCCCCGTTACTCTAAGACATAACCAAGGAGTCATTCAATCTCACGAGGACGGGTCATTTGAAAGCAGGCAACACCCTCAATAGCATGTACAAATTCCCCGGTGGAGTTCATAAGCATCATGTGAGTTCGGCGCTTCAGATGCGTCATGTTATCTCAGTGTGCATAGGGTGTCATAGCTAGCAAGTTGGACAATAGATATAGAATGGTAGGACGCACCATCATTTACCTCAGTGATAACAAGAGTGAACCGCAAAGTATGCCGAGGCACTCCTTAGCACCGCAACCGCTACATGCGCAGTTGTTGGCCGGGGGCACCAGAAACGTTCAAAAACTTGCCCTTAACAAGTTTGAAAAACATGCATTGTTTCGAGTCACCGCCCTGCTGAAACGTATACTTATGAACATATCCAGGCAAGAGAGCGCAACGGAAATCGATCTGGGCCGAAGAATCTCGTAGCACAACCTCTGCAGCATAAACTCGTCAATGGTTTTACTGTGCGTGTTACATGAGAGGTAGAAAATAGATACAATCCGGCCGCAAATCGAAATGCACACCGAAGTCGAGCGGATAGAATGGTACAATGGCACACGAGCCGCGGGAACGGTGTCGATGAGTGAACGCACGAGAGGTATGTTAGCCCGGCATTCATCATTAGCGATGAATGGATGAACGTGATAGGATAACGCGGAACATGATGTGAAGTTGCAGATGTCGAGACATGAGATCCATTATCGTAAGCAAGTAGCGCAGGAACAGTACAACGTGAACGGGAGTGGATACCAAGCAAACCCGTGCATGCGTGGGGTACTAGCTCACGTGCTCACTTCTGTGGGGAGGCAGAGGCAGAGGCCGAAGCAGAAGCAACGGACTCTGCTGAAGGAGGAAATGACTGCTCGTGATCATCGGGTTGCGTAGTCTCACTCTGCGCGAGTACACTCTCACGAACTGGACTGGTAGCCGAGTTCACAGGAGAGGAAGATAGTAACTGGTGGGTAGCATGCAGGGAGGCATGGGGGATGCTACGACCCGACATCAAATCAGATCCACGAGGAAACGGCAAGGTGCAGCATACTTCTCTGGATTGGGAATTGCCGTACCCACGGCGTTCTGCGGTCCGACGCCGGCTTTGGACAGAGCATAATCACCAGAGTCGAAGTACTTGCGATCCTGCAACGCAAAGCACGATGTTCAGACAAAGAAACAGAGGGTTAAGGTATGGATTCGTGCTGCACCTTCTGCACCTTAGTGAGAATATTCTTATGGCTCGGGAGTTTGCCATACAGACGGAAGAGCTTCTGCTCCTCCTCAGTCAACTTCTGTAGGATAGAAAATAAATAATATCAGCGGGACTCAGAAGGGCTTGAAGAGAAAATGGCGGCATGCTGGGAAACGGAGACAAGAGACGAATCACATACGCTGATATCAACCTTCTTGAGCTTTGCCGGATGCATGGTTGGAAAAGCACACGGATTGAGGCCAGATGAGTGGGGAAGAGCAAGTAGAGCTCTGCCGCTGTGGGATTTAAAGCAACGAAAAGGAGGTATTTGTCGCGAGCTCTTAATCACCAGGTGGAGAAGAACGGACGGAAGACGACGTTGCCACCCCGATTCAGTGGCGCACTCTTGGGTTGGAGTTTGAATCGTCTCGGCTGTTTCCGAAGTCTCGAACACGAAAACCGAAATAATTTTTATAATTCCAAATGCGGCTCAGCCGCGCAAACAATAACAAAAAACAAAAGTGAGCAGGTGGTAAACTTGGGCCTCGTGACAGCTGACAGCGCTGACAGCTGGCACATGCCACTGAGGTGCACGCAGCGCCAGGTAGAAAGAAAGGACCCTTCAGTCAAAGGCGAGTAACATAACAGTGTCCCCGTTCGCGTCCTCGTCAAAGATACAAGGATCAGTTGGTTCATCCGGATTATGATCAAGGGAAACGAAGGTTTCGTGGGAAGTTGGGCATGTTAGCTCTGACTTCAGAAGATTAATGAGTATTCATGCATTCATGACCGGCGAAGGATAACAGGTAAGACCGACCTTCCCCGTGCAGAGCTCACTCACCAGAGGTGGGGACACGTCGCACAACATAGAGTCGCTGTCCTCCTCGTCGACACCACAGTCCCAATTCGACTGGCCGGTCAGTGGGATATCCGAGATGCTAAGCCCCGCACCCTTGGAGGGTGGCATTTGATGGCTTGAATCGGGCTTGCCATTGTCATCAACTATTTTTTCTGAATCGACAGACCAGAGATTATCATCAAACACATGGGCCCAGGGATCGCCGGATAGGCAAAGATCAGTAGGTAAATGGTCATCCCAGTAGAGTGTATCGCCAGAAGACTCTTGAGAAGGATAATGGCGTTCAGGAAGACCTAATGTCTCATCATCCGAATAAGACCGCGTCGGGGCAGAAGGAGGGCAGACACCCTATCATGGCGTGACACCCGCTGGCAGTTGCTCTTAGAAGAAACGTACCTTGAAAGGACGGGGGCGGGCTGCAATTTTCAATACAAGTTCTAACGCTAAAATAAGCGTATCACTGGTATCAGGAGAAGGCGAAGATGACGGGCAACCCCGTGACAAAGGGCGCGAAGGGAGACGGCCATAGGTAGCATTTATTACCTGCTTGTAAGCCAAAATATGGTTTTCGATTTTCTGAGGGTAGTGTTCAGTTTCTGTAGAGAATGAAGGGGCAAGAGTCTCAGCTTTCATAAGTGCTTGGGCTTTGTTGCGAAATATCGAATTCTCAGATCGGTCCGCTATAGCCAGCAACGATCGAACGAGTGAAGGGAACCATTGGTGTTCTATATGAAGTTTCTATGCAGCGAATTCTGGACAAGGAAGAACATATCCGACTATAGATGAAACATACCGTCCGCAGGGGACCGAATAACCAAGGATAGCGGCTGAAAGCCACGGATCAAATATGCGTCAACGCGGGCAGGTATTGAAACGAACCCAACGATATGGAAAGAAAATAGCTTGCGCATAACTTTATTTAATGCCGGTTGCAGTGGAAGAAGAGTTTGAGGCGAGAAAATGGAGAGACCTTGGCGAAGCCAGCCGTGGGTCACGCGTTCGCACGAAGAACGGACATATATACCGGAAGACTGCTTGGACAAAGGCTTCCAATCGTATGTGAGGTGTATTGATAAGACATGAGCGTGTAGCGAAGTACGAAGGCCACCGTGATGTGCAGGAGTCACAAGTACTGAACAGAAGTGAGATCATTCCTCGGGGGTAGGGCGGGTGTTGTTTATGGACCTTTAGGGACGCCACCCAAAGGGCCTGGAGAGTGGTCGTCAAGAATGACCTCGGAAATATCAATGATACCGAGATGCTCTGCATTCTTCAGAAGGATATTCAGCTGGAAATAAAAAATCATGTGCGAAGGGTGAACATGCAATTGTGAGATAGCGGCGGAAAGACTGGACCGCGGATGAGCGGGACATGTCATTTGGGGAGATTGAGGTGGAACGATCGACGGTGCCAGAGAAGGAGAAGTGAATGCCACTTATCAATTGAGAGTCGAGGATGCAAGGAAGAGTGGTTTCTGTGTTGTCGCCGTCGAATATATGCGTCGAGAAAACGGCAATCTGAAAATCCTGTTCACTGACCGAAATTCTGTGCATGATGAGATGATGGGGCAGTGCGGGGGAGAGAAGGGCGCTTATCTAATAAGCACTAGGGCAGCGCAGCGATCAGCTCAGCTCAGGAGCGTCACCTCACCTCCATTCTTCTTCCATCATCACGGGCCTGCCCCGCTGCGGTGCACGCTAGTTTGATATGGCCGTATGTACACATTCGAACGTTGTATGTTCATATCTTTGGCTAATAATCCTCTTTCTCTAGGCCCAAGACTTGGATACGAAAATCCAGGACGTCTACAAGCGTATCCAGACTGAGCGAAAGGTGCTGGAGGCATCCCAGCTCCTCCGTCAGGCAACAACGAATCAAGACGTCCTCCGTCGAAATGATGCCAAGATCAAGGAGGCAGAGCGCTCTCTCTCTTATTTCGAAGATACCCTCCGCGAGCTTCAGGCTCGCAAGATGCAGCTATCCGATCCTTCAAGATCTGGAGCAAGTCCCCAGCCTAATTTATCACCAACTTTGCGTCCATTTCAATCAGGTAGCAGAGATCGCACTTCCCAGTACAATGATTCTGGGGGTGTACAATACTCTCCCGAACATCAGGATTCTTACCTCGATGGTGGCCCCTCCGCCAAGGCCAAAAACCTGACAAAGTTGGATCTGATCAAAGCAGATACTCCTCATTCACCTTTGAAAATTTCTCGCATGCTTCATCAACTCGAATTCAAGCTCCAAGTAGAGTTACAATACAAGAAGGGTATCGAGAAAATGGTAAAGCTTTACCAAGCTGATGGAGACAAGAAATCTCGTGCCGATGCCGGGGGAAAACGCGTGGAAAGCGAGAAGAAGATTCAACTTTTACAGACAGCCCTTAAACGCTACAAGACGTTGCACGTCCTCGATGCAGCTGATGAGGAAGAGGAGACCGGTATGCCCACTCTACCATACTCCCTTACCCTTGTCTTATAGCATGTACAGTCGATCCAGCAGCTGAAGGCGATACTAAGAGTGGCATGCGCCCCAAAAACTTGTCTGGGAAGCTCCAAGTAACTATCAAAGCGGCACGTGACCTTGAACATGCGCCCATCGTTACTTCAGGACGCTCGCGTTCCGCGTCAAAGCAGGTTGTAGATACATACGTATCTCTCAAAGTAGAAGGTGCACAGAGAGGTCGCACTCATCCCTCCCGCACGGATCGGTGGAATGAAGAATTCGAGATCACGGTCGACAAAGCTAACGAGGTCGAACTTGCCGTTTACGACAAACAAGTTAGCGAGCCGCATCCAGTGCCCATCGCACTGCTTTGGCTTACAATCCAGGACCTCGTGGATGCACTCCGTCGTCAGAGAGTCAACCAGGAGACAGGCCACGGCGGATGGGTCACTGCGGGTGATATGAACAAGATTCCTGGCATGCCTCAACCGGGGCACCACCCGTCCAGTTCAGGCGATTATCAGCCACCATTCAACTCTGGTGGCTCCCTGGCCCCATCTGGTGCTTTCGGCGGTGGATATGGTCAGTCGGATGGGATCGAAGCTTGGTTTGCCCTCGAGCCGGTCGGCGCTATCGCTTTGAAACTGAATTTTGGTATGCACTTTTGTCTGATGCCGGGTTCATTCTAAACGCTTTCAAACCCACCAGTCAAAGAGAATGTGCGAAAGCGCCCCCTTGATGCACCTGGAGGACTTGGCCGACAAGGTGCCGTCCGCAAGCGCAAGGATGAGATTCACGAAATGAATGGCCATAAATTTGTTCAAAAACAGTTTTATCAGCTACTTCTCTGTGCCTTTTGTAGCGAGTTTCTGCTCAATGCAGCCGGATACCAATGCGAGGACTGTCGGTACACGTGTCATAAGAAGTGTTTCGAGAAGGTTGTTACAAAGTGTATATCGAAATCTACTTCTGGGGTCAGTTTTCTCGGTCTTGCTCTTCTAGGGTTTGGACTCACGCGCAATTTAGGACGGAGATGAGGAGAAAATCAACCACCGCATTCCTCATCGGTTTGAGCCCATAACCAACATCGGAACGAATTGGTGCTGCCACTGCGGGTACATGCTTCCCATTGGACGCAAAAATGCCCGTCGATGCACTGAATGCGATATCACTTGCCACGCAAACTGCGCACATCTTGTCCCTGACTTCTGCGGCATGCCTATGGAGACTGCAAATCAACTTCTGCGCGACTGGCGAGACATCAATCGTGCACGAGGGAACAAGGCTGCTGCAGCTAGCCAAGTCCCACGAGTGCAATTACCCCCTGCCTATTCTTCATCCGTAGACCAAACAGGAGGTTTGCCACAGGAGATCGAACGCCTACGCCTCGCTGGTGCCGAACCTCCGCGCCCGGAAACGCCCACCCAACATCGACATTATCCACAACAACCTTCCTTTGATAGGCGACAACAACAACAACCCCTTCCCGGGGCTTTCCCTGTCACCCATCCTCCGGGGGGTATGCCTCCGCCTGTTGGTGCTCGCCCGGCTGTCGCACCCGCCTTTCCCAACGAATCGATTGTTCCCCCTGGAGTACGTCCCCCGCCGCCAAGCTATGATCAACCACCTCCCGTCGCTGCGATACCGGATGGCATTCACCCACAGGGCCGTTCGACGCCTCAACCACAACAGCCCCTTCCACCAAGCGTCCCGCCTAAACCTTATCAAACAGCACCCTTGGCCGCTGTACCACCCCAGCATCGTACTAGTTATCCGCCATTGCAGCAACCACCGCAACAGCAGCCACCCACGCAATGGGCTCAGCGACCACCACAGCAACAGCAGCAGCAGGTAGCAAAGAAGCGGAAAGTTGGCCTCGATGATTTCAATTTCTTGGCCGTGCTTGGGAAAGGGAATTTTGGGAAGGTGATGTTGGCCGAGGAGAAGACGACGAGCAACTTGTATGCTATCAAAGTGCTAAAGAAGGAGTTCATTATTGACAACGATGAAGTCGAGAGGTGAGTCGTTACTATCTTGCGTTTTTCAACTCTTACCTAACTACTCCCATAGCACCCGGTCGGAGAAGCGAGTTTTCCTGGCCGCAGCACGGGAGCGTCACCCATTCCTACTGGGCCTGCATTCGTGCTTCCAGACAGAGACGCGTGTTTACTTTGTCATGGAGTACGTGAGTGGGGGTGACCTGATGTTGCACATCCAGCGAAAGCAATTCTCTCTCCGCCAAGCTAAGTTCTATGCGTCTGAAGTTTTGCTGGCACTGGAGTATTTCCATGCCAACGGAATCATCTACCGGTGCGCCCTAATTGCAACATTACTGGTGGGGCACTTAGACTTATGTTGATGCAGTGACCTGAAGCTTGATAACATTTTGCTGACGCTGGACGGGCACGTGAAGGTTGCTGATTATGGTCTGTGCAAGGAGGAAATGTGGTACGGGTCAACTACTGGCACCTTTTGTGGTACGCCGGAGTTCATGGCGCCCGAGGTATGTGGCCAGTTTATTCTCCCAATTCGAACAAGCTGGTATAGTTCATAAGATTCTTCTCGAACAACGCTACGGCCGTGCTGTTGATTGGTGGGCATTCGGTGTGTTAACGTATGAGATGTTACTTGGCCAGTCCCCTTTCCGCGGAGATGACGAGGATGAAATCTTCGACGCTATTCTGGAGGACGAACCCCTGTATCCGATCACGATGCCACGCGACGCTGTTTCTATTCTGCAAAAGGTCAGCCCGTCGGAATATCGCAGCCTTGTCCCGGACTCATATCTTTGTAGCTGTTGACGAGGGACCCTACTCGTCGTCTCGGATCGGGCAAGGCCGATGCGGAAGAGATCAAGAAGCATCCATTCTTCAAGGACGTCAGTTTTGACGACATTTTTAACAAACGTATTCCTCCTCCTTACTTCCCGACTATTGTACGTCTTCACATCTCCCATGTTACTGTCCCTTGTTGACGCCAAGGCTGGTAGAACGGAAGTGCGGACACTAGTAATTTCGATGAGGAGTTTACGAGGGAGCAGCCGACACTGACACCGGTGCATGGTCAATTAACTGCACGCGACCAGGCTGAGTTCAATGGTTTCTCCTGGGTAGCAACATGGGCACAAGATGCATGAATGGTAAGAGACATGCTCCTATCGAGACGTCCCTCTACATTTGTACGCGTACAGTCTTTCTCCCGGATACCTGACTCCCCCTGGCTGCTTGGACTGAGTATGCTGTCGAAATTTGTCCCTCTATCGTATACAATTTGTGATATCACCTCCCGCCCCCGCCCTGTTTTGTTGATACAACGTGCCCTCCTGTTCCTGGTAGACCAAGAGGCTGTTCCTCTAATGACACTGCATTTTTCTGTCCCTTCATCAGCTCATGAAAGCGACCCCATAAACCCGCGATGGTGTCGTATTCCCGTGTCATTCCGAGGACCTCTTCGAATTTACGATTCAGGATATTGCTACCCGATAACAGTTCCTCGAATCCCTGTGGGAGGCTTATTGTTAATATGTGGGCCATGCCATGAAAACAGCACGCGGTGGGTCAACGAAGCGAAAACACGCACAGCCGCGATTTCTCCCGCTAATTTGTCTCGTTCGCGATCGAAGAACGACCGATCTTCGTCAGGTTTCAACATGTTTTAAGGACCCCCTGAGCGGAACTGCGTGGGAGTTGGTCGTCGTGGTCGTGGTCGTAATCGCGTGTGCTGATGAAGACAAGACGCGTGTTGACTTGACCGAACCTCCGCGTGCTTTCACCAAATATGACATTTATTTGAATTGCCCAAGCTTCGCCCGATTTCTATGGTTGCTATCACACATGCTTGTACATATGCAAAAATATAGAGAAGAGGCCAAAAAAAAAGTAGGAGAGAACACGAGGGAACCAATATGATACATGATACATAATTCCACCAGAGCAGCAGCGTAATTATTAGCATGGGGCTATAGGAAACCGGTCTCCTGTAGCAGCCGCGCCATCCTCTCATCTTCCCGTTCTCGGGGCTCGCGCTCGAGGGAGAGATTCCAAAACTCATCGCTGACGTCCGGCCGATTATCGAACTTGTTCAAACAATCCATAATGTAATCATGAATCTGGTCGACCTTGGCATAATTATATGGCTTAGACTGCCACTTCTGGATCTCTTCTATGACCTCAGCGGCTTTTTGTCGCTTTCGGAAGTTGACGAGTGTTCCAATGTTGTTAGGAGATCCATCTTGAATGAAAGTCAACGTTGTTAGGTATAGTCCTACCAAAAATCGTGAACACAAGGGCAAACGGGCATGATTACAACAGAGGTTCACGTACCAATGAAGGGGACACAAGGAGGCGTGATTCGTTGCAATGATGACCGGTAATTGCTGAAATTCTTATTCGAGTCTATTGTCATTTCACAAGCTCCCAACATCGTCGTGTACCGTTGGGTAATTTGTTCCCAAGTCCGTTTCAGACGACGGATGGGAGGGGAATTCAATCCAGAAACAATGGCAATCATGCTTGAGAAGTTCTCGAGCTTGCGACAGAACTGAGAATAGAATTAACTTAGTGCATGTAAAGACCACGATCGTTTACTTACATCTGCAACGCTGATAAATTGTTTCACGATGTTCGCCCGTTTTCTTGGGTCCTCTTTACTGAGTACAGTGTCGGCCACCCAATGCGCGATCTAACGCAGAGGAGATTGAGATGGAGGTATATGGGTATGTAGTCGAGGCTCTACCTTATTCGTAGTCACAATAATCGCAGCGATGTTGTCATGGTTTTCGCTCCTATGCTCCCGCGAACGCATAAGACATTCAGAAGGTCGGATCTTCATGTACAATTGACACTCGATCATGGTCAATTGTCGCGCAATCTCAAGAGGTTCAAACTCCAGTAACTTCAGCTTCTTAGATGTCTTGGGGATGATCGGAATCGGTTGAGGATCGAGGGACATTGGGGTCTTAGTACGGCTCTCGCCCTTTTGCTACAAATGTTCCCTGAGCATCGGCCAATCTTGTGACGTGAATACAACTTACTGTACGCTCAATAAGACCCAACAGTTGCTTGGCGGCACCAAGGTGGATGACTTCAGGTCCCGATACCATCTCTTTCATCTTGTCAAGAATGAAAAGATCTTCTTCTGCCAAAGCATCTTCATCCGTGATCATAGTTTTGAATGTATTGAGGACACTGGGGTTTGATAGATCAGATATGGACGAACATAGAATTGTGCAAGACGAGCGTACCGCATCCGAATAATGTGCTGCTTCAGCTTGGTCCAATCCTCGAGCTCTGTCGGCGACAAATTTTCTGGTGGCTTGATCCAAAACCGTGCCACCAAGAGATTGAACAGCGTTTCCACATCCGTGAACGATTTGTATGTCAGCAAGAACGTCTTGGTAAATGACGTGTCTAGAAGTCGTGATCAACTCTAGCTACCACTAAAAAGTAATGCCGTAGCACGCACCGGAGTGTTCATGCGCGGTCAGGCGCTCCACAAGAGCAGCGACTGTTCCAGCACGCACTTTACCATCCGGGTCAATCTGAATCTCGCTCTCCTCGTAATTCGGTCGAAGATACCAAGGCTTGGTTTTCGCGTTGAGCTTGTCGATGATGTGGGTTGGGGCATCACCTAGCACACGAAGCAGTTTGTCCGCAGCCCCAGAAGGGGGCTTTGCAGTTGACGGTGTACACGCAATCGCATCTGCGAGACCCATGGCACCGTTAGATGACGCAAAACCTGTACGATCACATAGATAACTGATTACCTTCGTCGTCCAGTAATCCGACAGCAGCATCCGAACCGGGGGGTGATGGGGGCAAGGGAGGGGCTGCAGTGATGTTGGTGGGGTACAGCGTTAGTGATACAGCATTCTCTGCGTTACTATGTGACACTGGCTCCAAGCTCGACTCGGATGTTTGAGACGGGTTGCTATACAGAGCGGAAGAGCCTTGACTTCGTTCCATGGATGCAGATGGCTTGAGGACAGCAGGCTTCCGTCCAAAGGCATGCTCTATGTCAACGAGAGCTTCACCCTCATCATATGAATCATCCTCGGATGCAAGCTCCTTGAGTGTGCGCCCGAGGTTGCTATCAATGTTGAGAATGCGTGACATACGCCACTCGATCGAACCGCGGTAGTCACTTGGGCCCTTAGCCGCTT
Organism: Russula compacta; assembly: GCA_022376555.1. Taxonomy (NCBI): domain Eukaryota; kingdom Fungi; phylum Basidiomycota; class Agaricomycetes; order Russulales; family Russulaceae; genus Russula; species Russula compacta. The sequence continues at coordinate 119,182 of WTXH01000004.1, forward strand.
GCTCCTGCCCTACGGCTAACAGCGCTTCAATAGTCTGGAAGGTTTGAACCACATTGTTTTTGAGTGACGCAGCCAGCGAGCGTACTTTCTCGGAAGGGAAGCTTAATGTACCGGTCTGGAGAGATGCAGGAGTTGTGATGGCAAGTAAGAGCGATGCTCCATCGTCATAAACCGATTGTAGGTAGGCTTCAAACTTCCGAACCAAAGTCCGCGCTTTATGGACGCTTTGCAGATAGGCATCCCCGGAGTTGCCCTCTCGGTTGATACCATCAACGTCGACCGTGCGTGCAAGGTTGATGTCTACAAAAAATGACAGCACCAAGTGGAGCCATGCGACCGCGCTCTGACCCAGAGTATGAATCGCGGGAGCTACAAAGTACACGTTTACACGAGGCATTATGCGAGTGAGTGATAGAGGCTTACCTGCGCTCCCATCGAAGACAGCCGAGTGAAGGTCCACCAACTTTTCTTCCAACTCGGCTATTTGGATCTTCAACTCAGCCAAGACATCGGCGGATAAATCCCGCTGAGGCTGCTGATGGGAATCGATGGGAATCCAGCCGAATCCCTTCCAACCTCCAGCAGCACCTGCTCCCATGAGCCCCAGTCCAACATTCGTGGGCAATAGAGTGGCAAATAGTCGCTTCGATGGCACGCGTGACATCTGATTGTTGATCCTCTGCACCTCCGTGACGAAGGTGACCAAGGCACGATCCAGCTCCGCGGCATCTGTCTCCATCCTTTCTGACACTTCTGATGTGAGGGATCTCGTGTCATATTGTGCAGCAAGAGCTGCAAGGACAAGCTTGGATAGGGTGGCGGTGACGCGGCGCTGTGCTGGTTTAAGTTGTGCCTGAAATGACTGAGGCATGGAAGAGCTGGATGAAGGTCCATCTCTGTGGTAAAGATGACTCGGAACGTGACCGTATGGTGGGGATGAGATGTAAAGAAGATGCCGAATCGCAATCACTGAATGCGAAATCCGGTCTTCGAGTAAGGTCTGTGATAATGGTCGAGTCGAAGGATCATGGGATTGTACAGCCGTTACAATGGCAGCTACCGACTGTCGGGCAACACTCGACAACGTGGTGACAGAGTCAGGAGGAGCCGGGGTAAGACTATGCTGAAGAGTCTGGGCCAGCTTTTCAGCAGACGTGAGCTGTGGATCATGGTCAGCAAGGAGGGAGGGTCGATGCTGTGTGAGATCGTGGGAGGACACAGTTTGGGGTAACGAGTGGGAATCGGTTCCACGAGCCAAGCTGGAACTCTGCTGTCTCTTTGAGAACACACCGAGTCTATCAAGCGGCTCGACGTCGGAATCATCAGAGTAGACATTGCCGTTGTTCATTAGACCGTCACTGTGTCCTAGTCGCACATGAGTTGAATTGGACTGCTGTCGTGGGAGTAATGGTTGGTTCACTGGCATAGCAGGATCACTCTGAGTGTGGACCCCCGCCGTTGGCATGTGTCCATTCCCATGTGCAGTCGGATTCGCATCCGGAAGCGTCCACTGAACGGAACCATCGAGTTTGTTCTGATAGAAGTATGACAGCCCGTCGTCAGCAAGGCGCCGTACCCAAGGCTCTGGTGTACCCGTGCGTTTAGGAAGACCGAAACCAGCAACTCTGTCATTCCGGGCACCGTTATTTCTGCCATACGGGTCAATGATTTCTGACCGCACGCGCTGAGTAGAGGCGGGGAATTCAACATCTGAGAGGTCACCCTCGACGTCAATGGGAAGGTCTCGAGAGTGTTGGCCGGTCTGGGTATTGACGTAGTATATCTACGGTAAGATTTTTTTCAGAGTGGATGAGACGCGGAAGTCACAGATAGAAAAACAGCATACCTGACCATCCTGGGTGACTCGGGGCATCCAATAATCGTTGGGAAGTGTTTCGCCCTCCACGCCCGTTATGGGGGGTTCATCCACACCACGCCCGTTCCGAGAGGATGGGATCGTTTCTGCGTCAGGCCGAGTGCGATGGTCGTTATGTAACCTGGATTGAGCCACGCCGGAGGAACTTGAAAGGCTTGGCTGCGTGGAAGTGCCTTGTGAAGAAGATAGAGGATAAGTGGGCATGAGCTGCATGGTTGCCTGCTGTTGCTGTTGTTGTTGCTGCTGCTGCTGCTGTTGTTGTTGTAGCTCCATCGCCGCGAGGCCGATATCTGCTTCCTCATCTGAAATGATGTCGACATAATTTGAGGGAAACCAGCCCCTCTCTTCTCCAAGGAGACCATCCCACCAGCCTGTCTCGAGTCTAGTAAGGACTTCAATGATATCCCCTCTACGGAAGGAGAGAGAGGCGTCGTCTGCGGACTGGTAGTCATATTTGGCGCGACAGAAGAAGGTGGTGATGTATTGCTGATCATCCATATGAGAATTTTGGGAAAGTGAGGAGTCGGAAACAAAGGCTGATGATGTGGTGGTCGTTGAGGAGGCGGCGGATGAGGGGTGATAGACGGCCGTAGCCGCGGCCATAAGGTATAACGGAGGAGAAGGTGAGTTGTTGTGAGTGGAGTGAGAGAGGTCAGGCTGGGAGGGGAGAGCTCACAAGGCCGCGGACGGGGGCGGGGCGGGGTTACACCTTAGCGCCTTAGCGGCAACAGTCGAATAAATCATCATCATCATCGCTTCAATGTCCTCTGCTTTTCCGCCGTCTCTACAATTTTTCGCTTCACAAACATCCCCTTTCGTACCCGCACTTGATCCATGTATCCCCTCGCGATGTTCTCCCGGTCTGCTTTCTCCCCCAGATCCTCTAGCTCCTCCTCTGTAGTCGGCACCCAGAACGGGTCCTCGTCTAACATTACGTATCTGCCATCATCATAATAGCCATCGCCACCCCCAGTCAGAGCACACTTTCACCTGCGTGTTTGCGTGGATTCCACTCACCCGCTGAAAATGAGTTGCGGACTCGCTGCTCCCGAAGTCCGTTTTCTGATATCTGATCATGTCATATCAAATCTCTGTCAGACCCTGTCCTGGCGCTGAGAAATCCCTCGGCTACGCACCATCCGCAAACCCAAAACTCTCGACGACCGGAAGAAGCGCCCTCACGGTGAAGAACGAGGTGCCTTCTTTCATCTCCTCCGCAACGATCCTCCCACGTCGCTTTGCCACAACGCCATACACCTTCCCCAGTACATCCGCTGTCAACGTCAACAGGAGGGCCCATTTATGTAATAATATGAAAGCTGACAACGACCGGACGTACTTGAAGCCTGAATGTCACACAAATACATCGCCAGTTTCAGTCGTGGCGACCAGTCCAGCATCGCATTTCTACACCCCTCTTTGGCAGCCGAAATCAGTGATCCAGTGATTTGCGTCAACCTGTTTTGTTCTGGTGTTGCCGATGCCATCAGTTCCCCTGCCTAAATTGTCAAAATTTCGGCCTACCATTTTCTTTGTCTATACCATCTCTGTCTATCTCCACCCGCTCCACGAAGAAGGCCATACCTTCTATGGGCTCGCCACAAAGTGGTCCGTGGAGGGTAGCAATAAGAAATCCAGTCTCAATATTACCATCAAAGTCTCTGGTGACCGCGTCCCTCTGCAGGTCGCTGGTTTCTAACTCCTTCACTCGGACTAGCTTCCTCCTTAGCCTAAAATACTTAACAGGGATACCGAGGGGCAAGCAGAAAAAAATAGTCTCACGATTGTCGTTCCTGATCTTTACGAGAGTCGATCAAAAGACATTGTCCGGCGCCTTGCGGGCCAAGAGCCCATATATTGTCAACGATTCCCGCCCATTCAGGACCTGCCTCTTCACACTTGGCTTGCAATGCATCCCAGAATTGCTCTGGATGAACCGTTGGCACGCGTAGAATATCGCCAGTGGTAGCGGCCTCTTCAGCCTCATCTTTGACCTCGTCTAAAATTGCACGATCGGATCGAGCACAATCCACCAAAAGCCGCTTAATGACAATCAAGTTATTCCGTAGAAAGTCAGCGATCAGGTCGGGAAGGGGAACAGCTCGAATGGTGAAAGTCACGAGGTTCTGGAAGCTGGCACCATGAATAGTGCCGCGGGGGTAACCGAGTGTTTTCGGCGGGGCCATATCTACCGAGATGCGACGAAAGAAGTCCCAACCTGCTAACGCGACTCAGTGAGCGAGACATACCTGACGCCTTTACAGCAGTCTCACGGAATGGAACGATCGGTTCCGAAGGCTGGATCTCCACCTTGGCGAACCTCTCGCGAAGGTCTTTCAGACATCGCTAAGGCCACAAGTCATTTTTGTCACCTGTGAGAACTGCCCGTGACAAAGGATACAAACCTCTAAGTGCAGCTCCCCAGCGGTCAGTATGACGTGTTCCCCAGTCGATTGCTGGAAAGTCTCTACACATGGATCAGCGTTGCTGAGTAGCTTCATCCCACGGATGAGCTTCGGCATGTCAGCGGGTACCGCGGGTTCCAGAGCAACTCGAACAATTGGGGGAGCCTGGGCAAATTAATTGAAGACAAGGGTCAAAGTAGCAAACAATAGCATACCTGCCGATTGACACCCCCCAAATTGATCAACCAATCTGGCGAATGCTCCCTCTGCATATCAACTGCAGATGAGGCACAAATCGTTGCGCTCCGCCAGACCGAACCTTCGAGTCCTCTGATAGCGAAGATGTTCCCTGCGCTCACACTGTCCACTGCAACGAGATCACGCCCCATCATTGTGTAGAGAGCATCAACCGTCGCGTTGACGACGTGCGACGTGTTGCGTGGATGCGTCGGTTCAAGCACATTGTTATACTTTGGGAGGACACAAACAACAGTACTGCCGACGCGGATAATGCCAGAGTAGAGTCTGGCAAACCCCAACAGAGTCTCACTTGTCACCTTCAGTTCGCCTGGGTTTTCACCTGTGGGGGATTCTGAAGGGGCGTGCCGGGGGGCAGGGGAAGGTGATCCAGCTCTAGACTGCTCTTGATTCTCTCCGACCCTGACGCGCGCCTCTCGAGCGCGGGCACGCATCTCGTCGACCGTTAGCGTCTGCTTCTTGTGCTCTGGTAATTGGGTCGTGGGTACGGCGAACATCTTGCTCACGTATGCAACGGTGTGGGCACTCTCACTCGCATCGCAAGAATATAGGTCCTTCTCAAGTTTTGACTTTGGGTCGACGTGCGTTTGAAATAGGTCGGGATGGAGCATCATGGGCATCCGAGTGGGCTGGGCAGCACGGGGGGATGGGACAACATCTATAATGGTTTGGATGGTAGTTGTGGAAAGGGGGAGCCATTGATTAAATATGAGCGAGAGGAGGTTGTTGCGGTCCTTGGAGTTTAAATCGCGAGGGGGGATCTTGAGATTCAAACTTGAAACAATTTTATTGACTTTCTCGGCATTTCTAAGGCCGCCGACGCTCGCTCAGTCGCTCAGTCAACCTTGATACGTAGACAAAACACCCACGGGTTCAGTAGAACGGCGTCGTACACCGCCCAGATGTTCTCGAGTACAAATTGCACAAACAAGGGCTTCAATGAACGACCACGGAGGTGCTTATAACTAATGACCTTTTTCGTTTTCGGGTCGAGATAGAAGTCGCCCCAGAGTACTCTCCTAAAGTTAGCTTCCCTGATCCCCAACTTGACCGAGAAGATCTGCGCAAATTTGGCGACACGGAATCCCCAGCCACCGAGAGCAGAGGCGAACATGACGTTTCCTCTTTCTGGGGCAAAGTAGATGTCCTCGTCGTCTTTCTCTTCAAAGCTGTCAGCCGTCTCGTCATCATCCACGAGTGCGTCCGCCTGCTGCGCGACGGCATCCTTCTTGCTCGCGAGTCGGCGTTCGCGCTCCTCGCGCCAACGGAGGTCGTCCTCCATGCGCTCGCCGGCAAAAAAACTGCCCATGACCGCGTTGGCCTGCTCGATGAGTTGGGAGAGATGATGGTACGCCTCCATCGGCGTCTGCTTGAGTTCCGTCACGAGACGGTCTAGCTTGTTGATGACGAGGATGGGACGCAGGCGGTCGATCCACGCTTGACGCAGGACGGACACGGTCTAAAAGTGAGAGAGTTAGGTCGGATGAACTTCCCCGAGAAGGGTATGGACCAGGAGCGCCGCACTTGGGAAGAAACGCCCTCGACGACGTCTACGAGGACGAGGGCCCCGTCCACCAAACGAGACGCAGTGGACACTTCGCTGGAAAAGTCGACATGCCCCGGTGTATCGATTAGGTTTATAGAATAGGTCCTTGGAAGGATCCCTAAGTGAGTCTGTCACCTACCCATGCCTTCGTTGCATGTCTTGCAGTCGTACGCACCGCCGTCTGCAGATTTCTCCAACACTTTGAATCTCAGCGAGATCGCACTACTCTCCATTGTTATGCCTCGCTCTTGCTCGTCTTCTCTGCTATCCATGTAACGTATCTTACCAGCCATGCGCGATGATATGATATTATTCGCGGCCAACAATGTGTCCATAAGAGTTGTCTTTCCATGATCAACATGACCGATGGTCGTCACAACGCGAATATCAGTTGCCTCTGGTGTTGACATGGGTGCGGAGCTGAACTGAGCTACTTGATAACGATAATCTCTGCGCGGTTCCGGACCGGCTCAACGGTCAACAGCCGAGGTCAGCCGCAACTTGACATGGAATCAGTGAATAACACTCTCCAGGCTCTTCCTAACTGTATTATCTAGACCCTTTCCAATGAAAACGAGCTTTCCGTGCTCTGGTAACCCAATATCGTCCCCTATCAAAGGCTCCAACTCGTAAAGGTTCCGCACTCCCTGGAGCACAAATGTCTGGCCGGACTGAGTACCAAACATCCCTTTACAGCGCAAGACCTCTAGAGACCTCTCGTGGGCATCAGCAGAGTGCTCAGGGAGTTGGCACTCCCACAACACTGTGCGGATCCACTCCTCTAGACGCTCCTGCTGCTCGCCGGACAAGATCGGACAACTGATCCGCAAACTCGTGATGCCACGCAACTCGTAATGCGTGCTGTTCCCATCGTGTAAATTTTCATGATCGTGCGCGTGATCATGATCATCAGACGGTGGCGTGTCCGTGTTCAGCAAAACCCGAGATGTATACGCACGGATGTTGAGGACATGCTTAAGGTCGATGGCAGCTCGGACCGTGCGGTGAACAGTGACAACAGGATTGATCTTGGAGAGCAAATCCTCCGTAGCCTCAAGGTCCGCGGTGGACACCAGATCCGTCTTGTTTAGCAAAATCACGTCCGCAGCCGCAACTTGTCTGTCCTGATTTAGACCATGCAAGGGCCCGTACAAGGACTGCGAAACTGACCTCAGACTCTCGCCAATATCCTCCTGAGCATGGTCCAAGTCCATTTGCTAGTACCATTCACGACATGAATAGTGTCCATACTAAGTGTCCTTGGACCTACCTGTCTCCCAAACACTGCGTCAACAACGCAAACTACACCGTCAAGCACGATATCTTTTCCCCTTCCACTATTGAATTCCTCGTTGCGCCAGAATATCGACGCAATTGGACCTTCACGTACAGTATTGTGCGACAGTTAATACCGTTGTTGAAATTGATGACCTACCTGGATCCGCCAGCCCAGTGGTTTCCAGCAGAATGTAGTCGAACGCGCCCTTGCGCTGCATTAGCTTCTCAATAGCCGCAATGCCAGAATCCTTGATGCTACAGCACAAACAGCCATTAGAGAGTTCCAGGAACTCTTCAGACGACTCGGCAGAAGGGTCCGATGTGGACGAAACGTTGATAGCCCTGGCTGTCCGTTCGTCATATCACTGCGTCCACCAAGAAGTGGCGGCCAGACAAACATTCGATGTCCTGAATAAAATAAGCTATAGTTTATAGTCTCCGGGAACACAGAACTCGGCATACAGCTGTGTCCCCAAATTCGTTCATGATGACGGCGATGCGGTATCCATGGTGCTCGGTGAGGATGCGCCTAAGATAAAGTCAGCAATTCGGGATCTGCGCAAGGGAACGTCACGGGGATTAGACACACCTCAGGAGTGTGGACTTCCCTGCGCCGAGGAATCCGGATATGATTGTGAGAGGTACCTGATGATCTGAGGGTATTTCCTCAATATCGACATCACCCCTCTCGAGCTCTGGCTCAATCAGGGTGCTGCGCCGGTGACGTCCAGGTCATCATGTCTAAGAAACCCTTGAAAACGATGAGTATAACTCACGGGGCATCTTCGTCGTCACTCATCGCAGTGCGGGCTTCGCTTCGTCAAAGGCTCGAGGTGGGAACGGCGTAAGGCGGGCGTAATCACAAATACGTGGACACTGCCTCAGCTCAGGGTCGACGCGTCTTTTGTTTCGGCCCACGCCCTACCAAACACCCGTGATACACGCAAATATCGTCATGGACATCAAGTTTGCACCCAACTCTCAGGAACTTCGTGAGCTGATACAGGGACCGGGGGACGTCGAATGGAGGTACGTCTGACCCCGCGCTTTCAAACCAGTCCCGGACGGATGTCAAGCACAGGTATGATATGCGACATCAATGCCAGGAGATTCTACCCGGCCTCCTGCTCGGCCCCTTTCAAGTCTCCAAAAATCTAGCCTCGCTCAAGGAGCTCGGCATTTCGCACATGTACGCGTCCTGCCCTCCAAGACTTTTCCCGCTCTGGCCCCTGAGCTTTGTCTCTCTGGGCTGTCCCCGCACACAGTGTCTGCATTCGCGATATCAAGGAAGCTTTCTCTGTTCGCCCTCGTTTTCCGAATCCTTTGAGTATATGGTTCTCGATGTGCAAGATTCCGAGGAGCAGAATCTGATCCGTCTATTTCCAAGGTTGGCATCGCAGATCGTTACTGTAACTTGGGCTCATGTATTGCATCACTTCAGAGCCCAACAATTCATAAATACCGCTCTTTCTCGAGGTGGGCGTATCCTTGTCCATTGTAACGGTAAACCTTTGCCCCATATAAGCGACACTTAGCTGAGACAGCGGTCATCGATAGGAGGAATAAGTCTATCGCCGGCTTTCGTGATCATGTTTGTGATGCAACACTATCAACTATCATGGGAAGATGCTCTCCACCTGGTCCAAAATCGGCGGTACTGTATCTCTCCGAATGGCGGGTTTCTAACCCAGATCAAGGTACGCACCATGGGACGATTCAATATTCCCAGTGGAACGTTCCTCTGATTGTGCGGGGTATTAATTAATAGGAATATGAAAGCATTTACAAGGCAAATCTGGCAGTATCGACGTTCCCTGCGAGCCACCAGGCAGCGTCACGACGGAAACGAGAAGACGATGATGACGATGAACGGTGAGCAAACCATCTAATAGTGCTGCCATGACTGATTCAGCTGCATGACTCTTCTAGAGAAGACAAACGACCCCTTGTTGACGACAGCCCGTCGTATGACACCGATGCCATGGAATCGTGATCGTCTCTACTCCTGTAGTATTTCCTCAGCTCAATTCTTCCGCTCACCCACGCTCTTGTTTTCGATTTGCTGATTTACCCGTCTAATAACAATCTATATCTTTGATTGTGGCGGGCGCTATTAGGAACCTATAAGGACTTAAGCTTTGCCTTCTCTTCCTCCCGAATAACCCGCTTTGCGTGAATCTCTGAGAGAATTCGGGTCAGCAATGTAGACGGTGATGTGTGAGTCTCTTTCACCTTGACGTTTGACCCAAGCCTCCACGGAGATACCAGCGAAAACGATGCCCGCACCAGCCCATTGACCCGGGGTTAGCTTGTGGTTGTATATAAAGACGGAGAGGAGTATGGTGAAGAGCTTGCGAGTCAGTGTGATTGTCCTGGCATCATCGGTTAGCAAAAACGGATAAATTCCTGAAGACACGCGTACACAAGGGTGAGGGAACCGAAGTGTTGAAGGGTCTCGAAGATGAATAACTGGCCCAAGGCACCAGTCAGGGAAAACTGAACCAGCGGGTATATTATTGATGGGTGGACCCGAAGGAACTTGAGCGCGCTCTTGAGTTCGGTTTCACCTCCTTTGGATGGGTGAAGAACAGGGATGTACGGCAAAGGGAGTACAGAGATTAAGGAAGTCAAGAGTGTGCAGAGAAGATTGATCCATAACATCATCTGTTGCCCAGACACCTTGTACCGTGCGAAGATCTCGTCCTGCGTTGAATTCGTCGCTCCGTCCAGGGTCAAGTTGATCAGGAGGTATGTCATCCCGATGATGTTATGCCACAGAGTCGGATTGTCCTGACCCTTGGCGCTGTGCTTTTTGCCACCTTCCCCTCCAAAGCCCATAAACATAGTAATGCCCACTGTAACGAGTGCAACGACGACATATTTATGTCGCGCAAATGCACGACGGTATAACAGAACATTCATTACCATGACCGGCACAAGTTTACAAGACTTAGCGAGTACCATTGCGGGGTACGAGACGTGAGAGAGCGCAGCGAAACCGAACGGTGCTGCAAAGGTAATGAAAAAGGAACATTGGATGTATCTTAGCAATAGCGACTTTGAGATTGGGTGGTTGGGAGTTGCAGGACTGTGACCGTTCAATTTGATACTAGTTGCTCCATTTGCGTCGCCACTTGATTTGATGTTGGTATATTCGTTGGAGGGAGAGAGGCCAAGAAACTCTGAAAGGGATTGACCGGGTTTCCGTCTAAATAAAAGGTATGCAAGGGCAGAGGAAGAACTGAGGGCACTCTGACAAGTGCTAAGGAATATGGGTGACTTGAACTTGTCTGAAGTTTTGCCATCTAAAGACCGGAAGGGGACAGACACTGGAATAACACGTCAGATTGTTTGGTTTCGAGACAGTAACAACATATATGCATTACATCGCTCCTGCGATACCGCCCACAGCTAGGAGTTGCGCGGTTCAATGTCAATTGCAACTTATACGCGCTATCACTCACCAAAAACATGGAATAGACGCCAATGACACAGACTGCAAGCCTGTCGTAGACACTACATTAGTCGCGGCTGCGCATTACGGGCTCGGAGGGGTCGCACCTGAGGAATGACATCGTCCTGAGAAGAAAAGGAAAAAGTCTACCGCTTCTGATACCGAACACGTACTAGCAATAGCCTTGGTTCATAAACTTGGTGAACGGACGACGTGGCATCAATCTCCTTGACACCCTGCTGAGTGGACCCTAACCCCGTCATAGGGTCTCAATATCCGACTTAGTGAGGCAGCATCGTAGACTACTGACTACCGTTTGCCTTACTTTCTACGCCACTCGATGTCGATTCGTCAAAGGGCTACTATACCTCGTGTAGAGGAAGCACCGAAGTTAGCTCATGGTGACCGTTCTCAACTCTCCAAGGTAACAGGGTATTCCCTGACCAGCCTCGATTCTCAAGCTCAAGCCTTTGACCCTTTCAGACACACCATAGCAGGGCCTCTTGGACACATACAGTATTCATCGTGACTTGTGCCGCAGCTCTCTTGACCGCTTTCTACTGGATCCGTACTTTCATGCAGCTTCCACATCAAAGCATCTCACCGAAGCCAAATGATAGCGGTAGTTTTGACCCAGCATTTGCTGTTCGAGATTTTCCTGGTAGAGGGAAGGGCCTGATTGCTGTTCGGGATATCCGGGTAGGCACCCTCCATGTTTGCCGTAATCCGACGTTCAAAAGGTATTCTGAGATCAGCGGGGAGAGCTACTGATCCGAGAACGGCCGATAATCTTGGTTCCGCACGAGAGTACGTGAGCTGCCGGCATATCCGAGGAAGACATAACTTGATCTCGGTATAGTTAAGACTTCACCTTCTCAATTTATTCTGATTTAGTGCGGCAGCTCTCCCCTGACCGAGCTGCATCGTTTTACAATCTGTCGCATGTGGATCTACCTGAAAACCTTTCTCCTGAAGAAATCTCGCAGCAGCTTCCTTTAGCCATTTTCCAGACGAATGCTGTGGCTGCAGGGTCTAACGTCGGGCTATTTCCAACGATGGCACGCTTGAATCATGGATGTTCCGGTGCTTTCAACTCTGTGTATTCATGGAGAGAACGCGAGGGTGTTCTGGTTGTACATGCCCTGAAGAACATCAACAAAGACGAGGAGCTGCTGACTGCATACTTCAGGACGCAACAAATCCGAGACGAAAGAAGGTAGGAGTTTTTTATCTCGGTGTCAGCCTACATGCAATCTATCTCTATTAATAGACACTATCTCAAGAAGAACTACGATTTTCATTGCACGTGTGCATATTGTGCATTGCCTGAAGAGGAATCACAAACATCGGATACCAGATTAAGAACCATGAGCGACCTATACAGACGCCTTAGTACGTGGGGCCACGGGGCGATTGATGGGCGGGAGGCTATTCGGGTCGTGAAGCAAATTTGGAAAATTGGCGAGGAAGAGGGGTATACGAGCGAGCGCGGCCGTCTCGCGGCCGATGCTGTGTTAGTCGCAGCTGCTCACTCTGAGTACGTCTCTCGCACATCTGGAGTTGGGGCCGAGCCACGGGAAGTCACTGAAGACGTGTACAGCGCAGAAGCAGCCGTGGACTGGGCCCGGCTAGCACTACAATGGGCATCCTATGAGCTGGGCTCGGATAGCGATCTTGCGGAGGAAATGCGAATGGCAATACGGGAACCAGAAAAGCACATGACGTGGGGACAGAAATCGGTAACACCGGTTGGGAAGCCCTTTGGGCGGATGTTCCGCACGTAACACATAAGAGTGTTTACGATGGATCCATGTGTAGTACACCGGAGGGATGTAGTTAATTAGACCGGAGGGCTGTGCGAATGGGTATATCAGAGATGGCCCTGGCCGGCGCGAAGCGAAGCGTTCTTTGGGCAAGAGAATGACTTGACCCGAGCTTAGATAAACTCGGGTCAATACAATACGTGTCCGTACTCATCGCATAAATGCTTATATAATCCGCATACCTTTGTTTGGGTCTCCAGATATATACCCGGCCCTGCAGCCATTGACAAGTCTCACCATTTCTCCTCGTTTTCCCATCATCTTATTTTCTTTTTTACCCCATGGCGGTTGCAGCCTCCTCCGATGTCCTCGTCCTCGCCTTAGGCTTTGCCTTGGCTGCTCTCTATCTCTTCCGTGACCAGGTCTTCAGCTCGTCTCCCAAACAAAAAACTCCTACTCTCCCTGTCAACGAGGCAAACGGTGATGGGAACCCGCGCGATTTCGTTGCAAAGATGAAGGCTGGGGTATGCCGCTTTCTGTAACCTTTTGGCTGCGTCCTCATCACTTTTCGTAGAAAAAGCGCCTTGTCATCTTCTACGGCTCACAAACGGGGACCGCTGAGGAATACGCTATCCGTATTGCTAAGGAAGCCAAGTCCAAGTTTGGACTCGCTTCCCTCGTTTGTGACCCTGAAGAATATGAATTTGAGAATTTGGATCAAATTCCCGAGGACTGCGCAGCGATTTTCGTTATGGCAACTTACGGTGAAGGCGAACCTACCGATAATGCTGTACAGCTTATGCAGAATCTCTCCGATGAGTCCTTCGTGTTCAGCAAGGGTGAACACAATCTCGATGTCTCAAATACGTCATTTTCGGCCTCGGTAACAAGACGTACGAGCATTACAATGTTATCGCGAAGCAGGTCGACGAACACCTTACAAAGATGGGTGCTACCCGGATTGGTCAGCGTGGTGAAGGCGACGATGACAAGAGCATGGAGGAGGACTACCTCGAATGGAAGGACGGCATGTGGGAATCATTCGCTCGCGTAATGAACGTGGAGGAGGGCCAAGGTGGCGACACGGCTGACTTTGTTGTGTCCGAGATTCAGGACTCTCTCGCGCCTGAGAAGGTTTACCGCGGTGTGCCCCATTCCGTTCCTACGGCTGAAAATGATTTGTTTACGTTCCCCCTCTAGGCGAGTTGTCTGCCCGTGCTCTCACCAGATCCAAGGGTATCCATGATGCGAAGAACCCATATGCTGCTCCCATTTCCGTGTCCCGCGAGCTATTCCAGAATACCCACAACCGGAATTGTGTTCATGTAGAACTCGGCATCGAAGGGTCAGGGATAACATACCAACACGGTGACCACGTGGGTGTTTGGCCCTCTAACCCAGATGTTGAGGTGGAACGCCTTCTGTGTGCCCTCGGTCTTTCGGAGAAGAGGGATACTGTCATTGGAATCGAATCTCTCGACCCAGCCCTTGCGAAAGTGCCATTCCCGGTGCCGACGACATACGCGACCGTACTGAGGCACTATATCGACATCAGCGCTGTCGCAGGCCGGCAGATTCTCGGTGTTTTAGCTAAATTCAGTCCTAAACCCGAAGCCGAGGCTTATCTCCGAAACCTCAACACGCGCAAGGAAGAATACCACGCCGTCGTCACTGAGGGCTGCCTTAAGCTTGGCGAACTTCTCCAGCTTGCTGCTGGGAATGATATCAAAGTGCCACCTGCCACCGAGAACACCACCGCATGGAATATTCCCTTTGATATCATCGTGTCTTCGATCCCACGTCTCCAACCTCGGTATTACTCTATCTCTTCTAGTCCCAAACTTAATCCAAACTCGATTCACGTCACATGTGTCGTGCTCAAGTATGAGTCCGCCGGTTCTCGAATTCCACCCCGTGACATCTTTGGCGTCGGTTCTAATTTCCTTCTCAACCTCAAATATGCCGCCAACGGCGAGACGAGCTCGCTCGCCGCGCCGTTGTTCCCAGCGTATGCCATCGAAGGTCCTCGAGGTGCTCATCATGAAGGGTCTATCTACAAAGCTCCCATTCATGTCCGTCGATCCACCTTCCGCCTTCCCACCAATCCGAAGAGTCCAATCATCATGGTTGGCCCTGGAACCGTAAGTCCCTCGGCTAGATGTCATATCTTGTCTCACGAACTTCTGTGCTCAGGGTGTCGCACCGTTCCGTGGGTTTATCCAGGAGCGTGTTGCCCTTGCCCGGCGTTCGATCGAGAAGAATGGGCCGGATGCACTAAATGATGGGGAAACATCTATCTCTTCTATGGCTGTCGGCGTTCAACCGAAGACTTCCTTTACAAGGAGGAGTGGCCAGAATATGTCAAGGAATTGCAAGGCAAATTCACGCTGCGAAGCGCGTTCTCTCGCGAGCCACCATATAAACCTGATGGTGGGAAGGTGTACGTCCAAGACCTCATCTGGCAGGACCGCTCTCAAGTCGCGGATGCGATCTTGAATGGCAAGGGCTATGTATATATCTGTGGTGATGCGAAGAACATGAGCAAATCTGTTGAGGAGACTCTTGCGCGCATCCTTGGGGAAGCGAAGGGCGGTTCAGCGGAGGTTGAGGGTGCAGCGGAGATCAAGCTGCTCAAGGAGCGATCAAGATTAATGCTGGATGTTTGGAGTTAGACTGATATCGTACACTGACTGTTTGGCACTCGTTAGACTGCACATGTAGTATACGTATTTTTAGCAATGACACTAGATGAGACTACACCAGTCTTTATTTTCAATATTTAGATTACTGTAAATGACCAGTAATAATAATCGTGACCCTACCCTGCGAAGCGACTCGACTCTGAATAGACGCGGAGCCAGCTCACATATGGTGGTGGTCGGTATCACTGAACTCGCTCCTCCCTCACGACTTCCTCTTCCTTTCAGACGGCACCGCCCAGCTATTGTGCTGCCACTTGAATGCTGAGACCAGCAACCCCCCGATTTTTACTCGCTACTTTTCTGCGCTTGCCAGTGCATGTACGATCCTTCGCGACCACCTCTCCCCTTGGGCAAGACCGCGGTTCGCAACCACCACGATCCAACGTTCCTCCGACGGAGAGTGCGCCAGATTCACAGTTGGAGTACTCTACCTCGACTTCCCCCCCGTCTTCCTCTGGCCCCGTATCCAATAATGCACACGGAGGTCTCGAGCATGCACGATCCATAATCCGGCGCTGGTCTGAGCGAAATTCCATTGCATTGCGTCAGCATACGGACAATCTTGTCGCGAGGATAGGTGCTTCCTTCACTCGCCTCGGGGGAGAGATTAATAGAGTGACTGGCTACGATGAAATCGAAGCACTGAAACGACAAGTCGTCTCGCACGGTACGTCTCGGTGCATTCTCTTCCCAAAAGTGCACGAAGACTCAGATACATAGAGGCTCGCATTTCTGCCTCAAGGAAGGCTGCACGCGATGCAAAGGTGGCCTGTGAAGAGGCCGTGCAGAAGCGCTCCGACTCGCAGCGCGAAGTCAATGGTCTCCTGGAGCGCAAGTCTACGTGGTCCGATACGGACGTCTCACAGTTCACGGCTCTGGTCCGACAGGACCATGCACTCGAGCAGGAGGAGGCTCGGGCCAAGGCCGCCGTCACGCAGACGGAAGACGAGGTGGAGCGTGAATTCAGCGCGCTCATGCGGACCATCCTCGCGCGGTACCACGAGGAGCAAGTCTGGTCGGACAAGATCCGCAGCGTGTCCACGTATGGGCAGCTCGGCGTGCTCGGCGTGAACGTGTTCGTGTTCGTACTCGCGCTCGTGCTCGTCGAGCCGTGGAAGCGCCGCCGGCTCACACAGGCGTTTGAGCGCAAGGTTCAGGAGATGGAGGCGGCGAACCTGGACGCGGTGACCAAGGGAATGGACGCCCTGCAGAGCCGGCTGGAGGAGCAGGATAGAGTCCTCGCTCGGTTTGCGGAGGGTTTTTCGAGCATGCCACCCGCTCCCGTGTTGGAGGTTGCGATGGGGGATAAGCGTTCGGCGGTGGAGTTTGCTGGTATCACTCTCACTCGGGAGGACGCGAAGCTGATTGCAGTGTCCATGTCTGCTGGTATATTGGCGTGGACTTTCCGAGGCTGGGTAGGCCTTTGAAATTAGGAGTGTTGGTCCCCTCACTTCGCGCGTGTGTAGCTTAACCTCCATTAGACCTCGATGGTAGTAGAGCATCAATGAAGATGAAGCTTGGTCAGCCTCTGGCGTACTGAGATTTGTAGACCTTTTCTTCTGTAACCCAAACAAGCCCGTCGGCTCGGCCGTCGCCATCCCGTTTCACGTTTCGTTTCCCCGGTTCCCCGAATGCCGTCACCGCGCATTGCGAAACTGAGCTGTCCGACTTCGGGGCTGTCCTAGATAAAAAGACATCCGGCTCTGCACGGTCGATACAGTAACTGATCTGCTCAACCATGACTTCCTTCATTATTAAAACCCAAGCCTGTCGACCTGTGCCAGAGTTTTGGAGGAAAGACAGAGAGTGTGCTTTCTGTCAGATAATCCGCGGTGCGGCGCACGCCCATCGGATTTACGAGGACAACCATGTCATAGCTTTTCTCGGCAAGTTGGCACACTACTCCTGACAAGGCTATACTAAGCCAGACCTTACTCGCAGATATACTACCACTTCGCCCCGGGCACACACTTGTCTTACCCAAGATCCATTGTTCGAGGGTCTCTGAGCTCCCTCCAGAATATGCGGCATCCGTTGGCAAAGCCATCTCCAGAATCTCCAACGCTTTGACGAAAGGTGCGCACTGCCAAATCATGACTCGAGTGCCTGCGGTTTACCGTTACAATACTGGGACTTGTAGCTGTCGAAAACACGGCACTTAACGTTGTTTGCAACCAAGAATACGCGCAGGCTGTTCCGCATGTGCGTCTCACTTTTACTTGTTTCCTTGCACCCGAACTCATTGCCAGCAGGTTCACTACCATATAATTCCTGCCCCGAGGTTCAGCACGTTGCCCATTGGCCTAGGCCCCAGGGACCCTAATCAGAAATTGATTACAACAGGAAAGGACCTTCACCGAAAGGAATCTGAGGCTCGCGATGAGCTTGACGAGGACGATGCACATGCGTTAGTAAAGAAGATAAGGGCGCACTTGTAGTTGTCACGGCCAGCCTAGACCATCCACCTCTTGTGCCCCATTCATTTATGAGTTCTGCAGCGCCTGGCTGCATGATACCCCAGTATAGACGTGATGTGTTCAGCATTGGCTCAAATATATTTGTATTTGATACCTGCCATTGCAAATGAATGGATACTGTGCTGTTTTCTGTCCTGCCCTTACTATGAGCCCACTTCCATCGGTTAAGTACTGTGCTGGGCATTCCGCCGCGCCTTGGTGTGCCGCATCTCTACAAAGGTTATGTATACTCAGCTACCACAGATCATCGGTTGCATCAGAAACTAGTAGGAAGAAGGCGGTCGGTAACGAGTTCATTCGTAAAATGCGGTATCATCTCAAAAATATACCGTGATCGCGAGCCACGACGGCCGTTCGGAAGCTACACAGCGTCATGAAACTCTTTATCGGAGAGGCCTTCGTCTTTCTTTATGGCAAGGACTGCAGCGGCCAGGCATCTAAGGCAGTCGAACACCGCTGGCAGTAGACTTCATACGCGAAAGTTGTCAGATGCGACATTCTAAACATACATGTCGTGTCTCATCGAGCGCAAGCATCAACTATGAGTAAAAATCTTTTCCGGGACTTCCGTGTGCAGTTCGCGATCGCATGTGGTAAAACTCTGATAGTGTGGATGCCAGTGGAGGCCTATGAGGGCCAACCACGTTGGCGGTCCCGGCCCGGTGCACAAGTAGACGACGGAAGTCATCTCCTTAGTCTCACTTGACATTATAGTTCAATACTCGCCCGCGATGAGTTCTAAGACAGCTACAGACATGGCAGACCTGGTCCAGGAGTGGCTACGCATCGACCAAGTGCGTGTGGATAATGTGCTAACGTTTGGTCTCAACGCTAAATCGCGTATGCCAAGAATCCTGGGACCAAACGGGAAATTTCAGATTTATGGGCCGCCGGACACACTGAAGAACTAAGGAAAAGGCTGAGGCATGTCTTCACTCGGCGTATTTTTCAGTCTCATGTAAATTGTGTGCATCAGCTCCCGCATAGAATTTGGGACTGCGGGTGCGAAAGGATCTCGATAGCTGAAGTATTATTGGTGATCTCACTTTCCTAGGTCTTCGTGGCCGGATGGAGGCCGGTTGGTCGCGCATGAATGACTTGATTGTCATACAGGCCTCGCAGGTCCGTGAAAATGTTCTGGTGTGGCAAACTAGGACAGTCAAGCAGAGTGACAAACTAGGGCTTGTGCGCTTACGTTCTGGAGCACGTCGACAACGCTCTGGATCGCGGAGTGGTCATCGGATATGACCATAGACACAACTCTGAGAGGTGGGCGCGGCTGACTGCGGCTGCGTTCATCGATAAAGGAGTTAAAACATATCTTTACCGCGGCCTTGTTCACACTCCGATGCAGGTCACGTAATTCAAGTGTTCTGCGAAGATGACTTAACCAGATCTAGGGTCCCTTTCGGCGTGAAGAGGTTGAACGCTGCCTGCGGCGTAATGATTACAGGTCCCTGCCTCGGACTTTGTCTTGTACCAATGTCATACTGACGAAATCACTCAGCCAGCCATAATCCCAAGGTAATTCTATCACTTGTGCATGACAGTATACTCACGTAACTGTAGCACGACAATGGTTATAAGGTGAGCCCATGTTGGTGGTGTCTCTCAGTAGGACACTCATCTCGTTAGGTGTACTGGGAGAACGGGGTCCAGGTAGGTCGTCGTGGATTATAGGAGGCCGTGGTCTTGAACCTGCGTACGGCTCAGATTATCAGCCCGCATGATGCAGGCATCTCGGCATCCATCTCTACCAATCTAGAACCGAAGAGGTGGGACGCGGACTCTGTGCCCGTGGACCCATTATGTATCGACCGTACGCGTGAGATGGTCCAAGGTTACTTCGATCACATAGCTTCTCTCAGCCAGCAAAAGTAAGGTGAAACGATAGCTCCCCTCCACGGAGCGCTAGAGTTGCATTGTCCCCAGAGTTCTCAACGAATCCATGGACATCAAGTTTGTCAATACCTCAATGCATGGCGTCGGCCATGTGTTCGTTCATCAGAGCTTCGAACGCTTTGGCTTCAAGTCTTTCATTCCCGTGAAAGAACAGCAGCAACCTGATCCAGAATTCCCCTCGATCAAATTTCCCAATCCAGAAGAAGCGGGTGAGCCCATATTTTACCCTCAACTGATGGTATTGCGATTATGACACGGTTTTAGGAGCTCTGGTAAATAGTACTCTCAAATCCAAAGGTTCAGGCACGACGCTGAATCAAAGAAAAGGATCTTGCTATTCGTACCGCAGAGGCGACGGGGGCGACTTACGTTCTTGCGCAGGATCCTGACGCAGATAGGTTTTCTGCCGCAGAAAGAAGGTACGGTGTTTCATGATCTCATCTAGGTTTGACTTCAAAACAACTCGTGGTTTTTGTAATAGGGTCGACGGGTCCTGGCTAATGTTCACCGGAGACCAGCTAGGTACTCTGTTTGCTGGAAGAATACTGGAGCAGTACAAGGCATCGGGTAAACCACTGGGTAGGTCGTGGCCTCTCCCCTCTTGCACCAAGTGTCGATGAGTATTTGCTCCGGCCACAAACGGTACAGACAAACTTTCCATTGTGGCGTCCACCGTGAGCTCCAAAATGATTGAAGCTATGGCAGCAGCCGAAGGATTCAACTTTACCGAGTGTCTCACCGGTTCGTATTCGTCCGCATGGCCACGTTCAAGATTGATTAACCTCGCTTAGGTTTCAAATACATCGGCAACACTGCCTTAGCTCTAGTTGAACAGGGATTCGAAGTTCCATTTGGGTATGAAGAGGCTATTGGCTTCATGATCGGGTCCGAGATTCGCGACAAGGATGGTGTAGCCGCTGCGGTATAGACCAGCCCGAGGTAGCGTTCCTGAGAGGATGCTGACTGTGTGGAAGGTTTTCTTCGCTGAGCTAGTGGCATTGCTACAAAGAGAAAGAAAAACCGCTAGCAGCTACCTTCAAGAGTTGTATGACAGGTGTGTATATCACAGATATGGTATTCCTCAGTGACTTTGCCAATCCTGCGCGCTACTAGATACGGTTACTTCCAGGTGGGGTCGTTTTTAAGCTGATTAGTATTGAACATCTGAATTTGCCTTCAGACCAACAACAGCTATTTATTTGCGACGACCCGGTAGTCATTGACCGGATCTTTGCACGGCTTCGAAATCATGATGGCCAAGTTAGTTTTCACTTCCCGAACTTTGATGCGTTGCACGAAATTATTGAAACCTTCATTCAAGGGCTCACGCACGAAACCAAGCTATCCCAGGTCCATTGCTGGCTTGGAGATAACCCGCGTGGTGGACTTGACCCTAGGCTATGATAGCGTGAACCCACCGACCTACAAGCCTAGCCTGCCGTGTCATCCGGCCACATGATACAATTTCGAGCGGCTTCGAAGGATGGCACCAAATCGTGCTGACAACCAGGACGAGCGGAACGGAGCCGAAGGTGCGTATGAGAAGCATGTTGGTGGGGGAACGGTCGGTATCAACTTTTCGATAGATAAGTACTACTTGGAGGGAAGTGGACAAGACCATGATGTAGTCCAGAATGTGTTGAGGGAGGTTGTAAAGAACTGGGTGATGAGTGGATGCAAGCGAGCCTCAAAAGTTGGGCCGTCCATAATAACGATAGGACTACCGGATTCAATGAAACCTGTATGCGAATCGTGCCTTTCGCCGCTTATTCAATTCTTTTGCGTGCTCCCATCCTTCAACAGTGACCCTACTCTCTTGCTTGGTGAGACCAATCAGCCTACAAGGAATCATCGTCATATGCGCGCGTCATTGAACAAATAGAAAACAGCGTACCGCGCGATTGTGATGGTTTGTTTCAAATCCTCGGTGACGTGGCATTATCCGCCTTTCTCTGTCGCACAAAGTCTTCTTGGATATGCTGCGTGGGGATCAAGTGAGTAATTGAGTGTTATGTGCCCTGGGTCCAGCTTGTACCTCGGAAATTGTATCTGTCACTTCGATGTTTCCAGTCTTTGCACTCAGTATCAAGCGTCGGAAGGCCTCCAACTTGTCGGTCGATGGCAGCTTAATGTCGGACTTCAGCTTGTACAGATCGCTCGTGGAAGGGGAGTTGAGGGGCAAGGTAACGTCTGTCTGCAGTGGCAGGTCGATAACGGGCACGCCAAGAGCAACCACTGTTTTCGTACCTGGAAAAGGGCACTCTTTGTCCCATTTGCGAGAATCACGAAGCCAATATCCGTGGGGAAGGAGAATTCGCTGAAGGGGAATTTGTACTCGAGAGTTTGTGCGTTTATCACCTGCTGGATGGCCTGCACATTTAGCACGCCCCGCTCGACCAGTTTCCCCTCCTGTATTCCACCCTCAGTCATGAGCATTGTTGTACCGTGCGCGAGCTGAAGGTAGCCGGAATGCAAGTCCTCGTTCACGCTTTCGGGTGCGAAGGGCACGGAATTGAGCAGATCAAGGGAGAGCGGGAGCGTCACGTGTAAGGAAAGAAGAAGGGAAAGAACGTGAGAGAGGGCGGGGACGGCGGATGGAGATGCTGTGGAAGGGAAGTGTGCGAGAGTTAGAGACGGCGGGTTGAGTGAACGTGTGCGAGATTGGCTAGAGGGGAGAGGGAGGTGATGAATGACTGTCGACGACACCGGTGGAGATTAAGATAGTACGTACACTCGGGCAACACAAGCGAGCAGAACCCATTCAGCGGCGTCGCGATCACCTCCGAGAGCCTCGTCTGCAACCCAATCTAACAGTTCTTCGCGGATGTGTCGTTCAACAGTATCATCTGGTGCGTTGAGGATGTTCAGTCGATGCTCGCGAACAAATAAGACGTGAAGAGTTGGCACAGTCATCGGCTCATCCGAATCTGTGGGGAGACTTTGAGACTATCAGACACGCGAACGTACCGTGGATGAGGACACTTACGGTTCGTTAGTCAGGATGCCAACAAAGTTCAGAACGTCGGCAGTCTTTGGAACATCATTCCCAATGTTGCCATACATCTAGTTGTTAAGGTGAGTAAAACAGCCTCGACGTTGATATAGAAGAGCCGACCTTGATCTGCACTCCACAATGTGTCTCGTTCGGGAAGGGATACTTATGAGCACGAAGAGGCCCAACGTGTCGACCTGCTCAGGGTCATTTCAGAAACAATATGGAGATCTCCACAGGGGAACTCACCTTGGTCTAATGAGTCTAATGAGTTCCCGTTCGATACCGCCTGATACCACGCCGTCTCTCCAGGAACGCTGACGGCCCATAGGACGATGCAATCTCGTAAATCATTATAATTAAAATCGGTATCATCCCCATCACTCTGGGACGAATCGGACAAGCCCCAGCCCCCACATTTCCCATCTCTCAACTTGGATAAATACATCTCTGGCGACGGGGATGTGTCTTGGACAAGGGCGCGGAAGCAGACAAGGGCGCGATCGCGGAATGAGGAGGGGAACATAATGGAGTGAGAGAAGGTATCTATGATTACAACCCGTGAATCAGCTCATTGGGACATGGGTGGATGCGTACCTCTAAAAACGCTTCGTCTGTCCGGAAAATATCTGAGAAATGCTTCGCCACTGCCTTAGGAAACTCATTGATCGCCTCGTGGTCGTATGTATCATAGAATGAAAGCAAAACGTCCGTAGGAGAGCTGAGAGCCTCGACTAGGAGCGAAGAAACCATTGCAAACGACAGGAGGTTGTTGTAGATCTGGCAGAGTGACACGATCTGCCCTGGGAGACGCGACGCGTCAATTTAGACGCCACAAACGCGCTTTGGACGCGTCCCCACTCTACTTGGAACAAGACACGGCGGTACAGTACAAAATCCAGAACACGACGCACGTAATGAGCGACATTCATATGGAACTAGACGATGTAGATCAAGCGGGCAATGGCACGCCTCCACCGCCAGAGGACAAATCCTCTGGCCAGTCAAAGGGCAAGGCTACTGCAAAGCCTACAGCAGCGCTGGTCAGGGAACCTGGAAGATCTCTGCTACCTATCTCACGTGTGCAAAAGATTATGAAGGCAGATAAGGTGCGTGCATCATAACACCCCACACGCGAGGCGTCGTTTTCGACGTCGTTTCAGGAGTTACCCACTGTTTCGAAGGAGGCTGCATTTCTTGTATCGTTGGCAACAGAAGAGTTTATCAAGAGGCTATCAGAGGCTAGCCATCATATCGCACATCGCGAGAAACGAGTAACGGTGCAGCAACGAGATATTGGTGCTCTGCTCTGTCCTTCAAATGCCACGCTCTTGGCTCACAGGACCTCACTTATAAAGCCTCCGTAACTCGAAGGGCGGACGAATTCTTGTTCTTGGAAGGTAATCGATTATATTTCATTGAACCCATCGCCGGTAACTGACCTGGCAACTCCTCATAAGAAATCATACCATGGCCAGATACGTCCGACACCTTGGCAAGGAGAAAACTACAGGGACCTGTTAAGTCCACGGCAACATTGACCGGAGGGAATCGGTCAATGTCTGACTTTGTGAAATCAAATGCAGGCTCTGAGCATAAGATTCATGGGGTAGATGTGGTGATGAATGAAGATGGGACGATGCAAGTAGCTGCAGGAGATGCGAGTGCTGTCAGTGACGAGGGTGAGGACGTGTAATCGAATGATTTGAGCGGCCGGGCCGTCAACTGGTTGAACCATCATTCACACATTCGGGAAACCTCCGTTTAGCTGCGATGACCGCAACTCGGACACAAAAGTGAGAGTGGCAGTGGAGTAAGTATACTTTGTCGTGAACGCCATGAGGGTCGTCAGCACCTTTCATCCACCGTCCTCAGTGACAGATGCAAGCAAATGTCGCCTCACTTCTGACCCTTCTCTCATCCATCTTGTTGTCACAAAGCTTAACAGACTTGATATCTATTCCGTGCAACCTAGTGGCCTCCAGTACGAGTGTGGAGCAGAGATATGGGGCCGAATCGTCGCTGTCAGGGCTGTTCCAACACAAGTAACGCGTTAATCCATCTCTTGTTGCGTGTCACTGATACTGCTGCTGCTGCCGCAGCATGGCAAGAACAACCTGTTGTTGTTGACCGATCACCCTGACCCCAGACTTATCTTCTTCTCTTACTCGATACCATCCTCCGGTCCTCCATTTCTGAAAACATTGAAGACATTGAGTTTATATCATCATCCTGCTCGTCCTTCCGAGTTTCTACACTCCGTCTTAGTGGATCCATTAGGGAGACTCGCCCTTGTCAACTGCTACGCGGGGAAAATTAAGGTTGTGGAACTGGAGGATGGTTTGTACACGAATGATTTCGACGTTATGTAAGGTTTCTTTTACTGTCGAGGTATATGCGTCCTCATTCCGACCCAACGATTCCAGGGTATCGGAGCTGAACATTCTCTCCCTGGCATTTCTCCCCGTCGGTTCTCGTAACCACTCCATCGCAATTCTCCATCTGGACCACAATCAACACCTTCAACTTGTCGCACACGATCTCATTCTACCGGAGCGTGAATTATCTCCTGAACCATCTCTGCTTTTACCACAGACGATAGTTTCTTCTTCTATCCTCACACCGATTGAAGCACCCCCGTGCCTCGTGACAGTTCCATTCCAGCCGTCGAATGGCACGGGAGAATCGATCTCCGGTGGGATCTTGGTACTCGGTGGACGAAAGATTCGATTTTTCGAGCTGTCTTCCGAGGAATGGCAAGAGAAATATCGTGGGAGGCAACGGAGGCTAGAGAGTCAGAAAAAGAGTGCAGATCGGCGTCCGGAAGGCAAAGCAAAGGAGAAGCAGAAAGGACGTGAAATAAGGAAGCGAAAGGTTAAGGCCGCTGTTGAGTGGCCTTGGTGTGAAGTAACTGCGTATGTGTTGTACAACTAGCCTACAATTTTTCTAACTGATTCTAGATGGTGTCCTGCAAATGACGAGGGGACTAGATTCTTTGTTGGCGACGCATATGGCCGTTTGGCTCTGCTTTCGCTAGAGTCTACAGCTGAACGAACTCTTGGAGTCGTCCCACTCGGGGAGGTAGAGCCCTCGTTTTGACTTAATCGAAATTGACTCCTAACCTTTCATTTTAGGTCTCCCCACCTACTGCTCTGGCTTATCTCGATTCGCAGATTCTGTTCATCGGTTCCCATCTTGGCGACAGCCAACTTGTTAGAATACACACCGCACCTATCTCTGGTCTCAGCACCCCGACTCTCCCAATCCCTGCTGAAGTATTAACTGTGCAGCTTGGCTCGTTCTCAACCAGCAGAAAAGGGAAGGGACGTGCTTGGGTGACTGGTAGAGAAGGCGAGGGTCGCGTGCTTGCTTTGAATGGTACTTTCATCGAAGTCCTTGACACCTGGCAGAACGTTGGACCCATCCTGGACGCAGTATTAATTGATGCAGATGGAAGCGGACAGGTGAACTTGGTTTCGCTGATAAGATGATTTTTGTTGAAAACCATCTGCGTAGCCACGTATCGTGACCGCCTCAGGAGGCATGAACACGGGCAGCCTACGTATTATCCAGAATGGTGCTGATTTCCAAAGCATTGCCATCATAGAGAATATGGGGAACTTCAGCAAGATCTGGCCAATACGAGCCCGCTTTCACGATTCGTATGTGACCCACTATGTTTCAGAGTGTCACCATAACGCCGCCTTCAGACTTGACACCCACATCCTGGCAACAAACACTCAGGAGACTATCCTTTTCAGCCTTGATCGGCCAGATAATCTCTCCGTGGTCCCTGCGCAGACTGCTGGATTTGATCCCTCTCCTACTCTCGCTGCATCAAACGTTGCACGACGTCTTAGGAATATTGCTGGAAGAACGTCGTACGAAGACTCATCGCTTGTTGTTCAAGTGACAGAGAAAAGCCTATTACTTTTGGAGTATGACGAGGTGCTGCAAGCATATAGCGTTTTGACCTCGTGGAGCCCCGACGAACTATGCGGGGAGTGGGCAGAGCGCACGATTGTAGCGGCTGCACTCAACCCGAGCCAGTTTGTTCTGGGTCTGAGCAGGAAGCGTCTCGTCCTTCTTAATTTGGACGAAAACAATAGGTTCCAAATCTTCCGGTATTCAGATTTTCATTGCTTTTGACAGTGCACTTGACATGGTATTGCCTAGATATAAGGACTTGGAAGAGGAGATCTCTGCACTCTCCTGTACGCCACTTGACACTACAAAGATGTTCTCCCTCTATGTCGCTGTAGGCTTTTGGTCTACACACACTGTCAACCTCTTCTCAGTCGCTTCGACGGATGGATATTTCGAGTCTGTCTGTAACTCGGTTTCCCTCCCTGCGCTCCCACGGTCTCTTCTTCTGCATGACTTTGGCAATGCACCTCAACTGTTGGTTGGTTTGCGTGACGGGACCCTCGTGGCATATGCCTTCGTGAAGAATGAATTTCAGGACAAGCGAGTTTTCTCACTTGGAACTGAGCCCGTGGGGCTGACACAGTTCGAAATGGGCGAAAAGAAGGTCGTATTCGCAAACGGAAGCAGAGCAGCGTTGATTTACCTAGAGAGGGGAATCTTGCAGCATTCCTCTATCTTGATAAAGGTACACTTCTTGCCATCATGTATGACAGCTCCGTTAATGTTGTTCTGGTGAATAGAGCGTGCTTGCGAGTGCGAGGATCAACACACTGAATTGGCGGTCCTCTCTACTTTTAATGACATCGTCAGGATGCGTTGTTGGAACGGTGGAAGATCTCGATAAGATGCACATCCGAACAGTGAGTACCACTCCGGTTCTCTTAGAAGTGGCTGAATTTGTCATTGTAGGTCCCTTTAGGATTGGACAATCCCAAGTATTTGGATTACGACGAAGGCCTCCAGGCTTTTGCTGTGGCATGCGTTCGAAACGAGCCAGGTCGTGTGGGAGGAGAGGAGTTCTCCACGAGTAGTCTTAAATTGCTGGACGATAAGACCTTCGACTGTAGGTTCCTCTCCGTCGCCTGTTCCGCAGTCAGCCTATGAATGTTCCATGAACAGTACTCTGTCAATTCGCCTGTCAGAATGACGAAGAGGTCACAGCAGTTCAGATGATTCCATTGGTAGATGGAGACACAGCTATTTGCATCGGCACAGTATTTCACAAATTCGGGGAAAAGGAACCGAGTCAAGGTCGCCTGCTCCTTTTCGAAATGGAGTTGGATCCAAGACTTTCAAATAATAAGCATCAATTGAACCAAATCTCGGAGTTGATTGTCAAGGGTTGCGTCTATGCATTGGCTCGTGCGAACGGGCTATTAATTGCTGCCGTAGGACCCTCAGTAGGTTTCTTCCCCCTTCTCGGGTTCTTCCGCATCCTGATCTATGGCAGGTCTTTGTATACAAAGTTGACGGTACAGGCTTCGAAAAAATCGCGGATTGGCACCACAACTACCTAGTTATTAGCCTCGTCTCTAGAGGATCTAGGTTGTTCGTTGGCGACGCGATTTGCTCAGTGTCTATCATAGATCTCGTTGAGGCTGAAGGGGAAGAGTTGCGACTGGAGTCTGTCGCGAAGGATTTCAGTCCGCTCTGGCCCGTCACAGTCGAGTCACTGGATAGGGATACGATTATCGGGGCGAATGTGAGCCAATTTTCTTACTGCACCAACTATCAGCGAAAGTACTTTTGCTGATCTCTCCGGCTCGCAGAGTGATTGCAACCTTTTCACGTACTCGGTTCAACGGGGAGAAACCAAGACGACTCTAGAGCGCGATGGTTTCTGGGACCTAGGCGAGGTGGTGAACAAGTTTATCGCAGGTACAGAGTTCTCCCTCACACACTGACTTGGCCAGCAGCTCGTTCATCACTCATTCGCGTGTCGACGTTGAACCTTAAAATGGCTTTGCAGGCTCCAAGTTTTCGAGCGATTCCACGCCCACCGCCGGCACAGTCCCAATTCTGATGCCCCAACTGTTTTTCTTCACGTCCTCCGGTCGCATCGGCATAGTCGTTGACGTTGACCCCGAGCTCTCGCTCCACTTGACCGCACTCGAGCGCAACCTGCGCAAGGTCGTAGCCGAGATTGCGCACGCGTCACACGCCAAATACCGAGCCCCCATGGGGGGGCGAGGGAAAAGCGACGCGGATGGGGGGGCGTATGGCTTCCTCGACGGGGACTTCCTGGAGAGATTCTTGGACTATCGCTATCCATCGACGGAGACGGAGCAGGTGTTGCGGGGAAGCAGTCCACCAGAGAAGCTCAAGCAGACTTACGGGGAGATCAGACAGACGTTAGAGGCGCTGCAGGCGCTGCATTGAGCAGAGATAATGTATCACCAAGAGGTGCATCGATTTCATTAGTCATTCCTAACCACAACCGGAGACAAGAATGCAGGATATAGCAATGGCGCCTCCAACAACATATCCAGATAGACGGGTGGGTAACAGGGAGAGATACAGTCATAAATGATCGTCAACGCCAAATAGCGTGGGATGTTGAACAATAAGTTACGGAACGGTCCAGGACAATACAAGTTCACGGTACTCAAGTAGCCCAAAACAGGCGCACAGACTCCGAGAGAGTGCGCACAGTAATCATGGGTCCGAAGATGGAGGTAACACTGTCCTCGCCGTCTTTGCCGCCTGGGCGGTATGGTGCAAAGTAGAATCCGGCGGTAAGCACAAGATAGCTGCGGAAGCGCAGTTGTGTTAGCGTTTACGGCTTGGATGATGCCAGGCAGACGAGCAACGAACCTCAAGACGAGGATACATCCGCGATGATAGTTGGCTTTCGCTTCGATGTATGTGTACGTTAATAGGAAGATCGACAATATAATGACAATCACGTCCCAGCGAGGGAAGATCAACCTGATGTGAAAGGAAAAAAAGTGCGTCCTCAGAATGGGGGCCGGAATATTACAAGAGTAAGAACGCACGTAAAAGTGTCGGCACCTTTACCCATCTGGGTGGGATCGTACCACGCCGAAAAGGCGACCATCGCGGGGATCTGTAGAAGGCATACCTGAAGGGCGTATGCTGATCCGATTTCCATACTGTGCTTTCGCTCAGTTCGGCATTGGAGAGAGAAACAATGTCAAGACGTACCTGAGGGCAATGTTGCCGTTCATAGCAAACGACATCGCATTCATGAACTCGGTCGTGTTGGGTACGAGCGCGAACAGGGTGACCCCGAGGAACTTTTCGTCGATACC
Source organism: Russula compacta (assembly GCA_022376555.1). Taxonomy (NCBI): domain Eukaryota; kingdom Fungi; phylum Basidiomycota; class Agaricomycetes; order Russulales; family Russulaceae; genus Russula; species Russula compacta. Next base: position 149,034 of record WTXH01000004.1, read on the forward strand.
TGACCCATTCAGCACAACATCTACGACGTCCACCAACAGTTCTGTGTAGTCGGGGCCGGCCCACGCTGATCAGCAACGCAAAACACGCCGCGATGAAAGGATAGATAGTGTTTGAAAACACGTACCGGCAATGATTGCGTACAACGCCGTACATGCCAACAGCACGCTTGCGCTAACTGCACGACTCCAAGCGGGTGCCTCGTGTCCGCCATGTCCGGCGGGGGCTTCATCATCCCCAAGCTGCCCACTTCTCACACGCCGCGCCTGCACCTGCTGGTGCCGCAGGGCAGACACGGTGGCGACGGCAACGGCACGAGTGAAATCATCAGGAGGGAGCTCTGCAGACTGCAATCCCGTGTCTTTGAGCGCGTGATCGACGCTCTCGAAAATCGGAACGAGGGACCCGGGCGTGGGGCTCACAGGTGGGTTGGGTAACGAGGCGCGGCGTAAAGCGGAGGGGACTGAAGAGGAAGCGCCAGCACAAGGTTCTGCTAGCACGACACCGACCGATTGGGGTACCGTAGTGGCTCCGTGTGAGCCTAGGCTGACGGCGTCTGCGCTAACGGTGTTCGACTTGAGACGAACCGTGCTGCCATCTCGTGGCCCTGGCTTTGATGCACCAGGGATAAGATTGGACGGTGGGACGATCTTATTGTACAGCGACATGCGACCTGACTCCTGAGGGTGCAATAGCTGTTGAGGATTCTGCCATATCTGCGAAGCGTGTGTACGGAGCGAGAACCAAAGGCCAACGAGATAAGACTGGGACGAGAATAAGTTGTACGGTGTGACATGCATCATGATGGGCTGATGGACCTACGAATAGAAGGATGACAGCACAAAAGTACATGAGGGCCTTCACCGTTGACTGATAGAACGGGTCATGTATGGGGTCCGGGTGCTGGTAGGAACAATGCCGGCATTCCCACGAATCCCCAGGTGGAACCTTATGTGGGCAGCCATCACATACTAACTGGAACTGGAGAAGAGAGAGATGGTGACAGTCGAGTGTCAATCCAGAAGAGTTATGTATGTGGGTGGTAGTACGCACATTGCCGTAGGTCTGATAGAATAGCGTTGGTGTGAGCGTCCCGATAATGGCCATGATAAGCATTGTGCTCGTTACACCGGCGCTTTTTGCATTGAAGTTCTGTTCTTTCCACCGTACAGCGACGCTAATCATACTCACCCCGGGCATAAGTAAGACACCAGCCAACAAGCTCCCCACGATTGAGCCCTCTACGAGGCGACCTTTGCCTTCGGTTAGTGCAAACGCATATAGTAGGATCTCGACGATGGAGCCGAAGGTTGCATTTATGACTGCTCCCATTCCGATGGACGACTGCGCAGAGATGGACGCGACCGCCATACCGATGAAGTAGGAAAGAGGGATGACGCTGAGCAGCGAAAGTAGGAAGATAAGAAGTCGAGAGCCGAGGATCGCAAGGATAGCAGGGATGGGTTGGCCTGTACGCTCGCGTTCCTCGACTATGGGATAAAGGACCCAGCCATCGAAGATGACAAAGAAAACTACGGGGATAAGATTGATGAAGAAAATGTTAACGCCGCCGATGGTGTACTTGTAAAACTTCCATCCGACGGCGCGGTAGATGCAAAGGAGCACTTTGGAGGACGGTACTCCAGAAGGAGCGTCCTGGCCTGCCGAAAGACGTGGCTTGACCCTCATAGGTGTAGAGGCGCCCCCGTTCTCGCCGTCGTCCCCAGGGGAGCTGCCTTCGGCGGGAAGGAAAACGATAGATGGGGCCGAACAGAAGCGAATACTTGTCGGATGTAGGAAAAGGTACTTGATGAGCGCCCAATTAAGCTTCGCCATAGGGATGGCTATGATCAGAGCCCAACAGATAACACACACGAGAAGCATGAGAGGCGCAATCACGGTGACCAAAGCCAGCCAGAAGCAGATACGGCCTAGGATGTCTTTTGTTGTGGATACCTCGACGGGTCCTCTCGTGACTGATGAAGATGCTGCACCGTATGATTTAGATGGGCCGAGTGGAACACCGCCGGCTCGATGCTGGCCCAGTAAACTCGACGTCTCGTTTAGAATAGCCACATCTGACCATGAAACGCTTTGGGAATGCCCGAGAAAGGGATCCGGGGGAGTGAGTTGGATGGAAGGACCCCGAGTGAGCGAACCACCGTCCTGCCTATTCTGTAAATGGGAGGGACCACGAATAGTTCCGCTGTCAGAACCGCTTTGAGTGAACGCACTATCGCCCTGCGGCAACGCGGCGTCCTTGCCCTCTTCGTGCGGTTCATCAATCTGACCTTCCACATATTTCCCAAAGGGCCAGCCGAGATACCATCCTAGCCCGTACACCAGAGAAGCGTAGTGCCTTCCACCCCTTGGCACGACCCAAAGTAACGCCGAAATGACAAAGCATACGAGGGCGAGCCACCATCCAAAGAGTAGCGCCCAGAGGATGTTTCCAGGGAGTAGGTGCCGCTCAGCTTGTGCAGATGGGATAGAGTGAAGCGCCTGATCCGCGTATCGAGTGACGGACCGGGACTTCTTGTACAATGCGGGCTTCCATATCGGAAGACCGAATGGGTGCTCAACGTTGATGAGCGACTGGCGGTCCTTGAGCGTGATTGGATCTTCATCCTCCGCGTCGTCTTCGGTGGTATGCCCAGAGGACCCCTCTGTTGCTCCGACCGCCCTCTTCCCACGCCCGTCATCATCCTGCTCGGTTCCCCGAGTCTGCTCCTCTGAGCCCTCCTCGTCATCCTCACTGAGCAGACCGCCGTCGCGTTCTTGCACGCGCGAGCTTCCAGCAGAGGTAGTGCGTACTCTCAGACGTCTAGAGGTGGTCCACGACGAGCTCCTTCCTAAATGCTTGCGCCGTGGGGTTGGAGAGATAGAAATCGAGTATTGTGAGGAATAGGAAGTGCCGGCGTTATGATGTGAAGGAATGTCGGTAGCGTTCCATTGTGAACCATGGCTGACGCTGCCGCGATGAGTGGGAATCCTGGTCCCGTATGAGGGAGATTGTGATACGGGAGAAAATTCGTCACCGGGGACGGATGAGTCTGAGGGTTGCTGGCTGGCCATTGGTGAGGGCTGAGAGGAGGAGAGAGAGAGAGGGTGCCGTACTCGCGCTCGCCTCGCACGCCCAAATCCACCTTATCGGCAAACTGCGGCCGAGGCCGAGTCTCATCCGGAACCCGGAACCGGCCCGTTATTGCCGTCGTGGGTGATGTGATTAAGTCAAATATATATTCGTAAAAAAATAACACAAGGTATAAGTACTCTCCACTGCTCCAGCAGGGTATATCGTCCGTTTCATTTACCGTCGCAACAACTTCTCATGGAGCTCTGCTCCTTTCAACTTGGCCCTCAAGTAGCCCAGCCGTTCTTCGTACCTTCCCATCACTTCGGCTCGCCTTCGCCTTATCTCTGCCATCTCCGTTTCTAACGCCATAATGTCCCCATCGTCCCCGATCATCCCATTTCTCCGCGGTGTTGACCCTAAGAACGCGGATGGCGACGTGTCGACGCGTAGGTGGCGTGTATGTCCTTCGATAGGTTCGCGGCCATCTCCCTCGACCACGGGTGCCAGCGGCAAATGGCCTGTACTGCGTGCGAGGTTGACACTAGAAGTACTACCAGACCATAGACGCCCAAGCGAAGATGGCAAGGCAGGTAAATAAGGAGCGCCGCTCGCCGGACCACTGCGTCCCCTCGACGAAATCGACGAGAGTGAAGGCTTTCTTCCGAGTGAGATAGGCTGAGAAACAAGTGGGGTATTCGGTACAGTCCGGGGGCTTCGGACTGGTGAGCGCTGTGTAGATAGACTTGTCCCGTTCGAAGTCGTCGAGCGCATGGACATCCCATCCGGGTCCTTCAAAGATTGTGATGACCATGCATAATCGGACGAATCAAGGCCTTGAAGGAAATGAGTGGCGGATGGGAGGGCAGAAATGGGGTTTGATTGAGATTGTCGGGTCAGGGTACTCAGCTCAAGACCGTTAAAAGCGTCCATGAGTCTGCGTCCTTCGGCCTCAACAGCTTCGATTTGCGCGCGAATCTCTTTCGAAGACTTGAGCACTTCGTCATCCGGGTCATCGTCCAAGATGCCTGAGGGTATTCGCTTCTGCTCGACCCCATTCACGCGATGGTGAAACGCGGAGGGCGGTGGTGGCGGTGCCTTCCGTTTGCTACGTGTGGTAGATGATCGCGAGATCGAAGGGGTGATGGATTTACCAGTTTCTGAGGGGCGACTGGGGGTGGCAGTATAAAATGGAGATCCGTTAACATGCGCAGCTGATGGATCATCAAGTCTTAGAGAGACCACACTACTCTGCTTCGATAATGATATTCGAAGGAGGCGACGAGTGAAAGTATTCGTATTCGGTGAGTTGGAGCCGGTAGAGAGTAAGCTAGTCGAATCACTCTGGAGGGTGTCTGTATCGGCGGAAGCGTTTTTTCGACCAGTTGTTCGCCTAAAAAGACCAGAAATAGATGACGAAGAGGTCCCCTTGGACTGCACGGAGGGAGCGCGAACAGAGTCACTGCGTTTGGGAGCTAAGAAGGAAGTCAGCCATTTGAAGATTGGATCAAGAGGCAGTACTCACTTTGCGGAGGATGAGAACGACTTGGACCAGCGATGGGAACGGGAGGGTTCTCCCGAGGAATCGTTGTGCTGCCGAATCGCTCAAATAGGTTCTGGCGAAGTAGCCGATATTCGTCGTCGCTAACTTGGAGTTCAATACAAGGTCACTGATTCGGTTCATCAATGCCACGTACTCAAGCAAACCCTCCGCGTTTGCCGAGGCCAGTTCGGCCAAACGTTGCGCAAGCATGACCCTGAGAAAAGCATATCAGTCGAGGGGTGTAGGTGTGACTATGAGGGGGAAACATGCGTTCTCGCGTCAGTAGAAGCTCGTGTACTGGCAGGGCCTGGACTCCTTGATGCCTGTCGCGATGCGGGTGAATGCAACGACGATTCAAGTGCTTCCCTCTTTCCGCTATCATTTATTGCACGATTCCCAGTGGTGGCATGGAGTGTGTCATTGGGGTTTGGCTCCTTTCTCGATTCTGCCAAAGGGGAGGTCACCCCTCGGGTAGGAGTGGGATTCGTCTCGCGTGCTTTCCCTTTATTTTTGCCATACTACGTAGCGAGTGCAGATTTCCAGCGAAGCATGAGAACGCAAAAGAGAGGACGTGTGCGGCGATCATACGTACGAAGCGAGAGCGAATGATGCCTCGGGAGGGAGAACTGCTCTGTGATTGAGGGCTCGAAAGGGCGTCGGTGTCATGTCGTCGTGAAGAGAATAAGCCCATAAGTGCAGGCGCACTCCAGCGCACACGGCGGGGCGATGACGAGGAGAGAAAGAAGGTGTACAAGGTGTTAATGAAAGTCACGGTGATCGCCCTCGGGCCTCGGGTGCCGGCTCGGTGTGTGTCGGGCGTGAAGTGACACGTGACTGTGACGCGCTTGCCAGCAACGCGCTTCGCACACTCTCTCTACCAAATTTGATCTATCGAACGATCTCTTTCAACACCATGTCCGACTCTAAGCCCTCGGGCAGCACCCCCCTCAACCCCAAAACAACGTCTTACGAATTTTTTGGACCACCTGGAGCATTCGCCATCACTCTCGGTGTACCTTTCCTGACCTACGTCCTCTACTTTACCTGCAACGAATCGTCCGGCGGATGTCCATCTCCTATTCAGACCCTCTACCCATCTCTAGTTCAGGCGGTCTCTGACCCCGCATTTTGGTGGAAACTGTGGGATCCGAAAGCCTTCTCTATCTACTATAGCTGGTATATATTTTGTCTGGTCTCTTGGGCCGTCCTCCCAGGCGACTGGGTTCAAGGGACACAGCTGCGGAACGGAAAATACCAACAGTACAAGATTAATGGTACGATTTTTCCCTTCTACCCACAGTTTCCTTGACAGCGGTCCGCGTTAGCATTCTCCACATGTCTTCTGGCCCTTGGCCTCTCTACTGGTTACATCCTACGCTTTGGAGTCGAGTCATTCACGTTCTTTTATGACCACTGGGTTGGCTTTGTTAGCGCAGCTTTGTCGATGTCTTTCTTGCAAGGCATCCTTTGGTACGCACTCTCCTTTCAAGAGGGAAAGTTGCTGGCGCTTGGTGGGAACAGTGGCAATTTCATCTATGATGTATGTCTGCGTCATCGTGATGTTTCCCACTTTTCATTTTCATGTCTCGATAGTTCTACATTGGGCGTGAGCTGAACCCAACTGTCGGATCTTTGGATATCAAATCGTTCAATGAGCTTCGCCCCGGTATAATCCTTTGGTTGTTGGTCGACATAAGCGTGGCTTGCGCACAAACCACCCGTTTCGGGGGACACATCACCGACTCCATGATTCTCGTCCTCTCCTTCCAAGGCCTATATATCATGGATGCCCTCTACAACGAGGTTGGTCCCTCATCTGGCTCACTTCTTTAGCTACATGTTAACAATCCATGTAGCCCGCAGTTTTCACCACTATTGACATTATCTCTGACGGATTCGGCTTTATGCTTGCCGTTGGTGATCTACTCTGGGTACCATTCGTTTATTCACTTCAGGCACGGTACCTTGTATTCCGCCCGAAGGACCTTGGATACGCCTGGAGTGCCTTGATCCTTGTTGTTAATTTCATCGGGTATTACATCTTTCGGACATCTAACAATGAAAAGAATGAGTTCCGGAATGGACGTAATCCCAAGAGTGCGTGTGTGGGGATTAACCTCTGCATCAGGAAGACTAACTCGAGTGATGTCACAACTGCAGATCTCGAATATATAACGACCGAGCAGGGATCTAAGTTGCTCACTTCTGGCTGGTGGGGTGTGTCCCGCCACCCAAACTACCTGTGCGTTGGGTGTTGTTTTCTCCTTGAGCGCTCTCATCCTCATCGTCTCAAGGGGTGACCTCTTGATGGCACTTGCATGGTCCCTTCCGACTGGCTTTGACACCCCTGTCACCTATTTTTACGTGATCTATTTCGCAGTGCTCCTCATTCACAGGCAGCGACGCGATGACGAAAAATGCGAGAAAAAGTAGGTTCTATCTTCCACTCGTTGAATACCGATCTTATTTATCGTGCAGGTACGGGAAAGATTGGAATAGGTACCAGAAGCTGGTCCCTTACCGCATTATTCCCTACGTCTATTAGGTAGCAACCGTCGTTGACTTTGACTGTTCGTTCCTCTTGCTGTGAAACAACCTTATACTATTGGCTACTATGCAATCAAATTTTCATGGTTGGAGTTTACGGAAGGTCCCCCTACTCCAGTTCGTCCAACAACTTTGTGAGCCTCTCCTTCCGTAGCGGAATCCACAGCATCTCGCCCGAACCCATCGGCCCCGTGCCGACGGTGACGACCAACCCGTGATCCCTAAACTCGCCGAGCAAGGCACGGATCGCCGTGTCGTTGGTGGCGACGAACTGGTCACGCGCGAGATTGAACAGCGTATCGTATGGGATCGCGATCTCACCGGCCTCGGCAGGCGTCGTTGGGTCCACGACGCCACCGCTGCGGCTGCGCGCGTCAGCCAGCACGTCGAGCTGCCGTCGCCCCATGAGCACAAATAACTTGCGCGCGCGCTGCGTCACAGCCGCCAACACATGCCTGGCCGCCGTCTCCGTGGTCATCATCTGCCCGGCTCCACCGCCGGCTCCGCCTCCGCCCGCACCCTGCACCCCGGCAGCGGCCCCACCACCACCAAAAATGCCGCCGCCGCTGCCAGCAGCAGCAGCGGCCCCACGCACGGCCGACGCGGGCACGCCGCGCAACGAGGCGGGGTCAGCTCCCGCGAGTTCACCATCGTACGGTGCGAGCGTGGTCAAGTCGTGCCAGAGCCACCGGCGCGCAAGCAGCTCCGTCGACGTCCACAGCAGCGGCGCGTTGACGTGATCCACGGACGCGGCGAGCTGCACGTCGCTCAGCGCCGCGAGCGCGTTGAGCAGCGCGCGCACCTTGGGAGCGCGGAGCGCGGGGGCGTCCATATTATGCACGACCAGAATGAGCCGCCGCCGCTGCGGACGCCGTCCTCCACGTCGTATACCCTGTTGGTATGGTAGTTCTCTCGACGTTGACGAGGAGGCGGATGTGGGGACGGGGAGAGCGGTAGCGGGAGGCTCTGACAAGAAGTGTGCGACACCTTGTACGCTCTGCGGTGCGCCAGGCAGACGCGCGAGCGCGGCAATGATATCACGTGTGGAGAAGGACGGCTGGAAGGCGTTGAGGACGAGGACGTGCGCGTGGGCGCGGGTGGCGCAGGCGTGGGCGAGATCGTTGAGCGCGCGCCGCTTCGAGCCGAAGCCGTAGAAGAGGAGGTTGAAGCCCTCAGCGAGCTCGAGTAAGTAGCGCGGCAGGTGTGCGCTGTGGGACTCCTCTAATAGTCGCCGCGCCCGCGTCGGTGCAGGCGCGTCATCGGAGAAGGGAAGCGGGTAGAAGGACCGGGAAAGGGAGGCGGCGTACTCGTCGGCTGAGAGTGGCTGGACGAGCTGGGAGAAGACGTTGGAGGAAGTCCGAGAGGGCCGGGAGGCGTGGAGAAAGTAGGCATCGAAAGAAGTCAAGGTGGACAACGAGCTCTGTTCGTGTGTAGAATCATCATCTGTGGTGAAATTGGATGCTCGAGACGATGAACTCAGGCGAGATCTGGAGCGAGTCGAGTCTTGGTCAGTTGAATAAAAATCAGAGTCCTGGTCGACGCTACTCATCCTACTCATCGCTCTATCGCGAGTGCCAAGGATGACCACGTGCGGCAAGATCCGAGGCGAGGGTCAGGCGACATGAATTATGGCATTCGCGTCGCGGAAAGGTACCATCTGGTCCAGGTCCAGGTGGACAGGAATTAAGGTACATTACATCTACAAACCACACTCCGACATCCGACAAGGCCGCCAGGAGTGCTTCACTCCACCCACGTGTATCGATACATCACTCCCTAAAGAACCGAATTATTGTAATGACAGAACGAATGTCGCTCGTTTCAGTTTCGAGATGTGCCGTGGGGAATGCTACAAACAGGCTTCTCCCCGAGGACTCCGCGGCTGGTGTTGTGCCCATGAGTCCATCAACTGCTCGCAGCGAGACCGGTTGATGCGAACTCACACATCTCTACGTGTCGGGAGCACGGCGATACTGACCATGATGCCCAGCAAGGAACATCGAGTCAGGGGGGTCGTGAGGGTCGTCGTCGAAAGTAAACCCCTTTTACAACCCTCCTTGGCAGCAGGACAAAGTATGATATCTTGATCGTTCAAGGAGGGTCATGGCACGGGAAAAAGGAATTCCGGGGAATCGTATGGGTCACACATCGCGAGCGTGTCGGCGATAGACTTGGGTTGAAAGCGCATGGTAGATTGGGTACGAACTTCGACACCAGCTTCGACCATTCGACGTATTATCCAATTCTGGTTGGTAGTCCAGACTGTCGCAAATACGATACCAAGAATGGTGATAAAATTGGCGATAAAGAGAATGTAGGCACCACTGGACCAACCAGGAAGAAGGACCATAAGCACGATCACCGTAATATCAATGGAAACCCTGACAAGGCAATATGTCAGTTGACGCTCTATGACAAGTTGTTACAGTGAGCGCGCACGGGACCACGTAATTCCCGAGAGTTATGATAAAGACAGCGGGCACGCGAGAAAACATGTCCTCTAGAATAAAGTCTCCGTCAAGACGCGACATACTTCTCGACGATAGCGATGTGCTTACTGCTGCAGCCACCGAGCGCCTTCTGCGTAGTATAGCGAAAGCGATAAAGCTTATAGAGGAACAATGATGACACATATCTGACAATGTTCGGTCAAGACTAGGCACGTGTGTTCGTAGCCAGACGAGAGACGCACGAGTTATCAAGCGCCTGTAGGGCGAACATGGCGATAACCCAGGGCCCGCGACCCCACACGAGTCCCGGAAGCGCTGCGTAGCTGGGTTCGTCGAAGCGTGTGACCGGATAAGTGACGAGCAAGGCGATGAGACAGGCTAGACGTGCAGCCTTGCAGAGGAAAGTGGGAGCAAGAATAGCAATTAGTGTGTTGCGTGGGGTAAGTTGAATTGGGTAAAATGCGAGGAGCCGGAAGAGTAAGATAGAGTCGATGAGGATTGGCGGTGTGAGAAGAATTGCGATCGCAGCCATGGCGCTTGTGCGTGAAACAGATGCATCAGGGTGAAGGATAACGTAGGAGTTGAAAGAAGCGAAGTAGACGGCTTGGCATATGCCGAGGAGACATGCGAGGACATTGAGGACAAACACTGGACGTTTTCTTGACTCACTGGGAGTGAAGAAGAGGAGGACCCCGATTATAGGAAGGAGAATGGCGCCGAGAGGGGCGACTATGAGGATGATAGTGAGGAAATGAAGGGATACGGCACCAGAGGAGTCGAGGGTGGCCATGGAACGGAAAGGGAAAGGGAGAGAGATGGATGTATGCGGTGTGTTGTCGCACAAGATATATAAATGAGGAGAGACATGGGCATGTGTCGCCCCCATCTGTGATCGATACATTGCTATTGACATTCAAATCTATCCAATTCCGGTAATCCCTTCACTGATCTTAGATGCCCCCCGATCTAGCCGAAGTCTCGGCCCCGATTCCTCAGCCATCACGGAAGAGAGTCCTTCCGCACCGTTCCTCAAAATTTTTATTATAAAGGCTGTACTAACCAAAACCAAACCATACCCATACGGTTCGTAATCAGAAAACAGCCGTTCGAACAGCAGCCGTATGTCAAAACAACGGAATAAAGTCTTGTATCCGATTTCGAGCCTCTTGTGCAATGCACTCGGAGATCCAGGTAATATTCCGGATCTCCTGTCCTTCAGCTTCACGTATGAGTAAAAAACCCCGTACTGAAACTGCTGCAGGAACGCTATCTTGTTCAGATTGACCTCCTCCACGAAGAACTTGTCCTCGATTTGTGCAGCTGCCCCTTCCTCGTCTCGGAGCGATACACCTCCGTTTGCACCCACGCCTTCAAAAAACGTGCGGTATTCAGTCACGCTGTCGCATGCGATCCGCACTTGGTCAATGTCCTCTGCCTTCGCAAGCGCGTTGTTTCCACCGGGGTACAGGCGACCAATTATCGGAAACAGTCGTGCCCGTTGTTCTTTCGATAGTTCCGTACCAATAGAGTTGATAGTAATATTAATTGCCCTTCGGTCAGCCTCAAAGGCAAGAATGCGTCCCATCACCTCAGCTGTAGGTCCGCCGAGCGATTGGCAATACCGTTGAAAGTCCTCCAAGTACGCTTTGTAGAGAGTGTTCCGGATGATCTCAATGTTCAACGCATCCAAATCATCCACCTTTAAGCAGTCCCGGAAGTACTCGGCTGTCCACGTTGACCACTGAGGCTCTGCGAGATTGAAACATCCGAGCGATAGCACGTACCCAATGGTGTCTCCACAAGGACAGTATGGTACAGCTCCTCGGCATTAGTCGCTACGCCAAGTGCAGGCATACCCTCAAACCAGCCTAGTGGATGACATCGCTTCAGGAGCTCTGTGAGTTTACGCTTGTGAAGTGTGCCAGTGATTAACAACACAAGGTTGTCAATCATGTATGCGTAGCTAGACAGACAACGTTCCTCCTTCAGTCCGCGCGCGATCCTTGAGAAGATTAGGCGAACATACGTTATGTAGTCGAGGAACTTGTCAAGTGGCGCGACAGCGTTGCTCCGTACATAGTTGAATTGATCGACCAGAATTTTGAGCGCTTTCTCTCCTATGGTGGACGTCGAGATAGGGGATGGTTCATTTGCGAGGAAGTTGCCATAATCTGTCGATGCTAGTTGAGTCCGTAAATCTGTCAGTCGATTTTAGCACTTGGTCAAATTGAAAATCGTTGCCGTGCTAGGGAAGCTAAGACGAACCATCGAGCGTCTCGCACTGCGTCAAGGTTGAGTACTGGCCCTGTGTAAGCAAGCCAGCCTTGAATCCCCTCACGATACCCTCAAGAAACCCCGAGTCAGCCTATACAGGCCAGAACCTGCGTCAGTGAGGCTTTTGAGGGGAAAGGAGAAAATCAACGGTGTTGTATGCACGCACGTTGAAGAAAAGTGCTTCCATGGTTGACAGGAACCAAGACCAAGACTCTTTGGATCCCGTCCGCTTGTAGCTGCGCGTCAAGCAGTTTCAGACTCCGACGCACTGCGGCTAACTCACGCTCAAACCACGCCAAGTCAAGTCTGGTGGCGGTAACAGCTGTTACAACAACTTGAAGTCCCAAATACTAAGGAGCATCGACACCTTCCGTTCTTTTTACCATGTCAGCTTGTCCGCCTTACGCGCCGTTCTTCGGATTTGCCGGTGTTGCCTCTTCAGTGAGTGTTTGACTCACCCCATCGTGTCTCTGACTCATTGGACTCCTTCGCCTGTCCTCTAGATGATATTTAGCAGTGCGTATCATTCGGGACACGGGACATGCTACAGAGTCAGGCTAATTGAACATACGTTGCCAGCTGTCGGTGCCGCGTATGGAACATCGAAATCGGGTATTGGCATCGCAGGGCTTGGCCAATTCAGGCCAGAACTCATTATGAAGGTGCAGTATCTTCCCTACAGATGCGCTGTTCCCTCACAATGAGTGTGGTGCGCAGTCCCTCATCCCCGTCGTCATGTCCGGGATTATTGCGGTATACGGCCTTGTGGTCTCCGTGCTAATTGTGGGAGGTCGTAAGTGGCCTAGCGCGTCACGCTGTCTTTCGATTATTTCATTTTCTTTTGACACCGGGACATAGTCGATCCATCACAAGACTATCCGCTCTATTCCGGTTTTGTACACCTGGGAGCAGGGCTCGCATGTGGTTCTACGGGATTGGCAGCAGGATATGCCATCGGCATTGTTGGCGATTCAGTAGGTCTCGTGCCAAAGATTCTACGGTTATGCTCAATTTAATATCTAGTGCGTCCGTGCCTACGTCCGAGAATCCAAAGTATTTGTGGTGATGGTCCTGATTCTCATCTTTGGAGAAGTACTGGGTCTGTACGGGTGCGTACCTGCTTCAGCGAAGCTGTTTCAGCGTGTCGCTGAAACTTGATTATCAGACTCATTGTTGCATTGATTATGAATACGAGGGCATCAGATGCACAGTGCTCATAACGTTTACTCTCATAACGTTTACTGCGACCCCTGTATACATTTACAAGATGGCCTCCGACCTGCCCCGTAGTTGCTCTGATGAATGGGTTTTATGGACGGAGTGCAGAGAGAGGCCGGGAGGTATAGCATATACAGTATACTATACAGGACAAATGGGAAGTAGCATCGCCACCATGTGCCGATAATCGGGGACATCAACGTCCAGGGCTGTGACTGCTACGGTCTCGGTCACGAGATGATTCGCGTGAAACGCTGCGTCCCCGTGGCCTTCTACGCTTGTCATCTCGTTCTTTGGAGCGTGAACGGGAACTGTATGAGTCCGACTCTGAAGCTGAATCAGAGCCAGGGTCGGACGATGATTCCGACTCAGACTCGGATGCTGAACCGGAGGAAGAAGAGACGGATGCAGTTGATGACCTGGCACACACATTAATATTCAGCTGCGGAGAGCGTGCAAGATGCAGAAAGGTTGATTGGAAGAAGGCTTTGCATACCGTTTCGTCCGTTTCTTGGCTCGTTCTGTCTTCTCCTTCTTCTCTTCCCTTTGCTTCTCCTTGGCCTCCAAGATTCGATTCGCAGTTCCGCTCCTATCAACCAATGCAGAGTAAGAGACTCCATTCACACCACGCAACGAAGCAAAAATAAAAAGAGGGTGTGATAACACGAACTTGTTCTTAAATTCCTCGGGCACGTCGACAGACGGCTTTCCGTCCGCCTTTAATTTGGCGAGGACACGCGGATTTTCGAGTTGTGCCGTGCGCGACGGGCGCGAGACGTACGGGCGAGTGGCTTTGCATTCGTACGTAAAGTGTCCTGTTGGGTTGGAAAATTCCTCGGGATTGAGCAATGCCGTTCACGCGGAGGGGATAATTACACCACATGCACATGCGGTGCAATGCGGGCAGGGGCGGACGAACCTGTGCGGAGGCACTTTTGACAGATGGTAGATGACATGGCACGCGGGTTGTTCCCAGAGCGGCGATGGGGGGCGAATTTGGACATTGTTCTGGATTCTGTAGAGTTCAGTAGCAGTACTGTAGTTCAGATTGGGCTCGCGGGGAGGCACCGGGTAAGTGTAAGTTCAAGTTCAAGTCAGCCGTGGGCCGTGAGAAACTCCGGGGGTGCCCTGACGGTCTGTATACGGATACGTAGCGCTGGACGAATAAAACATTCACATTTAGGCAGCACATCCCGAGTCGATGGGTGTCACCGGTAAATACAATCCACCTGCCTAGGCTCAAGATGGGCGGAAGGGCTTTCGTTTCACACGCACACCTCCCAAACGCCACATTCCCGCGACTCTCGCCTGTTATCTACGCCTTAATCAAAGCCAGCCTTTTGCCACGTCTGACTCCCCTCTTCCAATGCGTCGGCGTTCCCCACGAAGCCCCGGAGAAGCAAGATCACGGAGACGTAGACTTTATTGTCGCCTGTCCTCGTGCGGTCGTCAGACACGAGGACATAAAAATTGTGCTTGGGGCGAGCGCTTGCATACCCAGCGCGCAGTCCGATGGCAGGGGTACCCACAACTTCGCGCTGCGCCTGGCAGATGTTGTCACGCCTCAGCCCACTGACGCTGCGCTGATCTCTGGAGAGACAAGTGAGGTATACATACAAGTCGACGTCAATATCCGCAAAGACGCGCAAGACTGGGAGAACGTGATGACCTTCCACTCTTATGGGGATCTTGGCATGATCGTAGGACGTCTTGCCGCCAGCGTAGGCCTGCACTTGGGTGAACTGGGTCTCAAAGTAAGCGGCGTCCGCTTTGTCAACTTTATTCAGGCTCAACAAGTTCCCAGATAACATCTCAAGCACTTGTGCCAACTTACTCTTCCACATTCGCATTGTCGGCCTCGATCCCAGACATATTTTCTTTCATGGGACTTCCATGGAACGATGGAGGGCAGGATTCGTGACACAGCATGAGGCCTTTGAATGGGTCGCTTGCTCACGCTTTCACGTACCTGGACAAGTCGTTGATCGAGCCTCACGGGCCAAGTCTCGCGTCAATCGTAGCATGTATCAAGCTTTCTTTCAATGGAGCGAGGCAAGAGTAGTCTCTCCCACGAAAAACGATGGCCAACCCCAGGGGGTATGGGAAGCGGAGCACAAGGAAGCCTTCACAGAGTCCGTGAGAGGCGAAGCTCTTGTATTCTTCGGTAAACGAGAGGAATATGATGCTTTGGTACAAGCGAACGAGCGGAGGATACGCTTGAAAGCAATTTGGAATGGCAAAAAGGTCGGCGAGTGGACTGGTGGGAATGGTAGGGTAGTCAGTAGAGTGATGGGCCTCATGAGGCAGACCATAGGGGAAGAGAAGATCGGCCAAATGACGGAAGAGGAACTAAAGCAGCATGTACTTCAGGCAAAAGAGACAGTCGAGTTACAACTAACCGAGGAGCGACAAGCCAGAGAAGGTCAGGAAGACGCGAATGATAAATTGTAGAGTAGTACGAGTGTCTCGAGAATAAAGTCGACCCAGGGGAGGTCTTAGACAGAGACAGGCCTTGAAGGAAGGATGGCCGATGAGAGCGAGAAGACATCGGCGGAAGAGCGTAGAAAACAAGACAGTTGAGACGAGAGGTAACCAGACCGAGGCGAGAGGGAAATGGATAGCGCAGACACAGACGCTTTTCCGTGGGACTTAGAGGCACGCCGAGGTTTTGAGAGCAGTGCGCGAAGCGCCGGTCATATTGAAAGGGAGCAATAGCACCTCTTTA
Organism: Russula compacta; assembly: GCA_022376555.1. Lineage (NCBI taxonomy): Eukaryota > Fungi > Basidiomycota > Agaricomycetes > Russulales > Russulaceae > Russula > Russula compacta. Next base: position 164,862 of record WTXH01000004.1, read on the forward strand.
ATACAGGCGAGAAACGATACCTGCAAGTTACATTCGAGTCCAAAAGTATTGAATGAGTACGCTGTGAACAAAGATAAGCGAAAGGTAAGGGGGGGGGGGGGGGGTAACGGAAGGAAAGGGACAATGAATGCGCATGCGATGAAGAGCACAGCACGGACCTAGGGACAAGACAGCAGTGAACATGACCTTATCGTACGAAGGCTCGAGACTGTAGAGATCGGAGGGTGAGGTCACTCTTGAGCAAAGGCTGTGAGTGCTGGCGGCGTCAAGGCGATGCCGTGGGACGAAAGGACGAGAGGCAGGGTGCTAAGGCAGGAAGGAGGCGGAGAACATGAAAAAGGTGACAATCTGTACGAAGGGGACTGCACAGCTCGGGATGTGAACCTTTCCAACTCGGTCAAACGGTAGATGGTTACTTGTTGAGTAACGCCCGTTGTATTCATACCAATAATCACAAGCCACGGTCTAATAGAAGAGAACACACGAGCGCGGAGTAATAGTTGAGGCATCGCAAGGCGCGGGGAAGATTTCGATGCCCGGTGGAACAGGTATATTCTATTACTTCTTTTTGACAGTTTTAATTCTAATAGTCTCGCCACCGACGAAAATACCCTGCGGACGATGTTAGTCGGCTAGTAGCGGAGACGACCTAGCCACCTACTTTGCCTTTATACGGTTCTGGTGGTCTCCACTTGCGAACCCTTGCAGCAAACAGCCCCAACTGATGCTTATCCGTACAACTCAAAACGATTTTCGTCGGGTAAGGGACCTCCGCTTTGATGTGGCCGGGCACTGGCACAATGACGGGATGGCTAAAGCCAAGCTTCATGTTAAGCCGCATTCCGCTCATCCCTTCGCCCTTGCCCCGGGGATCTGCTTCGAGCGCAGAACGATATCCAACTCCAACAAGGTAAAGAGGGACAGAAAAGCCATCCGTCATGCCGGTGACTGCATTCTGGATAAGGGTGCGGGTGAGACCCCACATGGAGCGCTGGTTCTTGAGCTCTGCATTTTCGACGCTGAGAGTTAGGGTACCGGGGGCAGGGAAACCAAGGGTCATGTAAGGTTTGAGTGGGACTGAGGCCGTGCCGAGCGGTCCCGTCACGGAGAGGGTGGTAGGGGTGGTCTTGAAAGAGACAGAGGGCTGGAATTTGATTGGTGTTTTTCCGATGTTAGATGTATGCCCGCGTGTGACTGAAGAAGAGGAGAAAGAGCGAAAGGAGACGGCCAACCTCCGACCAGAGGTTAGTGGGATCATTGGTATCGAATCGGTTGAGCAAATCCGACGCGTTCCTGGGTGGCCGTACGTGTGCTGATCACGGGATTGGTTGTCCCCACCGGGGCGAACCTGACTTTCCCACCTTTCTCGTAATTACACAGCTCCTGAATTTAGATCACTACAGTAGGCGGCAGGGCAGTATCCATATCCATGTACGGGGCACGCCCTGGCTAGCCTAGTGTGGCGATGCGGCGCTAGTAAGGTCCAGCTGCCCACACAACACTGCATCACTTATTTAACTGACCCATCTCACCTGCCTTTCTCTTGTCCAGTTTTCCCTCGCTTTCCCCAGTGGTTACAGGATGTCGACATCCAGATGCCAAGGCGAATGCCAAAGCTTCGGTGCCAACCAAGATGTTCTCGGGATTGGGGTGCGTACCCGCATCACTAGATTTTGACCCCATCAATTAAAAGGACACCTTTCGTTGTCTCTAGGTACGCGTCAATTTCTACTACACGATGTTGATTCTCGCGATTATCCCTCGGACACCAAATACCGAGGAAATGTTGGACTCGTTATACTCAAATGCGGGCATTGCTGGCTTTGGTCTCCTCTTGACGGCTATCATCCAGAGTGCTCTCAACGAATTGTCGCTTTTCGATGCTCTCTTTATCCTACATATCCTTTTCTTCCTTGGCACCGGGGCTTCACCCATGAGTGAGTGCTTAGCAGTGTTGTCTCCCTCCGCCTCGCACTGAAACCTCCAATACGTCCAGGTAAATATCATTGGAGTAGGAGCCGCATCGCCATGGGTGTTTTCGTACAGTTCGCTTCCGTCATCACATTCACGGGGTGGGCGTTGTACGTGTGGGTCCATGTAAAGGATTACGGCAACCCATGTGAATGCAACGACCAAATCAAATACGTTGTACTGTTCTTCACCGTACGGGCTACCGCGCCCTGGCTGCGCGTTTTATCGATTGTCGCCATCGTTGTCAGTGCTGTGGGGCTCATGCTTTCGTTTGGAGCAAAGGCGATACTTCTTTTTACCGTGAAGCGCACGAAGGAAGAAGAGGAGGCCGAAGAGACGAATTTACCTGCACAAAGATCGATACAGACTAAGACTCCAGGGACCTCTTTACAGGCTGAGACGGAGGCGAAAACAGAGGCGTCAGAGAAACAATGGTACTTTCAGATATCGATCCCTCTTCTCTTGTGCGTTGGATGCCTTTCCCTCCTGTCCAGCACTCATGAATCACTGCTCAGGTCGGCGATATACGCAACGACCATGTTGGAGCTTACGGTATGTAGCCCGTATTCAATGTGTCCAGCCACGGTCACTGAACATGAACCAGGTGCGGCGAAACGAGGTTGGGACGGAGTCCGGCGTCGTCATCGTTAACAACTCATGGGCTTTTGGACAAGTCCTCTCTGTCGTGATGATACTCGCAAATTTAATTGACGCCTTCCACTTCCTCGTTGGTTTCTTCGCCCGCCGTAGACTCCGGCGCAGGCTCTCCTTTGCGCGTCAACGGCAGGCAGAGGAAGCGGCCTACCAGGCAGAGGAACACTCTGCTGCCATTGAGCATCAGTCGAGAGGGTCTTCTGGATATCATGCCTCCTGTAAGACTCCTGCACAACTCAGCACGGAAAGTGTACTAAATTGCGAGTCCTAGCTCGTGACTTACCGCAGGAAAATCCCTCTTCAGGATATGAGCTCCAGAACCTTGACAATGGGAACGCAGAAGTGCCTGAAACGATCGTGGATCCGAACGCGCAGTTGCGCGATCAGCTCTTCGGCAGGTTACGTTGATGCGCTTCGAGGGCGCAGGTTTCTTATTTTCTTATCACTTAACCTACAGTACATACCCGCGACGTTTGATTGATCACTTTGTGTACCACCGATGTAACTGTAAGATGCATAGACTTGTTTCGTCGACATTTGTGCGACAATAGTTTATGAGTTTGAAGATAGTGAACCACAAGCGAAGGGCCTGTACCATCAAAAATCTAATGATTACAATTGTATGCGAAAACGGGAATCGCCCCGTGTTCGATTTGCGGTGTGTTGATCCGATGCCAGTGGTTCTGACAGTTGGCGTTGCATTCACATCTTCGGCACCATTTCCTGCTGCCGCGACTATACTACAGTCGAGTGAACGCGGGGCAAGGGTCGTCTCTCAAGTCAAGAACACACAAAGGCACATACAGTGACAATAAAACGTTCTTATCTGCGAAGTGCGTGGACAGGATTTGGGCTTGTTCGTGGCCAGGCGCGAGCGATCGATCGGTCCGAGTCGTTCTCGGTAGCCGCGGGGTTCGAAGGCTGCCTAATTTAAGCGATGGAAAGGGCCAGCGGTTGTCGCGCAGAGTTGACGACGCACTGGCATCTTGGATGACATCTGGATCCCTGATTCTGTATAGAGAGTCTTCTATACTGTGACCGCAGCTGCAGTCGCGAAAGGCACGCTGTACTTATCCTATCGATCCGCGCCGCGCGGAACTCGGGTGGCGATTCGATTCGGGGTGGCTAGACCGCCGACCCCCACCGGCGCCCCCACGTGACCTCCGCGTCGCATTCGCAGTGAAACACCGCGATGCGCGGTTCGGGCCGCGCGGGCAGAACTCGGAGGCGAAGGCCCTCCCCCCTTTCCCCAGGTTCGCGCCGTATCCACGTACCATGTATCCTCCGCGTGGCTCATCGCCTCCTCGCATCTGCTGCCAGCTTGGTCGTCTCTCCACGAGTGGGGGGGGGGCTCTCCCCGCCCCGTGCTCCGAGGTTGGTGCCAAGTTGGTTGTTGTTGTGCACATAAAAACATGGCGCCGTCCTCTCCTTGTTTTACTCCTTGTTGCGGATGAGAAGGTGTGTCGATCCCTGAGGGTTGCGCGGCGAGTCCGCGGAGCCCGGAACGGGAGCCAGGCAACACTCCATTCAACTCAGGCGTTGTTGTTCCTTCCTTGCTCGCTCGATCACCGCCATCACCGCCCCCTCTCACACTATTTTTAAATCAGCCTCCTGCAACCCGCAACGAGCGTCAGAAAAGCGGCACCCCCGCTGACGACGCCATTGGATGTCCGAGTTCATCCGGTAATATGTCTCCAAGTTGCTTGAGCATTGTATTTATTGTATGGTAGAGTGAACACGTATTCCCCCTGATGACTACAGTCCTCAATGGGTGATGAGTATAACATGGGAATAAGCAGAGATCGCGATTGCATAACCCATACCTACGTTTTTTTGGCAGCTCAGGTTTATGAAGAACAAGGGCTACTTTAAACACTCCTCTGAAAGTAATAGCCCCTTCAAACCTATGCTTGGACCTTGACGATGCATGTGGTGAGGGTATGCAACTGTATTCAAATTGCTGGCCCGTGACTGGTGCCTGGGTGGCGTCTTACCATGACACCTTCGAATATCATCGGTATCATCCATGATTCGTGTGCTCGGGCTCGTTCGGTCTTTGCACACCTGAGACATCGGGGATCAGCGACAACCCTTCTTTCGCGTTACCCTCACATTCCTTCAACCTAAGCGATTGGGATTGAAACAAAACAACGAAAACGCGCTCCCGACTTAGGCTCATGCGAAAAATGACTGGCCAATGACCAGCCACCGCAGTGTATTATCCGTTTTCGGTGTATGATCCTTTTACACGGAGAGATCAACTCCTGATCAAGTTACCATATCACTTACCTCGGCGTCTTGTTATCAATGAGGAGGATACGAGAAAGACTTTCAAGACCAGAACTCGAAGACCCTGATTTTTCTCCCATCCGCGTCGGCATCTCCATACTCCTCGTTGCCACTTCTGCCGCCACCGCCACCCTAGCGGTGATGCTCTGAGGCGCAAGAGCACGCATTGCAGACCAAACGCTGTCTGAGAGGCTACGCAGCTGCTTAACCGTAGACTCAAACGGTGGCATCGCTGCCGTCGATAATCCATGACGCCTCTGCGTTCGTGGGAAATCAACTGACAGAGGCCATGAAAATAAAAGACAATCTTTGGATTCTTCGTGAAAAACCGGCAACTCCTTGCAATATGAGATGATCTCTGTCTTGGATTCCCACTGGCAAACATGATGGTGGGTGTGGATGCCCTGTATCATTCAAGATTTGACCTCAATGAGCTTCAATGACGTCGAGTGTTAGGACGACACTAGCCCTGCGATATTTGATATCTTGTTCCTACGACAAAGACGCCCCAACTAGGGTCGGGGCCAAGCATACCCCCTCCTTCGTCCTGATTCTATGCACAGTCTTCGTCAGAGGGTTGACCCAGGCAGCCTCTCTGGTCTCGAGGGTTGTAAAGCCTAACAGACGTAGAACCGTTCAAAAAATATACGTTATTTGGAACAGACACGTGAAGCAAACCTGGTTGGATGGTTTCGAAGATCTTCTTTTTAGGATTGAGCTGTGACACGGGTGCTTTATCTGAGACAAACGAAGAGCAGTGGGCAAAAACTCGTCGAGAAAAGTTTTTGCTTTATGTACCTTCATACTCGGAACCCTCAAAGTATACCCTGTTACCTGGTTTGGAATTCGGCGGGGGGTCTATTATTTCAACACCACCCTCCTTCCCATCTTTCGAGGTTGCCTGAAATGACAACCTCTAAGTTATATGCTAGCTTTTGTCTGCTAGGCTTCTACTTACACAAAGCACCATTGCAAAGCTCTTCACCCCACGCATATTTGCCGGTTTCAAGTTGCACTGAAACGGGTTAATGAAGATGAGGTGAAACCACATGACAAGATTCCTACCACACCAACGAGCCACTTATCCTGCATCTGTTCAATGGGAACATAATTCACCAGGCCAGAGACGACGGTCCGAGGCCCCGTCTCCTCGCCAAAATCAATTTGCTGGAGGGTATCATATTAGTCGGAGCACTTCATACCACGCTTACCACTTACCTCCACATAGAGACCGTCTGCATCAGGGTGCTTTTTAACTATTGGACTGTGAACCTATGCAGTGCGAGCATCGATGCGCAGACGTACCCTCAACTATATGCCCTACGCGTAGATCGATCATCGAGGGGTTCGGGGATCCCGCATCTTCACTCACAGCAGCAAAGGTTGTCTTGGGGTTGTCTGCAGCCTTTTTCTTTCCGTCCTTTTCTGCAGCAGCACCATGCTTCTCCTTCCTCTTTGCGGGCTTAACTTCTGAACATTCTTCCTTGTTTGCTGGGGCCGAATCGGCGGCTGGTCGCGCGGGCGCAGACGAGGCACTATTCTCTGTGGGTTTAGTAGGCTTCTCCTTCTTCTTGGCTTCTAGTGCCTTACGATCGATGGGGTGAGCGGTGGAGAAGTCAAGGGGGACGAGGTCGAAGGCGGGTGCGAGTGCCTCAGCTGATTTGCGCACAGACGGGCGAGACTGGATGTGGTCAAAGTAGCGCGTGAGAGCCGGGTGCGAGTGGTACTGTGCCGGTTGTAGTTGTGCCTAGAGCAGGGTCAACGTCTGCAGCTTTTTAAAGGTCGTGCGACGTACGAATGTGGTTCGCAGCGCCCCATAGACGGCGACGTCCGCTGCTGTCAAGTAGTTGCTGACGAGGTATGTGCGTGGCACGAATTGCGCATCTAGCGACTGTATGCTGCTGGTAAAACTAGACAGACCTCTAGGGCTAATGACACACAGGCAAAGCATCTGGCTTGGCAAAATCTTTTTGAACTGCCTTTTCTATCCACTGAGCAATGTCCGCCTGGTCCTTCTCAGACACACCCAGTTGCTGCTGGTCCTGTTGCACGGAGCCTACCAGAAGCTCGCGAATGGGAGACAAAACCTTTGAAAATACGTCCGTAGACGACATACTCGTCGTTGAAGGTAAGTAGATAGCAGAGAATCGATGAAGGAATGAAGGACGGATTCGAGTCAAATTGAAGATAACATTCATCCTCGATGTGCACGTGGATCACGTGCAGCGTCTGCGCCAACTTTTGATCACGCCGCCATATCTTATCAGCAGGCCGCGGCCTGTGTTCATATCATGGATAGCCAACCCCAGCCCATTAGGCAGAAGCGTTAGGTAAACATGGTTACACCCGCCACTTATTCCCATTATACTGAAAAAGACAAGGACAAGGACACTTCTTAGACCCAAGCTCGGTGGATTCGACGATGTCTCATGAAGAGGCCGCCGTTAAGGCTGCAAGCACCCTTCCTATCATCGACATAGCTCCTTGGATTGAGGGGCATGATCACAAGGGCCGTCTCTCCACCGCTGCTGCTATCCACGCAGCCTGTCTGGAATTCGGGTTCTTCTATCTGGACATCAGCTCATACGTAGCTCCCGAGGGACCAGAAGAACTTTCCCGCCTTGCACGCGAATTTTTCCATCTCCCGCAAGAGGAAAAGGAAAAGATCTCAATGAGAAACCAGGACCACGCCAGAGGTGCGCCCTGATACTGGATGTTGTTCTCATTCTTTTCGACGACCCGACGCTCCCCCCCCATCTGATAGGATACCAAAGCCTGAAGGAGAACATAACGATGGGAATGACCGATAGTCACGAAGCAATCGATTTTTACCGTCCAGTGGAAAACCCGGATAAGGGAAAGCTGCTCTGGGGCGAGAACCAGTGGCCTTCCATTCCCGGATTCCGCGAGAAGTACGAGGCATGGATAAACAAGATGAAGGCACTCGGGTTCATAGTCATGCATGCGTAACTCTTCGCGGATCCCTTTGTTTGCAATACTGTGCCTGAAGTGAATGCAGGATGGCGATGGGTCTTGGAATGACTGATGCTGAGTGGGAAGGCCTCAAAGCCCAGGTCGATGACAGTTTCTGGGTACTACGCATCATAGGTCTGTTGGCTGCGCCACTACACCCCACTTCCTAACTTAGAAGGTAGGATATCCGCCTCTTCCCAATGATGACGACGGGATTTCCTGTGGCGCCCACAAGTAAGGTCACATGCACTGTTGTTCATAACCACGACGCTTGACACAGTCTGTCTCAGAGACTATGGATGCCTCACGTAAGGCCAATTCCTTTGTCCAGGTTCCTTCGTCTCGCTTAGGATGCCCACTGCCCGCGGATTTTGGACAGTTTCCTATGGGCGGACCCTACGCGCGGTGCACTGCAGGTATTCCTGCCACAGCAATTCTTGGCAGTAGAAAACCCTGGTGCCACAATCCGCCAGGAAGGCATCGAAGAGGGCATCTGGATCACTGCGGATCCTATCCCCGGTTGCGTCGTCTGCAATATCGGAGAGAGTCCGTGGGCGATGATACACTCTGAGTTTCAATGTCTGATTGATATGTTGATAGTGTGGGAGATTTGGTCAAATGGCCTTTACAAGAGCACTCTTCACCGTGTGGTGAACCAGGGGTCTAACTATCGGTGAGTCTGAGAGGATTGTATGCATAAAAGCCTTTTAACGCCTTTTTCCAGTGTATCGTGAGTGGATTTATCTCGGTCTTTAAACTCGTACTTGACAGACGTTAGCATCCCCTTTTTCTTCGAGCCCAACTTCGATACGGTTGTCGCACCACTCGAGGCCGCACGTCGTATTCAAGAAGATTTGGGCCTTGCCACGGAAAAGCACCATACCCCTGAACAGATTCGCAAGGAGATATATAAACCAACAGTTTACGGCGACTTCCTCCTGAAGAAAGTCCGCAATAACTTTGCCACTGGTGGGGGCAAATACGACTAGGCATTCACCGAAGAGCCATGGGCGAGCTACAGAGATGAAACGGGATACCAAGTCGTTGAATTACGAGTGTATGATTATACGTCTGCTGGACCCAGTGATGATTAAATGTTTTTCATCTGCTGCTATGCTGGAGATCTCAATTGAGCACCACTGTCATCCAATACCAGGCCACCAAGCTCTCGTCCACAGTGACAACGTAAAGTATACGCATCCACTATCTACCTCTGTGAATAAATTGTCCTACCCGTAGCACCGAAAGGACCCTCGGGAACATGGACGCGGTCATCTAAGAACCCGCTTGCGGGGCCCGCAAGCCAGGGTTGCAGATTCTCATGCGGATTTCGTGGTGGGGGCGGTGGGGGCTCTTGCCATTGAGGCTGCTGCGTGCTGATTGGGTGCGAGGGGGACTGAGCCAGTTGTTGCTCTGTGGACACGGGCTCGACCCTGCCCTGTGGTTCAGACCGACGGGAACTACGTCGCGAGCGGGGTTTTTGTTCCGGCTCAGAAGAAGGCGCCGACGGGTTCCCGTTCGAGAGCGCCTTGTTTTTGTCTTTTGTTCGCGAACTGCTAGCACGTCCATTTGATGTATTCTTTGCGCGACTGGGAGCTGATGGCGGCGCCGGTCCGGGGGAGTCGGCTACTGTTGTTGTCGTTGTTGTGGGTGTTGTAGCGGACGAGACGGGGCGAGAGGAGCCAGAAACAAAGGTGGTAGGTTTGGGGAGGGGGGAGGGGCCAGGACGCACGCTGAGTGCGGGGTCCTCATCGATGCGCTCCTTCTCCTTGAGGGCGCGAGTTTCGAGGGCGAGGGAAAGCGGCATTGGGAGGGGAGCGACATCTATTCACTGTGTAAGGGAAATCCGAGACAAGGGCTGGACAAGGGGGGCGGTACCTTCGAGAAACTTTAGAGGCGAACTCTGAACTGCGGCGGCTGTTTGGTATGTACATCAACAAGAGGGAAATGTAGAGAACATGGAAGGACGTACCCATATCGCGGTAGCTGACTATACTCCGTTTCGCAGAGCTTGCCCGCTGATGGCCCGCTCTGGTGAAACGTTTGATGAACTCCTCCTGCAAACAATACGCGTCAGTTGGGAGTTGGTACTGCCACGTCAGATGATGAGGACATACCGTTGCGATTGACAAAGCGAACTGTGCCTCTTTTGACATTGGTCCACTCTCCCCTAAAGGACTGCGGTGAATAGAGTCGTGACACTTTCCGGCGAGAGTGCATACCGTCTGCTCGTAGGATATTCTCGAGGCGAGTGGGTGGAATCAATGTGTGTCCGGGGACGCGCTCGCCCGATTTACGCTGGTGTTTCCGCTTGCCATTGGGGGTGGTGGTGCTGTGGGCTTGGCCGCCCTCACGCGCTTCCTCGTCATCAGGGTCTGGTTCTATTTCCTCGCCATCAGGAGCGCGGGCAATCTGGGGTTGTTCATCGACGTCCGAAGCAAGCTGGTCCTCCTCCTCATCGTCTATCTCGATCTGGCCATAGGAGGGCGATGTTGATGAACCGTCGAGGTAGATGGGATCCATGAGTAGTGGAGACGGGGTGGGAAAGGCGGGAAGAAAGAAAGGAAAGGGGAGAGATGGGCGCAGAGAAAGGGGGGAAGAGAAGTGGACCAGTCCGTTTCAGCCAGGTTCAGGCGCGGGATGACTGCAACTGAAAACTGAACTTGAACTGAGCGCGTCTGCGTCCCATCTTGTCCTACGCAGCCACCACAAGTGGACGAGTCACTTGACCCATCCGAGCTCAATTCAAAGCTCGGGTCACCCTTTGCTTCATTCATCAAAGCAGGGACGATGGGTCTTTGCTTTCTCATATACTACCAGCGACCGGACGGGGTGTGAGATGGGCGTCAAATTACAGCGTGAAAGATATAAAATACATAAGACAAAACAAAGGCCGAGAGCGAGTGGCGACAATCTCATCACTCAACATTAATTTTCACAGCGTCGTTCTGCTCTGCCTTCGGAACCCTGAGTGTTAAGATGCCATCAGCTAATTTTGCCGTCACGTTGTTCGCGTCTGCTGGTCGAGGCAACCAGACGGTTCGGGTGAACCTGGAGCTGCCTGTGAACGACCGCTCGACAGAGACCTGATTGTTCCCAGCCAGGGCAGCTTGGGCCGCTTTGGACCCTGTCATCTTCATGTCAGCCTCACGTCGTTCATAGGATCTTCAATATGCATGCCCACCTTCTGCGGATTGTGCTACTTGTGATGCGTCCGGGGTGTGAGCAGCCGACCCATCACCATTAGCATGGGTACCCCTCTGCGCAATGTCCCCTTCAATGGTGATACTGCGGCCGCCATCTCCAATGCGAACTTCTATGTCCTCCTTTTTCACACCAGGCAGCTCCGTCTCCACCATGTAATGGCCTCCGTCCTCAGTTACGTCCACCGCCGGTCGGGCGAAACGTGGCGCGGTGAAAAAAGGGTCATCGAAGACGGATCTCGTGGGGAGCCCGAAAGCACTGAACCTTCCTCCGAATGGCTCTTCCAACATTCGAAAGAGAGGGCGGAATTCATGGAGAAGTTGGCGAGTGAGAGACATAGTAGTGGGCTGCTATGGCTATGCCGGTAATGGAGTTAATGGACAAGCGGGGGACACGCGAGTGAGCGTCATATATAGGATATTTCCAGTTTCCAGAATAGCCCAGAATGTATGAGGCAAATGCAAATGTACATGTCGGTCGGGACGCGATCTTGACGGTGGCAGAAGGTCCAATTGAGCAAGTCTTGCCGTTTCCGGTGCACTCCCGGTAATCCCCAGCAAGTTCCAGTTTGTTCTTGACGGCCTGACTCGAACTTGCCGTTGACTCAACGTGCACACGTCACCGTGACGGCGAGCGAATGGTACTGTAAGATGTTGTACAGAGGAGATTTTGTCTATACAGAGAGTCCTTCGGATCTCAGGGTTTGTCGCGATCACTTACTAGGCAAGCTCAGATGAACATATCCTTCTCGCAATTGGGAAATAATAATGTATTTCAGCTGTCGACACCACAGGCCATATCTCGCATTTCGCCCATGCATCGACTCCACTTTCTCGTTCCCTCCTTTCCAATGAATCCAATGATCGCATCGTGCTCATCCCTTCTGGCAGCTTCATTCTTCCAACCTTTTGCGATCTTCACCTACACGCGCCGCAATTCCTATACCAGGGGACTGGCTTGCATCTACCATTGATGGAATGGCTGAACGAATATGCTTTCAAAGCTGAAGAGAGTCTAGACCAGGATGCTGACCTTGCAAGACGTGTTTATACGAGGCTCGGAGAGAGGCTGATCGAGAATGGTACTGGAGCGGTGTTACTGTTCGGGACTATCAAGGAAGAGACCAAGTGGGGCTGATCCTCCTGTCCCGCGTGCCTCCTCACTTATTTGCCCATTGGCAGCCTCATCTTGGCTGAGACGATGCAACGAATAGGCATACGTGCGTTCATTGGCAAGCTATCCATGGACATTTCAACGCGCGTGACCTACGTCGAACCTACACATTCTGAGTCCATTGCCTCCGCTCGCTCATTTATTGATCGCGTTAGGACGCTCACCTCTCATCTCCCCGATCATGCCCGCCTCGTGGAACCAGTATTGACTCCCCGCTTTGTTCCAACGTGTTCAGACGCCCTGTTACAGGGCCTAGGAGAGCTTGCCGAACAGACCGGGGTCAGGGTGCAGAGTCATCTAGCCGAGGCCAGAGATCAAATGAAGGTCGTCCAGGAAAGTCGCGGCATGAGTGACCTGGAAGTATTTGAGCGCGTGAGTCGCTTACAGAGCCGGTTAACGTATGGCTCACCCTGGCTAGGCTCGGTTGTTGACTCCACGAACAATCCAAGCTCACTGCACTTACCTTTCACCTGAGGAACTTTCGCGTCTTGCCCAACATGGAACAGCTATTGCACATTGCCCCCTCTCGAATGCGTACTTTTCTGCGCGGCAGCTTGTCTTGCGGGAAGCGTTGGATCGTGGTGTGCGTGTTGGCCTGGGAACTGACGTCGCCGGGGGCTATAGCATGGATATCATGGGAGCCATGCGGTGGGCCGTTGGCGTAGCCCGCCTGTCGGAAGGTGCAAGGTTAGAAAGATCTGATGGGCAGGCATCAGGGTCCGGGGATCGGGTGGGAGTGGCTGCCATTGAAACCCGAGGGATTACTATTGACTGGAAGGAGGCTCTATATCTGGGAACGAGGGGTGGTGCCCTAGCCCTCGGCCTGGACGGTGGCGTATTCAAGATAGGCGCACCGTATGATGCTCAACAGAGTCACTCCTCTTCTCGTACGTCTGGTGGATCATATGCTGACTTCCCCTTACTTCTAGTTTGCCTTTTCAATCCCAGCACGACGTCAAGGGGCACGGGACCATTGGATTTCTTCGATTCGAGCCACGGATCTTTCCATTTGTCCCCTGAAGTGATCGAGAAGTGGTGGTGTCTGGGTGATACAAGAAACCGAACGGGGATGTGGGTACAAGGCCAACGAATTGGGTAAAATTATTTTTTCCTAGCTGTTGTTTGCTTTGAACGGAGTGTGTCAGTGTATTTCGCGCCCATTCCGAATTGCTGAAAACGTATTGCGAGTGGTATTGTTAGTGCCCGAGATTTCTTGCCCGAGCTGCCCCGTCAAAGGCCAACACCACGACTTCTGGCCCTTCGTACAGTCCTCGTATTCACACAATTCCGTTGCAGAAGCTATAAAGATGCCCCTCTTCCCTGTTACCCTTGTTAAGTCAATAACATCCGCTTCACTTCACGATGTCCCACATCAACCCAGATGCAGCCCCTTTCGCCCTCACTCTCGATAATGAGGTTCCCAAGAATATACGTGACACCACCTATTGGGACGACAATGGTGATGTCCTCCTCGTTACCAAGGACGGGATAGCCTTCCTTCTCCAAATGGAGCTCCTCCTTCGTTACTCTGAGACGGTCAAGAGCCTTCTTGGTCATATTGCAGGAATGCCCCAGGATGGTCTATGGACCCCCATACTCGAGCTCGAGTGTAGTGCCACCGAGTTGAGAGCAGTGCTCGAGTACCTTCTGTTACAACAGTATGCACTACTGTCTATTCCAACGTGAGATCGCTGTCTGACGTCCCTTGCAAATGCTCAGGGGAACACAGCCTTCCATCGACTCCCTCGCGCGATACGCATTCTCAGCGTATACGCTCGGAATTAAGAAGCTGGACGAGGCCGCGCTGGCCGCACTCCTAAATTGGACATGCGATCGGTTGAACGCTTACGAGAACTGGGATGGGATCGCAGAATTCCAACCGCCGCCCTTGAAATCTGTCCATGCCATTCTCGCCGGCCGCGCTCTTCCTGAGCCAGCCTCCTCCATATTGGGTGTCGCCTTCGTTGATTCGTCAGTCTTCGCCCTTGAAGAAGCCGCACTCTATCCACAAATCGAGGCGCCTAAACTCCAAGGGCCACACGACGAGGACACGATCGCCTTGCTTCGAGAACGCAACTCTGAGCTTGTGGGTTCGCTGCTCAAGCTGTGTACGAGCTTTGGAAGGCACAGATCCCTTTCCAAGGTTGGACGACCGTGTTGCAACTTCAAGGCGGTTGCGGCCGATCATGTACCTGATCTACATGCGAACGCCACCTCAAAGGGACGTTTTGCCTTGTCGATCATCGTTGCCCTGGGGGCAGAACTGGAGAGGGCGAGGTCTCGGCAGGCTCTTGCCGAAGATGGCTCTCAACAGGAAGGTCAGCAACCCGCTGGGCAAAATGAAAACCGGGGTTGTTTGAAGTGCCTTACTGAACTCCATCAAGGAATGAGGAGATTGTACAGTCAGTGGTGGGAAGATATGGGCCGGCTTTTGATGGGGGAACCTCAGGACGGACGCTCTTCTGCGTGGGACGACGTCCGCAACGGTCTCTCAACTTCTCGAACCCCTGTGCCGTCCGATGGATGGCCAGAGAAGTTGCGGCGTTTCCTGCACCGGATATATGATACCATTTTTCGATTCCGTCATTAGTGATGTGCCATAAATTAGTCAGCTATACGTTCAAAAAATCAAATATAGGTTAATGTTGTACTATGTAGCCGCAACGTGACCAGTGTCCGAAACGCTCGGCGAATCTCCAGTAGCTTGTGGTGATGGAAGATCCATAGCCAATAACTCCTTCCAGCTCGGCAGACCGACGACAGAAGGCAACTCTTCCCAAAGCTGCGCACGCAACGCCGTTACGTCGCGGCGGAATGCACGTTTACAGGGCCCGCAAATTGTGTCGTCGTCATCGATCCATCGCATTGCCTGCGCCATGTTATGAAATGGCCCCGTGCGTGGTGTGAATGACTGGTTTATATTGGAAGCAAGCCTGGAAAATACCCGGCGGCATTCCTTCGGTGCCCGACAGTTTGCGTCGATGGTACGTTCCCCGCACGTGTTACGAATAAAATCAAGGATGATGTTGATACGATGTTGATACATAAGGGTATACTGAGAGACGTCATGAAGAGACAGTTGGTTGGATGGGCGCGAGGGGTGTTTGCTTTGTAGCTTCGGGTGTTCACCACTCAGGAGCTGTTTCAGCGAGTAGATGGACAAGAAATACAAAGCGGACGGGACGATGACATGGACGTTGACTTCACGAGCAAGGTTGAGAATGTGTAATGGGTGAACATAAGGGAATGTTGTACCGTCGACAGACGGAGCTGCCAACGCTTGAGTGACCATTTCATCGTGTCCACGGATTGTGTAAGACCATGTCTCGGTTAGATATCGGATGGCTTGGATACGCAGGTGGGTGATAAAGTATTTGGAAGCTAAACGTAAAATCCCAGCAAGATAAAAAAAATCTTCCACATTTCGTTGATAAAATGTGCTGTTTCAATTGATCGGCTCAGTCAGAAATGGCACCGAACCAGAAGAGATTCTATGACCCACACGCCATCATATAGAGCTTTGATTAGAGCTGAGAGTTCGTTGGGGAGATCATACATGCGAACGACTGGACAACCGTCAAACTGCTCTATGGAATCCACGCTAAGTTGGGGCTGAGGGATATCGAACATGGTCTCAAAGACTTCGGATTGGCGTGCCAAAACGCCGCGGTGAACTTTGAAGGCCTTCAGCACATGGTGATTATCATCCTCGACTGAAAGGATGATGTTCCCGTCTTCGAACCAAGGGTCGCCGCGATTGGCCGGTGGGATGGTGAAATGCAAGGCGTCCATGGGCGACCGGGTGTGCGGCCCCGGGGCCTCTTGGGCACTTTATGCTTTATGAACAGCTTCCGAGGATTAGTTCTTGCGAAAACGTGCGGCAGCGGGTGTTGTGCGCTGGAGAGGGAAGGTGGTAACGCGGGTGCGGGGTGGAGTCTGCGGATATATCGGCCCATATGGTTCATTCGCGGATGTGGCCTAATATGAGCCTTCCGATCTGTCCGCAGGCAAAACAACGCCACCCTCCGTTGCTCGCCCGGCGCGTATGGTTTCTCTTTCCCGCTCCCGAACACCTTCACGTGCAAGGACTCCAGGTCCCCAGTCTCCTTCACGCCTTGTTGTAGCACCCTCTTTGAGACCAACTCACTCCCTTTCCAATCTGCACGTTCATATGATAGGCCTGTCATCTGGAGGCGCAACATCTCATACGGGTGAAGAGAGCTCTGCATCCTCCATCATGAACGTCGACATGAGTGAAGGTATCCTCGTCCCGGAGGCAGACGCGGAGGTAGGGTTGATTGACATGGAAGCTGGGAATGCGTGTGTCAGTACGAGCACCCCTGTCAGCGACGAGACGTCCAAAAAAGCTTTGAGGGATCACTTAAGAAGGACGCTCAACAAGAAGGGCTCGTATACAGGTGCGTGCCATCCACATGATTCGACATACGTCTTGAGTCGAGACCTGCAGACACGGACGTCGCTTCGCGTCGTAGTCGGAGGAGGAAAACGTCTATAGACATGGATGAAGTATCCCTGGAACTAGGTTCGTGTCTCACATCCTCCCTTTTAGGTAGGTTTGTTAAATGAAATCTCAGCGGACGTTTATCCTCCAAGACAATACTTCGTCTTGACTGATGCTGGCAAGCCCGTATTCACAAGGTATTTGATTATTGTTCCCGCTGACTATCCCGGCCGATGACTCGTGGGTCTCCAGTCGGCCCATCGAGCACAACTCCGATGATCTTGCATCTATCATGGGCATCATCCAAGCTTTAATATCCGTCTTCCTTGATGACGGGGATAAGCTACGATGCATCAACGCTGGCAACACTCGCATAAACGTTCTTTTGCGTTCACCTTTATACTATGTGTGCGTTTCGTCCTGGGGTGAGCCTGAATCAGTGGTCAGTTTCCAGTTTTCTGTTCGGTCTTTCTTTCTCTTTCTCACGCTTAAGAAGCAAGACACGCTCCCATCTCGAGTATTTGCACCTGCAGGTTTTGAGCGTTGTCACTGTCACCCAACTGCGGCGAATATTTGAGCGTCGCACCAACTTTGATCTAGGTCGTCTCCTTAGCGGTGGGCATGAGCTTCATTTTACCATCTATCTCCAATGCTCATTTCCCAAAGGATCGGAAATCCTCCTTCATTCGTTGCTGGATAGAGTAGAGGATGACATGGCCATGGGAACTTCTTCACTTCATTGCTTGAAATTAGACTCTGTCGTACGATCACGCGCTGCTAATCATCTCATACCAACCTCTAAGATGAAAGTGAGGACCATGTGATTGCTATCTTAATGCCTTACTTACGTCCTACCGTTTACTAGGACCTTTTATACCTTGTTCTTGTCGCTCATGGTCGCGTTATAACCCTCGCAAGACCTAAAAAGCACTCCATACATCCTGCAGGTAATGTTGGTTGTGTGTTCAAATCACAATGTCTTACCTTTGGTTCTTCTGTAGACCTTCACATATTGATCAACACGGCACATTCTCCGTCCATAGTGAACTCATCTGCGTCTGCATCGTGGCTCCCTCTCTGCCTACCCAAATATAATCCATCGGGCTTTGTTCATGTATTCGTCACGTTCCTGCGGTCGGAGACATGTTCAGAATCTGGTGCATCCACTCCCGAACCCAAAGCAAAGTCAAGGATAAGCCCACCCAGTGATTCGTCTTCTTTGACCTCAACTCGGGAAAGGGATGGCGCTAAGGCAGAACCATCACTTCCAAATAGAGACATCCATTCGAGTACCGATGTAGGACTCATCTGCGTAACTGCAAATGGAGACTTTGAATCCATACGAACTTGGTGCGGTGTTGTTATTGAGGTGAGTCGTTCCCGTGTCTATCAGATGAGTCTTTATCGGGCTGCTGGCTCAGCGTCTTGAAAATGACGGCACATTGGCAAATATCGAGAAAGCTGTTTACGATGGACTGACAGAGTATAGCGTGGCTGATTTGAGTATCTTTGGCCTTCGTCATTTTATCTACAAATCGAGGGCGCATGTCCAGATCACATCACCTCTCTATGAAGAACCGTATGATGACATTAAGGAACGCAGGCGGTCAGGGTTCAGTGGCCTATGTCATTCGTCCTTCTGAAGCTAGTCTCAGATTGATCACACTCTATCAAACGATGCATGATGGTATCCACGCGAAATCGGGGCAGGATTCACCCCTCAAACTGCAGTATATACGCACAGAGAAAGAGGCTGTCATGGGCTGGGTATGTTCAGGATATCTCCCAGCTGAGGTTTCCACCCACACTACTGCAGATCACCCAAACGTTCGAAATGTACATTGCTGTGTCTCAGGGACTACCGAAGACTGCGGTGATCAGTGCAGCAAATGCCGTTGCGCGGTGGGTGAAGAAGGAAGAGGGGAGACTCTTCCTGCGGGATGCGCCTATCTTCTAATTCAGAGATGTCGTTTACAACCAGGTGTGCATATGATAGTAAGTTTACAGACGTCTATGATATATAAGTGAAACCATGCGTCCTGCGCTATTTGGCCGGTACTGGTACTGCTGCTACTGGTCCCTTGTCAGAAGGTTGCCAAGAAATGGAACGGTACAGAAAATCATATATATGTGTAGAATACGTGCCCTCGAGCACGACTGACACGGAAATCACGAAGAGATCGTCGCGTTGCATCGCAACGTCCAGAGCTCGCTGCAAGTTGGGTCTCATATGGTTCTCCGTAAATCGCATGTAGTCTTGCACAACCTTGGTTATTTTAGTGACGTGAAAGGGGCGGACCGGGGTCATTGAGATACGGACCTCATGAAAACTGGCGCAAACCTCGGAGGCGATATTGCGCAGTGGCAGGGTGAGCTGCTTCGCGCCTGGAGGCGCATATGACGGGGTACCTGGCATGCCAACGAAGGACATTTCTTGGTACACAGGGAGTTCCGCGATGAAACTGATCGCGTCGAAGAGCTGCTCCCAGTGATAGAACTTGAACTCAATGAACCCACGCCTGCCCTGCCTTCTCCAGTAGCCGTACTCTTCAAACAAGTACTTGACATAGTCTGGAATGCCGCGCAGCAGCCAGATCAAGTGCGCCATCTTCAGCTTTATCTGAGCAACAGGGGTTTGACCATTGTTAGCAGACGATGCAGCCCAGATACTACAGAATTCTTTGTGCTGGCGCCAGTGCTGCCGCTGACAATCCTGGAAACACTTGTAGCGCTACATACAGAGAAGAGAGGGGACAGTACTCTATCACAATATCTGGCTGACCTGTATGGATTGGTTAGAGGTTATGATAATGATAAGGAGATTATATGAATGGCATACTTGCAATTGGCGCACTTAAGAGGCGCCTTGTCGCCTGGATGAGCGTACCGCTCACAGGAAGGATTTGCGCATGTTACGAGCGTTCTCTTGACAGGTGGTGGTGGCCCCGACTGCGCTGACATTGTTTACCAGTCGTAAACGCTCACGGCACGGTGAACACGAGCTTGACGGGTCGGACAAAAACAACGCTCGATTCTGATTATGTCATCAACATCCACATTACTTTAGTTGACGGTCACCAACTAGATGTCGTTTGCACTGGCAGTTCATCTTCGCCCAATATTCTTGCCGTTTCGTCGCACATTTCAGAATCGCGCACTCCTCAGGTCTGTACCCCCGCCAAGAGGTATGTATACTTTGTCTCCGACATGGACTTTTGAAAAGCTCATTTTCGTTGCAGGCGATATTTCTACCCCAGAAAGCTTCCTCAAAGCTATCGGCCGGGGTTGTGAAACGAAGATATCGTTTGATACGTGGGATAATCTGTGGAGAACCAATGGCCTGGCTTTGAAGAAGGCCGGATTGGGCGTGCGCGACCGCAGGTGTGTCGCATTCACCAAAGCATTAGGGTTAATGAGTGACGAGTAGGTAGATATATTCTCTGGGCGATGGAACACTACCGCCAAAGCGATGAGCCTTCTGACTATGCCCATGAGGCGAAGCCAAAGAAAAAAATAAGAGGGTACATTTCTTGCTTCCGGCAAAGTAAGGAGTGGCTCTGGCTAATTGCTGAACGTTGAACAGCCATGGGCCTGCCGTACAATTCGGCAAGCGTATACGGTCTCGGCGACGCCAATGAAAGACGGTATTGGGACATAAGTTGCGCGCCTTCACCCTCAATCTCAGGTGCTTGTGAGCATGAACAAGTACTATTGGGTACCCGACATTTATGCCGATCGTCTGGTACTACGAACTCACAATACAACTCACAATACTTATGGGCTACCCGTGTGATTCCGCCACAGGCGTTTCTGTCGCTGACGGTACGAGCCTCCGAAGGGATACGTCGTAAACAACTGTACCATGGGCCCTCTGTTAACGGAGATATTTTAACACATGTTGAACGCACTCTCACCCTCCTCAATCTTCTTGATATCATATTTAAGGCTGTCAAAGCGACGACGAAGTATATCATTTTTGAGGTTCAGCTAGGCACAGTGTGAAGCTCGGGGCTAGGCTAGAGAAGCTCACGTACCATGGAGAAACCAATAAACACTTCTTTGGCGAAGACGGATATTCTGAGCGGTGCTTCGAAGTCCCCGAGTGTCACCGCATTTACCGCCAAACGAGACTGCCCGTCCGATCCATACACTCATCAGTGAAGCGAAGAGGATGACGAATGCACACCAATTCATTAATGACGGTTATCACCCCGTGGAGATAATCCTCCGGGGTCAAGGAGAACCTGTCCTTCCATTCTTCCCTCACTGGAATAGGCATACATCACATGAAGGTCCACGAAAAACTGGACTTACTGCCGAGCTGCTCAGCAACTAAAGTCAGAGATGCAAGAGCTCCATCTGTGAGAAAGCCTGCGAAGACCACCGAAAACACGGCCGCTCTGAGGGGAGCAGTCCACAACTCTTTCCATTTCCATAGCTCATCTTGAGGAATCATCTCCGCTAGAGTGGCTGCAATCTCATGGCAGTTATGCAGGACTGGTCGAATTGTTTCGAGCAAGGCCGGAACTACAGGACACATCAAGAAATTACCTCTGAGATGCCATTGTAACACGTCCGCACTTTCAGACCTTGGGGTAGAGTGAACCTTATCAAGCGTGCTGGTCATTATTCGCGTCTTCTTGTCCAATTCTCCAGCCTGCTCCCGGATCCTCTGTATAAATGGATATTGAGTGAATCTGTGAGTACTTCATAGGACAAAACGTGATTCACTTCTTTGAGATCTGCTTCGCCCTCCAACAATTCATTGATGAGTTCGAGATCTCGAGGATCCATACTGCACTGTCACTATGCGACTCAAAATGGTGACTCGCTCGGTTCAGTCACGTGCAATGTCTTAAATCGTCAGCCGCGTTCGCGTTTTCCTTTCAATCATCACGTCTACTTGGTGCATATCCATACAACTGGGTACATACTGCACACACCATTCTATTCTCTTCCTATTTGGTATCTACCCAGTCTACTGCTGCACACGCTTCCTGTGAACATCGGTGACATGAAGCAAGTGGAAGCCCTCCTCGAACGTCTCCGCAAGGAGCCCGTTGGGAGTGAAGGATCGACTGACCAAATTATGAAAGTAATTCTTGATTACCTTTTCAGTGTCCCAGAAGATCCATCGGATAGCATGTATCATTGGTTTTGCCCGCGTGCCGACAACGTCACCCGAGAGGCAGCTGCATTCCTTATCCGGCTCTTCGCCTATGACAGTCAACGGGTTGATGATTGGAAGGCGCGCATGAAGAGGATTATTTCCTCCTGCTGTGACTGTGTTAAGGCTCTTCAGGAGGTGAAGAGGACATCCCAACAGACGTGCGTCCATTCATGCTGCCTAATAGGTCAACGTTTTGACTAGATGAACCAGATACTTGGCCGTGTTCCCCGTCAAAACGCGTCAAACATTCATGTCAAGTTTCAGTAGCTGGGAGGCCTCCTTGTTCTTAGATGGCCTCGCCGCCTGTCATATGACCCCAGGAGGTCCGATGACTCCAGCGGATCTCACACTCTTGGATGCACCTCCAGCCCTGGTCTACCTTGCTTTGTGGAATCTTGACGTTCTCAGGGACAACCGTGTCTTATCTATCATTGCAAAATACGCTCCCCCTTCCGAGTCCCCGTTATTACCACCTGACCCTCCTCCACCTGGCTTATTTCTTTTGTTGTTTCACGAGAACCCCTCGGTCCGTCGTTGGGCTCAGTTGCAATCACTGCGATGTCAGCACACGCCAATGTCCGTGGATAAATTTGTCGGCCCGTACTTAGCTGCTTTTTCGGCAGTTGAAGAAGCTTTGACTATGGACAAGCCAACCACAATTATTAGCTCTCGGCTGAACTTTCAATTTTCCCAGGATATGGCGAGTATATGGTCCGGATTCGTATTGGCTCTTCGATTATTACCCCGCGAGTATCTCAAGTCTGGAAAGTATACCCCTGTTGATTTGAGTCACATCGTTGCGGGGCATCTACATGATACGGGACTCCGTACGTATCCCCTCTGCGCCTTGATGAGCATATCCTCCGACATGTTTACCAGAGTTCGCGGATGTACTTCGATGTCATGTCTTCCTCCTTCGGAGATTACATGCTGATCTCTGGTTGAATGAAGAACCCGATTATCCTCAAGTCGTTTTCGATTCCATCAAGGACAACCCACACTTCACGGACCTGGTGCGGGGCCTAAAGCCACATGATCGTGAACCTTGGCTCCTGCTCTGGTTTTCAGACTATCTCCATAGCATTTGGGCCTGGCAAATCTTCGACGTTGTCCTTGTGAAGATGGTTGATTTTCTGTGCGAAGAATTGCAACATGAACGGTTTCAAGATGCGCGTCCTGCGGCCATGCTTGTCGCAGCCGATGTAGGTTTTATCCCCGAAGCCCGTCAAGACTTACATATTCATTTGATGATAGTTACTTCGCTCTGCCCTCTCTAAATCCGGGAGCGAGAACGATTCTACGCGACGCCTCACTATTCTCCATTCACTTGACATCCATGTGGACCGTTTCGTTTCTGTCGCCTTTTCACGGATATACATTGGCCCGGAGTGGGCCGCGGCCCGTACATCACTCCGGATTCTTCTGGCTCAAGTATTGAAGATGGGCTGTCAGGATATCTCAACAACCATCACTCAACTGTCTCAAGTCTTATCGCATCGTGATTCCGAAATAACCGTTCCAAATGTATGCAAGGAGTCCTGGCCCAAGATTTTTGCCAGGATTCTGCCTCATGATGCCAATGCTGCCTCAACAATGGTCTCCATCGCCGCACAATTTGCCCATCTTAACCCACTCACCGAGAATGCATTTGCTAATGTCCTCAACAAAGAGGGCTCCAAAGCGAAAGTAGCACTCAATGAGGTCAACGGGGCCTTGAAGGTTTTTCGAACCGGCTACTCTGAAGTCATCTCGAATTACGCCAATTATAACTCGCCAGTGGCTACTGAAGCGCTCCTTCGCCAACCCGGGGTCGCAAAGGATGTGGTAATCTTAATGCTTTGTCCAAGCGACGATCTTCAAGGTGCCGCACAGTCGCTAGTAGGACAGGCCTTCGATGCCGACGTGCGCGTGGAGTGTTTTCACGCCATGCTCCGGAACTTGTCCGGCGACACACTGGAGGGCATCTTTGCCTTTCTGGAAACCTTCATGGTATACACAACCATTGTCCCCGAGGCCTGTGATATCTCCAAGGCTCTGGTCCGTTGTTTGACGGATGTTATTGAAGTGCTCTGTTCGTCGCCAGACAGCTTGTTACTTGATGACGAGTTCTTGAGAAGTGACAATGGCGCAGTGCTGCGGCTTGCGTTACCGAAGTTTTGGGCACTAATGACAGAGTCCATCTCCATCATTTTCAGGAGAACACCGGCGTGGTCGGTCTATTTCGATGCCGAGGATATGATCCGGTGGATGCGCGACGCACTCATCTTTGGGCGTGATATGCTAGCTCAATGGAGAACGTTCGAATCTGCTGCCATATCCGACTCGAAGTCTTCGCATCCTCGGAAATCTTCGGGACAGAATCTCTCGCGTATTGGAAAGAAAATGATTGACGACCTACAGCAGTTCTTACCGGAGCTCACCAAGTGGCTGCGTCTAACTGACGAAGAATTGCTCCATCAGTCTTTCGCCCTACTGCAGGCTCTTTTGGATTGTTTCAAGAAAACTGGTGTACGACCCTCAGAAATAGGCGTACAAAAACTCACTCGGCACATTGAGGGCTCGCGCAACAAAGACGCCAAGGTTCAGACTAGACTCGACTCGGCTCGCATCCTGAAACTTGAGGCCACGTTAGCTGCATTTGACTATGACGGCGATATTGAATTCATATCCCATTCGATCTCTACCAAGACGACGCAGCTGAAACCCCCGCAAGAAAAAGGGTCAAGTGTGGACGCAGGCGTTGAGTCCTCACGTCAAACCAAAATACGTGATACGAAACCATCAGCACTGTCCAAAGCACCACCCAAGCACTTACCACGGCCCCAGTCGAGTTATTTCACTTCGAAGGATGAGGAAAGGCTTTCGAAAGAAACCTCCATGCCCCGGTTGCAGTCGATCGTATCCTCCTCCTCCAGACGCGTCCCAACCCAAGACTCGAGACACTTTTCGCTAGAGAAACATCCGCCTTCCAGCGAAGATTCGAGTGATGAAGGAAGCGGCCGTGAACGTGGTCTAGCTGCACTGGGCAAGTCTCAGCGTACTCCTCAGTTGAAGAAGCCGGCGGAGCGTCGCCAGATGAAGATGCTCGAACTCCCGACACTCGAGAAGAATGCTGCGCTGCGACGACTGCGCGAACGTGATGACGCCCGAAGAGCGGCTTTACGGATGAAGCCCGACATTTCCGGTCTTCATCGCACAATACTTTCCTGGGCCTATGACCATAGTGGTCCTGACCCTCCCTCAACCGATTTCAAAGCACCGCTGGTCCGCGTCCCCGACCACTTCCCGAATTATAGCCATTACCGGAGTATTTTTGAACCCTTGCTATTATTGGAATGTTGGGCTCAGATACTACAATCGAAAGAGGAAGCTACGGAGATGTTCGAATCCAAGGTCGTTTCGCGGCAGTTCGTCGACGACTTCGTAGATTTCGACTTGGCTATCGTCGAGCCTCTGAGCAAGAGTTGGTGGCTCAGTGACACGGACATTATTCTCCTACGCCACCCTGGGGGAAAACATTCGGTGATGGGGAAGGTTTTGAATTTCAAGGTCAATACGTTTGGGCAGCAGCACGTCAATCAAAGGGCTGCTATAGGTCCCCAGAATGCAATTCAAGTGTTAGTACGATGCCACTTCGGGAAGAGAGGAGAACCTGGTCTGCAAATTGGTACTACCTGGCAGATCAGAAAAGTATTGAGGTAGAAATCACTCGCACTGTTTAAGTGCACCGTGCTAAATCCTGACCTTCAGCCTAAGCACATTGCATCGGGAATACGCTGCATTGATGGCGATGCCCTACTATGACTGTGCCGACTTCATTTTGAAGCCCCACTTACCGAAGCCACCCCGTGTTGATCAGAAAGAAGTTCAGCTCACCATGTCTAAGTACAACGTGAACGAGCCTCAAGCACGTGCGATTATAAGTGCTTTGAGGACAGATGGCTTTTCTTTGATTCAAGGGTACACTTCTTTGCACTCCATAGTAGCTTTTCTGACGACCCTGATGATAGGCCTCCTGGGACAGGCAAGACGTCGACTATTTGCGGATTGGTACAGGCGTTTTTGTCCAGTCGGCCACAATTTGTATCAGCGAATGGTACCCGATCAACTGATAAGGCTGCGGCAAAGAAGATTCTTCTCTGTGCGCCCAGCAATGCTGCAATTGATGAGATTGCGAATCGACTCAAGGAAGGTGTTTCCGGAGCTGGCAGACGAAGCGTTATCCCAAAGGTTGTTCGGGTCGGGACAGAAAAGGCGATAAACGTCAGCGTGAAAGACATCTCCTTAGACAACCTTGTCGACCAGAAGTTGGATTCGAATCAAAGTGCCCGTGGCGGCTCCAAAGACTCGGCAAGTGAGATTGCATTGTTGCGCTCGGAGCTTGAAACGGTTCGGCAATTACGCCAGCAAAAGCAGTCTGAATTGGAACTTTTACACGATAACGCGGCTAAGGGTACGGCTCTGGACGA
This sequence comes from Russula compacta, assembly GCA_022376555.1. Classification (NCBI taxonomy): domain Eukaryota; kingdom Fungi; phylum Basidiomycota; class Agaricomycetes; order Russulales; family Russulaceae; genus Russula; species Russula compacta. The sequence goes on from WTXH01000004.1 coordinate 191,227, forward strand.
AGAGATAAAGAGGCTCAACTACCGGCGGGTTACAATGATTCAGAAGCTTGATAAACTCCGGGACCAACAGAAGTCTGACAACCGAACGTTGGATGCCGTTCGCCGCAAATTTCGAATGGACGTTCTTGCGGAAGCCGATGTAATCTGCTCCACGTTGTCAGGGTCAGGTCATGACATCCTGGAAGCTTTGGAGTTCGACATGATTATCATAGATGAAGCAGCACAGGCTATCGAGTTAAGTTCCTTGATACCCCTCAAATATAATGTAAAACGTTGCGTCATGGTTGGAGGTGCGGTCATCTCTCGCTCTTTCGAGTTCCGTTTAAGTGTTGTGCGTTGCGTAGACCCTCAACAACTCCCGCCCACGGTTATCTCACAGGAGGTCATTCATCTTTTTAGGTTCACCGAGCATTTACTTATCTCCTTGTTCAGGCTACGAAGTACCTTTACAACCAATCGCTCTTCGTACGTCTACAGAAGCTTGACCCGGATGTTGTCCACCTACTGAGGTATGCCATTTCCTTTCTATACCGTTGCAACATCTCCCACCAATATGGATAAATCCACGTCAGTATCCAATATCGAATGCACCCGGACATCAGTCAACTACCAAGCCGTGTTTTCTACAGAGGACTACTCAAAGATGGCCCAGGGATGGCTGAGAAAACTGCCCGTACCTGGCACGCAAGCAACATGTTTGGGCCCTATAGATTCTTCAATATCCTCCGCGGACAAGAGACGCCGGGCTCGTCGCATTCCCTGATGAACAAGGCCGAGGTTCAGGTCGCTGTTGCCCTATACGCCCGTCTGCTCAAGGAGTTTTGTTCGGTGGACTTCAATTTCCGCGTGGGTGTTGTTTCTATGTACCGTGCTCAGATTCTGGAGCTGCGCCGCGCATTCGAGTCACGGTTTGGGCTCGATGTTACGAGCCACGTCGACTTCAACACGGTGGATGGCTTTCAAGGACAAGAAAAAGACATTATTATCCTGTCATGTGTACGCGCTGGTCCTGGCTTACAGAACGTGGGCTTCTTATCTGGTACGTCTAGAAACTTGTTGGGTCATGCGAAACTGAGACCGAGTAGATATTCGGCGTATGAATGTTGCGCTGACCCGCGCGCGAGCCTCGCTATTTGTGCTAGGGCACTGCCCTACCCTGGAACGAAGCGACAAAACATGGAAAGATATAATATCTGATGCAAGAGAGCGCGGTTGCCTGATTGAGGTGAGCATTTCTGGGGCCGTAGTCGTTCACAGAAACGCAGTGATTCGCCTCTCCAGGCCGATGTGGACTTCTTCACGGGACCGAAAGGAAAGGCCTCTCCTAAGTTGCCTTCCAAGCCCCAGAAGAAGGCCGTTATTGATGTAAAAACGACCCCGACCCCGATCACACTTGTTGCCGCACGCAGCATCGGCACGCATAAAACAACCACTTCAACATCGTTACAGCGACCTGATGTCTCTCCCTCAAAACCTACCCCCACTTCTCTGCCGTCTGGACTTGTAGCTACGCGCGATCCCTCAATTTCACAACCTCTTACTACACCTTCCGGCGTCCCCTTGATCCCCCCAAAACCAGCCCCTCAGTCTTCCGACGCGAGATCTAATCAAACCCCACCACCTCCAAGCGAACACCCCGCCGAAAGCTTGCCGAAACCAGGACAAATTCGTCGACCGGCACAGCCTGTAAAACGGCCAAAGCAACCTCCCAGTCTTTTTATTCCCAAGAAGGTGCGGTTCAATCGCGCTCTCCTGACTGCCCTTAATCCCATACCCTATTCACAGCGTCCTCCTCCTGGCAGCGGCGGCGGAGAGCCTCCCAACAAAAAACGAGCATAGCGCTTCGCTGGTAGCATGGCTAGAAGCCGTACATTTATATTAGATGCTTAAAATCTTGTTTCATCGCGATCATCGCGATCCATACCCCGATACCTAGGTCCCGGACATGTAGAATCATCTAGTTGGGCTCACACAGGTTCCTACATGCATGTACTGTATCACTACAAGTAAATTATTGTCGGTTGTTTGCCTTCACTGGTGGTAGCTCCCATCCATCAGGACCAAATTTTGGCGTCACCATCATGTCTCCTGCCCTGTTCTTGAAGGGCTTCGAAAATGTGCACAAGGATTTTCCAAGAGAGGGCAACCAAGCAGGGTTGATGAGAGTCAAACCTACTCGAGAAGTCAATGGATGTCTTATGTCGCACAAGTGAATCTGACCTTTGAGCCAGACTTGACTCGTTCGTACGACCTCGTGGTATACGACGTAGTCCGGCGGTGAGGTCATTGCAAGCACAGACGACGGGTGTATGTATACGTCTTCGGATATACCCAGCGCTCGATAAGGGACTCCCTTTGTAGTTGTGTGCTGCACCCCGGTTGCACTGTCCTTTTCGACCAACTCCTTGCGTGCTGCGACTTGGTCGACGAAACATGACGTGACGACTTGGCGCAGTACCTTGAGCTATCGAAAGCAGAAATGACCTAAGTCACGCTCGTGATAATGTGTTGCTTGTTTTACCTGAATGTCCTGTGGCGGGGGCAGTTTAGGGGTGAAGCCGGCGTCAGCATCAGCGAAATTGATGCGGACGATGTTGCTGATTTGCGCTCTTAGTTTGTGTATCTCCTCCATAGCCTGTAGTATAATAGTTAGAAGGGGAGTGGAGTGCGGACTTGTCGATGTGGTACCTTAGGTCTCACGAAGTGCTCTGCACAAAATGACTGACCCCCGCTGGCGTACTCGTAGGCACCAACCACGGACAGAATCCTGAACAGGTCGCTCGTTGACTTGCCGAGTGATGCATGATACTGGCGAAGAACTTAGCTAATATCAAGAAATCGTCTGGAATACCTACTTGCTGCGACTGAAAATATGCCCGCCGGCGGAGCCTCGATGTCTCCTTTGCCCGCACATTCTCTCTACTGATGTGGGTCATCTCCTCTTCGCTTCCCGATGAGTCTTCAACGCCAAGCGCCTCTTCGCGCAGGAATGGATCGCCTACAGATATTGCGGAGACGATTGCAATGGCGTATGGTAGGCAGCCATGACGACGACTGCTCACTAGCATCTTCGAGAAGCGAGGGGATAAAGGGAAGAGGGACATTGTTCGTCCGATGTCAGTCACTGTACCCCCAGTGGTGCTGAAGGGTGTCGTGTTTGGTGGCGTTTCTAATGCCCCGAGATACGTCAGCATCCTTTCAGCTTGTCGGAGCGATTGACGATCCGGCGGGGTCGGAAAAGGGAAGTTGGCTACGGCATCGATGTGCATGCATTTCATTTGCAGGACCACGCCCTCGATAGGCACACGAAGGATTTCTGGCTGGGAGAACTGTTCAAAATGGTTTTCGAATACCGCGGAAGAAAACAATCTGTAACAATGTCCCGGTCCGGTTCGACCAGCGCGTCCGGCTCGCTGGGCAGCTGAGGCCTTTGATATCCAGCTAATTCGGAACGACTGAATCCCATTGGCAAGGTCGTAGCTGCGCTATGGGACTCGTAAGATGATGAGTGAAATGTTACATCTAAGATCGCTATACCTCCTTTGCCCTCCCGCAATCAATGACATACTTGATGCCAGGAATGGTTACGGACGTCTCAGCCACATTAGTTGCAACGACGACTAGGCGGGTTCCGGCGGGAGGCGGTTCAAAGGCCTTCATCTGCTTTGCTGTGGGAAGTAACGAATATAATGGGATTATATGCATTGGGACTACAGTTGGAGCTTAGATACACGCCACGGTGAGAAACGAGCAACTCACCGTCTGACTCCTCGGTATCAATACCTAAGGCTTGATCTTCTGTTTCATCATCGGTATCTAGTGCATCCATGTCCGCGTCCTCGTCGTTTGGCTGTCCCTCCACATCGAGGAGAAGGTCATCTCCGTGCTCACCGCCAAGATCCATTTCCTCGGCTTCAAACTCAACTAGATGGATATATCAGTTCTAAACAGTTGACTCAGCTCCATGTTTGTCCCGAACCTTGCGACGGCTTGATGGCGGCGACATCCTCTTCGTTTCTGAAAAAGCGTTGGGCGTCGAGCCTGATCTGTGTTTGTGCGCCTTTCCGGCGTTTCCTCCGCTCTGCGATGCTCCGGGCACCGTATCTTTCATCTAGTCTTCTGCATACACCAGATATCTCGTTTTGGCCGGTAAGGAAGATGAGGATGCCCCCGGGAGGCAGTCGGGCATGGATTTTGGATGCCTTGCGGATAGCATCGCTCACGTAGTCTGACACCGTTCGTCGGTTAAAATGAACCGTTACTGTATACTGGCGGGCTGGGACCTTGATGACTGGGGGCGGAGTAGCAAACAGAGTGTTATTTTCCACGAAGTCACTGATCCGAAGCGTAGCAGACATGATGACCAAACGCAGCGGCTTGCGGGTCGAAGGCGTCAGCTGATTCTCACATACGGTGAAGTTGAACGAACCTTTGTTGAGTCTTTTCCTTCTCTCCACATATTTTCGCGTAACTTCACAACTCGACTCAAAACGCCAATCAAGATATCCGTGTTCATGCTCCGTTCATGGGCCTCGTCGATAATGAGGACCGAATACTTGGAAAGCAAGAAGTCTGATGCCAGCTCACGCAGTAAGACTCCATCTGTCATGAACTTAATCGACGTTGAAGGTGATACGGTAGCATCGTAGCGGATTTGATAAGAGACACGGGATGACGACAGCGAAAGCTCATGAGCTACGCGTGAAGCCATGGACATGGCGGCAACTCGGCGAGGTTGTGTAATGCCAATGATACCAGGGTTGTCTACAGAATGATACGAAGTTGATCAGTCAGCAGTATGATTGAAAGCGTACCACTGTCAGGCGACCCGAAGCCCGCTTCAAATAGAAACTGAGGAACTTGAGTCGTCTTTCCGCTCCCTGTCTCACCACAAATTACGACAACTGTATTCAATAGTATCGCCTCCATTATCGGCTGCTCCTCGGTCACGATGGGTAAGAGAAGTCGCGCCTCATCGACGTTGGGAAGGCGTGTCACAGCAACTACTTTCCTCCTGCCTTCTGTTGACTGCCCAAGACGTTTAAGGTGTTCCGCGAACGTAGATGGGAGGGCGATATCCTCGCCAAGTGGTCCTCGCATCTCAATCCGTGATGACGAATCGGTCTTCCTCTTTTTATTGGGCTGGTACTGTTCTCGCACAGTATCCTCCTCACTATAGCGATGATTGGACGCCTCTTGTACTGGGGCGACGTAGTCCTTGACGGTACTCAGCTGAGTCACCGCCCAGTGCTTGAACCCCCCACTCCTTCGTGGAGGGGTGAGTAAGTCCGTACCAGCATCCTGAGGAGATTCATCCTCGGGGATGCTGGACTCTGCCTCTGAGGTACCATGTTCATGTCGTCCACTCGCATCAGAGTTTGTTATCTCCGTTTCTGCTTCTGAGTTGTCATGTACAGAATCTGAGCTGTCTGACGAGGCCTCATGGGCACCATTTGCGCTGGCCGGTATTGTCGTGGGTGGGGCACGTTTCCACCTTCGCAAGATGGTCTTGAAAGTACTCAAGTAAGAACGATACCTGAAAAGAAGAGGTACAAGGCATACACCACTACCCTTATCCTTCCTCTTCATAATTTTTGGCTCCATAATGGACCCATCTAGACTTCGTTGTAACGCAGCCCCGACCACGACATCAGCCGGTTCGCCCTGTTTTCGCGTCGCAGTCGGTGTTGAGTCCAAAACGAGGGCCTGACCTCGAGGCGATGCAGCTTCACCATCCTGAATTGCATCACCCTCGGATCGAATATCATAGGAGTCATCAACAACCTCTTCACTGTTGTCGCTATCTTCAATATCGGCAAAGTGACCACCTCTTGGATGCGAATGTATGGCACGCAGAACATTCTTGTCCTCAGTCTTCTCTAGCCTCTCTTGCGCAGTAGAAGTTTGACCAGAGCCTAGTGTAGATGAGGATTGTAGTCGAAGTGTGCTTGGAAAGTTGGCCTGACTCTTCCTTCATCTAGAAGTCAGTGCCACTAATCGAGGTAACCAGATCTTGCACCCACGCAAGCTTTTCGAATAGCTCGAGGCGTTCTTCCTTCTTCAATTTTTTCTCCTGAGAATTGGTATAAGCATTCTACGTGATGACAGAGCAGATATAGGGTACGCACGATATACTTATCCAACCTCTTCCTCTTCTTGCTCGACGCCTTTGACTGGGACTGGGCGAGTAACTACAACGGATAAGACCGGGATAGATAGTACATAGAGAATCAAATCTCACCTCTCTCCTCAATTGTTCCTTACGGTCCAGTTCCTTCTCTTCAGCGGACTTGCATTGCACGATCTCCGCATTCGTGTCCGTCACAGGCTGCTTTTTGGGACGACGCTGCTTCCCTCGCTTATGAGAGGAGGTAATCGTACTACTCCGACGCGCCTTTGCATTAAATCTCTCTTGTCTGTTCATTTTTGGAGAGATGTGCGTGCAATAAATTGAACAGCGTCGTGGTTTGTTGCACACAACCAACGCATTAGTAGTAGGTCTGAGGTTGTTGCGGGTGTGCTCTGGTCTGGCCGCGGGTCGCGGTCGCAGGGAATGATCACGTGTGCATGTTGGCGAGTGCGCCGAACAGGCTGCAGCCTGCAGCAACCATCTTGCTCGACCGGACTGGTGATGCATTCTACTAAAAGCTCGCATCCTACAGAGAGGCGACATCCTGCGTCTTCTCCAGGCCCACGTCATGTCACCCGACCCACAGATTACCCCTATGAACTTCCCTCGCCGTCCAAGCGTCCGCGTCTGGCAAGTACACCCTCATCGAGTTCCCTTCTCTCGACACCTTCGCGGGACCATAGTACCGTGGACTTTTATCAGGCTCGCTTTGAAAGTACGATGCGTCTGAGGGACGCATGGGCACAACTCGCGCGGCGCTATGCGCGTCCTCTCGACGAAGATGATATTATTGACCTGCGCGAGGAGAAGATTCTCAGAGATCGCGGCATCGTGCGCAACTTGCATGCGCAGATCAACTTTGGGGATATTTCCATACCGGACGAGCCTGGCAACGACGCAGATGCAAGCAGCGAGGCTGGCGGCGTGTATAGCGAGGACGAAGATGACTTTGACGAGATTGACGTACTCCCGCACGAGGCACGCGTCCAGAACAGGCTGGAGGCGCGACTCAGGCGCGTCAAACCATTACGTGATCCTGATTCCGAGGACGAAGACGACCTCAGAGACTTTCTCGAAGCGGAGAGGTGGACGCGAGAGGAGTTTGGCCCTGTCGATGAAGATTTCACCGAAGATCTCGCCCAGCTACGGGACGAGGACGTGGAGGATGGGAGTGGAGATTTGGCGGATGGAGTGATTGAAATTTCAGGGTCAAGCGATGAAGAAGAATGCGAGCACCGGGACCTTTCACGGACTTTTACGACGAATGCACGCGAGGACTGCGACTCTGAAGATGAAGATGAGTTGGGCGGCTGGGTGCACGACGAGTCCAATGCGATCTACGAAGTCGTCAGGACCCCTGCCCCTCCTGATAATGAGATCATCGAGATATTCGACACGCCCCCATCCTCACCCCCACCATCCTCGCCATCACCATCAAGTGACCACTTCCCCAGAAGGTCATACATGCGAGCCAGCAGCCCCTGACGCGCGTCCCTCAGGGTCAGGGCTTGTCGTTCCGCAGGCATTTCCGAGAGTATGAGTACAGTACAAGCCAGTGAACGTAGAGCTGCGCGCTGCGCGCCAGTCGCGTGTTATACATCTTACAGCTCTCGTCCACTCCGGTCCGAGCTGATGCTCACTGGGATTCTCGTACTCATCCGTTGAGACGCGCGGGCGCCACCGCCGTGTATCAGGATTTTCGTATACGTGTACAGTAATCTAAGCGCCCTCTGCAGGGCCCAATGATGCTGATCGAGTACCACAGAGTTATCTCTCTCATCAGAGCGATTGTAGGGTTGAGGGCAAAGATCAGTCTATGTTGAAGTAGTTGTGAATACTGTACATCCACAGCTGCCATCAACTATGCCTAGCGGTCGAAATTTTGGCGACGTTAGCCCCCGCAGGCAAGGGGACGGGCCAGTTTACAATTACTTTGAATTCTCGCCCAAAGGCAGGAGGATACTACACAGGTTGCAATCAACTAGGACACCGGAAGAGTTCCACACGGAGCCCCCAAATACACCAATCATGTTGTGCTGTGCCACTGTCGTGAGATTGACGAAAGCCCTATACCCAGGAGTATGAGGTGGGTACTGTGACTGAGCCAAGGTGAAAGGTTTCTAACCGATCAAAAGGGACCCTGCACCTCGCGATAATACTGGACATGAACATGGTTTTCTCTAGATGGGGGCGAGCTGGGGAATGTACAAGTACGTTCTCGGTTATGCCGAGAGCTTAATGAGTTGACGCCTTGTGGCACCGTGACACCGCAGTAGGGGTAACCCCTGCTGTCTGTCTGTTGCATGAGATATTTTTGCGAGTCAGATTATTATCGGCACGCCTGAACTGAGCTGAGCTAGAGTGAGGTGAGGAGAGGAGAAGAATGAGTGGTGAGTGGACACACAACGCCAAACAGGGAACAAGTTGTCCGCGGGCTCGGGGCTGCCCGCGCTGCTGCCCCCTCATTCGACCCGTAGACATCTCTTTTGCTCGCCGTGCACGCACGCGACCCCGAATATTCATTTAGCCCTCGACCCCGTTTCTTTCCCTCTTTTCGTTTCCTTCCACCACCTACTTCTTCTTGTCTCCATTGTCTCTCGTAGTGTCCTCCCTGGCGTAACCTCTCCATGGTGCGGAACCCGAAATTATTCCCGATATCATCAGCAGCTCACCATATCTCACACCCTCAGGGTCAAATTTTATCTTACCCAGGTCAGCCGCTACGGAACCTCTCCGCATTGTCGCCCTTTCACTTACATAGTACCTACTCGTTCCTCGTCTGCAGCAACCGAGAAACATACCGAAACGGGCAACAATGCTCGCTTCGCCTATGGTCTCTCTGAGATGCAGGGATGGCGTTTAAGTGAGTTCAAACTCTCCACTCTTCTGCCCTTCTCCCGTGTCTGCGAGCCGCACGCTTCTTCTATCTCATCCTTTTCCCCTCCCTGTTCGGGAAAAATACCTGTCTTTTCAAGCCCATGGCGTCCATTCTTGACTCCTGATCTCGCACTTGTTTGTAGCCATGGAAGATGCACATGCGGTTTCATTAAATCTCGACGAAGCCCATCAAGACGCAAATTCTAATACATTCTTCGCTGTGTATGATGGTCATGGAGGTACGGAGATGTTCTTTTGGCTCACGCTTCTTTGGCGCTAAGCAAGTCGAACACAGGCAGCTCAGTCGCACGATTTGCCGGCCAAAATGTGCATAGACGTTTGGTACAGGAGGACTCGTACCGACAACAGAACTACGAAGAGGCCATGAGACGTGCATTCCTAGGCACCGACGAGGATTTGCTCGCAGGTGCTCAATGATCTCCATCAGATTCCAAAGTACGCTAATTTAGTTCAGATCCAGCATACACAAGGGATCCCTCCGGATGCACAGCGGTAACCGCTTTGGTCACGAAAGAAAACAAGATCTTCGTCGTATGCACTCATTCTTTTTTCTCTCGGATCGTCGTGTTCTTAACAGCGATTACGGTCAGGCAAATGCCGGTGACTCTCGGGTTGTACTCAGCGTAAAGGGTGAGGCGAAGCCGTTAAGTTTTGATCACAAGCCTGGAAATGAATGTCCGTGGTCTCTCTTTTTACTCTTTATTTATCATCCTCACCTAATCGATAGCGGAAAGGAAACGCATACTAGCAGCAGGAGGTTACATCGAATATGGGCGCGTGAACGGTTCGCTTCGCTTCGGCTAGTGTGATGATCTCGCATGTAAGTCTAATAAATTTCATTTAGGAAATCTGGCCCTTGCCAGGGCCTTGGGTGATTTTGAGTTCAAAAAAAACTACACTCTCACCCCGGACAAGCAAATTATCACTTCGAATCCTGATATCACCCTGCATGATATCACGGGGGACGATGAGTTTTTCGTGCTTGCTTGCGATGGTGGGCTTCTATTGAAATATCACTCTCCCTATCTTACGGAAAACTTTCAGGAATATGGGACTGCCTAAATTCACAGCAAGTTGTCGACTTCATCCGTCGCGGAGTTGCACAGGAGAAGTCTCTTGGCCAGATCTGTGAAGATATCATGGAGCTTTGTCTTGCTCCTGATTCACATGGCGCACAAGGCATCGGTTGCGATAATATGACTATCATGATCGTTGCCATCTTGAACGGCAAGACTCAACAGGAATGGTATGCCATGATCAGGGACCGCATCGCAAATAAATATGGCTTCGATACCCCCGATGCACCACCACAAATTTACTCGGCCGCTCGCCTAGTGTCATGGCGAACGCGCCGCGCGAATGTCGAAGCACTGGAGCGCGAAGAAGAGGTGCACAAGGCGCGCGAACGCAATGCCCCATTACGTGGAGCACATCCCAGCTCGCTCGACCACCTGACAAAGGTGATTACGGACACTCTCGGTGGCGGCATTTCGTTTCACCCTGGATCAACTATCATAAGCGATTCAGGTACCATCATGTTCGGCGATGAGTCGGAGAGCGATGAGGATAAAGGCGACGACTCATCTGCGTCGAAAATAAGCCCCATATTAGTGGGTACACTTTCGGAGGACGTCGCAGAGCACGAGCCAACGGAGGACCTCGAGCAGGACGAATCCATGGACGAGGACGAAGAAGATTTCCGTGAACCGTTCGACAGAGTGATACATCTGTCCCAGGCGGAGAAGGACCACGCGGAGATTCGCGCAAATGGCGTACATGGACATGAGCACGATCCGCCTACACCATCGTCGACGTCGACTCAAGAGCCATCATCACCCCCACCTGACACGCCTCGTGGCGAAACCCCGCCGCTATCACAGCAGTTAGCTGGACTTGCCAAGCAGAAACATCCATCGACTCTTCCTGATGCTCCTAAGGAATTCTCCACAGCCACGGTGGAGTACTATCTCAGTGCGAATGGAGAACCATTGAAAGGATGATCCGAGGATACTTCATTCACGGGCTTGTCTATTCCTGCACGCATAAATATGTATGTGTCTCCGTAATGATCTTTTGTATGTGGTACGCGTACACACCTTCGTATTTGTTCACCACGGGTTGCTACTCGATCTCTGTTTCGATCACTTTCGGACATACCATTGTATCACAATACTGAATACTTTGCGTCTGTCTCGTCTCTGTGGTGTAACTCTACCCCTTCACAGCACATTCTGTAGGACAAGCAGCTCCTTTTCGCACAAACATAGGATGATGATTTCTTGGCCGTTTCGGATAGCTCCCACACCGAGCAGTGAACCCGTCGTGCTCCCTGTAAGCTTCAGAATTGCCTGCTTCGCCAAATTGCTCTTCGGCTTCGCGTCGCGATATATGTATAGATTCCCCCCGTACTCTATGCCCCCACCTTCGAACGCCAGCACACCCTTTGACGGGACGTGATAGGTAAAGCGGGTATCTCGCTTCGAGGCCAGTACGAAGGCCAGCGCGGAAAAAGTTGACGAGTGCGTCCACACGGGTGGTCGTCCATCGCCCGTCGCGTCCTCCTCGTCGAGAGGTGACAGCACGAACAACAGTCCGTCGATGGTATGCTTGACGACCATCGAGATCTCATTGCCTAGTCCCGGCAGCGGCGTGGACAGCGCCGTGAACGGCACGTCCCAGTCCTCGCGCGCCCACGCGGGGTCGGTGGCATCATGATCATCATTCGCGCAAGAAGCGGCCGCGGCCGCGCACATGCACACCCAGGTGATGCACATCTCCGTCCCGATCGCGACGTCCACTTCTTCGTCGAATTCGCCATCGGTGAGGCTCGTCGAAGGGCGCACCGACGTGCCACCCCCCTCTTGCAGCGCCGCGGTGTACTTTTCGAGGCTCTCGCGGATCGCGTAGAGTTCGGACGGGTCGAGCGTTTCTGGGACCTCGGGCACGGTCTGCGCAGAAGTGGAAGTGGAGGTGGTGGAGGTGGTGGTGGTGGTGGTTGTATCGAATACGTGGGTCCAGCGCGTGCCCGCGTACTGCTTCTCGAGGTGCAGCGTGAGCAGGCCGTAGGCGTGTGCGCCGTGCGCGTCCCACGTCCAGAAGCTGGACGAGGGCGTGATGCCGCCCCACAGGTGCGCGGCGGTGTAGCGCGGAGCGTCGCAGTGCTGGACGAGCACGGTGAGGGTTTGGGGAGAGAAGAGGACGTTGATGTCCGCTTTGGGTGTGCCGGACGGCAGCGGGAATGCCAACGTGACCTCCTCCGAGTCTTGCGTCCAGGCGTAAGGCGGTGGTGGCTTTGGTTGTGGTGGCGAGGAGGCGGCGGCGTCATCGTCGGCCAGATCGGCGCGGGGTATGGGAGCGAACTCGTCGCCAGACGAGACTGGAGCTGGCTGTTCGATTCGCCGATACGGCGAGCCGCCGGCTAGGAGAAAGACGTTCCGACGTTTCTCGTATGCGGTGTAGACGGGAACATGTGTGCCTCTGCGATGCCAGAGGACATCGAGAGGAGAGATCGCATTGTTCTCATCCGTAGTTTGGAGAGGTACCCGGACTGCGATGACGTCGAACTCTAGGGTAAGGGTCTTCCGAGTGGCTGATGCATCACAAGGTGCTCTGTCCATACACTTGAAAGACAACACTGCGATGGCTTGGCCATCCGCGGATAGAGCTGCGTGCAATCGGAATGGAATGGGGGACGATGACGAAGGGTTCAGTGAGCCCGGGAGCACATAGACCCCTAAAAGTCTGGCAGAGTCGATTGATGATAGCGTCAAGACATGAAGCGTACCATGGCCATCAGCACATATCAGAGTTTGGGCATCGACGAAGACAGAGGACGGGTATTCCGCCTGAGATGACTGGGATTCCGGGGTTTGCGTAGGCTGAGGAATGTCATAGATCGCTATGAAGGATGGCTGGAAGGTGCCCTGCGCTAGCGAGTGAATAGATTCCGCACAATCGCACTGGAGAAAGTCCTCACGGGGTCCAGTCGGACCGAGATTACACGGAGGTCGGTGTCGATATACACCGCCTGCTTGCCGTCAGGGCTCACGGTGAGATGATTGTGTCGAATCCGACTTTCAGCTTCTTGGAACGAGAAGTGATGCCGTCCGGACACGGAAGCTTGCGTAGCTGTGTGTTTCAAAGCATGGCGAGCGATCGTGTCTTCCGAGGAAATAGGATCGAGTTTGTAGCCGTCAAATTTCGGGTTGAGAAGTGAGCGGTTTGGATGAAGCGTGAACATGTTCCGAGTCCAAGTCACGATGTGCTCACTTCTGCCCGTTCCCACAGTCAATACGGGGGATAGCGGGGAACCAGAGAATGGATTCGTACTCGTAACTCGTAGTCGACCTACAGTTATCACATCATCACGGCCTAGCTAACGGACACAACATAACCTTCACAGCCGCGACGGCACTGATAAACTCCTGCATGGACCAGCCGCTGGCGGGCTGGAAACGGCCGCAAGGAAGGATGCGAATGGCTTGATCGCGGAAAGGCGCCCAAGTGATGGGATCTACCAAAGCGGGCGGGACGGAGATGTCTGTCATTTTCAGTTATGACGCCACCGATAGAAAACTTTACTGTTAAGCATCATGTTGTACAAAAGGAAACGGCGACCAACATAGACATGACTATTTCAGCATCAGAAATAACTGAACGCGGAACGAGTCGGGCTACTCCCGGACGAGCATCAGAGCCCCGGTGAAGCAGAGCTCCGATGGGAGCGAGTAGTTAGATCTAGTTAGAAGGCAAGGATGGGTTCGCCTTGACTCGTTTCATAGACGCTCTAGGTATCGGTGTATGTTTCAGAGATAGCCCCATTATTATAAATTGCGGACAAGTTGACAGTTTGTTCCAGTCCACGTGAGTGTACCTCAATCAACGAGCAACACTGGATATTTTGAGAATGGCAAGGATAAGGATAAGACCATCGGCCGAAAGGCCGGTTAGGAAACGAGGAGATGCCAATGATCAAAGATACTGTATCAACTCAGAGATCAATGCGCGCGCGGAATGAAGTTCCGAAGCTCGCAGAGTATCACAGAAAATCCGGGATCGCCTCGTGCGACCAGAAGACGCGAGAGCTCGTTACCAGCGCCGAATAATCAGCTTTCGAAACTGATGGAATCGCCTGCTCTTGATTGCAGTATGTCCGAAATGGCACAGTGCCCACATTAAGCCCGTTCTCTCGCTCTCTGACGCATGACAAATGAGCTTCTAGGGCCAGGATCAGGCGGTGATCGTTCCCAAATTCCCAGAGACGAAGATGACATTGGAGCGCTATGGAATCATATCAGTCCCAGGGGGTACCAGGTGACTTTGATGCAGAGATGTAGGTAGATAACGTCATCAATGCATTCAGAAGTACTCACAGATACTGTCTCGGCGGTCATAAGAATAGAACCTCGTTAAGGGGACATGAACATACAACACTCCGGAGGCGACCCGTTCGCCTCCGCGCCGTTCAATATCAGTAACGAGGTGCTCCAAGATAGACACTGACTTCCGAGAAGGAATTGAACGTCCCGATAAATACACCAGTTTGTGGGGCCCGCACAGGTTGACACATTGATGCTTTAGCGAAAGTGTAATTGGCGGTTGAATGCGCCAGCATATACGTATGCCGCCACGGAACTACGGTATACGCGCTAAATGTTACTGATCCTACTGGTCCTGATGTATGTCAGAGATGAATGGAATAAACAAAACAACGCCGACGACCGAAACAATACATATCTCACAACCGACATGCCCAAGTACTGCAGTACTCCATCTGTGTCAGGGTGACACCGCCGATGACCAAGGAGAACCGTGATCACGAGAATGGTGGTGGCGTCTGAATCACCCGCTTGCATGGAAGTTGTGGAAGGCTTAAATGAAATCACGGGGCCAAGGCAACATTACACCAACAGCATATGCGATATTGCTCTGTTAATCAGAAGGTGGAGATATGCCGACCGGAAGTCGAGTCTAGACCAGGAGTCCACACTGGCACTCAGGGTCTGCTACTTGGACGCCCATCTGTTCGAATATTATCAATAGGGCGTCCGAAGCAGCGGAATTATTCTATATAGTGACCCAAAGAGACGCGAATGGAGACGGATAGAGCAAATAGAAGAGCCACCAAGAGGGTACGAGAGGTGGTGGGATGTACCTGAACCAGAGAAGCTGTCAGCGGACTATGGAGGCCTGTTCCTTCCTGGGCACGGCGCAGATGCGACAGCCCAGGACGAGAAGGAATGGTCACCGTTCATGAGGCGTCGGAATGGCATCTGAAACGGTGAGGGTCCACTTCGGACAAAAACAATCCCAGTAGCTCGGAGTGGGAGTGGTGCGGGCTACGATCTTTCGTGTTGTCATCCAACACGCAAGCACCGAATACTCAGGACGTGTGAACTCATCGGAAAATAAGTTTTATGGCTAGAGAGCTTCATGGAGTGATATACTATAACCACGAGATTCCATTACCATACATATCCAGTGAGAATAAGGAGACACCGGATGGGCAGACCTAGCAAATTCATCATCTAGCTTGATTGGCCGACCACTAGCAGAAGCTCCCATAGATGATAAGAGAGCGCTACAAACTCACCGCCTCGCGAAGAGAAGAAAAAGCTGTTGAAAGATGGTGTCCTCCGCTCAGGAGATGCTGCAAGTCATCCAATCAGGAACCAAGCTTTGATAGTAGCACACCTCCGCATGGCTTCCAAGGCGAATAAAGTTACACAGAACCCGAATCGCATTATTAGTCGGTCATCCAAATGTGACGTGATACATGGATTGGGGGGTAAGTTAGATGTAGAATTGACAACCCTTCGGTTCGACGAGAGTTATCCGTCGCGGGTAATCCCTTGGCATTGTAAGAAACCAGCCCAACTAAATGAATGATTTTCCTGGACATGGACAAATTCCAAGGACTCAGCACAAAGTCCGCAGAGGGGTTGCGCTCTTTCGGTAGAGTTTAAGTTGCAGGTGTCGATTGCAGCGAGAGAGCGGTGTGACACAGACGCAAGGCAAACGCTGAGCACGAGTTACGACCTAGAACATGATTCAGTGATCAAGGAACACAGGAAAGAGGGCGATTATGCTATCATTAGTACCGCCGATTGCATGCATACCTACTGGTCGAATTTGATTCGCTTTCCCTGGGAAGGAACAATTACTGCACTTGATCTTTCTTTCATACGCATTTTGGCAACCCAGGACGGGTGCAATGGACGGTCATCCACAGCCCTGGACTTGCGCTGGTGAGAAGTATGCTTTGAAATATCCTCTACATTATTTGCACGTAAAGTTTGCTTAAATGAGCCGGGAAGTCTTGGGCGGGGATTGGCTTGCGGTCCCTTGGAATGCCTCCGGGGAGTGTGCGCATCGTGGATTGCACCTGACTGTTCCAGTTTCTGCAGATGCTTTGCCCCCTTGCCGTATTTCTTCTCCCATATTCTAGATGTAAGCTGACTGAGACCCATCAAAACTCAGATCAGCTATGACTCACGCCCTCCTCGCTCTTTGACCCCTTCTATTCTTGCGAACAACACCATCGGCTGCTCTTGCCTCCCCATCACTCCAATCGGTATCTGAGCCACCGGGAATGAAGCCGTTGGAAAGCGTCGATAAAAAAGAGGACTCTGCTCCTAGAGTCTGCGGAGAGCCATCTGGAAGCAGTAGGGAAGGGGTTGCTCGATCAGATTCAGATGGTGATCTCTGGTGTAGGAAGGATGTGCTAGGGTGAAGGGGATCACCATTCCGTGCGGTGTCAGTGCTGCCATTTTCATCATCATCTAGATCACCAGAATTGTCCTCGGATGGTTCTGGGGTACCCTGCTGTTCAGCCACCACAGAAAACACTGTCTCATGATGACGTCCAGATGCTTTATGAGCACCACTTTCTTCATCTTCATCAGGTTTGAGAGCGGAGTACAGTGACGAGATGACTATGTTGACTGCCTTCGATAACGTTTTGGAGCTTAGCAACCGACTCTCCAGTTTTGCGGCCATGCCCTCAGACGCGGGAATAGCGTCAGGTAGAAAGGTTTTCGAAACCGCTGATTGTATGGATGGATCACTCGATAAGAGTTTGTCCTTCTTCAGCTTACTCTTCAAAGCTAGCGTGGCGATCCGGTCGTGATCTATCGTCTAGGTTCATGTTAGTGATATATATAATTTAGGACTACTACTGGTGCAATCATACTTTGAGCGCATTGAGTTCCGCTTCTAGCACTAGCTTGTCGGCATTTTTCTTCTCAAGGGACGCTCTGCTGACTACGTCGTCTCAGGCGCTTCACCCATTAAAGAGGCAGACAAACCCCGAAGATTTGAGCCTTTTCACAATTTTCTGTGTTTCAAAGGACTTCGTTTTCCTTGCTGCCTTCTTAACTTCTTTCAGCCCATGAAACTGTCTTGGACTATCTGTGTGCAGGAAGTAGGAAAAACTGTGGGGATGCGCACCAGCTTCCTTATCACCTTTGCATGGTCACCTTCCTGCAAGAACGCCATATAAAGGGCGAACGGCAGGTGCATTTAGAACACGTACAGTGGGCAGAGAAGAGTATTTCCTTTTTACGCCGCGAGAGACCGTCGAAGGCATGAGCATCACTTCAAAGTGGGGTGGGTGTGGGTGTGTTTGCGACGACCCAGACGCCGAGTCCAACTCGTCGGTCCCCTGACTGGGCCCAATTCAGTTTCTCCGCTCACTTGGCCCGGTCTCGGCGCTCATTTCGATTCACTCCTCCCTTGGCTTACAGCGTTTTACACACGCTGTACAATTTGGACCCGCCAGATTGCTTTTTACAAGTCACATCCCCATGCAGAGATGGACGTGGATTCTGAATTTAAGGTCCAGACAAGATTCGAGAAGTACGCCGAGTTCGTGGCACTACAGAATCAGTCGCTTTCCCTAGATGCCAATCCCCAAACATCCGACGAGGAATTAGGCAGACGGATCAACCTCATGCGGAGCATAACTAATATCGTATGCCGAAACCAATCACCTTTCCTCTCTTTAAGCTCACCGCTCTAGTTTAGTTTGCAGAATATCAAGAACAAGCGTACCTGCTAGACCCATTCTTAGAGGAATTAGTGGGGCCAGTAGTCAAGAAATTCAAATTCTATGCCCAAAGCCTCGCTGGTGGCAGCTTCCGTTTAGAAGATATCGCGACTTTCGATCCCAGGTTGGAGCTGACAGCACCGTTGACTCGTGTATCGTACCTGCTGTACAATTATCTCAAGTTCAGAGGCTATAAGGCCATTAGTCAGTCAATACGCATATTTTTGGAAAGCGTGCAGTGGGCTTGACGGATGCTATAGTCAGATATTTTCCCCACGAGATTGCAGATCTTGCGCTGGTCCTGGAGTTTGTGCAGATTCTCGACCAAGCAAAAAGTTCCACTACTCTGTGGTCGACACGATATGTGACACTGCTCTGGATTTCTCTTATCTGTATGATACCTTTCGACCTCGCTCAAATTGATGAAGTCGGAAGGGAAGGCGAAACGGCAGTCACCATCGAGGCTGTCGCTAAGCGGAGCCTGATGGACTCAGGTTTAGTCCGAGAGGGTGCAGCTATCCTCCTCTCTCGCCTTTACGTCAGGTATAAAATTGTATAAAGTGACCTATTCTGGTAATCTTAACGCATCTCAGGAGGGACGCGTTGCCGCGTCTTCCAGCATTTTTGGATTGGGCCAAAACGTGCGCTAACGAGCAGAACGACATATTTGAGGTACATCCATTCCTGAGTTATGAGGGCGACTCATCCTTGACTTTTCCCCAGTGTCTCGGCATCTATCATACGCTTTGTGAAGTTGTCAAGAACAGTACATCAGATGCTCTGTCGCAATTTATCCCCGGTTTCTTTGAGGCTGCACGATCACTGGGGCTTAATTCTACGCTTTGTAATAACGCCTCGATTCGCAAGTTACGGATTAAGCTTTTGTCCCGCGCCGCCCTTCGCCTACTGCCCGTTATACCGCGTGTGGCCTTCCGGAAGGGTCAGTATGCTTAGTTTACTCCGCAGCGTAGACATTCCATGCTAATAAGCCCGGAAGGTCGTGTTTTGCATAAAATAAATGAGTTGGAACATTCCGTGAATGAAGATGAAGGTGATACCGACATCCCAGAAGAAATAGAGACCGTCCTAGAGAACTTATTTCAAGGATTGCAGGACAGGGTGAGTTCCAGAGGGAGGGGTTGAAAGGTTGTTAATAACACCTATGCGTTACAGGATACCGTCGTGCGATGGTCTGCCGCAAAGGGTGTCGCACGGATCTCAGAGCGTCTTCCAACAGAGTTCACCCGCCAAGTCGTTGATACTGTGATCGGCCTGTTTTCCATTCACTCCATGGCCATTGCCAGCCTTTACGACATACCAGCAATAGCAGAGAGCACCTGGCACGGTGCCTGCCTTTCGTGTGCCGAATTGCTTAGGAGGGGCCTGGTTGCACGCGATAGTTTGACACATGTCATTGAATGGATGATTAAAGTAATTATCTCATCGGCCTTGAGAACATCTCTGACCTTTTCTGTAGGCTTTATATTTTGACATCCGCAAGGGAGCACACTCCATCGGTTCCAACGTGCGGGACGCCGCTGCTTATGCTCTGTGGTCCTTACCAAGAGCCTATGAGGCCTCCGCCATCGCACCACTCTCGGACAAACTTGCAATGAATTTAGTGTCTGTCTCAACTTACGACAGGGAGGTACACATCCGTCGCGCTGCTAGCGCAGCGTTCCAGGAATACGTCGGACGCACGGTTCGTGGGACGGACAACACTTCACAGTTGGTTCTTAACGTTCTTCAGGGCATCTTTCCTCACGGAATTGATGTATTGGGAAAAATCGATTTCCTCGCCGTAGGAGTAAGAAGGAACGCTTTCCTGGTAGCTGCTCCCCAGGTTGCCGAGTAAGTGGTGATTTGGTTATGGTGATTGAAGAGCTTATTCCAGATGCGAAGACACGAAGAGTACCGGCCTCTCCTGATTGATCATCTAGTGACTACCACCCTTCGACATTGGGACCCAGCCATGAGACAACTAGGTGCTCAGTCTATCCGGAAATTGTGCGAGTTAGACCTCTCTCGACTAGGACTTCAATGTGCAAGTCGAGTGGTGCGGCCTCCTGTTGATGGACCGAGTGCACCATCTTGACCTTCCATAATAGCGCCCGCTTCTCGCGATGTCTGACACTGGCGATGTACACGGGGGCCTCTTGGCTCTTACTCAGCTGTCGAATGCGTTCTTGGGTTCAACTGAGCCGGAGAGTCCCAGACAGGAGGTACGTAAACAACCTACCGCGTGGCAAAACTGAACGATGTTAGATATTTTCCTTCTTGGCCGATGCACCCGTTGATGTGATTCGGTCGCCTCGGAACGAGCTTGTTACCGCCGCCACTTGCCAGCTCATTGCAACCAGCATAACCCTCAAGGAAATATTGTTAGAAGGACAATCCTCAGTGCCTCATTGGAGAACTGTCATTGATCTGAGCTTAAAGCATCGTAAATCTGTCGTTCAGGAGGCTGCTGCATCTGCGTTAGCAGAAGTGAGTAAGCTCGTAGATTGTTCAGCTGTTGTTCAAAGATACGTTGATACTCCGGATCATTGAGTTTCAGCTGGCGACTTATCTTACGGATGCACATTCATCAGGGACTTCAGATCGGGTTCGCCTATGATGCAGCAAAGTCTTGCGCGTCTTTTAGGTCTGATGGACTATAAGTCACATTCACATGCACTCACGGAGGCCGTTGATTGCCTCGTTGCGTCTGTGATACCCTCGGTAGGAACACTGACAACTCTTGCATCCCTTGAACCAATTTTGATCTTTTCCATCAGTCGGAGTTGCGTATGCCGGACGTCGAGGCGCGCAGGAATTGCATGGTATCAATTCGGCTAATAAT
Organism: Russula compacta; assembly: GCA_022376555.1. Taxonomy (NCBI): domain Eukaryota; kingdom Fungi; phylum Basidiomycota; class Agaricomycetes; order Russulales; family Russulaceae; genus Russula; species Russula compacta. The sequence continues at coordinate 212,143 of WTXH01000004.1, forward strand.
AACCGCTCTTGCTCCCCATCCATCACGCAGTATGTGATGCTATTTTGAGCTCCAGGCTTGCAGCGCTCTAATTACCTTTTCAAGAGTTATCCTTAGATCATGTAATCCAGATGTATAATGCTCTGATTTCCGGGTTGGAAGACTACACTACGGATGAGCGGGGCGACGTCGGCTCATGGATCCGTATTGCCTCAATTCAAGCATTGACCTCTGTGTCCGTGACCCTATTGACCCTTGCAAGATCGGATGCTACGTACATCGAGTACATCCCACCAAACCTGTACCAGAAGGCAATTGCTGGAGTTCTCAAGCAAGGGTTCGGGCGCTTGGACAACGTGAGGCAACAGGCAGGGGAAAGCATTCTGAGTCTTCTGAAGTGCCCGCTCCCGTCCGTGGATGACTCGAATTCATGGAAGTTCCATGAAGAAATACTATTCAAGAAGTTGTTTCTGAGGTACCGAACCGACTAGACCCTTTTCCGATATGTCTAACCTTGTTCAAAGCGAGGTTGCTGAAGACGGCACCGTTCCCTTTCACGGTTGGCAGGACAGTTCTTGGATATTTCCCAAGGCCATGCGCTTCTTAGAAGTTCCTGAATATCGACCGGCTGTTCTCACTGGACTACTAATCAGTATAGGAAGCAAGACTGATAGTACAGTGAATACATCACACGTTCACCGGCCAGTAGTACCTCCGGAACGCTAATGATAAACCTTGTCAGCAACGCTACGTCCGCAATAGTCTTGTTACGTACTCCAAGAACCTTCCGGTGAATGCTGATGACGGTGGAAGCTATAACCTACAAGCCCTCGTCGCAGATCTGGTTGCAGAAGCCAAGTCCAATTTGAGCTCGAACACCAAGGTGTTACCAGTCCTGCAAGCGCTCAATGCTCTGCTTGAGGCGGACGCATTGGAGAGACTTTGCGACAGCAAAGACGGTATCAAGTGGTGAAATGAGGTATCTTTACTCTGTTTGGTACGATCTTATGGTTGGCACAGTGTGCAAGAGTTGCTTTCGATCACGTCAAGAGGTATATCGAGGCTCAAGAGCGTCCATAGGATCCAAGAATGCATGAGAACGTGCGTTCAGTGCATTGCCCTCGTATGAATAATCGTCCCTATGAACACTTCTTTCCAGCGTGGTCAATCTCTTGGCTCTTCCTCAAGTTTCGGATTCCTGCATCCCGAGACTGGTAGACTTTCTTACCCACCAATATCCCACAGTCAGATGTCTGCCACCGTATTCTCATAGATGCATGCTAAACTACCATAGGTTCGAGCGGAAACCGCGCGGAATCTCTATCTCTTCCTTCAGAGCAGGGATATAGGTAAGGACACCGAAGAGGTGGAGGAAATGTTGTTGGAGACAGAATGGTTTGTTGATCAGTGTCCCTATGCTACTAAGAACTGACTCCAGAAATTTCGACAGGTTCTCCAGCGAATCTGATGTCCGAGAAAAGGCGACGGTCCTGGTCGATAGGCTCGGGAAAGTAAAGGATGAGTGATGTGGGTGTGTGTGTGTATGGGGGAACCTGTTGCGGTAGAATCACGTGCTTTGTGGGAATAGTCTATGCATCGCCAAATTGGCTTGGATGTGATAACGTGCCCTCTACAACTGAGGCGTTCTGTTTCTCTTTGCGATTCTCACTCGGCGATAAATGAACAATGTCAGGGAGCGGAAACATAAGTAACTTCACCATTAATGCCGCCGCTGCAACAGGGAAGTTTCGTGTGAAACCTCACCTAGGTCAGTGGTAACCCGTAGAAAGGCTCTCCGGTCATTCCGACTCGTTTGCGATACAGATTATCGTACAGTCTCGGCTATCAATGGGCAAGTGTGGATGAATGCGTGTATATACATCTACTCTACTGACTACATAATACTTAGTCCTCTAGTTGTTCTGGATAACGTCAAGGTGCGCTTCCCATGCTTGAGACATAAGCAGACTCTCATCAAAACCTCTGGCAGTTTCCTTCATACAATGAGATTGTCCAGCTCACCCTCCCCGATGGCTCGAAGCGTGGCGGCCAAGTCCTTGAAGTTCAAGGAAAGAAGGCCATTGTCCAGGTATTCGAGGGCACATCTGGTATAGATGTAAAGGCAACACACGTTGAATTCACGGGCAGCAGCATGAAACTTCCCGTCGCTGAAGATATGCTTGGACGAATTTTCAATGGGTCAGGTAATCCTATTGACCAGGGTCCTAAGGTATTCGCAGAAGATTATTTGGATATCAATGGTAACATTCAACACCCCAAGCATAGTTGTACACCTACTAACTACTCACTGCGAAGGGTCGCCCATCAACCCGTACTCCCGTATATATCCTGAGGAGATGATCCAAACTGGCATTTCAACTATTGACGTTATGAACTCGATCGCGCGTGGTCAGAAAATACCGATCTTCTCCGCCGCTGGTCTACCCCATAATGAGGTCATTTATCCGTCACATTTCACCCCCTGCCGCTCTGACGAGTATGGTTGGTGTTAGATTGCCGCCCAAATTGTCCGACAGGCCGGCCTTGTGAAAGGGCCATCCAAGGATGTTCTTGATGGCCATGAGGACAACTTCTCAGTTGTCTTCGCCGCTATGGGTGTGAACATGGAAACCGCGCGCTTCTTCAAGCAAGACTTTGAGGAGAACGGGAGTTTGGACCGCGTCACTCTCTTCTTGAACCTGGCAAATGATCCTACGATCGAGCGTATCATCACACCCCGTCTGGCACTCGCCACCGCTGAATACTATGCTTATCAACTCGAAAAGCATGTGCTCGTCATTTTGACAGACATGTCATCATATGCAGATGCATTGCGTGAGGTGCATGGTTTTAATGTGTACGTGTTTTGTTCGAACCTTAACTCGGAATTTTCAGGTTTCCGCCGCTCGCGAAGAGGTTCCAGGTCGTCGTGGATACCCAGGTTACATGTATACGGATTTGTCTACCATCTATGAACGTGCAGGACGCGTGGAGGGGAGGAATGGCTCTATCACGCAAATTCCGATCCTTACCATGCCCAACGATGGTGTGTGTCCCAGCAAATTCTCCGTTCTAAGCGGCCGTTCCCTTACACTGCGAAGATATCACGCATCCCATTCCTGACTTGACAGGATACATCACCGAAGGGCAAATCTTTGTCGACAGGCAATTGCATAACAGGCAGATCTATCCACCCATCAACGTCCTTCCCTCGTTATCGCGTCTCATGAAAAGTGCGATTGGTGAGAAGTTAACACGTAAGGATCATGCGGACGTCTCCAACCAGTTGGTGAGTGTAAGGTGACGCTTTAGTGCAGACCTTTCACATTTATGGCATGTTTGGTAGTATGCCAAGTATGCCATCGCCCGAGATGCAGCCTCGATGAAGGCTGTCGTTGGTGAGGAAGCGCTTTCAGCTGAAGACAAGCTCGCACTTGAATTCCTCGATAAGTTTGAACGCCAGTTCGTTGGACAAGGTATACCCACTCTGGCAATGGTGGCATATCGCGAGACTGACCATGCTGCCCAGGTGCATACGAATCACGGACAATTTTTGATTCGTTGGAACTCGCATGGGGTCTCCTCCGAATTTTCCCTAAGGAGCAGCTCAACCGCATCAGCCCGAAAATTATAGAAGAGTTCTATGGGCGTAAATCAACGCGTAAACCTACGTCAGGTGTCGAGCGCGAGGCACGAGAGGGTGCCAAACCTGAAGATAAGCTCGTGGATGACGCATGATGGGTGTGGTGTGTACGCGTTTCTGTTCGTGATGATTGGGGATAGCCAGCAGTTCACTCTCTCACGTCCGGCTCGTGTTCGCGTGAAGTATCATGAAACAATTCTGTCATTCGCACTGCTTTCCTGTCTGGTCTAGGAACATCCCTGCGACCACAGGCACACATTGTTCGAGCCTCTGCCATGAGGATGCCTGCCACATCGCGGGAGATATTGTAAGGTTGTCTACGTAGCGAATTGAGGGAAACACGAGTCTCTGTCACTAAAGCTAATATTGAAAGGGGACAAGGAGGAAAGGGTCTGCATGATGATGACACGAGTTGGCTAGTATGAAGCTGGGCTAATAAGAAGGAAGAAAGACCGGAACGGGCATGGCGCTCGGTTGAAAGGAAAAAATAAATTGAGTGTTGTAGTGACGTCATCACGCATGGGAAATGCGTCTCCGACCTTCCCTGTCGTACTCGCAACTGTGGGACTTTGGGTCGGGGCGTGTATGGGATCCCGACCGATGTCACCTGTCGGAAAAATTGAAACAAGAGAGTAGAATGTATATTTTGAGCTGCGAAAATTCCCACTAGCCGAGATAACGGAGGCGCCCGTGGGAGAACCGAAGAAAGTTCATGAAAACGAGGCCAGAGTTTCCAAAGTCAGAAGTATATACACGGACAGAAGGGTGGTACGGATATGATATGGCCCAGACTGAGGCGACAGACGATATCCATTGGGAAGGAGGCACGAATACATGACAGGTGGCACATCCGGGAGCACGCTACACCTTTTTCCCCCAAACTCGTCCGGTCAAGCGCAAGCAGCGAGCAGCTGCAGCAATAATCTCCCACGCACCCTCCATACATTTTATGATCCCCTTTTGTAAGCGACAGCAACGGCACTGGGCAGCCAACTAAGCGCTGGCGCTGAACGAATCTAGATAAAGTAGACCTCACCAAAGAGGTAAGCCTGACGCTTGGCGTGGAACCACCGGAGGTTGCAAGCAGGTACGATTACTGGAGTGATCGCTCATTCGTGGGGTGTTGGTATGAAGGCAGGCAGAAAGAATTCTCCCGGGTGCCAGGGGTGGCACCTAACCTTGATCACATCGCCAACACGGAGCCAGGCATAAGAGGCAAGGAGGGCAATAATGTACTTTGGTGGGGTGTGAAAACGCGGAACGCTGACCGTACGAAGACAAGAGCGATCCCGTGGTTTGGCCAATGAAGAGGGTCATTGTCCGAGGGGAAAGGGAAGACAAAGAGGGCGCGAAAAAAAAAGAGGACACGAGGGGTGAATAATAAGACACATTGCAACGAAACAAGGAAGGATGGACCCAAAAGACTCAAGCACAAATCAAGGGAAATGAGGATTTACGCTTCGACTTGGGACTTGTGGCTTGTGGTAGTGGCCTGTCGGAATCGATAGATAATCTGGCCATGCAGTTCGATAAGAGAAAGAAAGAGGGGGGGAAGAATAGATACAGGAGGGAGGGAATGGGGGAGGATCCGAATCTCAAGTTTAGTTAATCGAGACGGCAGGAAAGCCTCGTGTTGAGAGTCCAAAAAGGATGATTGCGGCCTTGCGCTTGTTCAGCCTGCCTCATGTTTCAGGTGCCGGAGGAGAGCAGGAATGTAAGGGTGGGCAAATAGGAAAAGATAAGTTATCCGGCTATCGGTAACATGCGATCATATATAGGAAAGGGGTATGGGGTGGGGAAAGTGCCATCGGAGGTCTCAGGGGAAGAGGGTGAGGAAAGGAAAGAAATGGTGAGGAGGTGGTGCCGCAGAGTGGCAGGCCCAAGCGTGGACGGGATTTACGTTCAGCGCAGCGCAGGAGCGAGCGAGCGCGACTTTTCGGAAGAATAGTGAAGAAATATAAATTTTAAATAAATAAATGCCAACTAAACTGCCGGGCGGGAGCCATGTGTTTCACCGCGAGTTATATACCCCCCCTTCCCTCGCTCTGGAGAGTGTTCGCCTACCCTCCGTCCCTTCCCCCCCCTCCATGGACGACATCGCCCACGAGTCTATCCCCCTCCATTCCCTCCCCCGCAAACGTAAGGCAGACTCTGAAGACTCTTGCGATTCCTCCGATATTGCCTGCTCCCAGCCTTCTCCTTCCATTCACGACCTTACCCCCAATCCTTCAAAACTCCCGGCGCCTCTCTCGGTTCAAACAAATCCCGCCTCTCTTCGTTGGCCCCCGGAAGATGGCCACTCCTCTAATAACTCTCCATTATCGCCCACGTCATCTTCTAATGCCTTGTCCTCCTCATCCTCCCCGACTTCTCCCATTAATTCCATCAAGCCGGACAGTCCGTCTCGGACGAAGCGTCCCCGTATAGAGGACGCTAGCCCACCCCCGTCGCCAAAGTCGCGCAAAAAGCTCGAGCCTAAACGTGCACAAGACATCGTCTCCGCGCTCGAGTCTCTCAAGGGAGACTGGCGATGGATCACATACCCTTCTGGCGAGACGAGGCTCGCGGCCTTTTGGCCCCCTGAGCTCAACAAAGATTCTCCCTCTCTCGCCGAAGCATGTCCAACGTCACCCACTTCCCCAGCGGGCTCTCCCCCATCACCATCGCGGATCGTTATCCCCATTGATCCTTGCTCGCCCCACATTCCGGTTCGTAATCCTCCAATCAACAAGGACACCCTGAAGGAGTTGGACCTTGAAGCAATATTGCGTAATCCTCAACTTCGTGCGTCCACTCGCCTTCCGCAATACAAAGGCTGCTAATCTTGTAGCTCTCCATCAGGACATGACTTTTTGTTCGACTCTGGTCTTCAGTTCCGTGCCGCTGCCAGCCGACGGAAGCGGGAACAAGCTGACACCTATTGGAGGGCTGTATTGACCGAGCTCGAGACTGGTTGCACGTGCGTCACCTTTGACACGCATGGCAAGCCAAGTGGCTGCGTGTGTGTTTGCCGGCGTCTGCCTACTCCGCCAGCAGACCCCATTATTGCCTGTCTGCCACTCCGCCGGCGATTGACTCTCCGGATGCCAAGCCGTATCCGGCCCTTGCTTCATGAGCTCTTACTCGTCCTCCTGTCCATTATCAGTCCGCAGACGGCACTGGTCTCCACGTCCCCACAAAGTGGAAGGATCAGCGTTCAACAACGTCGAAAGCAGCAACAGGAGCAAGCGCAAGCTTTGCATGCCGTGCTAGATGTCGATCTGATCGAGCAAGAGATGAGGCATGGACTATTCGACCCTTCGGGTGCGTTCGAGGTGATAGGCCAAATCCTGAAATCCCACTGTGCACCCATGCGCGATCCCGCTGTTGATACTATGGTGCAGCTTGCAACGACTTGCGCGCCCGGTGGTGGAGGTGGCAAAACCGAAGCTGTTCGTGCTATTCGGGAGTGCTTCGAGCTACTTGAGCTCATGAAACTCGTACGAGCGTGTTTAACTCCTTCGTCGCCTCATGTTTCTCACGTGTTGAGCAGGATATCGCCAACCACCAAATGCAGACGTGTCGGCCGCTTATCATCCACACATCACCTGGCTTTGAGTTGCGGACTTTTAAAGAGCGTCCAAATTGCGGGCAGGCGCCGCTCAAGATCACTGAACAGTGGCTCATGTCTGCTCATCGGAGATTAACCGATTCCGAGTACAAGCTCACTCTCCCAGATCGACCCCTTGCCTTCAAGACGCTGGGAAAGCGATCGCGGGTCATACTTTCGGTTATCGAAGGTTTGGTCGATCTGATTTTCAACCCCCCCTCACCAGTACCCTTAACATCACCCATCGTCACGACCACGTCGCCATCTCACCAACTTATTCCCAACATCATTACGCAACTCCCGGACTACCCAGAGACATTGTTTCTCGACCACTCTCGGCTCATCCAGCTGACGAAAGATGCGGCCGATGTGACGTCGGTTTACCTTCTCCTTATGCTACATCGGCAGTTGTTGGTCTCTTCCTATCAGGATCCTACAATCCCGAGGAGGGAGATCAACCCCGAGGATGTGGATATGCAACTCATAAAGAAGGAGATTCTGGAGCTGGCACCCCGAAACATCGGACGATGTTTCCTCAATATCCGCTCTTCGTCCGACTCACAGTCGTCGCAGGCCGAGGCGCGGGAACTGGACAAGTGGAAATCTGGGATGCAATCTGTTGTCCTGCAGATCGCATCACGTGCATCAGAAGCTTGTCATCGGGCTTCCGCTTCATCCGCTTCTCCGTCTTTGTCTAACCCTTGCCTCCGGGCGCCGGAACCGCACCTTCTGAGGGTGGCAGAGAGCTGGTCGGAGAATAATTTCAAGCTCGAGTCGCCGCTGAGCACCCTCATGCGCGACCGTTTACGTGACGCTGTATTTGAAATCGTCGTACAGACGGTCCTTGTCCGGGGTACCATCAGCCCACTCGCTCTATCTGGTCCCTCCCAGCCAGCCACGCGAAAACTTGCCACTGGGATGGAGCCGTTGGCACCAGAGATTCGTCAGCTCGGCGAGCGATTGTCGAAATTGGCTGTGCTCCACTTGAACGTGTATCAAACCATGTATGAACAAGACGATTTTTCAACCGAGTGGTGACTTTGGATTCCCTCACGACTTCTTTCTTTGCGTTACCCCTCAGTTTCATTCCTCACACGTCGTAATCGCAGCCAAGCATATACCCATTCCTTGTTCCATAACCCTATCGACTCAGCATGATAATTCGCTTTGTATGCCTTGGCCGACTTTTCTATAATTCATCGGACGACAGCCGTCGCAGCAAGCGATCCATTCGGAGACAGATTACGATAGCTACTGAACCATGCACTTTGTATACTTACTATCGGGGGGTGAAACAAAGAGGTCAAAATAAAAGGAGGTGGACTAGAACTCTTAGCACATACAAAGACGTACCAATTGTATACACGGGACTCTCATGTCTGCTGTCGCGAGACTGATTTGCTGACTCAGCAATTGTCTAAACAAAGCTTCCCCTGAAGCGCAGTAGCTGCACTAGTTGTGTTTGACAACTGACTCCCATGTCTTCCTCGCCACCCCCGCCCCCGCCGACAATCTCCTCGGTAGTACCAACAGGTACCACTACACTTTCAGCCACGTCTAGTCCAACACCGACCAGCAATGGTAGCTCGGGGCCTTCCTCATCTCTCTACCTGTATGGCGTGATGTTTCCCCACACCGTTATCTTTGCTCACCCGTTTATGTGACCGACCGGCGTTGGCTCTTCTATTGTGTCTAACTAAATAGGTTCACATTTCTCGCGACGCTATTCTTATTGCTGTTCGTATCATCCGCGATTATCCTTCGCTCCTTCATCCTCCGTCGGCGCTTCCGACGGCGCCTGGAAGAGGCGATCCTTACCGGCGTCATCGTGCCACACCACACCCATCGCATGAGCCGCCGTCACGCCAATCGTGAGAAGCCCAAACTGTGGGAGGCACGCGTGTCCCCGGCGGAAGATGATAGATGGGAAGCTATCGTCGTACGTCCAGTTATTTATTTATTTATTTATCTAAATATTTCAACAACAACAACCCCCCCCCTTTCCCCACTCTCCGTCGGCCCCTCTCTCTACGGGTTTTCCGTTGTTGTTTTTTTCACCTTGTGCACGCGGTGGCGGTGGCGTCGTTGGAAATATTTTTTGGCAAATTTGTTATAGCCTGTGTCTGCGCTGCCCATTTCGTCCGGCCAGCAGGCAAACGCGGCAAGCGCGGAGGATGTGGACCCGAATATGAACCCGAATGGTGGTGAGGGGCAAGCGGCGGCCGTGCCCGCCGCGCCTCTCCCGCAGCCCACGCCCAGCCCCCGGCATCCACTTCACCGACGCCCATGGCTGCGTAGCCCATTTTCCCGCAGACGCGCTGCCTCGTCCCCTTTGGGCCCCGTTCCTCCTATACCAGAACCCATCGATCGTTCTGGTCTCCTCCAGGGGCAGAATGCGCCATCTTACGTGCATGATCAACTGCGGGTCACGGTGCTCATTGCGATGCCTGACCCGCGGCGGCCGCACCAGGACGGGACGGCGTTGGCGAGTCCCTCGAAGGGGAAGGAGAGGAGTCTTGACTTGGATTATGATGAGGATGATCTTCCGGATATAGCCCTTGGTATGACAGAGCTTCAATACACGGACGCGATCGCCACCCCAAAATTACCTTAACACCTCCACTCCCACCTGCGGGGTTGGCCATTCCAGCGGGGGGTGCCGATCTGATGAGGCTCCACGTTGGGAGAGTGTATATTGGGCTACATCAGATTTGTATTAGTGACTATTGACATGCTGTCGGGGGTCGGGGGATGATGGATGGTCTGTACTTCCTACGATGGGTCATTTCAATGTGTGGGGAAATTCTAAGGGTCACATCATAAGCTTATAGTAAAGGACGAGAGGAAACATTTCTATGCTATTGGATCGTCGCCGTCTTCGTCGACCCACTCCCCTGGTACACCGTCGCCTTCAGCAGCAGCAGCCGCAATCTCCATCTCGTCGTCTTCGTCTAGTTCGGTGATAGCAGGATCGTCCTCGTCATCCGAACCGTCAAAAAAGTCAAACGTCTCGACTTTGCTGCGGAGCCAAGTCTCTTCCTCAATGTCGACGTCAGCTCCCGAGTCCATGAGCACGTGCTTGAGAGGCACAGCAGTGCGGTTCATCAGCAAATGGCGCATCTCGCTGCCATCGATGCCAGACGTTGTGAGACTTTCGAGCTTTGGCAGGTAGCACCCATCCGTTTCGTCGTCGCCTGTGAACCCCGAATCGAGGAAATCGAAGAAGTGGCTCTGCAGGTGGTAGCAGTTGAGGTTGAGCGAGGCGAGGTTCGGGAGCGCGGCGTAGAACTTGGCCAAGGCGGCTTTGGTGCATTGTATGCCGGAAACCTTGAGATCGATAAGGGTCTGGCAGAGCGGGTGGCGCAGGTTGGGGGCTGGCCTCGCCAGCTGGACGAGGAAGGAGGAGTAGTCGCCGGCATCAAAGTCCAGGGCGAGGGTCGAGAGGTTTGGGAACACGAGGCGTTTCATGAGCGCAGAAGCGTACGACGGCTCGATGAACGCGAGGACGAGGTGCTTCACAGAGGGCAGCTCGATCACGTCTGTAGGCCAGTCCTCGGGGTTTCCGGCAGGACCAGACGCGCAGAGGGTGAGGATGTGTAGATCGGGAGATCCCTGCAAGATGCGGAAGAAGATCTCGTACGGCGGGCGCACGTCCTTCGTGTGGTACGCGAGTTCGAGTTCCTCCAGCCCCTGTAGAAATTCGCATGCCTTCCAGTCAACGTGGACGCCCCACAGCGCAGCCTGTACTAAATTGGGCGCACGCCCGCAAAATGGGGCAAACGGCTGCTTGAGGTGCGGCGGGCTGAAGCAATCGTAATCGTCATTGTCGTCGTAATGATAGAGGCGCAACACTTGAAGCTGGGGCGCCTCGGGAATGGAAGCCAGAGTGGCCAGGATGCCGTACATGATTTGGAAATCGTTCACCATGAGCTCGAAGACACGCCATCGCGCCGCGTGCGGAAGGATAAGGTCTCGCACGACGGGGAGGTCTCCGGGAGAAACTCGGCTGGACGATCTGCGGTCCTTTGCCTTAGGGGGAGCAGGGCCACCTGGCATCGCGACACGGTCCTCCGGCGCGACAAGTTCATCATCGTCTGAAGACGCGTCTGCTCGATCGCCAGACTCGTTGGAAATTGAATCTTCATCGACGGTGCAATCGAGCTCTATGTCCAGCGGACACCCTTTGGACCGCTCGAGCCAAGTTCGCGACTTGTCAAAAGGGGGCCCATCGGTAAAGTCTAGGTGAGTCCACAGAGTCGAAGTCTCAACGGCAACCGTACGCCAGCGTCTACAGACATGGGACACGAGGACCTTGAATGGGAGGCGTGGTCTACGCTTGTCCATGGGTGCATCGTCGTCCTCTTCCTCTTCCTCAACACTGTCGTCATCACCATCTTCCTCGGCCCCCGATCCCAAGGTAAAAATGTATGAGAGTAGCTCATTTGGAAGAGCGTTAACAGGTGTTCCTCCCGATGGAGAAAGCAAGAGACCCTTCTTTTCGGAGGCCTGCTGCCGGTGATCCTCGAAATGTTCCCTGGTGTCAAAATGGATTACACGGACGTCCTCGCCATCTATCTTGCGTGCATCGTCGGTGAAGCCAGGAGATGAAGGTGAATTAGAAGAACTCGGTAATTGCTCTGTACTGGATGTCATTAAGCTAAGGAGTTGAGGATCAGCTGTCAGTGTAGTTCCCGGTCAAACTCGGCTGAAATCCGACGGTGACTGACTCCTCACGTGATTACGCGTTCTCAACACCTTCTCGCCATCTCGTCATTGCCACGAAATCCCTTTTTTTTTCTTCATTGTGCCGATGTGGAAGCGATAATCACTTTCTAGCTCTTGTCTCCATCGGTACTCTCCACTTTTCTTTTCACTGTCTAGATGCTTCACAGGGGAAAACAATTTGTGGCAGAGATCGCGCATATATCACGGTCTCGTATATGCGTAGCGGCAATAACGGCAGGCCCCTCTATCCGCAAATTTGCATCAATTTCGGTGAATACATGCCCTTGATGAGAAGCTCGGCTCGGATTTACTTTTTGGGAGGCAATTTCACTTGTCCGTCGAGCGAGCCTAGCGTAGAAACGTCAGTTTTGACGCGCTGCGGGGGTTCGTCTCAGCGGGGAAACACCATTCAGCGAAGCCCAGGCATTCACACCGACTGTCAAGGCCAGCGACAACCGCATAGGACGGAGAATTTTTTTTGGGTTAGTCGTGAGAAGACCGGTGTCCCGCCATCCGCCTCTTTGCCAGTGCTGGTCGACGGCCCGCTGGCCTCGCCTTCCGACTAAACGCGCACGGGGAACGTACACCACGTAGGCGCAATTGACTCGGTGGGGCTGTAGGGATCCTCGGGATCGAAAATGCGTTCTCTTGCGCAGACTGCCGCCTTCTGGCCGGCAGCATCTATCCGCTTCGGGGATTATCATCCAACGGCATAATATATCGGGCACTTTGGGGTCGGTGCTTCTCGTTCGTTTGCATTCAGTGCCATGCCAAATCACCGTATTTCAAAACTAAAACAGAAGCTTTCCTCCCATTTGCGACACAGCCGAACCAGCTAGGCAGTTCAAAATAGTCGATGCATGTGGGACCACCACGTCGCATATATGCTACATTCCAAGGGGGGTCAAATGCCCAAGCTTTGAACGTTTGAACAGCCAACCAACATCTGAGAATGATCCTCAATTACCATGATGTGCCTTGAAGTATGGATATGGACCGAGCATTTGATACGCCATAATAGCTGTCTGAATAACTCAGTCCAACACTCGAGAATACATGCCCTTCGATGGAGAGGAAGTAGCGTTGGCGTCATCGCGGAAACATGCTCCTCGCTTCCCACCAATGTCTCACGGCCCCAAGATTGTCAGAGAGACTCTTATTGTCATTTGTGACACGTGGCTGTAGACAAGTTCGCGACGTATTAAAACAGCTCAGGCTTTGGTTTAGCCTTAGAGTTTCGTAATCACGGCCTCACAAATGCCGATTGGCTACTCGCAGGATTAATTTTGAAAGGGAACTGTGATGTGGGGTAGCCTACGCAACGGCCAAGTGAAACGGCACTGTAGGGGCAAGATAAGTCTGAGAGTGAGGTGTTGGCTCGTGGCTGAGGGGGACGATAATAAGAAGTAATAAACGAGATGAGGTAACGGGCCGATGAAGAGTGTGGGAAAGTAGGTTCTCTGACAGGATTCCATCTTGGAATTCACTTCACACAGAATGTCTTCGGTCGGAGTGGCGAATCTGGTTAGGATGACCGTTTTGGTATCGCAAAATGGGTCGAAACGGAGGGGAGGGGGCGACAAAAATCGGAGCGATATTAAGGGGAATGAATGGCTGCTTGGGGAGTTGCGCTAGCAGGGAAGATGACAAGCCCAAGGCGAGAAGGCCAAGACCAATGGCGCTGCAGATCGCATCCTCCATGTCCCCATGTCCATCATCCTCTAAAACCCTCGGACTCCTCGTGTTGTCCTGCGGTCTCCTCCCCCCTTCTTTTCCTCCCCTTCCTCTCCTTCCTCCCCACTCCCTTCAGTTCCCTTCCCTCCTCCCTCCGCATGGCACAACGTAACCCACCTTCCCGTGCGCCTTTATCTCGGGAAAAGCAACCAAGGACAATCCGCCTCACAATAAAGGCCCTGCTTACCTTGCCTGTTTGTACTCGGATCTTCGGCGCCTGCCATCTGCTCCTCACTCCCTTTTCCACAGTATCGTCTATGCAATCCTCCTCCTGCCGTAGGCAAGGTTCGCTCCTGCAAAGGTCGGTTTACTTCGACCGCTATTCTCGTCGCGATCGAATTTTGAGAATGCCTACTACATACAGTCACCCCGATGTTTAAGGTCAAATTGGATGATGTGCTCAATCGAAAACATCTTCCTCCACTTGGTAGTTATCTCCGCTCCTTTCTCTCTCTCATCGTCACGATCGATCTCATTTGTCCCAGGCCTCAAAGACTTTGAGGAGTGGCTTTTGTTTGTCGAGGATTCTGCCGAGAATCTGTCTGTTCCTTCGACCTCCCTCTCTTGCTCATACTTATGCATTTATAGTTACTTCATCCTTTGGCTCAAGGAATATGCTGCACGTTATGATCAGTGGGTCGCACAGACCCGTCCAGTCAAGAACGACACCAACTCGAAAGAGCAATATCGATTCTCATCCCAGATTCAGCACTCTACTGTCCTTGCTCTCTTCTATCTTCGTGCCAAGCAAACATTTTTCACACCTGGCGCTGAATATGAGCTCAACATTCCGTCCGATGTCCTTTCCCCATTTCACACTGGTCACTTCGTTTCCCCTCATCCAGATCCCATCGTCTTTTCTGATGTCGCATGGCAAGTCCACAATATGCTCAAAGACAGCCTTGATCGCTTTGTTCTTGCCTCGTATTACAATGTTGGTACCAATCGTGCCCTTTGTGGCATGATTGGTGGTACTGTAATTGCGCTGGCCGGGTTTGTTCCACCCATAGCTGTTAATTTTGCAGAGGACCGCGCAAGGTGGCTACGTCTACTCGCCCTCCCTGGATTATGGCTTGGACTCACCATCCTACTTGCAAGTCTGAATGGGGTTAGATTCATATTCATTCGCCTCCTGTGTCTAAATAGGTGCTAATCCGTACGGCCAGGTTTGCATGATGGTCTATATCTTTGGGGACCTACGTCAGTTACGAAAGTTCGAACTTTCTCGTCCGCGTATCTCGGCGCCCAAGCCCCTTGATGCATCTTCCTCCCGCCCCCACATTTCATCTCCGGTTCCTATGTACACATCCGACTCACACTCTTCCTCTTCTTTCTTGCCCTCGTACGCCTTCGGGCGTCCTCGTTCTACCCCAGACCCCACCCCCAAACCCTTCATCCCCCCGCTGACCATTGCGATACCCCAGCGTCCCCCTGCTGCTGCTCTTTCGTCGAGGCTACGGGACTCGATAGCCAACTCTATCGCCTCGACGCCCTATGATTCGGCCTCGTTGGGCTCATCTTCAACGTCCTCCTACAACGCTGCTCTTGTTGATGGTCTTGAACCCGAGATCACTGTTTCTCCTGCGTACTTTGACGCGGATCCGGCCCCAGAAGGTCCTGCTACTCGTACTGGTCCCGATGCTCACCCGTTTATCACGGATGGCATCGCTGTGCCCAGCCCCTCGTTTCGTTTTGGCACGGCCAACGTGCATAGCGAAGAGTGTCGCTTTCACCGGGCATGCTACAACAATGCCACGGCCGGTTTCATCGCATATGATGATGATGACCTCTATGATCGTCCGATAGGAAAGGCTGCCGAGGAAGGCCAAGCTGCTGGCACTTTTGACTTCGATGCCCTTCCAGTCCGTGATGATGAAGATACGCCGTGTATTTGTGCGGCAGTCCCAGCCGCGCCATCATCCGTTGCGCTTCCTTTGAACACCCATGACGAGAAGCTACCAGAGCCAACCCAACCGTCGTTGTCACTGCCAACTCATAATATTCCCGCAAACCCTGATGACGATACACACATCCCTCGGTGTGCGGAACTGAAGTCGCCGTCTACTTTACTTGGCCGCGCGCAACATAAATGTAACCAAAATACTGTCATTGATTCTACTCCAACCGTTCCAGCGAACCAGAAGTATAAGAGCCGGGCCACTCAGCCCCGCCTTACATTACATACAATCGACAGCCAACATCATCGCGCGCGTCACGTTCCCGCATTTGGGCCTCTTACCAGAGTACTCAGCCCCGTCGTCTCTCGGGCACAATGGGAGATTGTCGTGCGCAGTGCTTTTGTCGCTCTACTCGTGAGTTTGGTTATAATGGGTTCCTTGCTCACTGTGCCAGTGCGACATTGACCATCCTGGACGGGTATGTGGAAGGACTACATACGAGATACACCCGATATTTTGATAATCATTATGCCTTGTTTCCACTGCCCTGCTCCCCAGGTCATCGTCATTCTTTCAAGATGTAATACTTGTCGATCGTTGTTGTCTTCCTAAAGTATTAACACCCACCGTCATTGATGCCGGGCGACCCACGTATCCACTCCTTACTTTTCTTGTAACGCTACTACAAGTAATCTACCACTATGATGTGTATAGTATCGATGCCCAGCCGCACTGTGCGAGTGATTCCCGACGGCCCCCCCCCTAAGCGGTTTTGACAATCACTCGGTGGGTGCTTCGCAAAAACTCAGCAGCACCCCTCTTGGTCCCTCTGAGTATTCCCCAAAGCTTGGTTGGCAATTAACATGGAAGGTTCGTGAAATTTGCTAGAAGTATCGTATTGTTTACCCTAATGGAAAATGCTGCGGCAAGAGCGTTTAATTGGTCATTTTTGGGAATCTGATGTTCTGCCTCTTCGCTGAGTCTTGCAGCAGCCGCCGTACGTCCCCAACCCGCTCTGGTCGTGGCTCCCATGTGCCCCTTTCCCCACTTGGCTCACCCCAGTGAAAGGTGTGGAACGTATCTACCTCTCGACCTTGAGTCCACTGCCCGCGCACGAATGACGTATTGAACGGTGGTTGCCATATCCACCACTGTTCAAAGAAACAAGGGCGTATCAGTTGCGTCAAACTGACACATACACAAACCCAGGGAAAAAAAAGGGAAATGAATTGGATCGTACATGGTCTACATAGAGGATGTGCTCGTCTGGTGGCAGCGCCAGGTGCAGCGCGGTTGGCGCGGCGATCTCGAGGAAGCAATTGGTTTGCAGGAACAGCGCGAGGATGGACATGAAGGTCTCGCGGTGCCGTCCGGGGATGTACATCGTGTCGGCGGAGCCGCCGATGAGGCGATCGCGTTCTCCAGTAAGTGCGGCGAGGCGATCGCGCTGCGCCTCTGGGACCTTGTAAAACGCCGGCGTGCAGACGGGTAGCCCAACGTGAGGCGACCTGCAAGTATCAAAAACAAACAATGAAAGAGTCCATAGCACCCCGGAGAGGGAGGAAAGTGAGCTTACCCCCACCTGTCCGTATCAAAAATATGCGGTGAGTTAGACTGGCGAGGGAAGAGAAAGAATCTGGAGTTACGCACCACCAGTCTTCTCCCCAGCCCTTCCAGGGTGCGGTCATATTTGCAGGGTCTGGCGAGATGTTCGCCGGGGGTGCGTGGAAGTTTGCATCTCCGATGGTCGAGGGGTCAAGCGCCGGGTTGGGTATATAGCGACCGAACGGCGAGTGGTACCAGAACTTGGTCTGATCGAACAACTGAAGGCGTGGTACGTTAAGGAATGTGTCGAAGGGGGCCCAAAGATAACCGTCGTAACACGGGTGCTCTTGTAGAGCGGTGTAGAGCATATGGTGCGCCATTCGCCCGCCCATCTTGTAATCTTCGGGGTCATGGAGATCTTCCGCAGCTTGATAGGTGTCTACAAGGACATCGTACGAATGGTTGAAGCCAGCATCCTCGCGGTTCGCGGGGCCAACAAACAATATCTACCAAGGGTAAGTACGTGACGAAAGCGTCCGGGACAATTGTGAGAAGCGCACATTCGGAAAGTATTCCGCGTATACTTCACGATAAAAGTCTAAGTTGGTATCATAGCGTGCGTGACTAAAGAAGACGATCAGAAGGACGTCGTCGAAGTGCCTGTACTTCCGGCCGTCTGAGGCGAGCGGAGGCGAAAAGTGCAGTGGTCTGCGTTGGCAGACGGGTCGACCTGGAAAGGATAAAATGTCTTGGGCGGCCCGAGACTTCTCTGAGCGGAAGAGAACTGCCTCAGTAGCACCCAAAATAGAGCCGAGACCGAGGACAATGAAGATGACCCAAGCGATAATTCGACGGCGACGTGTGGGAATAGAAGGGTCGAATTCCTACAACATCAATCATTGGCAACATGAAGAAAGGGTCTCGACATTTCAATTTACGTACCGTGGTGTCGTATATGTGATGACTTTTATAAAGTTCTTTTGATATGTATGAGATGGAAGACCATAGAACCACAACTGAGCTCGCTAAGAGTGTGAGAGATAATAACTTATTATGCAAGGAAATTATTAAGAGGAGCATGGCCAAGCTGAGGGAATACAGGACTCTTTCGAGGATTGCGTCATGATCTTGCAAATGAACAGAAATAAAAAACTTTGCAAAAACACTGGAAGGGTCTTACCGCGGATCACAGAAATGATTGTCCAATCCAGTCGCGCTCTTATGACCAGCGCAGATAATCGATGTAAAGACAGATCGGGTATCAATACCGCGGGAGAGGAGGAAATGAAGATTGCTTGACATGTACCGATGACAGCATGAAGAGCGAGTCCAGCGGAGAACAAGATGGTGTTAAGCCTATTGCCTAAGGTTGTTGCATGAGAGTGATAAATCTACTTTCACTGTTAGTGCCTACATGAGCAAAGCGGGAGGAAATGGCACATCATCAATGATAAGGACGTTACAGGCACTGGTGAAGGCGACGGCAAGCAAGATGAGTGATGGAGTGAGATGTGATTGTGAAGGGTGTAACAGGGTGACCTTGGCGAGCAAGATGCCAAGAAGCTAACCCCTGAGATGAGAAATAGCCAGGAAAGGAGGAAAAACACGGCGACGGACCTGAAGAGCGATGCATTGCCAGAGTGCTACGGTGACACCCCGTCCTAAAAACGCGTAAAATCCGTACAAGACGAGGACCGTTGAAGTCGCGGTGGCGAAGTGCACAGTCGCCGCGTCGAAGAAAAACAGGGCAGAAGAAAACTATGAAAATACATTCCATCGAAATGCCCCTCAGCAGCCGATTTAGTGAAGACGCACGATATATGCGGTGCTCGCCCACACGACCGCGGCGGACGCGACTGTGAGCCATGAGCGCGTCGTGAGTCGAGCGTCTGGAAGTTCTTGGCCGACACCCCGCCGGGGAGATACGGCAGTCTCTTCGTGGTCTCGATTAGCCAGTCCCTGCAGTGGCTGCTCCTCAAAATCTTGCGACGCATCCCACAGCACGGTTCTTCCCTGTGTTTGACGGACGAGACCCTCTGCGGCGGACTGGTGTCGGATGAGAACATTGAACGCGAGCTTCAGGGCCTCGATCACAGCGAGCTCGAATGGGGAAATCGGCAAGGCATTCGTGCCCGAGCGGATGCTGCTGAGGATTTGAAGAGAAAGGAAGAGAACTGGATAGGTGACCTAGGAGATCACGCAGACATTTTTGTGAAGTTGACAAAAGTCCGTGCTAAAGAAGGGGATACGCACGACGGAAAGCCAATTTTGAGCTTTCGGATTAGAGGCAAACACTGTGAAAGTGGAGATAGACATGGCGCATTGTGGTCGCCGGCAACGGGGATGCTGCGGAGTCATGCACTGCTTGATGCGCTGGCCTGAATAGCCGCCGAGCGCCGGAACGGAGCGTACGACGACCTCGGGTCGTGTTATCGCTTCTTTGACCTCAGGCTATCTTTGAGTAGTGGTCAGCTAGCTGGGCAAGTCTGCTACCTTCAAGTCAATGCTACACCAGAACTATTGTGTATTATGCAACGGATGACTCTAAGCAGACTACGTGACAATTTCAAGTAGCTCGGACCCTCAATACAGACGCTGTGCTGAAAACGAATTATCCGCGCCAGCACCATCCGCACGACTTGCTTACTGATTTTAGTAGACATTCTAGAATGTAAGCGAAGACCTTCGAGCTAGAGGCGAGCCATCGTCACCGCTGTGTCGAGGATGATGGTGCCACGAATAACCTGCGAGGAGCTGAGAATGTTGTTGTCATTATGTGTAAATCCCTTTTCTCAAGCGAGCACTGGCTTGTTCTATGGCACGATTGATGTTCGACGCTGCAGACTCGGGCAGGCTATATAGCTCGAGTATCTGAGGGACCGCGTCCCGCCCGAGGAGTACCCTCTTTTCCTCTGTCTTCCCCTCTTCGTCCTTTCCGGCCTCAGAAACGGATTTTGCCGCATCTTGGAGCGTGTTTGGGGGCGCGAACTTTGCGTAGATACCATCTAAATTCGCGTCGGGATGTGGGACAATGGCACCACGCTGCAAGAGTGATCGCAGATAGTCGGATGCTTTATACGCTGAGAAAAAGAGTGTGCACTGTAAGAAGGACAGGACGCCAAGCGAAAGAAGTCACGGCACCTCTATAATGCGACCATGATCGCCACGCACAGAAGAAAAATGGCAAGTTGGGTATCACAGCTAGGGGTAGATAGAGTATATGGAAGGAAGCGGAGCAAGTGCGGGTTGAGACTTACGGATTAGCATAAATGGTGCGGTCAACGGTGCCAATAGCATCCACGTATAGAACCCCTTACGATGCCGTGGTGTTCGTCTTGTAAGGAGCATTTCCAGATGGGCTAATGGCAAAGTGCCGACCATTTTAGGATGGACAAGCGGAATCTAGTTCGGGTGGGGCGTTCAGCTGCAGTGGTCCTACGCCCAAAAGCGAAGCATACAAGCACGGATTTCTTTTGTTCCTCGCTCGGGCTTCGTGGATGCGATATTTTGGGGCCCATTGAAGGATCGACGCCCTTGAGGGCCAGCTCCTCGAAGTCGACGCGATCCACCAACCTCTCCCCGTACGTAAAGATCTTGAACTGTATTGAAAAATGTACCAAGGAGCTCCATCAGCCCCCGTGGCGATGATCGGACACAGGACTACGGACCTTCCATGAATTTTCGGGGGATTTGCCAAACTGCGCCCAAAGACTGGCAGCCTTTCCCGTCGCCCAATCGACCCATCCACCTCGCCTGTTCTCTGCCTTGGGCGGCATCTGGAAGTGATAATACACCAAGGGCGAAGGATCCCCTAGCCTTGACCGACGCACGGAGCCTGTCAGAGGCAGGGCGATTATGCGCATGGGTAGCCTAGTTTTTGGCAAGATAGACATGATTATTTTATGTCTCCGGAGGGGTCTCCTAGGATTAGGAAAAAGGTGTTCAGTAAATGCCGACACTGCAGCATCGTCAACGCGTCAACGCAACGCAACAGCGCTCCGACCGGTCGGCCCGGCTGGAGGCGTACGCGTACGCGTATTGTGCCGTTGTGGGATCTGATCACGTTCGTTCACCGTCCACCGGCGTGCCCAGCGCCCAGCCATGAACTCGCCCCTCGAACCTGCATCCCCCGCCTCATCCTCATCGGGATCTCTTACGGACGATGTCCCCATGTCCCATGAGTACTCCGGGTCCGCGGCCCACGACAAGCCAGAAAGATCGGGCTTCCTAGCCAACTCGCTCGCCTTTGCCAAAAGTGTCGCGAAGCGCCGCCTACCCGGCGGGTCCTCCAAGACGACCAGCAATCGCGACTCTAAAGCGCGACGCAGAGAGGAGGGTAGCCAGAGGAGGGGAGGGCCATCCGATCGGAGAGATCCTACCAAGGGCAAAGATGACCTCCTGGACGTCGCGCTCTTCGAACAATTGAAGAAAAGTATGGCCACTTCCGTTCGATGGCATTCCTTATCCCATACTTTTCATAGAAATCGGAGACCCTCTCAACGACGATTTTATCAAGCGTGCCGCTTGAGTTCCATGCCTTATGACCCCAACTTATCCACGGATGCATTGATGAGAGAGTAGATTGCTTGGCTGTGGCATGGGTGCTTATACGGGGCACCATGCGTACAATCAGATAGACTGTACCATATATGTAAAAGTACGAGTGTCCAAGATGATTCTGGGAAAAATCTTGGCTATTGCTGGCCGTCTGTTTGCCCGCCGCAGCGCAGCACAGCGCCACAATCTTTCCTTCTGATGCTCTAAGCTCTCTTTGAATTTCTCGTAACATGGCTGCATTACCCGTCCTCTTAGTGCTCTCGGGTCTGCTCGGCCTTGCATCTTTTGGCATTGGCATTCTCCCGCTATCCTTCACATTCTCTAGTGAGCACCTCCGACGAAACAGTACAGTCCCACGACCCCCTCACACTGATTCTAGGTATGCACATGTCGAAACTTTCCTCCCTAGGTACCGGTCTTCTTCTCGGTGCTGCATTGGGCGTTATCATACCTGAGTACGTCTGTGAGTTGTTTGGTCTGTGGTCGCACTGGCCAATCGTATGGTGACATGACCCTCCAGGGGAATCGAAGCCCTTGCGCTTGCGCACAGTCGTCGGCTGTCCACGTCCACCGCGCTGGAAGGAGCCTCGATTGCCTTGCCGCTCCTCTTTGGCTTTACGTTCATGCTCGTCGTGGAGCAACTGAGCTCGTCCCATGCCCACCAGCACCCCGCGCGCCGCCTGAGCCACCACCCTGACATTACCTCCCCCGACTCCGTCTTTGACGTCGAGCTCGCTGGGTTCGAAGACGAGCCGAGTGGCCTGTCCAGGTCTCATACGCGACGCGCCAGTGGTAGCACCAGCGTGCCCAAGACCAGCGTCGAGAGCGACGCGCCACCGTCAGCGTACCCGATTACCATAGGCTTGGTGATGCACGGTTTGGCCGATGGCCTCGCCCTCGGGATGTCGGTGCTATCGAGTGACAACGAGTCGTCACCTTCCTACGGCCTGTCTTTGGTGGTTTTCATGGCTCTCGCGGTGCACAAAGGTACGTTCTGTCAGGAACTTTCCTCGTCGCTCGCTTCATTTACTATTGCTGTCCCCTACTTGTGCAGCTCCTACTGCCCTCGCGTACACGGTGTCTCTGATGTCAACCTCTCTCTCGCGGATGGAGTGCAGAAAACATCTGCTGCTGTTCAGTGCATCGACCCCAATCGGGGCTATAGCCTCCTACGCATCCTTCTCAGTTTTCGGAACGGAGCAGGTGGACGGCGTTGGCACTGCCCTGCTCATATCCGTGAGTTTCTGTGGGAGGGTGTTGCACCTAGTACGTCTAATAAAGCAAATTCCAGGCCGGAAGTTTTCTCTACGTGGCAACTGTGTTGCAGCCAGTCTCCCGTCATGATTCTTCATCCGAGGGAGTAGGCACGAAAATGCGAATTATGCTCTTGGTGTTGGGGATCTTTACGCCCTTTATGCTGGGCACTTTACTTGACCATGGACATGATCATGGCACAATTTCCGTCTCGCCGTGACACGAGTATATTCTTCCTTTCAATTTTGTCCAGACATTTCTTTCATGTAGCGAGACAACCTTTCCATTGGGTTTACAGAGTGAGCCAACGACGGTACAGCTGTTCTGCTAAAGCGTTTGCACCAGTCGTGACAAATATTATCGATAAATTATAAGCGGCTTCTCTAGCTAATCCAACATCCTGCGGCGAACCAAAATTACCGTCTATTCCTCGAATTGATGAGAAAGTGGGACCTACATAAGGATTGGTTCTTGTTTTTCTCTCCACTATGTCGAGCACACGCTCATAATGCTTGACTGCGAGACTATGAAGACCTACGCCAACAGTAAGAATGGCTGGCGACACAGATGAGAACCAGTCGTGGGGACTTACCAAGTTGCTGAAACGCGCGGCCAAAGTTGTACTCAACTTCGTCCGATTCGGTCCCGTCCACCTGGTGGAGTGCTCGATATCGCGTAAGGAACGCCATTGCCTACAGCATCGTTCGACTGTTAGACGGTGACACAGGAATCAACTGAATTCGGTAGTTTTACCTGGGCTATGAGGTGATGCCGATTGTCGGATTGCCGCTGCATCGCGCGGCCCATCGAAGAGATCGTGAGTCCGAGACATATCATGGGGTCATTTGGGCAGTAATCGTACGCATGGAGAAGGTAGACTGATAGATGTCGGTTAACCTTGTAACTAGAACGGCGGCGGGAAACACGAACAGATCGCGCTTTGGTAGCTCTTCCCTGCCAAACAAATGTCACCATACAGTGCAAAAATCGCAGGATTATCCTTCGTCGGTGGTTGCGGCGCAGGGTTCTTCTCGTCCCCTTCCACGCCATCCGGGTTGGGCTCATCATCCGCACCTTCGTCAGCTTCGCCCGATTTATTCATCCCCCACCGGCGGGGGATGGCATTCCACTTCAAGGCGTCCTTATTATGCACAGCCGTATCATGCAACCTCATCTCACGGAACAAGTGCTTCTGCAGAGTAGAGGCGATGAAGGCATCCGTAGCTCGGTAACCACTCGCGAGGCAGGCACATAACATGCGGAGGGGCTCGTTGTGGAACTGATAAATGACGATGAATTTTCGGCAATGCTCGACGACGATGGGGTATCGTTGAGCATGGATAGCACAGGCTACGTTGATTCATGTTGGGCAGTTCAAGTGGAGACGTATTGTCACGCACCGATCAACGCGAGGCGAATGGTATCTTGACTTTGGCGGTCCATATATGCGTTTGAGACCAGGACATGGTTGAGAACCTCGTCAGCGAGTTCATACTTTCCGCGCTTTGTGAGGAGGAATGCATACTATGCATTGGTTGAGTCTCTGCGCCGTAGATACGTGGGGGACTCCTCACTTGCATAAACAACCGAAGCCAATTGTCAAAGGCGACGCCGCGAAAGTTGTCCACGGCTCTTGCCTTGCTAGTCTCATTCGCACGGTCGTGGGAGAGCCTCACTCGCTCTATTGGTCTAGTCGTCGTACGTGTCCGAGTTTTTCGTCGAGTTGACACTCACCAATGTCCAAGTGGAGACGGGATGCCATTTCATTTTCGTTTTCTTCCGTAGTTTTTACTGACTGCTTCACCCTCTTCGGTAGCATGCCTCGGAACGCATTGCTCTAGACAATGGCAGTATCCGTTCAGACATTGAGGATCGTACAGGGGTCAGGATGCTCACCCTAGCGGTTCGGAACAGATTTCTCGTTTCTCTGAACATGTCGACCAGTTTTTCAGCTTCAAGAAGCCACTCTCGCTCAGCCAGCTCCTGACCATCAGTGCCCTGCGGTAGCAGCATCTTTGGCCAGAGTTCACGAAGAAGCTTGTATCCACGTTTCACTTCCTCTTCCTTTTTTCGTTCTAATTCATGTAGCTGTGGCAGAGTCAATCGGCCTGCTTTCGATACTTTGCTCTTTTTTCTGGCGGTGGATTCTTCAAAGAGCGACGAACTCGGTGGAACTGTGGGGTTCGCACCGGCCACGGTATCTTTGGGACGTCTCTTCCGCGAGTCAATCACTGGAATGCATTAATATAGATAATTCGATCAACAAAGTTGTCAAAGACGTACCCTGGTAGACAAGGTCCAGGGCTTTGCGCGGCTCATGTAGTACTTCATAAATTCCTGCCAACCGCATCTTGACATCGTTCAAGGATGAGTCCAAGGAGAGTACTAGAAATATTATACGTTCCATCGAGGGTAGAGATAAACCAGTGAGACATACTAGATTCATAGACTTCAGCAGCATCCTGAAGTTGTCCGAGCATGTGGTAGCATGTCGCAACCTGGAGGAGGACGTGCAGACTACTTGTCTATGGTGACGTAAAAATAACCAGCCAGAGACGCGGTGATGGGCAGCATACCCCAGCATCTTGGCCAAGCATTTCGAATATGGGCCGAGCTTGGGCGAACATCTCTCGATCGAAGTATGCATCTGCGATTTCAACGAACAAGGGAGCGTAGTCGACAATGTCCTGATTCAAAACAATGCTGGCATGGGCCTGCCCTGTATGAGTATGCAGGACCTTGCTTTGATGACATGATTACACACCATACCCTCCTCAATGTCGCCCATCTTGATTCTCGCGACAGCCAGCCGATGTCGCGCGTTCACGTCGAGTGGATACTTTCCCGGGGCCAGCTCACGCTCACGCCCGCTTCCCGGCCTCCAATCTGTCTCATCGTATTCTCTATCATCTTCGCACGAATCCCACAACTTCTGCTTGCCACGTCCTTGGAGCCATCGGCATCCACATCGTATGATGCGGATAGCCTTATCATAATCTCCCATAGTGTTATATAAATCGGCGAGGACCAAAACCTCCATGAGACCGTATCCACCTCCGGAAACTTCTTGGCCCGTTTCGGGATTGATACCATGACCTCCTGGGAAGGTCGCCGAGTAATGCGCGAAAGCAGCCTCGTAGAGCTCCGCGCATAGACTGAGGTCTGAGAGTTCAATGAGAATAGGTCGAAGCTCCTCGAGGACGGCCAAGTCATGTGGGACTCGTTTCAGTAAAGCCAACAGCGAATTTCTTGCCTTATTTCGACTCAGAGTCAGGAGCTGCAGAGTAACAAAAGATACATACTGTTCGGTTATCACTAATCTCCTTGGCGAGCGCTGCGCGGTCCCACAGCGCATTAAGGTTTGACGAATCTAGACTGTGGACTTTTCCATAGCAGTACAACGCCTGCTGATTGAAGCCCATCTCCCTGCAGTTGTCATATATCTAGAACATTTCTCACGAAATGTCTATGCACACCTTGATTCCTTAGCTAGACGCTCCCACTCCTCCGCGTCATGGTGAAGATGTGCGCCCATTATGCGTAGCTGCAATGCCTTCTGAGGCTGTCCGAGGTCATGGTAGCAGTTGGCAAGCACGGACCAGGCCGACATAGCCCGGGGCTCTATTCGTATGACTTCTTGCATGATTTGAATGCTTTTCTGTATCTTTCCGTCGATGTATGCTTGGTTTCCTTCTCCGATGAGGGCTTTGACCTGCTGAGATAGCACAACTCCCGGGCGCCGGCCATGACGCTATGACAGGGGTTGGTCGATTCAATGGTCCTGACGACGGGCAGTGGCAATACCACACCTTTCTCCGCCTTTTACCAATCCCAGATGCAGCTCTCAGATCATCTCGAAACTCTACCTCTTGCTCATCGATATTGAGATTGAGATCCCACTCTTTGCCCAAGACACCGACTGTGGATGAGTCATCGGCAAGCCTGATATTCTGGACCAAACGGCTGGAAACAACTGTGTCAAAATGACGATAGCGATGAAAGGAGAGCGTTGCACACTTGAATTCTCCCTCTATCCGAAGTTCGGCCCCTGGCAATTCAGGGCTTCTTTGTTCTCCCTCAGATGAGCGGCTTCCGGCTACAGCACATCGAACCGAGTTGAGTGAGGGAAAAGGAGCAAGGATATAGACACACTGTACGAAGAGCCCTCCTCAAATTCCGAGTCCTCGCTGAAGGCCGAGTCATCACCACCGACGTCCATCGCAGGTTTAAAAACTCGGCTCGGTCAGATCTGGCGGGGAACTTGGATCGGGCCAGGTCGGGCCGGGGTGCGGGGAGGGGAATACAGTAGATATAACCAACCAACACCAGTTCTCCTCACCCGCCCCTACGCTCTTACGACTACACAACCCATGGACGCCCGAGATCCTCACTATGTCTCTGGCTCAGAGTCAGACGCAGACTACGGGCCTCGCCCTCCAAAACGCGCCCGCCGTACCCCTCCTCCAGATCGTGCCAGAACAAACGGCCGGACTACTACATCATCATCGGTCTTGCCACCGCTTTCCCTCTCTATCCTCGGAGTAGAACCTCTTGATGAATTCATTCGCGAAGTTGCAGACTTCGTTCACCACTTGATTACAACACGGCCAGCAGACCTACAGGGCGAGATCGAGGTCGAGGCGAAGGTTGGTGTGCTGAAGGACAGAGTGACAGGTAACAGGCTCCAGTTACCTGTCCTGGTTGAGACAAGTATAATCATAGTCCCTCGGCATGTCCAGGAAATTCACCACCCTTGCTAGTTCTTACTCCAAAAGCTGCTGAGTGCCGCTTCGAGTCCAACATGTCTCAAGTGAGCATCAACCGCGTGTATCTGCTCTTTAACGACCTGGGATTCATGCCCATCTTCTAGGCCCAGCACCAACATTATAACATCTTGCTCAATAAGCTCAAAGAAGCATCAGACAAGCCAGGATACCACTCGTCCCCTATCGCCTACACTCATTCGCATCTTGTCGACACATTCTATGCATCCGAGAATCCTAGGGACAGAGAGAATATTCGTGTGACGCGTAATGACAAGACAGGAGACGTCCTTGCGACTGTGAAGAAGGTACGCTTAGGCAACTTGGATGTCTACAGTCCGAAACGAGCCGCGGACTGGCGTATTAGCGTAAACCTTGAAGTTCCAGGTGCATATCCCTATTCCTGTGGTGCCCGAGAGACACGTTTCTAAGAGTTCCTTTCAGTACAACACCCCTTGGGTTCACCGACGCACTCGCGTCGAAAGGACCGCATCAGCTATACCCATGAAGAGTTTATCGTCGACCTAACACAGGTCGCGGCATATGGCGTGCAAGGCTCCCAGGTGTGTTGCGTCGCGTCGCGTCGCCTAGGCCTGTGTCTCCTCAGCCTTCTTACAGCCAGAACTTCTCCATGAACTGGAGCTAGAATTTGCTGATTCACGATTGCTCGCTGCTGCCGCCGCAAAACGAGGTGACGAGGGTAGCCCAGAACCCGAACGCTCCGCGTTCGATGAACTTATTCGGGCCTTCGTAAATAATGCGCGAATACTGGTTCGAAACGCAGAGGGAAGCTGGAAGTGATACTACAACTATGTTCTTTTGTTGCATTTTGTGTGTCCCTTATTTGCTCGTTGACATGTCTCCCTCTCTCGATCGTGCTATCACCCTTCTTACCCTGCAGTTTAATTCTATACATTTTGACCTGGCGAAAGCGAGGCCCGCGGAGTCTAGATTGACTACAGATGAACCGGAAGCTTCGAGGGCATGGCATCAGGATACGTATCAAAATCAAGGGGCTGGTTCAATTACTAGTAGTATTACAGACCATCGACCTCAACTTGATCACCGTCCTCCAAGTCCGCCTCGGAAATTGGGGTCTCAGGGTCCATATGCTCACCATCAACCACAAGTTGTGGTCCCCTCTTCCCACGGAAACTCTTGCCCTCAGGGTACTTATCCGCGATCCCTGCGCGTTTCAAGAATGCTTTGACAATTGCACCACAACTTGTCGTCGGTCGCACCTTGAGAGTGACGTCTTTCGTAACACCCGACCGTACGACCAACATAAATACGTCGCCGTCATCATCTGCAATCGAATGGGTATCCGACTCGGGTTCACCGTCCTCTGCGCTACCTGGGGGCGAGGAAAATTGGGCGGGTACATCTGCAATCGGTAGAGGGCACTCGTGTCGATGCTCGCGGAGATATTCGAAGGTTGCGAAATTGGAGGCGTCTAGAAGCAGAAGCAAGGAATCAGTCAATCCTGGGTGCTCAAACTTTGACACGAACATACCCATTTGCGCTTCAGCCCAGATTTTCAGGCTATGAGGTGTTGCGGACGCGAATACGCGTGAACCATTATGTGTCAAGACAAGCGATCCTGTGAGAATGCCAGCTGTGTCGGCGATATTATCGAAGAGCGCGTGGAAAGTGTCGTGCTATATATAGAGGACGTCATAAACATTACATAGAACGTGGAGGGAACACTAATACCCTCTTCATTTTGAAGGTCCAATCATCAGCACGACCATCGGTGTTTAGCGGATGGGGCAGCCAGTGTACTTTAATTGTGACAACCTCCGGTCCACCTCTTCTCTCGAGGTCACCGCCACGATTGAGATTGACTTCAGCCCGAACTTCGCGCGCAATAGAAGCGAGATCTTCGTCAAGCACGATAGTGTCAATTGAGTCATCAATATACTCATTTGATGGGGAGTCCGGACGGGGCGAGTTTCCCAACGCCGTGCTGAAGTAGCTTATGAGGGAACCTAATCTGGGGAGTGTTGGCGGGAAAGGCGTACCGAACAACATTTCGAACATTTAGAATCTGTTGCATGGAGAGCTCAGGTGGCGGGGTCAACGATCTTGATCGACTGTGCGGTCGTTTGTTGCCTCTGGGTGCGTTGGAGCTACAATCGACCACCTCTTGAGTAGTAACATCAATGACTTCCGCGTCGCTCTCGTCGTCACTCGCTAGCAAGCTAGTCACAAGGAATTCAAGAGTTAGAGAAAGTAGCCTTCGACGTCTTCGTAACATGGAGTAATGTTTGTCGATCAACTCGAACCCATGTGTGCACACTGCCGCATGGACTCGGCACAGGGACGATCGACTCGCATGAAGGTCTAGCTTGGGTGTGTGACGTGGAGGTGGTGACTTACGTGATATCGGCCTGCCTGGTCCAATCTGGGAGATCACTGTCATCGCGTTGTCTTGCTTTTCGTCGCTTTCTGGGAGTCCCAGAGGAGGCGTCCGAAAGCTCTTCAGCGTCCGAGTTCCTGTCGGAAGATTGGTCGGCCTGTTCTACAATACATATGTCAGTGTTGCTAAGCGTGCATCGACTAAGTAGCCAAACTCGCCCTTTGTCAGATCATCCAGTTTCTTCCAATCCTTGGCGGACCTGTTTCGATTACGGATGAAGAACTCATCTCCTCTGTCCAGTTCCATTTCTCTGTCTGACTTGGCGAGCTGCATCACGGAGGAGGCCGCATGCTGGGCCTGATCACTGGCTTGACGGTTCGCTGGGCGAGGGCGAGGGCGCGGACGAGGACGAGGGGGCATGGCTAAGGGATGGAAGAGTGAAGGAGGGTGTTTCGGAAGTATCGTGGGAATCCTGGACCGCAAGGCCGCAAGAGCTCATCAATGCGTTCAGTGTCTACGCCTTGACGACAACTTATCGTCCTTGTGACGTATCTGCTGCATACCGCAGATAAAAGAAGAAAAAAGAAGGGAGAGACTAATTAGACTGCTTGGTTGACATTATAACAAACAAGACGCGTCATTGACGCGAAGGCGGGACTGTGGCCCGGACAAGCATGTCAGACGCTCCCGTCATCTTCAAGAGAACAAAATTCAAGGCGAATCAGAGGACGAGAGAAGAGCTACAGCAGGATGCGCAAGAACAGCACGTCCAGTCGACCGAAGGCGAGCCATCTCCCAGTGCAGTCGCTTCGAAAATCAGGATCAAAGCCAGACAACGCGTCAAACCCAAGACGTCTTTGAGCTTTGGGGTCGAAGAAGAGGTAAGTTAACACGGCACCAGTTTTTTCAGTCTTCACTGTTGATCACAGGAGGGCAATGATGAAGTCTTCAAAATCAAGAAGTCTAGTCTCAGTCAGAAGTTGACCCTCCAGCAGCGCCCAGCGTCTCCAGGGTGAGACACCGAGGCCCCTACCACAGGTCGATCTCATGCTCACAATTGGTATGCGTTTAGGACCCTTCCATCCAACTTAGATCAAGCCAACATATCTTCTCATACTACCAGGGGTCCTGTCTACGATGAAGCCTACCTGAATGAGCTGAAAGCAAGCACACCTTCGTCTCGTCCCCGCATCCCCGAAGGTGGCGCTGGTGATGATGATACTCTAATAAATTCGGCACCAGGGGATTTGGCTATAGAAAGGCTTGATGATACCGGTAATATGCTCTCTCTATAACCCACTCTTCCGTATTTTCTGTACGCCGATATATCTTTTCCTACAGATACTGGAGTAGCGGCCATACCTTCTCATTCATTCGTCCTTGCTGCCAAAGAGAAGCGCGAGCGCATGCGTGCCACTGGCTCTGCTAATCCTCATTCTGATGATTACATTTCTCTATCATTAACTACGCGTGATGACGAATATCGAGGTCCTCATCCAGAGAGCCGCCTCATGCGTGAGGAGGATGACCTGGGCGAAGGGGATGACGGTGTGTTTCACCAACCAACAATCTTCCCTGTTAATCTGACCGACTTACACTAGATTTTGCCGAGTACACGAGTGCCAAAACACGAATAGCCCTGGGTAAGAAAGGTAGAAAGGTGGAGACGGATAAGCTCCGTGAAGAAATGCAAGACCTCATTGCCGATGCGTTTGTATCCCCTCTTCACCTAAGTAGTTGACTCTGTACTTATTCATAACTTATTCACATTAGGGAAGAGGCTGATGAGGAGACGCACGAATGGGAACGAGCCCAAATGAAGCGAATCGGTTTGAAGCCAGATGAAGACTCTTCTGCTCCTGTTGTGGCACCTGTCTACAAGCCAACTCCGAGTACGCGACACTACGGTATCTGATTTTGGAGCGCACTCTCACGCGGAATTAGTTCCTGCTCCGACAGAGATACCTAGCTTGGAGTCCTCAGTTACGCGTATATCTCAAATTATGACTTCTATGGCAGCTTCGCATGCGCAGAACACAACCTCAGTATCCGCCCTATCTGCGGAACATGTCCGGCTTGACGAACGCGAAACGGAGCTACGAGACATCATCACCAGGGCGGAGGAGAAAAGGAGCTGGTTTGCTGACTTTAGCGAGTGGTTAGAGAGCATCGCCACTTTCCTTGATGAAAAGGTACGGTCTTGAGCGTGCTTTAACACTTCCCACTGTTTGATTCTTCAATCCCAGTTTCCTCGAGTCGAACAACTGGAAGATGAGCATGTTTCCATATTGAAGGAACGTCGAGACATGATCCAAGCACGACGTCGAGCCGAGAATGAGGATGATCTCTCCATGTTCTTGGGGTCCCCACCCACCCTTTCACATACAGGACCAGAAGAACTAGATAAAATGGGACGTGTTATCCCCCATTTGAATGCAGAAGCTACACGAGGCGGTCGACGCACTGCGCGTGCTGCTCGGCATACCTTTCGACAAAGGAATGGTCGTCAAGGTGAAGAAGAGGAAGGCTACTCTACAGATGCTACGCTACCACCTTCCGATGCAGCAGACTATGTCGCTGCACTCCAACAATTGTCTCGTCAACGTGATCAAATCCTATCAGATGTGAAGGTCAGCGAGTTCAAGAACCCTACTCTGGGCATCGGCACAAGATTTGCCGCGTGGCGCGAGCGTTTCGACGATAGCTACATTGGAGCTTGGGGCGGGTTGGGGCTAGTTGGTGCTTGGGAGTTCTGGACACGGCTCGAAATGTTATGCTGGAATCCATTTGAAGTATGTCATACTCAATCAATCGTCAGTCTAATGTAAATTTATCAATGTCGCTCTGTGTTCTAGGACTCGCAAACGTTGGACAGCTTTCATTGGTACGCTGACTTATACGACTATTCCCGACCAACGCAGCCCCATAACGACATGGGAGCACCTGAATTGGGACCAGACGGAGATCTGGTCACGGCTATTATTACGACCGTGGTCCTCCCCCGTTTAAGTGGACTTATCAAAGGAGGTGCCCTTGACCTGTTTTCCGGAAAGGATATCCGGCGCCTAGTTGATTTGGCAGAGGAGATTGAAATCTCCGTTGAAAGGGATAATCATAAGTTTCAGGTGAATGTGGTTGCCCACCAGCCAGATACATTCCTGACGTGAACCGTTCAAGATGTTTTTAAAGACAGTTTCAAGCATATTTCAAGGTGTTGTGAATGATATCATATCTTCACAAGATCCATACCTCGCGCTAGATAACCCGCCTTTCCATCCTAAGGGTATCGCAGCTAGGAAGCGTCTTCTTGCACGCCACACGAAATTGATGATTAATATTATCCGCTGGAGGAAGTATACGGATTCGTTATCTGGCATTGACGAGGTCGTGAAGAATCTCTTACTGAATTGCATTCTACCCGTGGCAAGAAGTGGGTGGGAAGTAGGGGGGGAGGAGTGTGTCCGCAGGGTGAGTTTCTCCTAATCAAGAATGTTGTATCAAGCTGAACATGTCCGTCTAGATCGCTCAGCAGTTACCAAATGAATTAGCCACTTCGCAGATCAAAATCCAATTAGGCATCCTGGAGTCTTGAATGCTTTGTCCTTTCTTGTTTGGGCTGATGTCGAGAGTATCCTATCCATCAGGGGTCACAATGCGGCGGAACTCATAACGGGATGCCCTTCTCACATTGTGATTCCGGGAGCTTTCGAGACAGCGATAATTGAAGCTTTACTGACCCGCCCGCCCTCCGTAATCTAGGAAGTACCGCGTGGTGAGGCTCGTTCCGCTGTCAGACACTACCCTTCGTTCCATGCTATGACAATGCCCTGTTAAAGGCCTTTACATGCTTAAGTAGATTAGTGAAGACCAGAGGCCATGCCATGGCTGGTCCGTACTAATCGTGGGTTGCGTGCTTAGGCCGATCCCTCGTGTTATGGAATTTTTCGATCCAGCGGGTAAAGTTGCACAAGCGCCGATTCCGACCCTCTCATGCATGGTGGCGTTGAACGTGGAACGCTAAACAAGTGCTCGATTTTCTTGCGCTCCATGGGATTGATCGTAGGATTGATGGAGTGCATTTGTGACTATCATTCGTGTACAGAGCTCCGAGCGGAGAAAGATATAAGCCTAAATTACGGACTAATACATTGTCAACTCGACCAGGTCGATTCATTCGTAACCTTTCGGGGCAATTGCTTCTTTTTACCTCCGAACTTCGCTACTTAACTCTTAAATCTAGCCACGGGGCCCCAGGCCCAGGCTCTCAGAATAGCGCATCGCTATCCGATGACGAGAACCCAATCCAGAAAAGCCCCATGACCATGACGATTTAGTCCGCATTCGCAGCGAGCCTTGGCATTGAACCCACGGCGCTTTTTGGAAGCCCACGAGTGAAAGCCGCGGCGCCGGGCTTGACACAACGCAAGATCCACGAGCTCACGCCACTAAAAGGAAGCACGTGAAATGCCGACTTTGAATGAACCTGCACGCTTCTGTTACTTCCAGTATGATGCGCCCTAGCAGAACATGGCGAACGCCGAGCATCTTGGGCGTTGGGATGTTAACGTGGCGGGCGATATACGCGCATGGGTTCGTAATTCAAGACTTGTTGACTTCATCTGGCCAACGAAGCATGCGCACGACAGAACGTGCTCATGGGCTGCACTAGTCTTTATGTCCTCGTGAGCCCTTATCACCGCACCTACCCTGCGCAACATTTTCATTTGACACCCCCTGAATGGCGTGTCACGTATCAATTCAATATTTCCTATTGCCAGCGCGCAATGGGTGGGAATTGAGATGGTCTGTCTGGGGCAGTTCCTTTCCACGGGTTTCACTTTCTTTTGAGTTTTACTCGTCCGACCGACGAACGTAGCTCTAGCCGCCCATATTCAGCGAACTCGGTGTCACCCTTTTCGAGACCTACTCGGAACAGAACAACGAGGTGCCTCATTGCCCCTTTGCTAATTCGCGACGTAATGACACCTTCGGAAGCTTATGGTCTATTGGAACCTGAGGGTCGGCTAGGCTACTTGAATGAACTGGGCCAAACGAGGAGCAAATTGGATTCTGATTCATACTGGAGCATTCCCGTAATCCCCCTCATCTGAGGTGTAATCCCAGATCGCACGGAGATACTGCTTCCAAGTTTCTGAATAAAAAGGCGGGTGGGGGAATGCTTCCTCCTCACTCTCTTAGCGTTTTCTGCATTCCTACCTTTATTCTCTATACCATACACTTTCTCAGTCGAACCACCTGTTAGGATGTCTTCAGAGCACGCTTCCCCTGGGAGGCCAGGTCATCGCCATAGCTCAAGTGGGGATAACTCAAAATACGAAGATGCAAGGCGTGGCGGACATGGGTCCTCTGAAAATTTCCGCGCGCGTGAGGTTTATCTCGCTCAGTACCCGAACACCTGGGCAATGATACGGTCGGTCATCGGCAGTAGATGTTGATTACAAACGCTGATGTTACTTTGCAGCGACGTGATACGCGAGCCTGCTGCTGAAATGCTCGGCACTATGCTTCTGACTCTTATAGGTAATGGTGGTAACTGCCAGGTCGTGCTGAGCGCGAACACTGGAGTTGCCTCATCCCCGAAGGGAGATTATCTTTCCCTGGCCATTGGATGGGCTTGCAGTTCGTCAACTCCTATTTTTCATCCAACATCTGATCACGAAACGTGGACACAGGTGTGTCCCTGGGTGCCTGGGTCAGTGGGGGTGTCTCTGGCGGCCACGTGAACCCCGTGGTATGCCCTTTGCCCCGGGTTATCCCTTGCTCGTCTTGAATCACAAATCATGCAGGTGACTCTATGCATGGCTGTCTTCAGGGGCTTCCCGTGGCGGAAGGTGCCTGGATATGTTCTCGGGCAAATCATTGGCGCTTGGCTCGGAGCGATTATGGTCTTTGGGAATTACTTTCATGCCATCGACATCGTCGAGGGCGGGAAAGGTACACGCTCCCTCAAGACCGCCTCCCTCTTCGGCACCTATGCGGTACGTTTCACGTAGTCGCTGCGTAATTGTCTCACCCATTCCGTAGCTTGACTACATGCCTTCCTCAAACTGTTTCTTTGACGAGGTGAGCGCCCGGCCAGGGAGAAATCACAGGTCGCATGACTGATAGGGGCCAGTTCATTGGCGCCTTTATCCTATTGTTAGTCGTGTTCGCAGTCACTGACAAGAGAAACTCTCCTCCGGCTGGTCTCATTCCACTGGTCGTGTTTGTCACCATCCTTGGTATTGCCGTAGCATTTGGAATGCAGACAGGCACGTTATCTTTCCCCATATCTGCCCCTTACTAATAGTTTGTGTGATAGGATTCGCTATCAATCCTGCGCGTGACCTGGGTCCTCGCATCATGACCGCAATGGTCGGCTACGGACGGAAAGGTACTGCTATTCCATCCCGTTCAGTCCCTGTTGCTCATCCGTTCTTTCTACCGCAGTGTTCGACTACCGTGGTCAGTACTGGATCTGGTCACCTCTTCTGGGCTCCGTTTGTGGCGGGCTGGTAGCCTCGTTTCTGTATGATGCCCTCATCTACGTGGGTCCAGAGAGTCCTTTTAATGCCCCGTGAGTAACCTCGCCCCCATGCCATGCCTTTTGGGCTTTGACACCATTTTCAGTAACGAGTCTGTCCGTCGTCAGCTGGCGCATCAAAAGAATACGTCCCGACCTTCCGGCTCCAACTTGGAATTTGATGTTCAGGCTGCCGCCTGAGAGTTCCTTTTCTCCTTGCTTCTCTTTGTCCTTCCTGAGGATGTGTAACTGTTTCTCGGTTCGGAAGTATTATGTTCTTGATGTTTCCCACGATATTTACCAGAAAGAAGAGAGAAAATGATTAGATAATCATAATGTAGTATCTGTCATGTCATGAATGAAACGGTTTGGTCCCACTCGCCATGTCTTCAAGCAGGCGTTCGTCCTCTAGCTCGATAGCCGGCCCATCATCTCCCCTCATTAGTCCACACTCTTCTCCTGAGTTGGTCCTCGTCAACGATGCAGATACCGATGCCCCAAACGAGGAGCTGGATTTTTCCAGCGACGACGAACTTCCTGACGATTTTGCTGCGCAATCCGACCGCGTTAACGCCTCTATCATCCCTCCCCTCCCCCCAATACTCATTCTCCTCTATCTCTCTATCCCTTATCTGAAACTTGGACCGATGTTCCTGCCAACCAGTGACACCCCGCTTTCTCAATCCTTACCTACTTTGCTTGTATGCGCTGCTTTTGCCGCATCCACCCGAGAACTGTGGTATCTGCTTGCAAGATATCTTCGAAAGATGGACATTGAGGATGTTATTTTGGAGGTCTTTGCGCGAGGTTCAGACAAGACACGTAGGAGACTTCTACTCCGCACCGTCGTGAGAATGGGCACCCTCACTATGCGGGTTCTGTTGGCATCGGTATCCCTTCGTGGTTCGCATATTTCTCCCCCTTCCTTGCTCCCCCGAGGGCTCATCTATCGTAGTCTCTGTGGATGCACTCATTCCTCTCGTCCCCGTACGCTTCCTCCCTGTTGCTCGATGGCTCCTCACGGCCACTCTTGCTCTCGCCATGCTTCCCTTCTACGCAGCACACTCCCTAGCTGCGAAGAGGATTATATATGCAACTTGGGCGTCGTTTTTAGCTTACTTGACATGGGTGGGAGCGGTATCCTTTGCCCACGTAAAGGGGACATTGTCTACCGATCTTCATTGGGAGAAGCCCGGTGCCCTTTGGCAGGGAATCAGTTGAGTGTGCACCCGCGTCTCCGTTGCAGTGCGTTTTTTTTTACCAGAACCAATAGCATCGACGGCATTTGTCTTCTCGTCATCGTGGACTATTCCTCTTTATGCGTCTCTCCGGGGTTCGATGCCCTCCATAGTCATCAAGCGACGACGACGTCGTTCCTTCAGGACGTTGATCGCTGCCAGTGTCGCAATAGCCGTTGTACTTGTACTCCCTTTATGTGTGTTTGCGTCATCTTCTAGCGAACCCGTGAGTTTCTCTCAGTCCCTCTTAAATCTGAGGTTCACCAATCTGAAATATAGAACACTTCGGGGCAAGGAGCAATCACACTCATATCTATATCAAGTGCAGCTAACCTCATACTAACTATTCCTGCGATACTCATCACTATCCCACCTACCCCCTTACCGTATGCGATTCGCCATACAAGTCCAACTATATCTAAAATTATCATATATATGGCCACCATTGCACTTTCAGTATTGCCGAGGACGGCAACTGTTGTTCTTGGTGATCTCTTGCTTGTTCTTTCGTTGTTGAGCACATACGTCCTTCCTGGTAAGCCTTCCCGACGAATTTCTGCAGCACATGGTTTATTTAATCGCCCCTCTCTTTAGCTATCCTGCACATATCGGTACATTATTTCAAGCAGCCTTTATCTATCGTACTACCTACCTCAGTAACACGTACCGGAGATGGTGAAGGTGATGAGCTTCTACAGCGCAAAGAACGTAGCCTCCAGCGAAGGAGGCTTGGCCGTCGTCTTGTTTGGGACGCCGTTTCATGGGCTTCTGTTTTTCTACTTGGGGTTGGTGGATTTACGTGGGCTGTTGGGAGGATTTTAAGGAAGTGGTAGGTGGCGGTACTGGATGCTTTACTATACTTAGCCTCTTTTCATTTCGTATGCTTACATCGGCGGCAGCTGTAGCTATATGAGCAGAGCACTGTTAACCGTTCATCTTTACCTTGCTGTAATCTAGTGCGGGGTTGAAGAGCTTGATGAGCGCTGAGCACGTGAGTTAGAGTAGAGTTTGATCAGCATCGAACTTTGGACACCACTACGGTATATATGTCCTCACGTTCTGGGCAATCAGCAACGCCAAGTTCTGAACGTGGGGAATCGCGACCGCCGGCAGAGGAGTGGCAGCTGCGGTTCCTTTGGGAGCTGCACGAGAAACAGCCTCGTCCCACCGTCGAGCAGAAGAGGCTGCTAGCGAGTCAGACAGGACTGTGAGTGGCCTGCGGTTTTCGAGAGTTGGCAGGGATGGGAATCCTGATGCGATCGCA
Source organism: Russula compacta (assembly GCA_022376555.1). Classification (NCBI taxonomy): domain Eukaryota; kingdom Fungi; phylum Basidiomycota; class Agaricomycetes; order Russulales; family Russulaceae; genus Russula; species Russula compacta. Next base: position 251,214 of record WTXH01000004.1, read on the forward strand.
GTGACGTCAAGTGGATAGCCAGGTGGTTCAAGCGAGTTAACAGCGCTTCCAAGGGTAAGCCTCGGAACATGGTCGGTCGTGCTCTTTCCAGGTCCCAGGCTGCAGCCGCCACGGCGACGACCAAAGGTGCTGCCGACGGGTTGGATTCTGTGGAGTCGGCGAACCTGGCGGAACTACCCTCGTCTGGTGCCTCTCCTAGTCTGTCCTACGCCGGGGAACGTGCGTTTCTGACCTCTCGCTCCGGCGTTGTCTCTGATGGCGTGAATGTGAAATCTGCTACTGGTCATCATCATCACACCCGCCCGTGTTCCTGGGAACTCGAGCACCGTCCCGCTGTGGCCGTCTCCGACTTGCAAGCGAACCGCGAACGCCTCGTATTCTACCCACAGCCTGATTCGTCATCGCAGGGGGGCACACACCCGGCCCTTACACGGTCGCAGCATCCGGACTTCGTCGCAGCGCACTCTCAGCGGATTCTTGAGAACATAGCTGACCCCGTTTTTTTTTCGTCTCCCTTTCGGCGTGGTGGTGCCTCGTCTCCCGGCGGCACCAGCATGGATGTGCAATCGGCCGGTGATCATGCTTCGCGCGGCTCTTCGCAGACTCGTCAATTTCACCTGAATCTTGTCTCCGAGTCTTCCGTTCTTCCCACATATGCGGAACTTGGACAACATCCCCGGCGGGACTTGGGTCCTCTGGCGGCGGCGGCACGCACGCACGCATCAGACCTCTCGCTGGCCGATCTCGTCGCGCCACAGCTTGGGCCATCTCCCGCCCTACTTCCGAGCATATACTGGTTCCTGTTCGACGTGGATCAAGACTCTGTTGACTGGCGCAGGGATGTGTCTCGTTCCCCGCCGTCTAAAACGCTGTCAGGCGACGCCGGAAGCATGACGGCGCCACATGTCGCCGTCACCCCCACACCTGTCTCGTTCTTGGCCAAATGGGAAGACATGCTCGCGCTGGAGCGCCAGATTCGATCATCTCACAACGCGAACGTGCCGCCGCAGTCGAGACAGGCTCGGGCTCAGGCTCAGACTCAGACTCAGACTCAGACTCAGACGGTGGAAGCTAAGCGAGCAAGCTGCGAAGTGTCCCCGACAATATCAGGTATGAGAGATTTTTGACTTTCCGCCCTTCCCCCCCCCTCTCCCCTCCCCGCGGCTTTTTTCCATGCATGCAGAGCGCTTATGTGTTGTCAAGCCGATCACATTCCCCGTTGTCCCGACCGATCTCGTTGTGCAGATGAGCAAGGGTTCAGCCCTAGTGGCTCCCTATCGGGAATTTTCGGGGAGCGGTCGTGCGAGGAAGACATTCCGGGTTCGTCCGAGCTCCGGTCACATGCGGGAGTCGAGTGAGCACGACTGCTACCCTACCGGTAAAAGGACTCCACCTCCCAGGAACCGTTGGGACAAGCCATATCCTTGAATCCACAATCGTTTAATGTCCCTCTCTGCCAATTGTGGGACCGTATCATAAAAAGTGCATCGTTTGTATACCCTCATGAATTAGAACCCGTACAATAACTTGCATAAAAAAATTGTAGTCCCGAAGTCTTGTGCACCGCAGGGTTACTTGTCTCTTAAAAGCCTTCTCTGCAAGGCAGACAACGGTACGTCTGGCCATGGTGGTGGGGTAGTACTACTGTGTCTGTCATGAGCTACGTGTACTCGCAGTCACAAATTTCATAGACGTGTGTTATGTTTCATTTGGAAAGCGTCGTCCAAGGATAAATCTATGTAACCCTGCTCCTGATGTGGAGAATAAACATAATTCATGTCCGACCTGTGTGATCGCTAGTGAAGTGATCCGCTCTTCGAACTTCACTCCAAAGGGCGAAGCGCCCATATCTACAGCATCCAGTCGGTGACCAGGTACCTCCAGGGTGAGAGCTGGAGAAGCAGATGTATGTAGCTGCGACAGTGGCTCCCCAGTGACGAGGGACCATCCCCGGATGAAATTGTCAAGGCCGGCGGCAAAGAAATAGTCCTGAGATGGGGTGACGGCATGGGGCTGGGGGAAGAAGTGTGAATATGAAAAGAGCTCCAAATTTTTTTTCTGAAACGAAGCGTAGCATACGAGGTTAGGCTGGTACGAGTTGACATTCCCGACGAGCGCCAAGAGTGGTCGTGCTTCGTGCGGAAAGCGAATATCGAATATCTCGATCTGATCTCGCACCGGGATGAGTTTTTCACATGGAGGCCGCCAGGAGAAAGTAAGAAAACGTACGGCACCGCGTATGGTACTGACCAGTAGTTGGCAGTCCTTGATGATATTTAGATATGTGATGGAATTCGAATGCTTGGCGAATGCTTCGCCGAGAAGAGTCTGCCCTGGAGCTCGTGTACGAGTGTCGAAGCGTCTGATGAAGCCGTTGCGAGAGCCGGTGTATACGAGGCACTGATTGACATCGAAGTCGGGTGTAGCGAGTTTTTCATGAGACGCATAGGCTTACCTCCTCCTGGTGCAATGCAAAGACATCACTTTGTGTCTCTAAGCACCGGGTATCTGACAAGCTCTCAATATCTTGGATGAGCAGGGCGCGCTGTCGTACACCTGGGACCTCCCATGAGTTTTCTGGAGGGACTGCTAGAGGCAAGAAGGTCCTTGTCACCTAGAACAAGACTACGGTCTCGCAAATGGCTCGTCCAGATGTCACACCCTAGATTGGGCGAAAGAGATGCCTTCAGCGTCCTTCGACATGCGTCAGGGAGGGTGCTCCACCAATGGTATTTTCAGAATCTCACTGGGTTGAGGGCAAGTCATGCATGAGTATAGTCGAGTTGAATGAGGTCGCGCTGCGCTCCGGTGAGTCCTTGGCCCCGGTAGAACAGAAAAATTACACGCTCACACCCATCGGGGTCCTGAAGAACGAATGGAAGAGATCTGTGGGTCGAAGAAGGAAGAATGGAAATGGTATAACTTCTGGCTGTTCAGAAAAGACTTGTGAACGTACTGGAGATTCGAGGCGGTATCCTCGGGTCCATGAATGTTGCAGCACATGACTTGGTATTGACAAAAGATTTCCGCAAGGGGAAGGATCAAATGTATGTAGGATGCCATAGCTGTCACCAGCAACGGACCATACGTGACCATCATAATTTCCAGCCTGTGCGTTGTGGAAGTCACGATGATGTAAAATTTCTCGGAAGTCGAGAGCGCACAGAAAACGCTGTGACGGTCTGGCCAGTGAACACAGGAATAGGAATAGCCTGATATGCCGTTGAGGCCTCGAGCTGAGCCGTCATCATCTGGCTGACGGATCCGAGCAGTAAGAATCGGGATAGTCAGTTACCAAAGAGAGTAGCGACGCAACTGGATGGCGGCGATTCTCTGCCTAGGACAAGTCGTAAGACGCAACCGCTGCAAAGCATGCCAAGCGCCTGAGGATCGCCGACGCGTCTGTGGAACTGGCGTCGATGATGAGGACGACGCCGCATCCGAGGTGGGCGGATGAGTAGCTGGAGACCGAGGCTCAGGAGGACAAGATTTCTCGTCTTTTCTTGAAGACGAAGGGAAGTAGCGATTCTTCTCCGCGTCGAAATAGAATCCAGGCAATTCTCTAGACATTTTCAGGACGCAGAGCGGCCGTAGACTTCGGAGATAGACTCGAAGGGTGGTGGGTGAGCCTTCGCGGTGCCAGCAGGCCGCAAAGATGTCCCGTGATGTGAACCTTTTGTTCGTTTTCGGATCTCGGGTTGGAAAAAACAGATCGGCAAAGAGCAAGTTGCACGAGTTACGTATCGCTCTTATGCTTTTCAATGCTGTACTTACCGAAGTGTGGTATGATGGGGATCAGCGGACTACTTAGTTCTCAACAGCAATAGCACTCGTGGAATACGATCGGATTTATTGCGCGCTCCCCAAATAAAGATACTCACGCGTTTAGCGCTGTAGACAATATCACTTATTTTCAAAATGAGAGGAGGCCGGATGAAGTACTAATCAAGCCCAGGGGTGGAGCTCCTCACACTAGTGTCAGAAAGGCACTACAAGGAAACGATAGCCCTGGTAAACCATTGAGGATTTACTTCCTCGGCTGTTCGGATCCTTGATTCATAATCAACATCGTTTAGACGCGTTTTCCGAGGACGAACACCATACAGTAGCCATCAGTAGTTGAGTTGCAACGAGCGCGGTCGTGTGCGGCATTGGCCGAGCAGGCGTTGACGTAAATGGAGGTGAAATACCGCACATCATGGATCACGGATTGCATCACGCATTTAGAGCTTCAATAGACGATGAATTCAGCGCCGATATACGTAGCGGGCGGCGGCGTAAATTAGGCTCCGCATGACAGTGACAAGGCATTGATAGACAGATGAAGAGCGTGAATGCTCAGAAAGAGAGCGCAGTGAGACGGGCGGTGCAGTGTGGTTGCTTGGCTACGCGCGCCAAGGAAGCGGAACCAAACAACTTCTTCTCTTCATCCAGGGCCACCATATCTGCATAGATATCCTCTTTTCCTTGCCTTTCGCCTACCGCGGACATGCACATTCAATTACCCCTCCAGGATACTGCGTATGTCATACGTGATTTATATTGTCTGCTTAGTTTTCAACTCTGTCCATCTGATCAGTCCCGAGCCTTTGCTCGCTCAAAACGCGATACATCTCCATCACAATCATCCCTTCCACGAATCCTGTAATTCCACTCACAACTGGCAGTTTTCCATCTGCGCTCTGGGCACCCATTGTCTCGTACGTACTTTTTCTCCTTTTATTGGACCAACAATCGCCCTTTCGTCTTGCCCTCGTCCCTCCCCAAGGACCTCGGCGCTTCACATTTCTCCATTACGCTCCATGCAAAATTTAAAGCGCCCTTTACGCGTCTGGCTTGTCGCCTTTGCCCCACGAATGTGTTTTCGAACATCCCACGCGTTTGTTGACTCACCAATACTTCTTTTTCCAGTCCTCTCCTTCATACATATCCTCCCCGCCTGCATCCCCATCTCCATCAGACACGTCGACTTCCGAATTCGATGCAAGTATCTCCTGCCTAGACTCTGAACAAGACTACCTATCATATACCCCAAAACATAACAGGATGCCAAAGAGGCGCACCTCTTTACAGTCTATACTTATACCCCCCTTTCTATCATCTCCACTTTCCAGCACCTCCGAGTCCTCTCGATCCTCCACGCGAGTACGCTCACCATCAACCTCCTCTCACCCACCTCCTCATGGTCCCCCGTCTTCTGTGCACCCTCCTGAGGCCGCTTCTTTGGAATCATCGCGAATTTCCCCTCCTCCCGATTTCTTACTCGACGATGACCCGTTCGCGAATTATTCTGGTGCACGTCCGTTACCGTCTTACCATGGCAATTCAACTTCTGCACACTCGAGGCGAACGTCCATCAGGCAACCGCGCTCGCCTTTGGCGACTGAACCCTGCCCTAGTCCATCACCATTCCACTCTTCTTCCTCACCCGTGCCCATCCCGTGTAGCCGGTCGGCTTCCAGCCCCTCTAGGATATCTCCTCCAACCCCACCTGTCAGTGGCCGGCAACTTCGCCCCGCATATACGCGACCAGCATTCGCTCCGCGTCCGTCACTTCCGTCTTTGCACACCCTTGCTCAATCAGACTTCGTTTACCCAATCAAAGTACGTAACATTTTTTCCTCTCAATCGTCTCGGTGATTAACACGCGTCCTAGGCACGAAAAGGCACGCTCGGCGCACGTCTTCCCCTCGAACCTTGGGACGTCATCGCCGGAGGGGAAGCTGTGACTGAGGATGCGCCGTCCTTTCAGGATCTTGACCACCTCCATCCTTCCGACTCCCCGCTCGGCCCGGAGCCATTTATCGGTGGGAATGAAGATATCCATACTGGTGACACCCACGCCGATATGGCTAATGCATGGAGGTGCGAGGACGCCCACGCTCTGGGCGGCGAGTCATCGTGCCTTCAGTCTCCCATCTCCCTCGAGCTTGGTCCAGAGGAAACCCCTCACATGTTTGCCTCGTTGTTTGATGTCCTCTCGAGTTTCTCCTCGCCTTCGTTGTCTCGTTCTCCCTCGGCGTCTTCCTCTTCCTCCGTGCCTGTCCTTTCCCCTGATCTCCAGACGCAATGGGGTGGTGACTCGCCCTCACGGAGTCCAAACCGGTCCTCGTCTGATGAATCTGTGCCTGCTGACTTCAGTTTGGACGATGACGTATATCCACCATCTGCGACATTCGAACCTGACGATTGGCACCCGCAAAGTATCGACTTACTTTCGATGCCAGGAAGCTTTTCGGCAGTTGAAGACTTTCAACCGGGTACCTCCGCCGGAACCATACGTCCCCCAGTTAATTCGATAGCTTCCGGTGGCGTTTCTACTGCTTCTGACGAGGATTCATTGTCAAATTACGGCGATTATGCTACTCCAGAATTTCATGAGGCAGACATTTTTGACCAACATTCTCAAAATGTCGAAGAGGTCGTCCATGGCGATGACCACAATACTCGTAATAATCGACGGGACGAAGATCTCGACGGGCGTCAGTCATCCAATGGGCGTGGGAATGGTATCCAAGATTGGCGACAGGTCAGCGCTAGTGAAACTCACGGCAATGGGCATGGTTTTGCAGGTGAGGGTCGTCGAGGTGGAGGAGACGATGATCGCAGAAAAGACAAACGCGATTGGAGGGCCCCCTCAGCATTTTCTACTCCCAGTTCTACTCCCAGTGATACAGAAAGCGAAGGGAGTGAAGAGGAAGGCACGCGGCACCCTATGCAGCAGTCACATTCAGATGCTCCAGGGGAAGTCTCAACGTCGGGAGATGATGACGTTCCCCTAGCGCAAAGGATTCCTACAGCATTACGTGCTCAGCGCACGATCCGGAAGCAGGTCCGCGATGAAAAAGACGAACGTAGGAGACTGCGTGCCTTGCAACGCCAACAACAGAAGCAGCAGCGACCTCCAAACCAAACATTGCTAGATGAAGAACCACGGCCCCATCCACAGGTGGGCTCGATTCCCCCGCAGGAACTCAGCCAACCCACACCCTCATCTTCACACGCAACTCGTCCACGCACTAAAACGCTTCCCAGCAACACTTCCCGGCCAGTTGCCGCTGAGGATCTCGCAAGACGGCTAAGGGACATCCAAGAATTGAATGCATTAACCACGTCCTTTCTAAATAGGCACCAACATTCCCCATCAGATCAACCTGGGCAACGATCTGGGGACCATGCACGTATTCCGAATATAGGTATCCAAGACAAACCTCTCCGACCCATGCGGTCATTTCATCGTCCAAGCCCAACTGATGCCGCTCGGGAGCAACCTATGCCTATGCCTCTCTTAGCCCATGACACGCATTGGCTTGGCCGTAGTGCAACTACCGCCTCGCGCCCTGGCAGACACCATGACCACTCTGAGATATCCGCCCGTACTACAGGTTCGCTAAACAACTCTACTAGGCGTCCCCGAACAAGTGACGGTGGTCATCGGCCCTCGGCGGCTTCCCTGCACCCATCCGCTTTCCAGCACGTAGCTGCCCTACGTACTTCCCCAGATATCCCGGAGCCCTCTCTTCTCACCCAAGCCGTTTCGAGGGAAACAAGACAAGTTTCGTGGCAGCAGCGAGTATTCATTGTAGATCTACAACGATTCAACACGCTTACGATGAGTCCGACGACTACCGCAAAGGACGTGATAGATGGCTTGGAACTACAAGGCCAATTGGCCGACTGGGCAGGCGTTGGTGGATGGATGCTATATGAAGTTTCTCAGGATTTTGGCATGGGTGAGTGCTGTTCTCAATTGACGAAGTTTTCGTACCTTATTGATGCGCTGACACATCGTAGAGAGACCAATCCGGCATTTTGAGGTTGTATCAGAGGTTATCAACTCATGGGACAAGAACAAAAGTGTCAATCTTCTAGTTGCAAAGAAAACACCACTGGCGGCTCTTCTACATCCCTCTGTAGGGTTTATTCATGTATCGTGACAAAGACGACGCTGATTCCTTCCTCGGTAGGCCATGCCATCCAGCTCGCCTGTATTTAGTACCTATGTTGAGTGGGAGAGCAAGCCTCGGAAGTGGTCTAAAAGATGGCTTGAATTGCGAGAGCAAGGGCTTTGGCTCTCCAAAAAGGACAATGTGATTACCCAGTTTCTGATATCGTATGGATAGACTGAATAACTCTTTGCTGCAGGGAAAAGACGAAATGTTCCTCTGTTCTCTAGCCAATTTTGATGCATATGTGGTCACAAGAATACATAAATCCCCGAAGCCCTATGTCTTTGCCGTGAAGTCCACCGATAATCTTACCTTCTTTGAAAATGCAGCGGATTATGTTCACGTATTCTGTTGCTCGGAGAATGATGGGAAAAGGTGGCTGGAGAACGTCCTTCTGGCCCGAGTGAGTGATGAGTCATGCCCGTGGATAACTAGGCTGTATCCCAACTTACTCTACGTTTACAGTCCTACTTTATCAACCAGGAACGCAACACGATCTCAGTAGGGGCTCTCTCCAGCTCAGGTGGCTCAGGTGGAGCATTAGGCAAAGCTCTCTCGCGCTCAAGTACCCGGAAGGGAGCACGCAACCCACAGCAGCCGCTGGTAAATGTTTCCTCACCTGCCTCAGCAGCAGCAACGACCACACAGGCGTACGCTTTCGAACCTGGATCGCTGCTAGCTAAGCGATGATCACTTTGCCCATCTTTTATCTTTCAGTATTATCTATCCCACTGTTTCAGACCACAGTCTTGAACTTCCCCGCACTCGCTTGTATACTTCTCGGATACTGGTTGTCACTCATTATGTTCCCTCATTAGAGCAAATCGTCCCTCGAACCTTTGTATCTGTATCTGCGGATTCTCAATCGTGTATCTCCTTATGTTCTAAAGCTGTCTTGATTTGGAAAATTATTCAGTATTTCAGCGTATTACAGTGACGAGCAATGTATATACAAGGTGAAAGGTGAGGTAAGAGCAGAAGAGACTCAGTCTTCCACTTTCTTCTGCTTCTTCCTTGCTGGTTCATCCCCTTCTCCCTTCGGGGCTTTGGTGACCGGTTTTGGTTTCGGTTTCGGCTTGGGATTGGGCGCAGGCCTCTCGGGCTCAGAGTCAACCTCCATCGGGTCATCCGTATTGTTACCCTTTGACCTTGACACAGCTTTCTTCGGCTTCTCGTCGTTATCCTCCCCCTCGCCGCCACCATCCACCTTTTTCTTCTTCTTAGTGGGTACCTTGTCGTTATCTTCCCCCTCGCCGCCACCGTCCACCTTTTTCTTCTTCTTAGTGGGTGCCTTGTCGCCGTCCTTGGCCGACGCTTTCGCCTTAGCCTTCTTTTTCGGCCCCTTCCTCATCATGTCGCGGTCGCCGGACGCGTCAGACGCAGTGGCGCCGCCCTCCGAGTCTGAGCTTGACTCTGTCGGGGAACCTTCATCTGAAGAAGACGCTCGGAAGTCCTCGTCTGTATATTATTTATTGTGTCAGTAGATGGGGGAACAGTGGGTGAGTGGTTTTTTTTTTTGGCTTACCGTCTTCGCTGTCGTCATCATCATTATCGCCGGTCCGCCTTACACGCGGCTCCTCGTCGTCGTCGCTGGCGACGCTCTGCATCTCCTCGTCCGATTCGTCTCCGGCCGCGGCAAGCAGCAGGTCGCCATCTGGCACCATCTCGTTCTTCACCCGCACCTTCTTATCCTTGAGATACGCGTCCGTAGGCTCGTGCTCCTCCTTGTTGATCGACGTGAAGGTGTATTCGGGTCCATGCTTCGTGATGATCTGCATGTCGAACGTGCGCGCGGTGGCGATGCCGGCCCCAAGGCGGGAAAAGACGACTTGGTGGATATCGGAGATTTCGATGAGCACAGGTTGCTTTGACACGAAGAAGATGAACTTTTCGAGCATGAAGAGATCGCCTTGCACGGCTTTCAGATTTGCTTTGAGGCCCGGATGCCCATTTCGGCTACGTTGTATAGAATATCAACCTCAGGCAGTCCTTTGGCAGGTGGAAGGGAGACTTACCTTTGGAAGGTGCCAGCGCTAATAATTTTCTTCTTTGATAGTGCACGGAAGACGCTCGACACGACCTCGAAGGTAGGGTCCTCATAGTGCTTCTTTAACCGGTCGAATTTTGCGATCTCCTCTCTAACAGCCGCGGTTAACCATAAGTCACACCGGGTGGAAATTAAGGAACACGAACTCGCTCATGTTCAGTTCAGCAGTGATCTCCTCCTCACGACTGAACTGCATAACCAGATACTGGTAACGGGTCTGACCCTGTCGGATTGGGATATTGAGGCCAAGCTTGGGAGCAGATGTCAGCATGGACACTCGATGTAAGCGTTCACTGGGCGTACGATAAAGAGGATGTGCAGGTCATCTTTGGGTAGAAGGAATAGTCTTGATATGCTCGTATACACGATCTTGTAATCATACGTCTTCCCGCGTAGACGCAAAAAGTCCGGGAACATGTCGACGTCGTAGCGACCCCTAGGGGTCAGGACGAGGACCTCCTCGAAGCTTAGGATGATATCGCCTGAGACATGGCCGAGTTCGGCCTTGTCTTTGATGGCGTCATGGAACGCCTGTGCAGCGCTCACGTCGTCGCCACCGTCGTCTTCAGCTTCGGACTTGTTTGAGCCCGCATCTGAACCCCGTGTACGCATACTTTGACCAGGCACAAAGAAACGTATCTCAACCATCTCATCGGGTTGACCTTTTGACGGCTTTTTACCAGCAGAGTCGGATGGTGTCATAAACTCAAGAGAGACCTCGGTGCGTCCAGCGATGTTCGAATTGGCAACATACTGCAGGGGAAGCTCAAAAGATGTTTTGTTGCCAACAACGAAGGCCAGCTCATCGCCTATTAGGGGCGTAGCTGAGTGTCCGGAGCTGGCCCTGATAACAGCGGCAAGGGTGCACACCTCGGAAGTCAGTCACTCCCCAGTTCCAACCTCTGAATGAGACGTCCTCCGTTTCCAGTGTAACGCTAAAATGCTGCTTCAACAAGCTAGCAAGCTTATCGTGATCCTGAATGCTAATAGTCAAACGAGAACCATGAATCGAAGCCGTGCGTAAGGCCTCACATCACGTTCGAAGCCGTCGAAAACCTCCCTGCGGCGATCCTTCATGCCCACGCGGAGCTGAAAGCCCCTCGCCACACGAAGCCACCGAACCCATTTGATGTCTCCTGACGACATGGCAACGACATTTTCGGCGTCCTCTCCTCTCCAAGCCATGCCGCTGGATGCTATACGGAATTCTAGTAAAAAGATGAGGCTGGAGCTGTTACGGGAGTGGCGATGGATAACGCACTTCCTGGCTCTGTTGAGACTCCATGGTATACCCTGTCGAATTGGGTTGTCATTTTGGTGCAAAGCAAGCTGAGCGATGGATATTAGCCCGAGTGGCGAGTCTAAGCCTGAGCCTGAGCCTGAGAGACGCGTGTGAAGAACACGCTCACGCGTCTCGTCCCTCGTCCTTCACCTCGACTCAGCCGAATCGTATGCATGGACAGTCTTGAAGAGCTCTCCCGTAACACTCAAGAGCGAACTTTCTGCAAATGGTGCAGCGCACCTTTATGCTCAACGTCTGTGGTTTTTATGAGGCTATCCCAGGCTCAACACCAAGCTTGAGACAAATGGTTACCCCCCGATGACCTCCCTCGTGAAGGACCTTTCAGATGGTGTCAGACTCATACAGCTCATGGTGCGTCTTCCAATCTGCTCCCTGCTTTTATCCTCGACTGACAATGTTGGTCCCTGGCCAGGAGATCATGGGTATGTTGCACCCACAGTCTTCGAGTCTTCGATCCTCTAAACCGACGCGCCCCATGCCCAGGCGATACTTCCCTTGGACGCTACAACAGAAATCCACGCATGCGTGTGCAGAAAGCAGAGAACGTGAACAAAGCACTAGAGTTTATCACGTCTCGTGGTGTCAAATTGACTAACATAGGTCCCGAAGGTAACTCCTGGTGTTTCAATTATAGTTTTTTTTTTCACTCAGTCACACGCAGATATCATCGATGGTAATCTCAAGCTCATCCTCGGCATGATCTGGACGCTTGTCCTACGATTCACGATAGCCGATATCAAGTACGATGTTTTCCTAGAGTTGCCCGTGTTTTGTTGTGGATGAGCTAATCGCACTCGTACCCTCAAGTGAAGAAGGCCTCTCCGCCAAAGAGGGTTTGTTGCTTTGGTGTCAACGGAAGACGGCGCCGTATGAAGAAGTCGATGTCCAAGATTTCTCTCTCAGCTGGTCTGACGGACTTGCACTGTTTGTCCTTTCACGACTATCGGCTGGCCTTGATTCGATCACGATATTTCAGATGTGCCTTGATCCACTGTCATCGACCAGATTTGATAGATTATGATAAACTCGACAAGGTAGATCATCGTCTTTAATGGTATTTTGTACCTGTTAACCCCTCTAGTCGGATCGCCACGGGAACACCCAGCTAGCTTTCGATGTAGCGGCCCAATCGCTTGGAATTCCGGTCTGTCTTCTGATTATCCCTACAAAGTGATAATGCCGTTATTCATACAATGGAACAGCAACTATTAGAAGTTGCAGATCTCTGCGATTCTAATCGACCCGATGAACGTAGTGTTATGACCTATGTCGCTAGTTATTTCCACGCTTTCTCATCCCAAGGTGGGCTTTTTTCCATGCTTCACGAAACCTTTGTCATTATCTCATCCTGCATCTGGACAGACCAAGCAGAAACTGTTTCCCGTCGTATTGAGAAGTTCGCAGAGCTCATGCAATCCATTTGGGTTAGCAGAAATGATTATGAACGCCGCGTTCGAGCAGTACGTGAAAGGCCCCTATACTAAGTCCCTTTGAGAAAGGGAGTAACGGTATCACAGCTCCTTGCTGCTCTCAAAGAGACACAAGAAAAGTGGGCTTCGGTGAAATTTACGGGCACCTATACAGACGTAAAGGAACATGCCGCAAATTTTGCAACATACAAGCAAACCACAAAGAGAACGTGGGTCACGGAAAAGCAAGATCTCGCTACCCTCCTCGGGAATGTTCAAACGAAGCTCAAGACTTACAAGTTGAGGCCTTATGCACCACCTCCTGGCCTTGCCCCTTCCGTTAGTATTTCTGCGGAACCTCGCAAATTAGGGCTCATGCCCCAATAGGACATCGATGACGCGTGGGAGATCCTTTTGACCTCGGAAGCACAACGATCAAGGGCGATCAATGCACAAATACGAGAGTATGGTTCTCGTAGAACTTCATAGTTGAGGTAATTGATTCTTGCGACAGGATCCAAGAGACCCTTCGCAAGAAGTTCGCAGCGCTGACAGATGGTTTCCGGGAGCGTCTCCGCGCTGTCTCTATGGAGTTGTCCGCAGTGGAAGGCCCTTTAGAAGAGCAGCAACGTCAAATCGAGAGTATTCAGACTCGAATACCTGCTCTTTCAGAGACTTTGGAGGCAGTCGAGGCTGCTGAGGCCGAGTGTGTTGCCGCAAAGGTCGAAGAGAACGATTACACCGTATTCACCTGCCAGGATCTTGAATTTGAACTTGAGCTTGCCGTGCAGAGCATAGCGAAGAAAATCTCATTCATCGATAATCAGGCATGTTTTACGTTCCTTCGAGGTTCTGCTTCTGACCAAGGTGGTCACAGATCGTGTCCCGCAACATGTCCAATCTAACTCCGGCACAGATAGAACAATTTGAGAGCACTTTCCGATACTTTGATAAGGACGAGACAAACACGCTCAATCTTTCTGAGATGGCCGCCGCCCTGGCTAGCTTAGGTATTGTCTATGCGGTGAGCCTTTTTTTACTTTCACAGCGCTGCCCTGACGATTCTTGACAAAGGACGAGGACTTTGATATCATCTACGATCAACTGCTTCAAGAATACGGCGCCATCACCTTCGAGGCTTTCATAAATCTTCTGGTATACTTCTCATGAATCTGCGCTCCATTTCAGGGTTGGGTCTGACGTTGTGCAGGTTGGCATCACAGAAGACCAAACGTCGCCAGATCAGCTGCGTGAGGCCTTCCAAGGGGCCGCGAGTAATAAGGTACGTCTCTGGAGGGTTTCCCTTTTTTGGCCTTGTTGGGCCTTTGTCAGGCTCAACTGCGCATTCGCAGCCGTATGTGACAGAGCTGGACTTGCGCCTGGCTCACATCCCCACTGGCGCATTGGATTACCTGCGTGAGGTGATGCCTGCGAGACAGAATGGTGCAGGGGAACCTGAATATGACTACGACGCATGGCTAGACAGTGTATTTGAGTCTTAAGAGCGAGAGCGTGTGGAAAGTGGCTTTTGATTATCTAATGATGGCGATCACCGAGGACACTGCCATCCATCGAACCCATCGATACGATACCAAACCTTCACTCAGCCCCCCTTCATCCCCCTCGTCCGCGTGCCGTAACTTCCTCGTCCTAATACATACCAACACAGAACAGAGATGGTGCGAAAATATGCCTGTTCTAGCATCAGTGGATCCTATAATCACTTCCTCCTAGGCGTCAGGTGTAGGCGTAAACTACGAGTGTTTTGAAGCGTTCCAAGAGCTGAAACTCAGGAAGACGTCCAAGTACATCATCTTCACGCTCAACAAGGAGAAGACGGAGATTGTCACGGCAAAAAAGTCGACGGTTCAAGATTACGACGAGTTCCTCGCGGATCTGCCCGAAAACGAGTGTCGCTGGGCCGTGTACGACTTTGAGTTTGAGAAGGAGGAGGGTGGCCGGCGCAACAAGATCATCTTTTACCACTGGTACGTCTTCTCCCAACCAGCTACTCGCACAAGCCCCTTCCTCCCTCCTATTTTTTTTTTCTTTTATGAGGGCGTGTGATTTGTTTATCTTGTATTTGGTTATATACGTATCCCCAAATTCTTTCACTCATTGCTTTTACCTTTCACGCGAACACGTCGTCTGCGAAATGTAGGTCGCCCGACGGTGCGAAGATCAAGGACAAGATGGTGTCCGCATCTTCGCGAGATGCCCTTCGACGCACCCTCCAAGGTATCGCGGTAGAGATCCAGGGCACTGACTACAGCGAGGTGGCGTACGATACTGGTGGGTGTGGCGGTTGCTTTTCGTCTTCTGACTCACCCTTGCGCCTTCGGCCCCGTTCTCACTTTCTTTTACCAGTTCTGGATAAAGCGAACCGCGGGCATTGATCTTCTGTTCTGGTCATTGTACACTCGTCCCCCAACCCACCGTCCTGTTATTCACCTACAGAAGAGTATAAAGTTTTTCAGAAGTGCTGTTGGAAATAAAGCCGTATCACATTGCTGAATGATATGCCATTGTTTCTGTCTTTGCTATCACAGTTGACTCGAATCTGGTACATCGTCGAGGATCAGGGCATTATACAGCGTATTTGGACCAGCTCTCTCGATCATGCATTCTCAAGACACCCGCAAATGAAGAGGGATAAGAGACATTGTTTTATTCAACGTGGAATAAGGTATGGACGATTTAACAATCTCGGACCCATCCTCCGCCAAAGACAAACACGACCGCTCACGCCTCGAAGACAAACTGCGCGCCAACCTTATGCGCGGGACCTGAAGGGCCCACTTCATTGAGCCGCTGTGTGTCAAGGGCAAGGCCAAAGGAAGCCTTGACGCCAGGACGGAGTGCCTGAGTGTAACCTAAACGTAAAATGTCAGGAACGACAGCATCAAGTCGAAAGCATGGGGATACTTACCGACAGCGAGGATACCAGCATTGTTAATTTTAGCCTTGACGAAAGCAGCCGAGTCAAGGTAACTAGAATCATGGTGCTGCATTAGCCATCGGGAGAATGTGCCGAGTTGAATGGTGTACGTACGCCTTGGTACCAACCTCGAGCGCGACAGATGGGGAGGTGGCGTTGGTATCATATACGGCCTTTGCGCCAGCCTCAACGTCGGGGCTCACACGATGGTAGTAGCTCGCAGCAAAGGTGCTCAAGTTGGAGAGACCATGGAGAGTGACCGCGTATTCGGGGGCGGAGAACCCGAGTGCAGCCGAGTACTTGGTGACACGGCCCTCAGTGACGTTGTAGGATGCTTCGGCACCGACAAGGAAGCCATCACGGCCGAGCACAGTGTCGGCGGTAAATGTGGGACCCTTCATGGGGGAGAGTGTGAACATGTGGCGAAAGGGATAGAAGAACCAACTGGATCACACGAACCTTGAAGATGTCCAAAATGGCGCGGGAGTGAAGGCCAGGCTGCTTGTAGGCCGCGCCGAGGAGTACCGACTTTGTGTTCTTGTCCGGGTTAAGAGTGCTGGTGGTGTCGAGCTTGAGGCCCTTAGCGATCTGGTTCTCGAGCTCGATTTGGGTGCGGAGCGCGTTGGAGGTGGTCCAGGCCTGAGTGATAGTCAGGCCGTGGCTCTTGTCAGAGTATTTGCCCTCGAGGTTGCCGGTGACGAGGGACGACTTTGAGTCACGGCTTCCGTCGACCTTGAAGGTGACGTTGGAAGGAGTGGAGGTTTTGACCTCGAGGGAGGTACCGGAAAAGTGATAGTCCTTGCCGAGGAGATCGTTGGAGGACTTGCCAAGGTCCTATATGCGAATACCAACAAAGAAGAGATCGCATCAGAGAAAAACATAAAACGCGAATATCCCCTCGCAAAAAAAAAGACGTTACGGACCTTCCAAGACGGGGGAACAGGTTGGGGCAGAGACATGATGTGGAGGGGAGAAAACGAAGGGTGAGATTATGTGTTGGCGAGTTGGCAGCGGCGGAGAAGAAACGGACAAACGCGTCGGTCTTTTTGGCCGTTCTTCCGTGGGAAAGTGGGGAACCTGAACCCGAAAACGAACGAACGAACGAACGGACGAACGGAACGAACGTGTGCGCCCGGCCGACTGAGTCGAGTGCAGTGCTGTGCTCGGGTCGGAGCTCGGAACGCACGCACAAGAAATTGAAAATGACGACGCATGTCGGCCGCTTTCGTGTCCTGTCATCATCATCTCAACAGCAGCCTCTGTTCCTGCGGTGCCATACGCAATCTGCCCGAGCACGCATGCCTGTAAAGTACATATCTAATGATGTATGCCCAACAACTATCCTATTCCCCGTACGTTAAACGTATTGTTTTGTTTGCAGGATCTCTCCGAGATCATCAAAAGTGGCCAGCGTCCCGGCGAAGACTATCTCGTCATAGATGTTCGCGACGATGACTTCATTGGCGGTAACATCACCAACTGTCGCAACGTCCCTTCGGTCACCCTCTCGAACAATTTGGATAATTTGGTCCGCGACACGAAGGACATCCCACGGGTTATCTTCCATTGTGCGCTGTCGCAGTCACGGTGGGTCACAACGTGCATTCTACATTTATTCATGTGAGAGCTGACAAGCGCCATTCAGAGGTCCAAAGGCGGCACAGGTGCGTCTCAACTATCAACGATGACTCTTACCACTGACTTATTTTGGCCGCTGTCCCTAGCAATATAACGATCGGCTCAAGCAGCTACGGAAAGATGACGATATCCCTCAGGAGGTTCTCATCCTCAGCGGAGGTTTCACCGAGTTTCAGGAAAAGTTCAAGGTAGCTCGCGCAGGATTGGTCATCTATCTTCTCACTCACTGAACACGACTGTCCCTGTAGGATGATCCTAAACTAGTTGAAAATTGGAACAAGGACATCTGGGCAGCCGATTGAATGCCACTCGATGACAACATTTGATACCCTCTTGCTCGATTTACCAGGGGAATGCGATATTGGTAGGGAGAACTTCTTCGGGATAAAGAAACCATTGTAATAGATATATGCGCGTTTCGTGTAGTGAATATACCACCATGTGCTGGAATCGTCACGACGACGGTGACTCGGAATCCTTGGGCTTTGTGAGCACTCGCTTGGGGAGTTGCTCTACGACAGTCTGTACCCGCCGCCGCTCCTCAAGAATCTTCCGCTGGCATATCGTCCTGTGTGGGGGCTACGTCTCAGATAAGGCATGCAACGGGCCCAGAGCTAGTGGGCTGATAACGATCACTACTGACCAAGTCCCGATAGAAACGACCATGAACGTCCCCACGGCCCAATGACTCGCCGAGAACGGATCTGTCCAAACAGTGCGGTGTTCCCCCCACTCAGCGTCAGAAATGAGAGAGAGAGAAATAGGGGAAGAGGATGGGGGGGTTGTCAAAACGTGGACGTACGAACGCTGAGCGCGCGTATGACGCCAACGCCAACGCCACTCGCGATCCCGCTCAACAGGCTGTTTCGCGCGCACGGAATTTCGCCAATGCGCTGCACGTCATCATAAGGCGACAATCTCTACTAGTTATTATCACGTAGACCACACAGCCAGGAAAGAAAAGTCAGCAGTGTGAGACGGGAGGCGTGAGGGTGGGTAGCATGACGCACCTTGAACGCCTCACGCACGTCGACCCAGTAATTCCCCGTCGTTTCAGTCTGGTAGATTGGGCGACGCGGCGCAGAACTGTATGTCCCAGGCGGTGGATTTGGACCCTCTGAAGGCTCACGCTCTGGAGCTGGTGAGGAGGTGCTCATCGTAGTCGTGGCCGTGGCCTCAGTTCACAGTACGTCACGGGACTCAAGCGCGGAAGCCTTTGCCACTGCCACTCCCGAAACGATCAATTACGCGTGCATTCAAAACTCGTCTCAGTGTGAAATAAAATGTATAAAAAAAGTGTCCAGACAAGTTTGCGATTTGGTGGTGGCAAGGGTTTATGGTGTCTAAGTCCCACGTATCCATTTTTTTTCGTTGCACAACCAGCCGCGCGATCATTTCGAGTCCTGACTAGCCGCAGCCTCCTTTGGTGCACTCACCTGTGACACCAACAGGCATAGCAGTCAATACCAGTTTCTGAAAATCCAACAAGTCGACATAACAAACGTACCTGTGTAGTTTGTTTACGCGCCTCGCCCAAATCCGTCGGCCTCGACTGCGCGTCCTTGTCATCCTGAGCCCTGTCCTTTTCTGGTTCGGCATGCGGCTTTTTTACCTGCTCACTGTTGGTCTCGGTCTCGGCCTCGCTGGCCTGGCCTGGAGCATTGTCATCGGATTTCGCGGATTCGGCAGATTCGGCCTCGGCTTGCGCCGCCTCCTTGGGGGAATCCTGTGTCTAAAATAAACTTTCGGTGAATGTGACGGGGAGAAGGATAAACTGGAGAAACGCACAACAGCCTGGACGATCGATGCCTTCACCTCTTCTGCTGGAACTTCAGTTCCTTCGGCGTCCGCGATCGTGTCTTCATTCTGAAGTCAATGAGTACTAAGATGAGACAACGCGGGTGAGCGCTTAATTGGTAAAGATGGCCTTACTTTTGTCGGCTCTACAGGTAGGGGCGCAGGCGTGGGGGTGTTCTCTGCGGGAGCATGGGGATTGCCATGACCAGTAGCACTATGCGCCTGGTGTGGCTTGGAGCGCGCAGAGGGTGAAAACAGATATACGACCTAAGGGTGTTGTAAATGCGCTGTCGGAGTGACACGTAACAAATGTCGGAGGTCTGACCGTTGGGACAAAGACGAGTGCAGACCCAATCTATGAGCATATGCCACGAGTTGAGATCAAGTGAACAAAAAGGAAAGGATGCCAAAGGCTTACTATCCATGGTGTATCACTACTTTTCGACGCGCTGTGTGCGCTGGAACTGAATTGCCTAGGCGCAACGGTACGCGCTTGCCGATACGCCACGCGACGCAAAGCAGGCGCAAGTGAGCGAGCACCCATACGGAGGGCCATTGTGAGTGATCGCTTTCTCTAGAGATGTTGAGAGAGAACGTCAAGTTGTGCAAGGCACGGCGAAAGACGCACTGCACCGTGGATGTGGGTCAACGCGGGCAGGCCCGAGGATGTCGCCGGGGAAGGCCGGTGCGGCCGAGATGACGTAGCGAGACGAAAATGGGCGTCGCGTCGCGATATCTGAATCTTTGTCTCAGCGTCGTAGCGTATAAGAGGGCAGTCTAGTCATTGCCCTGGCGTGCTGTGGCCATGGTATGGCATCGTTCATCGGGCCTGTTGTTCAAGCTGTTGCCTTTGCTCGGGGTCACGCGGTGAGATAATTGATGGGAATCACAGACACATTGCATCGCGTTGTGCGCTCGTCTGCCTCGCACATCACATACTATAAGTAGTCCGGTGGTAGTTAGATTTTTTTTCGGCACCTGGTAGGGGCTATTCTCCTTTACACGCAAAGAATTGGTTGCCCTTTGCCGAGAGGGAGAGTGGCAGCGGAGCTGCAAGCACGCCGTTGTGGGCAAGCAAAGCACGGCAGACCTCGCTGACGCTGAAAGCCGTTTTCGGAAAGGCTGGGCTGCTCACTGACCGACCTCCACTCGAGTTCGAGTGAGCCTGTCCCGACCTCCTCCTCCAATCCAACCTACTCGGGTCCTTTCTTCGAGGAGCCGTCACTATACACCACCAATCACTGTCACGATAACAAATCGCGCATCGTCCCCCCTCTAGCCGACATCCAATCTCCTCCCCAGTCCCTGCCCCTTTTGTCACCACTCAACCATGTCCAGAACTACGAGCCATCCCATTGACCATTCTTTCGACCTCAATTTACCTACCATAACAGAACTCCCCCTTGGCGAGCCAAGCGAAGCGCCCGGCCCCCTCAAGCGAAGAGCCTCGTCCGCGTTTGACGTTCGCGGCGACAGCTCTCGCAAGCGGTTGAAAGAGGAACTTCCTCCTGACGATGCTGCCGGGGCACAGGTGCCCTCTCTCATCTTGGGCAGACAACTTCAGCTTGCAGACGACCTCGAGCAAGAGCTACTTTGTGGCTGTTGCTCGGCCTTGCTTTATCGGCCCGTCATCGTCTACCCATGCCAACATTATTTCTGCGGCAGGTGATGTCGATCGCCCCAGGGGTATCATGCAACGCGCTGACTTATCGACTTTATCCATCAGTTGCTGCTTGCTCTGGGTTCGCGTGAGTCTTCTACCTCAAAGTTGCCTTCGCCAGTTCCAGTGGCCACTGCGATCTGCACGCGAAAGGCTCACTGACTGACTGTCACTCGGCGCGGTGTGCCTCTTGGGAGATCCGTCCCTTCATTCCCGTTCAAACGTGTCCGCTTTTGTTACTAATTGCCTTGCTTTCCCCTCGCAGAATGGCGGCACTAATTGTCCTGCATGTCGCAGCATCTCGACCAACGTCTCACCCTCGCGCGTCCTTCAAGTCATGGTCGATGTTCTCCTTCGCGCTGATCCATCTCGCGCTAGAACAGACAGGGAGAAACAACAAGCCGACGAAATCTACAAGCCGGGACTGTCATTCCGGGTTCGCATATAGTCGTACTTCAATACGCTGAGCTTGTGACTTACTTATAGTTGGGACGAGCAGATACCAACTCCGCGCGAGGCGTCGCCAGAGCCAACGATCCCTCAGAGTGGCGAATTTGCGCGTCCTTGTCCACACTGCATACCCGCAAATCGCTTCGGGTGGCAATGTCCAAACCCAGTGCCCGACCCGACGGCGGATCCAGAACACGCTTGGCCCATGGATGAGGGTTCACCTCCAGGACACGCTTGTTGTGGAAATTGGTTTGCCTTATCCCCCTTTACTCTGTTCGGCGCTTACTCACCCCATTCGATTGGGACTCCCAGCGAAAATTTGCTTGCCATTGACGCGCCCACTACGACAAAGTGCGACATGTGCCAGGTGTTCTTCTGTGGTATCGGCGTGCAACACCGTTGTGTTGCCGTTCGTCTTCCAACAGCTCACCCGCACGGAATGTCAGACATCGGCGACCTCATTCAGTCCACTGAGGTGTACGAGTGCTTCGACGGCAACGCGGTCGAGGTAGAGATCATGCTCGACTATCTTGGCACTCAGAACATTTCGCCTCGACATATATATGGCGAAGTTAGTTCTTCGCTTTTTGATATACAAAGTATGTGCCGTTTGTTTAACCCGCTCTTGTAGATTGTGCAGCATATCCTGTCACAACCGCGCAAATTCGCGCCATTGATCGAGTTAGACCTGTTCGTGGACGTCCACAGCGTGCCACCTGGCCCCGAGCCTGGCCTCGATGCCCCACGCCAGAGGATCTGTAGGATGTGCGCAGTGGAGGTACTCCTGTACGGTCTGAAGGACTGGTGGATCCGCGAACGAAAGAAAGGCCTTCTCGACACGAGCATCGCGGAAAGACCAGACTGCCCTGACGGCACAACATGCCGGCGACAAAAGGAGCACGGTAAGGTTTTTGCTTGGGTCCCTCATTTTGCACTTTCACACTAGGCTTATGCTTATTTCATTGACGTGTTCCAGTGCATGCAAGAGAGTGTACGTCACCTTTTGATCATTCCCATATTACGTCCCCGTCCCTTGCTGAAACGGCCTCTTTATAACAGTCAATCACGTATTCGACTCAGCAGTCGAATCGCCACTGGAGCCCTCGGCCGCGGCGCCCGCCTCAGCCTCGTCCATGGCAGCCGAGGGCGACGGTGCAGCTGCTCCCGGCCCTTCGTTCTCATCTCAAACGTCTCGTGGCGTGCGCTCGCACCCCAGCCTCGACTCAGAGGCGATGGTCGACGCGGCTTTGTCGAACATGATACACGACGTCGTCGAGCTGCCTTCCCTCCCGCCACTGTTGTCAGACCTCGTAGCTGGCCCAACGCACGCGCACTCGCACGCAGCCGTGCATGCCGCCCTTGACATCTTCGATGCTCTCTAGTATGTATGGTGGCGTCGACAGATTTCGCGCGCGCACGCGCGCATTTTCTCTCTCACATCTGTTGCCGCGTCCGGATAATCGGAATTCTCACATAGTTGAATGGGACATTCCCCCGTTACTTTTCTCTTCTACCTTTCTCTTTCTCTTTTTTTGTGCGAACACACGAATAGTAAGCAAGAAAGCCGGCAGTCTTCTCCTGTACATTTGGCTCTCTCTCACCCTTAGTCTCAGTCTCATTATCTTCCTCCCACTCCTCACTCCACGACGAAGCAACCTCTCACCCTCTCACCCAAAACTCATCCTGTCTTTGGTCTTTTTGACTTATCTCCTTTCCTGTCGAAGAAGCTACGCCCTTTTATGAATAGACATACTCTTTAACCTTTTAATACGTCCAACGATTCACGCACGACTGAACCGCACGAGCTCATAAGGGGGGTAATGGAATGACTTTGAGATAATCGATCAATAATTCATTATGGATGCAACACAGACCTTTTGATATATACAATAATAGATGCCAACAACAGACAGGTATGAATTAGATTGGCTAATCGAGACATACGGAAGGGGACGACAGGATGTTGAATAGATACAGGCATAAGGGAGGCATTTACATGGAGGGGGGGGGAGGGTATGACTCACATTGAGGCCAGGCCCCCATACACCGCGATATCTTCCTCCCACGCGTGGGGCTTCGTGGTCCTCTCGTTGTTCCCGGCCGGGTGCTCCCTCACACTGTCCTTCTTCCGCCTCTTCTCCGTCCTCTCTGCCCTGCTCAGGGACCCGGCGCGCGACTTGCCCCCGAACGACCACGTGCGACCGCCACTCGAGCCGGAGCCGGAGCCTGGGCGAGGGGCAGACGAGAGCAGCGCTGAATCAGGCGAGGCGGAGAGTGGCGGCGTGGGGGTCGATGCGAAGCTGACGTGCGTGGCGCCGGCAGAGGAAGGAGGCGAGGCAGGAAGGAGGCCGGTCATCATGTCCGCGCGCGCGTCGTCCTCGGAATGGTACGTGAAGACATCGAGCGCGCCGGGGACGGTGCTCGAACTCATGGTGGTTATAGCTTGTCCGGGTTGTTCCTGTCCATCGCTCTCGATGCTCTCGATCGATGACGGCCTCCGTCGCTCGGTCCTCGTAAGCACCTGCGAACTTTTCACCTCCATTGGGTGCAGAGATAAATAGTGGAGGTGATCCTCGGTGTTCTGGAGCTCATCGATGACTGGTAGATGAGAACCTGAGGTCGCAGTCTCTGTTTGAACGAAGGGATGTGTCGGTGGACTGTGCGGTGGGGTATAGAGGCCAAAGTACGGGCTGATGGTTGGGCTGCTGGTAAACGAGCTACGAGACGCTGGTGTTAAGGGTGGTGTCTCCGCACCCCGATCGCGATATGACCCGAAGCTTGTCCGGCGAGGGAGATGGAATGAAGGGAGTGAAGTCACTGGACGGAGGAGCCTCCTGCTCCGAGTCTCATCTGACTCAGAGGTCGGGGTGGAGGAGAGCCTACTGGCCATCACAGGCATGAGCACGTGACCTATTTGGGTGTCCACACGAAGGCTACTGCGCTTCGCGGCATTGCGGTAGTGACGAGGACTAGAGTCACTGTGGGTAGGCTGGGATAGCCCATCCCCATCCTCCATCGGGTTCGGTTCCGGAGAATCAATGACTATGGGCCCGTGCAGCTCAGCGACAATCCCCAGCTCTTCAGATGCATCATCCATCACGCCCGCGGAGCTCATCAAAGATTTGTCTTGTCTTCGTGGCCTCCTCTCGAGGAACAACTGCGTGGGTCGCGACCCCGATGCAGTTCCACGAGGTAGACCATCCGGGTCTTCGAGTGGACATCCTCCATTAATTACTCAACCGTAGATGGATTCGGAGGCAAGCAGCCTACCGTCTTTCACGATCGTAGTCACATTTCCTCCTCGAACCACCCCTCCGCCACCTATCTGCCTCGGATCTGATGGGCGGCTCAGGGCGTCTGACATCCCGCGTGGTCGTGCGGTCGGGGGTGTATCCCCAGTACCGCCGCTACCCGAATTCCCATTCATGTCGGGTGTACGACTCGGGCCACCTTCCCTGTCTTGACGGGAGCGAGTAGACGGCCGTTTCTGGTTATACAGCTGAAAATAAAAGGATCATGAGGGGTGAAATAAACGCTCAATGGGGGTCGAGGTACCATAACAGTTTTCAGCGCTCTGGGGACAATGATTAGTTTCCTCTCTGTAGCGCTAACAGCCAGACAAGTACCTTATTTGGAGGCTACGACAGCTGCACAAAGTAGCAACTTCGTAGACACCGACGGACGTAGAATTCGATAGCGCGCGATGCATAGCATGCTTAACAAGGGATTGCAGATGCCCCAGGTCGTAGTTGGTGGCGAGGACTAGCAACGCACTCAGGACGGCAGGCGCGTGTTGTAATGGTGTAATGAGGGCGAGGGTGTAAAAGTACTGGACAAGTGCGAGAGTGATGGGGTAAGGTTCTGATAGATCAAGTAAACGTGGAGTGAGCCGGGGATCCGATCTGGGTTCTTGGGTGGCGCACGGGACGTCAGGAAGAGCGACATGTGTTGCGGAGAGGGGAAGCGTGTCGAGGGCTTTGGTGGTTGCTTGGAGGAATAGCCGTCGTTGCTCCTTGAACCACGGCCACCGATCTTCAAGTAGCTTACGCGAGCATTTCACTCTACGATCGTCATCGCAGGCAATCTCGAAGTCTGCCAGGAGAGCTTCTTCGAGAGCTGCAAGACCCACTTCCTGGATTCTGATATCTAACTCCAGGCTCGGTGGTTGATATATTCCGAAGGCCTCGAGGTCAATCATAGCAATGTGGTCCCAACTGAGGAGCCGTCGATTATAGTCGTCAACAAGATTTCCCTGTCGGTTACCAAAGACAATGAATTTGTTGGCCTTGGCCCACAGACCGCTGCGAAACCACGAGCCAGTAGTAAGCGTGCTGCCGGGGTCGATGCGAGACCAGCTCATATCCATTAAATTAAGTGCCCAAACAGAGAAGGATTGGAAGCTGTGCGCAAGGTACGTTCCTGCAATGATGAGGTGAGTGCCAAGAATGGCACCTGCAGGGAAACGCAAGCCCGGAGGAAAAGCGGGGCCGTTCATAGATGAGGAAGCGTCCTTGACGCTGAATTCGCCATTGGGCAACGGCGTGAGTACCTCGAGTTCGCGTTTTACGTCAGTAAACTGGGAAGGCCCAGAATAAGTGAGTGTTTAGAAGAGAACAAACGAGCACCCAATTTGCTTACGTTGTAGTTGCTGTACAGAAATATCTCATTCGGGAAGTCTTCCGTAGGCTGAGTTGAATAAGGAAGGTGGATGAGAGTATCCCGCGACGTCAGAGAAGTGGGAGCGGGAGAAGGCGACTTCCCGGCACGGAAAAGTGGTCTTCCGGGGCCAGGAGAAGAATTCCGGTCCTCCTCATGTGGTAGGTGGACACGTAAGTCCGCGGATACAGCTACACTACGATAGGTGCCACAGTGGCGAGGATAGTCGCGTTTGAGGACCCAAGTCCTAGCCTTCAAGTCGTAGATGTAAACATCATCAAGCCAGACGCTGTCCAAGTCCTGGCCACCGATGATGAAGAGTCTATCACCAGAAACGGAGGAGAGATGAGCATAGCGGGGTTTGGGAAGGGGAACGATGGGGTTTTCATTGAGGGACCAAGAGGGTTGCATCCAGCGTCTTGCTGGGATATCATAGAAGCGGACGTCATTCAAGACACATAGATCTTCCGTGCTGTCGTCTGCCTCTGACTTCAAGCCCATACCACCAAATATGATGAGATATTGATTCCCTGGGAGGAAACGTCAAGGGGATGATATGACCGAGGGAAGCGATACTCACAAGAATCGGCGCTGTGAAAATAGCGCTGGGCAGGGGTACAGTCGTCTGCAGGAGCAACGACTTTTTCCCAAACCAAAGTCTTGAGATCAAAGACATACATGTCCGTGACCATTCTACGTTCGGTCACTAGACGGCCGCCCTGAGATGCGAGGTAAGACTGAAGGAAGTCGGGAAAGGATCGAAAAGAGGGCTCACATAGAGGTAGACCTTGTCTCCCACTACGGTGGTTGACGCGCCCTGTAAAGCATAAATGAAAATGGAAGGGGTAATATGGCGTCGCAAGCGATGATACGCACGACAAGTTTCGGAGGAACGTCACCGGAGGTCTTTCGGGAGAAGGTAGTGAGATCTGAGACGGAGTGCATGGTTAGATGCACTTGGTGCAGCAGAGGACTCGCTCGAGGGAGGTGATAGAGTAGGAAGAAGAGGTAGGAGGAATGGGGGATGAACGGGGCTGTACATCCCAGGAAATTATGTGCCAGCGCGGATGATGTCTTATTTTTATTATTTTATCCCATTATTATAATAATTGCATTTCTAAATGGAGTTATCACTCGGCCGGTCAGTCGTCAGCCGTTCCTACTGTACAAGTACGCTCCCGCTCACTTTTAACGCCACAACCATCTATTAAAAAAGACCAGAAGAGGAAGAGGGAAGACCCTGGTCCAAAAGAAGTTTGCAAAGCTGGACCCAAGCTCACGTGACAAATGTGCCGGGGTAACGGACAACCCGACCGTGCAACCTGCGTACCACCCTCATCTCCACCAACACCGACCTTCCGCCCACGTATCCAACGCTACTGAGCCCATCTGCCCACATGCGATGATGCCGTGGCGTGTAACCATACTGTATGCCCATCTGCTTTGCATTTGACGCCCCTTCTATCGAAATTGAAACTCCGCGTAGATTGCCTGTCTGTCGAGTGGGTGAGCGTCATGTTCTCATCTCATCACTTCCTTTCCCTGTGCAGACACAAATCCACCTTCACCTTCCCTCCGCTCTCACGAGTCCTCGCAGTTTCCGCGCAGCGCCGTCTCCGTATGGACAGCACCATCCAGTCCACTCCCGGAAAAATAGAGGTGCTTGCCCACCAGCAATACGATAGTTCGGATCATCTCTCCCCCTCAACTGTTCCCACCGACCCACTGGACTTGTTTCGTCAGTGGTTTGCATCGGTGCAAGGTACCGTTCAGGAGCCAGAGGCAATGGCCCTGTCAACTGTCTCTGTGGAGGGTATCCCATCAACCAGGATCGTGCTTCTCAAGCAGGTCGATAATCGTGGCTTCGTCTTTTACACTAATTACAATTCCCGCAAATCGCGCGAGATCGATGCGAATCCACATGCATCACTTGCCTTCTACTGGCGTGAGGTCCATCACCAGGTGCGGGTCGTCGGACGGGTTGAAAAAGTCTCCCGTGAAGAATGCGAGGTCTATTTTCGCAGTCGGCCTCTGGGTAGTCGAATCGGTGCTTGGGCCAGCAATCAAAGTGCTGCGATTACAGAGGGTGAGCTCGATCAACAGGTAAACCGAATAAAAGAACTATTCGGCGTAAAAGAGGGAGACGTCGAAGCGGAAATCCCCCTTCCAGATCATTGGGGAGGTTGGAGGGTCATCCCCAAGTATGTTTTACCCCACCAGCCGAGTGGTCATCTGCTCAAATTACGATTCAGTGAGGTGGAGTTTTGGGCTGGCAAACCTTCCCGGCTGCACGACCGCGTCCGCTATCGTCACCAGGAGGGCTTGCCCACTGACTCACCGGAGTGGACAACAGAGCGATTATCTCCTTGATTACCTCATTACCCCAATGTCGCCGGATATTGGCATCTGAGAGTTGATCTATTGTTCCTAACTGTTGCGTACTGCCAGGTGAGGATATGGGCTCAGTTTCGGCTATGCTTTCGAAGCATACCCTAATACACACCTTCCTAAGTTACCTAAAGTATGTATGGTTGCAGTTCTATTTTGAGCACATCAGCAATGATTCGATTCATGATACATCATAACCCAACGTGATCCTGTGGTTCGGACTCGTGAAGGCACTGTTGCTATGTCAGACTCTGATTCGCTCGTGCGATGTCGGGAGAGAATGGACACGTCGACCTGGGCTGTACTATATGGATGTCCGAGCGAGCGCTTGAACGGAGCCAAGGTCGTGTGCCGTGCCGTGAGTCGTGTGTGAAGCCACAAAGTAGGGTTAGGTCACTCCTCCATGTTGATGTTGAGGCGCATTCGCCTATTGCCAGTGCATTCTTTTCCGAGTCGACCTGCGGTGAAACACTCTTCCAAAAAGGCTACCCAGAAGACTGGCCACAGGGAGGATATCACATCGGACCCACGTCCGC
This sequence comes from Russula compacta, assembly GCA_022376555.1. Classification (NCBI taxonomy): domain Eukaryota; kingdom Fungi; phylum Basidiomycota; class Agaricomycetes; order Russulales; family Russulaceae; genus Russula; species Russula compacta. The sequence goes on from WTXH01000004.1 coordinate 279,985, forward strand.
CATGGGTCTACAGTACATCCGCTGGGCTGCGGCTGATCCTCATCCCAAGTGGGTACTTTTGCTATTGACAGCGGCGAGGCACAGTTCAAACGTTAAGGAGGTATTCTATTTTATGCCGTGTTCTTTGCAGACTTTGGAGACCATGAACATATCTTTATGCCCGTACGTGATCATTGCTCCCCACATCGCAAATTTTGTCTCAACGGCGTCTTTTAAACCCTCAAGCCACGGAGATGGCTCCAGAGACGGCGGGAGGCATTTTTTACTATTACGCCCGAGGAACGGAAGCTTGTAGAGGAGTCCATGGCCGACCGGGTCGACCATGACCCATGGAAGCGAGACATAACGGGCTCTTCAGAGCGTTAGCTGGCACTGTCATGAGGGAACTTCTTGTTCTCCAACCGTAATAAAGATATAACATACGAGTTATTAAGTACAGCCGCGAGATTTGACGCGCCTGGCATTCCGGTAAGCTCGCGGCCACGTACTCAACTACGGGGATTGTTATTTCTCAATTGTATGGACGAGCGTAACGGTGAAGCAATGTACTTCACTTATTTGCGTAAAGTTGACATACTTCCCTTCCTACATAACGATTATCTTATACGACGGCGGGCGCCAGAGACAGCGAATGTGAACTGTTTCCGCGTCCGGTCCAGTTGCGGGAGTTTGAAAACAAACTTTGTCATGATAAACTGTGCAGCTGAACGATGCAACAGACAACAACCGATGCATCTTCACCTGCGACCACCGCCCCCAAAGACGTCGACCATGATCCGCAAACGGCGGACAGGCCAGGTGCGTCCCCAAGTTTGACGTTGGGGTCCCGAAACGTGCTCTTGATGACATCCTCCTCTCGTGCCAGGCAATGCAGAACGCTATGCCCTCAAACGCACCTACTTGACTTTGCTACCTCATACTCAGCTGGTGGAGCTTTGTCTCGCCTTTGAGGCTTATTCTCCACCCCACGTTAAAAGTTCTTTGTGGCCGACAAATCTCACGACGGCGGTCGCTGAGCTGCAGTCCGTGCATCCATCTGCGACCCAAGATACCCGAAAAGACATTACGTCTGGCCCAGCCGCCACCAATGCACCACTGTCCTCGACCTCTTCGCTCCTTGAAGCCACTGTGCAATCACCATCGCCGACGGGAGTATTGGCTACGAGTGCTGCAACTGACAAAAATTTACCATCTGACAGCACGAATAGCCATGCGACAGTCACAAGCGACGAACCGTTGAAGAGACAACCACCCCAGACCTCTGATGACACTTCACGACCTATTTCGCAATCCGAATCTTCCAAATATCTTATCACGCCCAGTGTGACTGCACCATTACAAGGACCGAATCCTCTTGCCTCCAACAGCCATCCACCTACACAACCACTCCCAGCCTATCCACACACGCCCTACTATCCTCCATTCGGCTATCCTCACACTTTTCCGCCTCAATCTTCAGTGCCATATCCCCATGCAGCCTTCCCTTCATCGCACCCTCCTTTCCCTCCCGCTCAAGGCTCTGGTACCCCTTTCCCAGCTGTCCCATTAGCCCGCCACCCGCACTCCATGGGATTGCCATCAACAGACCATAGTGGAATGCCCGCTGATGATTTGCCAAGTTATGAGGACATGCTGGTGGAAGCACTTACAGATTTGAATGAGCCAGACGGATCAGCACCAAAGACCCTGTTCACATGGATGGCATCGCGATACCCTCTACATACCAACTTTCGACCGTCCGCTAGTCAGGCATTACAAAAAGCGTTCAAGAGAGGGCGATTGGAGAAAGGAAGTAATGGCAAGTACCGCCTGAACGCCAGTTGGGACGGCGGTTCGGTGAGATTCATGGTGCTAGTTACCTTCTGTACACCCACTGACACCTGGACCGCAGACATCTAGACGGACGACACGCCGACCTCAAAGCTTCGCGCAGATGGCGCTTCCGGTGTCACATGGTGCCCCCACCACTTCGCCTTTCACGCATGCTCCACTCCCCCAACCTACTCGTGGTAATCCAAGCACACCCACACCTACCTCAGCACAAGAAAAACCCTTACAATACCCCTCATACCCTTACCTTTACTCACCTGACATGGTGTATCCTGGGTACGGACTGTCGGCGCCACCCCCTGTATCGAAGGGCGAGTGTTCTGCAGAGCAACAGCCGGTAGCGGCTGTGTCAGACGGCCCTAGCCAGGCAGCTGCGGGCGAGAGTGAGGCAATCAATGAGGAAGTTGGAGAGGGCAGTGACGCCTGGGAAGCCGCTCAAGCGATCCTCAAAGCCATCAACTTTGGCTCGCTCTTGCAAGTGACAGCCAACAAGCCGGCGGTGCCTCACGTTTGTCGGCCGTCAACCCCAGCGAATTCGCTGCCAGCGTCTGACCCAGCGCCTGCGAGTGATAAGGCGACAGATAGTGGTGCAGTTCAAGGTTTATCAGATAGGGACCGTGCATCGCTACAAGCTCGATTAGCCCTCCTTGCCGCTCAGCTGGCGGAAATAGGTGAGGATACTCTTGCGAGTGATCTGAATGTTCCGGAAGAAGATGCGGGAACAGACGAAGGCAATGGAACGGCCGGAGAGGAGGACGACATGGGAGCAGGCAACAGAGATGGATTAGGGCAAATTGAGAGCTTACAAATGTGATCCCTTAGAGTATGCCATATTGAGGTTTGGTTGTGAGACTCACGCTCGTCACCTTATTCTATTCCCTGCCCTTGACTTGACTAATGACTAAAACTAAGCGCGACGTCGTCTGATCTGACAACAACGGACAAGGCTAGCTATTTGGGGCGCGACATTCACAAGCAATCCGCAAGGCGCAATTGTCCACGAAATATGGAAATATGAAGCGATGGCTCCGCGAACAGGCTGTCCGGTGTGAAGACGCGGTCTAGGCCGGGCAAGCAGACGGCAGGCCGCCCGTAATCTATTGCGCCTCGCGCTTTCCCGGATCTGAGATTAATTGGATCCCCTGGCGTTCACAGAAATAGAAATACAGACGGCCAGCCACTGACGGCGTCCAACTGCGAGAGCAAAAACATTGGAAAATATCATGTGTTCTCTTTCTCACCTCACCCGCCCCCCTTTGACACTCTCACGCCTTTCTTCCCGCGAAAGGTCTCTCTCTCCCCCAGCCAAGTTTTGGTTGAACATCCCAACGAGCCCCCATCCCCAGACGGTGGGCTTCCTTTGGCAGCTGTCGCGCGTCGCGTCGACTTGCCATCATAGGACTTCCCACTTAGAAGCGGTGGTGCCGCGTTCGGGACTCCCGTACTACCTCAGACGCGCCAGCACCGTCTTTTATACCCCATGGCACAATTGGTGCCCACTCTGCAGCTCATATTCTCTGCCCTGCACTCCGTGACGGTGTGCGTACTTCCCACTCTCTCGGTCATGGGGATGACCTGCTAACCATGAGGCTTGCTGCGCACTGGCGTTATAACAGAGGGCGTTACTGCATTACCGGTAAATTTCTGTCTCTTTTTATGCCAATCATGGTTGACTGATCTCTACTGTCGTCGGTCGTTTTAGCTGCCTGTACGTTGGCCTCGTGGCCTTCGCCTTTTTGCTTTCCGTGATTAAAATATTAATAATCTGCTTTGTCCGATTGGACCAGATGCCATCCTTTTCTATGATTGGATCATTTCGTGCGTCGATCTTTTGCTACTTTAGCCTTTTAGGACTGTTTGTTCACTTTTGACCTCGTTCACTTAGTCTCGACAAGGAAGTCGCGTTTGTAAGCGCTATTGCCTTTGTATTCGTCAGTGAGCCAATTTTGAAAACTGGCAGATATACCCCGCTCCGTGGAACGCCGTGAACATCGCATACATATTCTGTCGCTACTACCCCCTAGCCATCTCGCCATTCCTCTACTGGGGTTTTCTAGGGGACCATGATAGAAGTGTTTGTCAGCTGTACTACCACGCTCTTTATACTTGCGTCATGCCTACGGTGCGCTCACTCATACCTCCCGTGTGGTATTCGCTTAATCTCCGGCTACAGACGTTATCGGCACAGTGTAAGCCACACTTGATCTACCCTCCTCATGGGCTCGTCTCATGATGCTCTAGTCATTCTCATGTTGCGTTCATATGCGTTCTCTGGGAGAAAAAGACCAATTCTCTTCGCTCTTTCCATCTCGTTCTCCAGTATCGTCGGCTATGTTGTGTGGGTCTTAAGCAGGCAATTGAGTTGTACGTTGCCCGTGGTCTTATTGTCGGATCTTTATTAACCCTCGATCGAAAACCAGTAACAGCGCTGTTCATGATCAAAGAAAACAGTGGCTGCTTCGCCACGTCAAATCAACCTGCTTCCCCCTTAATCGTCGAGGCGGTCGGTGCATACCAACTAGGAGTACGTGCGATGCTCTAGTACCTGCCTGTCTGACTCAACTGACATGGGCCCTTGACAGATTATATCGGTAGGCCACCACTCGTCCACGCAGTGTTACATTGCCTGATATCGGGCTCTAGATACTCACATGCATCTTTGATTGTTTGAATATGTTTGTGGTAATCCGAGTAAGTCACCTGCATCCCCCTGTCTGAGACTTGACCGAAATCGCATTTCTTCTGTAGCATTGCGTTCGAGAACGTAGCACCCTTGGACCATTGGGCCAGAGCTTCCTGAAACAAGGCACGCTTGATCCGTTCCCACATACCAAAGTCAACTGAGCTTCGTCATTCAGGAGTGCTCGTCTACGTCATCATGACGATCTTGAACGCATTGACAATCGGAACATTCTTCACGTAAGGGGGCATCCAGAAGACAATGGCCCATGACTGACATGGTGCTTCCGTAGCTCACATCTGCTCGATCAAGGTGTAGGTTCTTGGTTTGCTTACATCTTACCCTCGGCCCTGGTAACGTTTTCGTCATCGTTGCGATGCGCCTTTGTTGACTTCCCTCATCCCCTCTAGTCATGTCGGTTGTAAGTCTCTCCTATATTGTGCCCTTACCTACCATACCGAACGTAAGATACCATCAGGGTGCTTATGCTTCGTCGCAAGGCGTCCCCGACGGAGACAGAATTGCAAGTTCAGTATTCCCATATGGTCGATGAAGCGCTCGAGATGATCGACGCGGAAACACTTCCCGGTAACATACCGGAGAGCTTTATCCCATCCCTACAGAGCGGTGCGCAGCCTCAGCCCTGATGTGGATCCTTGGGCTGGCCTGCCTGTTAGGTGTTAACGAGCACACGAACTGAGCATGACTATCACTGGGGAGGCGCGCCTGCATGGCACTGCATCAGGACGGCCGTCGAACGAGACCAACGAGTCTGTGGGCGACCATCATGTAGAGTGCTTTGCAGGTGCAAGTTTGTCATGAGTCGAGACCATTTCCCTTTTTCATCGGAGGATGTATGAAGGTGCGAGAGGCATACTTGTTCAAAAAAGTGGAGTCATACTGACATTACAGAAGGCGATGTGCAAAAGTCATCAAGATGGATGAGGAGACAATAAACGATTCGTGAATGCAACCCCGATGCAAGTCCGAATACTGGGAAAACGACCCCCATCCCCGCTCATCACGTGGACTCAATTGACCTTGAGCAGCTCGACTTCGAAGTTCAGAGTGGCGTTTGCTGGGATGAGAGGTGGGAAACCGCGAGCTCCGTATGCCTGCAGATGCCTCAATTTGGCAGATGTACCCAGTGTAAAGCTACGTACGTAGTCGGCTGTCACTGTAAGGACAGCTTTTTGACCAACGGAAAGTTGGGGAACCCCTGATACGGATCATCATTCAGCATATGCATGACAATGGGGAGAGGGAAAAGCAGTTGCATACCCTCGTCCCACCCTTTGATCACTTGACCGACGCCGATCTTGGTGACAAAAGGGCTATTCCTGATCAATGCAAGGTTCTGTTGGTGAGTGCAAGGACAATCAAAGATGCATACACTTACCGATCTCGGCTGGAATCGAACTTCTTTCCGTCCTCAAGGGTTCCTACATAATGAATGGTGATCGTGTCTAGGATTGCAGGTTGAGAAGAGGAGGATAGGGAGAAGAGCGTTATCGTACCACCACGCTTGGGGAAGGTCACGCCATCCCCGGGCTGAATGGAACGAATTGTAACGCCCTGGTGATGGAAGTGAAGCGGGGAGGAGGTGGGGCAGGGCAGGAAGGGCTTACCATGGTGAGAAGGCGACGGCTGAGGACGAAGGATGACGATGGACAGAGTTTATATAGGAGGAGAGGGGCCGGGGCGTGGTGGCTGCAGGAGAAGATCTCGATTGCATTTACTGAAATCGCGCAAGAACGCGGTTTAATTGAGTTTTGCCTGGAACCGGGTCCTTATCGATTGTCGATGCGATGGATGCGTGGTGCAATGCCTCGCCTCCCCGCGCGTCCCCCTTTGCGCATCCTTGATTTTTATATATTATCGATAATAACAACAACTCCGATCGCGGCTTATGCCTCACTCCATCCGACGTGAGTAGTTGGGCGTTGCCATATAGTAAAGGGGAGGACGTGCAATCTCAGATGGAGAGATAAGGTCATGAAGATAGCGCCGGTCAACGCCAGGGAAATACCCAAACGAGAACACCCCACCGGATGAAGCCAGCAGCAGCAGTAACGGCAACTCCGATGATAGTTGATAATGAAAAACGCGAAGCGATCGGCAAGAAGTGAAAATGTTTAACAGCTGACTTCGGGCACATCCTTCGTCGTCTTTCTTGCCTAAAGTTCACGCGCATCCCACCGCAGCCCTGGCTCCCATTCTCCCTACTTGAACCTCTGTGGGATTGCGTTGCGGGGAAGGGGGGGTGCGCAGACGCGTACGAAGCAGGCAGAGACGCTCACACCAGGCCAGTCATAATAATATACGCACCTCCGCCGATCCCGAAAAAGGGTAACTGAGCATACCATCAGCACTCCCACGGACCCTCGTATGCTAAATACTAGCGCGGCAGGCATCAAAACGTCCAATCTGAGCATGGTTACTTTGTATATGCTTGCATGTCTTGGCAGCCAGTGATACGCCATGCGCTATGGCTCCTGCTCCGGGACAAAGAATCGCAGGGTGTGGGGAGGGGGGTGGGGGTGACTCTTGTACTGGGAAAACAACACCCCCCCCGCGCGCTGTCTAGGTCTAATCGTGCATTCCGGACTTGTGTGTGTGAAAAGAGACTCACGAAGGCACGAATGATGCAGGGACTGGACCTCCAGCCAGGGGCAGCGTGACCTCCATCAAGCGCGCACACGTGTGGCTGACTAGCGAACCTTCTCGGCGCCGACCACCCCGGAGCCACTGGGGCAGCAGCCCAAGTGGTGGCTCCTTAAACTCGCAAGAACGGCCCAAGCACGATTAACTCTACCACACCCCCAGTCGTTCACCCTGGAACGTGCACGACCACGACCCTGACTGATCACACGTTGCTGACATGCCGCGTCCATCCCCCGGTTTCGTTACGGGTCCAGGCGTTGCCCGAGTTAAGCTCTCAACCCGTCCACGGTTCGTGTAAGTTTCTCTCACAAACGCGATCGAAAAGCGCCCGCGTGCGCAAGGTATCAGTCTTGCGGCCTTCAAATTAGTCTGACCTGTTTTTTTCTTTTTCATCCCAGTCGCCTCCCTTATGGAACAACCAGAGTCCACCGGCTTCTTAATCGACTTCACCAATTGCGCCGTCGTTCTAGAGATGATGTGATTGGCCGTAATAGTGCCACCTCGAGCGTATCCCTATTCCCTTGCTGGCTTCCAATGCTCGTTGCTGAGACTGCCCCGCTTTTGTCCAAACAACAGGTCTCCGTGAATCTATTTGAGATAATGGGGAACGGTCACGGTGGGAGAGGATCATGTCGTATCAGAGTTTACGATCAGGGTCCGAACGAACAGATCATCCCCGCAGCCCCGCAGACGGCCCAAGAAGCCACTTCTCAGTGCTATCTATCTAGGGAATATTGCTAACCCACCGATGGATACTCTCAATTACACCAACGTCAGGATCCACAAGGATCACGGCCCAGACGCTTCTCATCGACGGGTTGCTCGCTTCCCCGACTGGAGTCCTTGCGCCTGTTTATCCGTTAATATATCTCTACCTGCTTGCAGGTGGCCCGGACAAACCCGAAGGCATGTGCGACGGCTACTTGCCAACTCCACTAAGCCTTGTGACCGACATCGATTGACGACTTTTGCTTCTCGGAGTATGTTTCACCATCGCAGACGATTGTGTGAAGCGGTTTGGCCAACGTCCGAAGATGTGCTCTGCTATCATCCGGCGCCATTCGTCTCCAAGTGAGGCAGTCAACTTGGAACTTGGCTAACCGAAAGATAGGGCTTCTAGATGAGCCCGATAAGTCGACCCCTATCTCACACGGCCTGCGTCCAAGCCTAACGCCAGATTACGACTCCCCCCCTCCCTCTCCGAGGAGCTGCAACTTTTTTCCTCAAAGACCCCATCCCATATAGGCGATGACGGTGCGATCTCTCTGCCCCTTTACACATAAAGTCAAGCCTCCCAGTCGTCCAGGTTTGCGTGACAACTGGCCCCGTTTGGCTCGATCTCGAACGTGGTTTCACGCCCTCTACCTTATCGCGCGTCTTCACACGCGTACGTAGGACTGTGGTCGTAGGAAGCCCCTCCCCTCCCTGTGGGGTTGGCGTAGACGGGTATCACACTTCAGCATCACGATTTCACACCTGACTGCCTGACGGCAGATGCCCCTGATTCACATCGTTTTCGATCAAATGTGTCCTGCGTGTTTCCCTTTCACCCCACTACTGATCTGTCTTCATCATTCAGTACTCAGTACTCTACGGATCAGCCTCCCAGGCTACTTTTTTCAGGCCTCGATGACACGTCTGCGCCCGTGACCTTGATATCGGTTTTTCGTGCGATCGTCCACCTAAGGGGTGTATCTCCGCGCGATCTTGAACGACCGTGCATCACCCACATGACGCGCCTTTCGAGATCGCAAAATGATGAGCGAAATTCTTCACTGGGACTCCCCCTGCGGCATCTCGCTTTCTTCGCATTCGCAAAAACCCCTCCGCAGGGGACACATAGGTGGCGGCTCACTTGGCACATCCCTTGCCATAGGTTTATCACCTGTCATTTATTGCGGAGACGTTTCCGTTATGCAAGACGACAACTCTGGTTGGCTGTGCCCTCGTAGTCGGCTTCGACTATCAGCGCACCTTGACCTGCTCGACGCTATCCCACGCGCCCCTCGGTAGTGTGTGCTCTCGTAACGAGATCCACCACTCGAACATGTGTGCCCTGCTGCGCGCTATGTACGTGAACCTACTTTCGAACCAGCATTTTTAGCATCGCCGAGTAAACCGTCTGGGCAATAACGTTGCAGTCAGGGTTCTAGTCCCCACTGTCTCGAGTTGATAGATGGATAGCACCCATGACGTTGTACCAGTTTGGAGAATTATTACGACACGCACTGCGCACATAAAATGACCATACAGGCGCAGCTTGCGAGGACCGCGAGAAACATCACAGTAAAGAACTCAAATATTGCCGAGATGGGTTTTACGCCAACACGTAGGCGCAAGACCCCTCCGCGATCACTACGGAAATTTATGCAGGCAGTGCGCTGATTATTGCTGTGTGGAGTCGAGCGCCGGACCAAAATGAGTGAGCGTATGCGGGGGCGTGTGGTCTCATCTCTTGAGATAATTAAAAAAACCTGGGGGGGGTGGGGTGATTTTGGCTCTCTTCGCTGTCCCAGAGAGGGAAATGCACCAAACCAATCTGGCGGAGACGTCTAGCCAAATCCAGCCGAACGATACACCCCTTTTGGCCCGTGATGCATGATGGCCCCGCTACAATCACGCAATCATGATCCGAAGCTTCTGTGAAAGCACTACTAGTACCACAGTCGCGAGCAAGCTGCACGCAGTGCCAAACTAGGCTAGGCAGGGCCCCCCCCACAGCAAAGGGGTAGGGGTGAAGGAAAGAGTGGGGGGGGAGAGGGCGAGGGGAAAGAAGTCCGATGTTACGGGGATAAAGGAATATCGTGTTCCACGTAAAATAACACGAGTTTCGATGAGATCGGATTGATTTTTTGGACAGCGATTATTTTTTTTTGGATGCCCGGGCCCGGAGATCCCGACGTCACTTGCTTGATGCGTTTGGTTGACTGCGTCGGTGCGTCGGCGTCGGCCTCTCATTAGCACAGCAGCGCAAACTGGCCCCCACCAGCGCGAGTTATAACTTTTTTTTAATGGTTTTGCCCCCAACTGTCACGCGTCACCAGTTGTGTCATCCGGACGCTGCAACGGGCGTCAGGCGTAGCGTTAAAGCGAGACAGGGTTTAAGGCAAGGTAGGCAACTTTTGGCAACTGTATGACGGTCTGATAATATAGTATCCGGTCACCGGTCACTGGGGACAAACTGCGCCGTTGCTGTGCGCTTTGAACATGATGCAGGGAGGTGGTGGGGGGGGGGGGGGGCTTCCACCGGCATTCGCGGTAGTTAGTTAAAGAAGAAGAAAGAAAAAAAAGGAATAGAATGCCACATTGTAGTTTTGCGTCGTGGAACGTGCCGTGCGTGCGATGCGATGCGATGCGACGCGATCCCGTTCTGTCATCATCCGCAACCCGCATTTGACACAATTCTCGCCGAGATTTGCGCTCGAGCACATGCGCGCGCGTGCACATGGTCCCGATGCGATGAGGTGGACAAGCGCACCCTCTGTGTCGCCTCCCCCACCCCACCCCTCTGGCCCTGGCCTCGGGAGTAAGGTTGAGGGGCGAACGGGCGGCGTGAACGTGTGGAAGGGGCCGCCGCCGGGCGGCGAGCCCTGAGCCTGAAATTTCGACCCTGTACCTTTTTCTGGGGTATCCTCGAGGGAGGAGGCTTCCGTTCGCTTCCCCCCTCATCGTTAATCGTTAAGCGGTAAAAAAAAAAAAGTCTAGGCGTGGCGGCGTTGGGCTATGATGCATAAACTGTTATGATTGCAATCCCGCCGCTCCGCCCGCTTCTGTCGAAAAATTTGAGGGGGGGTTCAACACCCGAGAAAGACTAAAAACTAGCATGCACGCTTGCAGAGATGGGCATGGCGACTCACGCGCTCATGATAAGCCCAGGCTCTCTGGACGACAGTCTAACTAACTGCATTCCTATTACTGGGCTGGGGGGAGCGCCACACCCACCGGTAACCCCTTTCCCTTCCCCAAACGTCCCGCCCAGTTCCACGTTTCCATTCTTTTTCCAAATATGCCGGTCGGGCCCAGAACGCGCGCGGACTCTCTCCATTTCGAAGGGGTTGGGGCGCTACCGCCTTTGAGACGACAGCGAGGCAGGCACTGATGCACGCACAGAGATCGAGGTGGGAGCACCATCCATCATCTCACGCGCTTAGATTATTTTTCACCCGGCCAGCCTCTGACGTCGCGAGACAAACCTACCCCCCCAGGCCCACACCTGCCCCGCGTGTGTTCTGGGCCTTCAGACTGATGATTGACGTACTGTGCCGCCTTGGCAGTGCTCCATGTGGTTTTGGCCTTTTAATTTACCACCTTACCACAAACGATACAACGGCGTGGGCCATTTTCACGGGGTAGCCGAGTCCCGATACGCATCCATCATTGTATTGTATAGAGCCGAAAGAGAGGGTCACGGTCTCGGTAACTGCTACGGCCACGACCCATTAACGGAAAAGACAAAAGAAACGCAATGAATAATGACAAGAGGCCCAAGCTCGCGCGCGCGATCTTACTGGTTGTGGCATGGCGTGTGCACAAGTCGCGGTCATCGTTAAATTCAGCATAGGCAGGTTGGATACGCGTGTCAGTTTCGATGGGTGGAATATTTTTTTTGTTCTCTTCCCCCCTGAGGCCTGCAAGGATCGAGAGTCGGCCGTCGTTCCATCTCTGCATTCCTCAATAGCTTTAGTAACCCGATGACCCGACCTTACTCTATAGGTAGATAGGTAGACTCTTGCGATCGAGGTAGAGCCTCGACCAGGGCCGTTCGATGTTCGATGGTTCCGGGAGAAACGGTGCGGTTGGCGCGTGGCACCTACGGTACGTCTCTCCGAGGGCGCAAGGGATCAAAAAAGGACACAACACAGCAGAAAACGTTTTGTTCTGTGCGGCCAGAGTCTCGACCGGTCGCCGACCCACCCCCTCATTGTCTAGCCCAGCTCCGCTCCGCACAAACCTCTCTCCTCTCTCTCTCTATTGCCAATCGTACAAGGGGCGGTACAGAATGGGAAAAAAAAACGTGCGCTAACTTTACCGAGTCGAGACAAACTGCGCGCGCTGTGCCTCCCTTGTGCGCTCTCTCCTGAACACCGCCGCCGGGGGGGGGGGGGGGGGCTACGGGTTTCGCCGCTATGCCCATGCGTCATCGCATTCCCGTGGGGCGTCGGTGTCCCCTAGTTTGCACAGGGCTAGCCCATCCAGAGGAGAGCCCCAGTTCATCTACGTGTACGAATCTTCTCCCCCAGAGAGGGCCCCCAAAAAGGTACGTTGGTATCTAAAAACCACAATCACCTCGTAAAGTGAGTGACGCCCGAGGCCTCAGACCTCAGACCTCAGACCTTGCTGCTGTCCCTTTATTTTGTCTGCTCCGGTGAGTTAGCCCATCCCCTCAATGCCGACTTGTCCATGACGACAGACCATGGGAGGGGAGGGGGCCACTTTGCTCATTTATGACGCAAGTCGGCGCAAAAAAGGCGAGGACGGTATTTCAACTCGGCCGACTCGCTTATTTTTGTGGGGTTCTATCTGGTTGCCTTGAAGGCCGTCAAATCGTCCGTTCATCTTTGATGGACCACCACAGAATGATGGACCATAGAATCGGCGAAAAGGGACCCAGCACTAACAAGTGGGAGATGACAGTACACCGCGGCCAGGATTGTAACTGCTTTGTCGCTGATTCCGCTGCCTCTTTTCGCATTGAGACCTATTCCACATCTCATTTGACCTCCTAGCCGGCCTGAGTGATTCGTGTGTTGGGCCCTGTTGGTTTGTTATGACGTCTCAGGTGGTCATGCAGTCATGCCTCAGTAGTGGATGGAAAGGGGGTTACGTTTGCGGTGGACAATAGAAATGCAGAACCACGAGTGCATCCCATCCCAATCACGAATAATAGAATGCGAGACCACCAACTATCTTAATTAATAACACAATTAAGACCAGAGTGAAACAAAACACCAACCCCCAATGTGGAGACACGTATTATTACCAGGAGAAAGCCACAAAAGCCACCTCGCGTAGAGTGAAGGAAAATGAAAGGGGTCCAGTCATCGAAGTGTATAGTACGAAAATCCAGGGTAACGTAGGTATTGGTACAGAAAGGACAAAAATGACAACTCTGATTGTACATGATATACAGCGTGCAGGCGAAAGACCCACGGTGCGCGCGCGGGGTGGTAGCTGGATGATATAAAACTTTTGGCTTATCGAAAACGTCGCAAAATGAACGGGGGGGGGGGGGGATGGGGATCGCAGACGAGCGACAGTGACACAGGCACGAGCCGACCTTGATTGACACGGAATGAAAGAGGAGGGTAAATATGCTTGGTGCAAAGACGATATGCGAGGTAGATGCGCGTGATGAGATGGATAATAGGAATAATTAGGGCGTCGGCGCCGGTGTGCCATGAGTGGGGTCATTATGTGCTCGTATTGGAGAGGTATCTTGCAATTGTGGTATGGATGCGACAATGAAACGATAAGATTGCGACAAGACGCGACACGAAGACGGCCATGGAAAGAATGCGGAGGTGAGGGAAGAAGTTTAGCGACGCTCCTTCCCAGGAAACAGGAACAAACGCTTTAATTGCGGTTGGACTTCCACCTCCGTCTCGACAACCGTCGTTACGCCATTAACAACGCGGCGCTCATAGTGGATTTCCTTCCTGGGAGGCATAGGCATCACAGGATACGTTCTCATGTTGTCATAAGACCACGAACGAGCTGTGAAAGCTGCGTCAGTCCCATAATGAATGAACGACCAGGGAAAGATAACACACTTTCGACTGTGGGTCGCTTCAGAGTCGGCAAGGAGCAAGGTAGTTCGTGGTGGTTAGGGACCGCATCCATCGAGTCGCTCCCACTCTCGATGCTGACTTCACTCCCCTGTCGACTCAGAGGACTACGCACATAGCTGTGTGTAGAACTCGAGCGCCAACTTGACACAGAAGCACCGTCATTTGAGTGAGAGGAGCTTGTCGACGAGACCTTGAGCTTCACATCCGGCACTAGAAGTTTTCCTTCTGCACCAGGCTTCAGGATGTTGTGCTCACGGCGGCGGGAGGGAGCGGGGAATGACTGAGCCTCTGGGGCAGAACCGGAAAGGGAAGTCCGAGAGTCCGAGCGCCTTGAAAATGCAAGTGCATATTTGGAATGCAGGTCATCAGAAGTGTTCGCCCTCGCAGCGGCGGTAAGGCGGGAAGGCCCAGCAGAGTGCATAGACGCTATCGGCGTATTATTCTCACCGATTGTCGAGTAGACGCCTGTGGAGCGATGCGGAGAAGCAACAAACGAACTGTACGCTGCTGGGCGCTCATCCCGACTGGAAAGACTTGTACCCGAGATGGGGGCATTGGGGGAAGTCAGAGAATAGATAGATGAGCGCCAAGAGTCAGAGCCATCGGTCCAGCCTGGGATAGACCTGCGTTCTCTTGGGGCCTGCCCAGAGGGCCGCACTGTCTTCGTCGAATCAGAGTGAGAGGACAAAGTTTCCTTAATGCGACGCGCAGCCATCATAACACCACTCTGATAGTCGTTATCAAACTCGATAGCGGCCTCCCGAGGCTCCTCATCAAGGATCATAGGCCGCGGGGGAAGGGGGGGGAAATCATAGATCCGCGCAAGAGCTGCGATGCTAGGATTCATATCGGGCGACTCGGATGAGAAGGGATTGCGCTCAGAAGCGAGGGTGCTGCCTTGTGAGTCGGGGGATGTCGAAGGGCTAGAACAGTCCGACTCGTCGGTAACAGGGATGGTGCTGAAGGAATTGTGTGGAACCGGCGGGAGAGGAGGAGAGTCCCAAGGGTCGCGATCAGGGTTATAGTCGAGGGAGAGACCACCATACATCGAATTAAGATCCGCAAGACGGCACTCATCGGAACAATACAGCGGGGTAGGATTCTGGTCAATGACCGTCCGATGTTTCACCGTGGCCGGAGCTACTTGAGTCAGAGTAGAAGGGACAACAGCAGACCCTGCATCTCGCTTTGGATCCGAACGCTTGATGGTACCGTTAGGTTTGACACGACCTGTCCCACGAACGAGACCGCCGCCACCCTTTTGGCGTATGGTGCCAGTGGTACGGCGCGCCTGTCGTGCAGCGGTAGGTAATTGGGTGGGACTCGTATCCTCTGCTAAGGGGGAAAAGGTGTGTAAGGGGGTGTACTAGAAAGGATTGGATGTGGACGCACCAGAGGCAATGGGTGAGGATGGAGGGGGTGCGGGTATTGGGGAAGGGTTTGAAGGTTGCTGGGGGATAGGGACAAGGTATCGCTTAGGGAGGATCTGCCTTGAGCAGACGGGACACCAAGAGGTGTCGAGGTGATTCATGTTGATAGATAGAGACGCGTGGGGAGTGGGATGGAGGAAGGGGGAGGGTGCTGAAAGGGAAGATTTAATAAGAATGGAGAGCGAGGGGATGATCGAGGCTGACCTTGTTGTCTACGACAAAGGTGAGACAGTGGGTAAACAGGGAAGCGGCGGCGGGACAACCAGACCAGTCGAATCGAATTGGGGGCGAAAAAAGGGAAATGGAAGGAAATGGACGTATTTATAATGAACGCCAGTGGACGGTGCTTTCGCCATCTTCCCGGCTGTGCCTGCCACAACACCCGACATTTTTCCTTTCTCTTCCTTTCCCTTTCCCTTCCCTCCCTCCAACTCGTCCCCTCTCCGCGGCGCAGTATCTCGGCATCCACATATACAATCGTGGATCGTGATCTCCTCTCCTCCCCAAAACAATGCTCTTTCCTACGTGGTCTCCCCCCTCCTTTCTCTTTTCTCTTGTCTCGGTCACAAGCTCCCCTTGTCATCTGATTTTTCACATCCTTCCGATGTCTCGACTTCCCCTGCCTCACACCCCACGCGCCCAGGCGTCACCAATCACATCATCCAATCCCATCTCAGATCTTCAGATCTCACCACATCGGGCTCCTGAATCTTGCCTCATCTTTCCCCCTCACTCGCCTCACTTTGATCTCACCTCCCCTCACCTCCATTCCGTGTTTCCCGCCCACATCTGTTCGCCATGTGCCTCAGTTACATACCAACCAATCCCTGTCACGCGCTTTATCCGTTCCGCGCACCTTCTCCCACCGGTCAGGTTTATACCTGGCCGACCCGTTCACTGTAGATGCACATGTTAAGGCTCTCCGACCCCTCGGCCTCCTCCGGCCCCTCTTCGTCCTCCCCCCTCACATCGATAACCGAGCAGACTAAAGTGGTAACCCTGCTCTTCGGTCTATACCTCACCATCCCGTCGGCCGATGTTCCTTCTGACTTATTGACCACCCAATTCGCCGCTATATAGAATTTCTCGGCTCTCATGGCATGGCACTGTCTGCGTATCTCTCTGCTCTAGAGTTTATCGGTTTCAAGCGAGCTCGAACGACATCCATTCCTACTTGCCTCTCGATTGGAAGCTTTAATCCTTGAATTGTTCTTAACTAGCCATCCACTCAGGAGGTTGTGATGAATTTGTTTTAACCCACTGGTATTCAGGGCATCAAATTATATGGCACATATTTATCGACATTGACTTGCGACTCTAGTCTAGTACCTCGATCTTGCTACCACCACTCCCATCGAAACACATCACAAGGACGTACGTTTGAAATGGCCCCTCAGTATATGCGCTCCTGGTGACCAGTGATCAACCCAGTGACCAACCCGTGTACAAAATGCACCCTCGGGCCGCGGAGCCCGTTTTCCTGGGCCCGTATTGATTATTCGGGTATGGCCTCGGAATCCATTTTACTTACCGTGTCTCACGCTTATGTCAGTAATTTATATGGCACTATGCTACGAGCGCTGTAGGCGGGCAGGACAGCGCAGGTCCTCTGTTGGGTATCCTCATCTGGCGCTGCGCTAAGATGATTATACGTCGATTTAGTAGGCATTCTCAATCAGCTGAAAATCGAGGTCAACAAATGAGTTTGCCATTTCTTCGCGATGACCCCGGTACAACTGTGGTACCACTATCCGACTCCCACATTCGGGTCTATCGTACACCCACGCAATCAGCCGATCTAGTCCTCGGCATCCCCCGCCACGTCTCCTTGCTTCCCCTTTTGTGCGAATTGCCGCTCGCCCCGCTGAGTCGCCCGTTGACAATTACCCCGCATACATACTTGCCACACAACTTCCGAGCTTCTCGAAGCCCAATCGTCCCGCCTACACTGATCAGTCAGATGGCCCTACCAGATCCCGTCATTACTTATGGACTACCCTTCCGACTTGGTGTTGCGTCCGGTCGTGTTTACCCTGTCAAGGGACCGTTGTGAATGGCGCCACCCCCTGGTATAACCCTGAATTTTTTGTCTCAGGCGCCCCGCACGCGTTGTCTTCGACTTTGTGAGGATTTATTTAGGCGGATATCCCACAAAATTCTGGATAGGCCCTTGGTCTCCTCCTTCGGAACAGGCATACCTGCGTACACAACAGCACAGTGGAAGACTTCTAGAACTCTCAAAGCCTTTTGTGTTGGGCCTTAGTGCTGTACTTTTGGGGCACAGTGTCTAGTCCGGATGCACTTTTGTTCGACGAACGTTCAAGCTTTCAAGGTTCAGGTTCAATTTCCCCGATCGTAAGCGCCCGCGAGTAATAAATCTACCCCACGTTATCTCACCGCTCCGTAGGTATTCGGGTGCCGGTACGAACTACAGTTCCACGCTGGGAAGCGTTCTGCGGTCCCCGTTGAAATGCGGTCGTGATGGTCCTAGTTGTCTGGTTAGTAACCACTTGCTCTCGTCCCAAAGCCGAACTCCGCGCATCAAGATAATTGCCGCTTTATGATGATGGGGTCATCATGTGGGTTTTGACGTTGTGATTGTGTCGGAAATAAAACAGGTGCGGAGATTATTTGATCATCAGATCCTGGGAACCCCATAGAGCCGTATGCAAAGGTCGCCCTTCCGATTCCTTCGCTCCTTGGTAAACGTATCCCTCCAAGACATCACTGATGCGTAGGTGTTGTGCCTCCAATGCGCCATCAAACCACATCTTCGGTACAAGGGCGCTTGCCACGGTGCTGTAACATCATTTGACCCACGTGATGTGTATAGTCAGCCAGGCGTTGCGTACACGAAACGTTAGTACATGTACTAACGAGAACTGAGGCATGGTAAGGTAGGGTGTTTCCACCTCGTCATATGTTTGACTCCAAGTCCGAGCCCCGGTTGTACGTTATGTCTAGTAGTCGCATTTGTTCCTTGTTCCTTGTCCTCCTACCCACGCTTTCGTCCGTCGTGACGTTGCCGATGGTACTTAGACATCGACGTCGACAGTTGCCCAAGTACTATAGAAGCTCTCAGAGGAAGTGCACGTCAATATCAATACCCTACAGCTGCTAGACCTTCGCTCCCAATATGGTGCATGTCCTTCCTCCTCTACCCACTTCCATGAATGAAAGACAAGGGCTCAGATCGTCTACCGCGCTTCTGTTTCCCTAAGAGCCCCTGGAGATCCAGAGTCACTACCTACTAGATCATATATAGAGACCTCAATCCTGACGTGTGCCCCACGTACTCCCACAACGTTGAGGAAACGTTCGTCCGATCTTCACCGAAGGTGAGGCATGGTATCGGACGAACATGTCCATATGATCGGTCGAGCGCCAAGGTGGGTTGCTTGATCGCCACGTTCAGAACCACTTGCCCGGGGCTTTACGCAACGACCGTATCGACCTATGCGCAGGGCCGAGCCCAGGTGACTATCGCTCTTCACGACATGCTCAGGCTGGAATACGAACGTGGTCGTCCTCTACCCATGTGTCGCATCACGATTGGTGCGTCCAAATCCCCATCGTCTCAGTTATCGGCCGCGTTGTGGGCAATCTTAGAGTATACCCTCCTCTTCTGGCCGACACATCTATCGTTGCTCTTCACAGAAAGTGCGATAACTGAACTTGAAACCGACGGTGGGGTTAGTTTCTCGATCAGGTGCTTGCGACTGAGTTGCCCAAGAAGTCCAAAATCCAGATAAGATAACCAATCGCGGACACATCCGACGTCCCCTTTCCTTTCCTGCTTGGCAGATTTTTTATTCATGTGCTTCTCGCGCGGGCGATCAGCGTGTGCTTCCAACTCGGACCCGGCCGGATTTATGCTTGCACTGTCCATATCAACCTCAACCCTTCCAGAGTTCTTTTGCTTGCACGCTGACCAGTATTGGCCGTCAACCAGATAGTTAGATATCGTGCATAACTCGCATATTGGGCATATCTCGCCTGCACGCATAAACGGCTCTGCAACATCTCCGGAACAGGGGGTTTTACGATATGATTGGGTGCCCGGCCAAAGAAGTTTCCAAGGCGGAACGTGCGAATGAGGCGGCGCGGCATCGGTGTGGGGAGGGGCAAAACACCCCTGCTGGCAGTCGATGAGTCGTCGATTGCGGGTGGCTCGATGTGATTAGCTAACAATGCAATCTTCGTCTCTTTTTTTTTTTTTTTTTGATTCCGTCGTGTCGCACGTCCTCGAGTGAGTGCAACAACAGATGGCAAGGTGACGGGACCAAATAAAATAAAATATCAGCATCAAACTGCGAACGATCGCTATGGCATCGCAGATCTTTTTCCCGAGCTTTACGGGAGAGTCCAATCACGCACGAGCTCGGCCGGGAGCGCACGTGGTGGTAATGGACCCGTGGGTGTTTGCGAGGCTGCGATTGGCCCCAAGCTTGCCTTTTACGTGGTAGGACGCTTATGGCCGACAGGACCGTGTATTTAATCAATTTTAATCAATTTTACCTTAGGTTAAGCGGCCGCTTGGGCTTTGGGGGGAGGGGGAAGACGCCGCGCCGCGCCGCGATATGCGGGGTTCGAGAGCTTCATAGATTTTGATGAATCGTACAAAACCAGGCATGGTCACGGCGTTGAGGTATTAAATACAAGCCAACATCTGATTGGTCTGACACCTAATCACGGTCGCCAAACGAACGGGCATAGCGCGACGAAGCGTGAAAAATGAATTTTAACTGGAGTGAGAACAAGGGACGTGGCTGAAAGAGACCATCTGCTTCAGGGAGGGGACGCTTGTTTTTTTTTTAAGATGAAACGGTTGCGATGCAGCATGTGGGGTATAGCGCGGGGTATGCATGGGCGACCCCATGAAACTCTACTCTACATATATTTATTCGTGCGCGGTAGAATGATGCGCTCGGGTATGGGGCAGAGAGCAATCACATCACACGTCACAACAACAACAACACGGGGAAAGTTCACATCCGATATTCGAGTTCGGTCAAGGTCGAGGCGATGCGAGGCGAGGTGCGGTGAGGCGAGGATGGGATGGGAACAGCCTCAGCCTCGCTCCAACATTATAACGCAAGGGTGGGATTGATTGGCCGCACAACCCATCAAACAAACTTGCTGACCTGACGCCTGACACCTGTAGCTGCTGTACTCACGTTCATGGGTCGCGAAACGTAAAGGTCTCATGACCAAATACCCTCCTCCTCGCGGCGCCAAATGAAAAAAAGTGACTCCTCCCATGCTCGCTCCAGTGTGTGATAGGGGACTTGAAACTTGAAGCAAGCCCCGGATCATCCAAGGATGATTCGAAATCAGGGTCGGCCAAGTTGGCCACTCCACTTATTGGTACAAAACAAAAAGGTGCCGTGTGCGTGCCATCGCATTCCTGTGCCCCGTGCCGCCGCTTGGCAGGCTGTTGTGGCTGGGCCCTCCCCAAGGGCTGATTCTAGAACCCAGGGAGGATAACTTTTGTCCGCCCAGGACGATTTGTGCGCACGTGTATATGACAGCCAGAAGGCCAAGTGAGCCCGTTGCATGCATTAATTCCTCGAGGCAGACACTCGATTGCCACGCATATTCCATATTTGGTTGGTAGGGATCATGGGGATGTCCGATTCAATTGCAATTTCAATAGCTTAGGAGCACTGACATTATTATTGACATGCATAAATAGCTGGAAGGGCGCATGGCGCGGACGAGAAAGATGACACGTGTAGATGGGCTCAACTATGGCGTTGGGTGGAGCCGGGCGCAATAACTTGCTAGTACTGAGTGTGTGTGTGCGCAAGAGTCGTCCCCACACACACGGGTGGCGAATACTATAAAGGGGTTCTGAAACGCGGGGTTGGGTGGGGAAGTAGGAGGAAACGCACCCGGGACGGACGGAACTCCTCCAGTAATCAAAACACACTCGAGTCAGTAGTCCTTGATTTCTAACCCTGTGCATGTGCAGATATAAGGAGGAGTTGAGGGAGGAACTCATATCCGTCCGGTATGATGCCGCGCAGTTGCGTTTGCGCCTGTACGGCTGTGCGCCGAGTTGCGCTGTCGCTGAAAGGGAGACAAACCTGACACAGACACATGATAACGGGCGTAACGCCTCCCTGCGGAGGAAAGACTGAGCCTGCCTGACCCACGAGAGTACCGGAGAGTGAGAGGTTTGATTTCGCACTGGCCCAGGTACCGGTTCCTTAACATGGGCATAGTGCTTACTCCTGTGATCACGGTGTGATCATAAGACCCTGCGCTCCGGGTACTTGCGCGTATTTCAACGCAAAAAACCAAAAAATCTCATTCACAGGTATTCACGAGGGTGACAGCCCGAAGCAGACTTTCCGAATCGGCCTGTCCGGGACATCCGGCGCCACCAGGAGGTGCTCAATATACCTCGGGAAGTGGCAACACCGTTCGCAAGGTTATGGGCAGGTGGTAACAGTCATACACATACAAAGCCGGCGTTGCAGAATGCATGTTACCAAAACAATGTGCGTTGGCAGAGCGCGTCATCCTTGCATGGACGGATATGAATAGATGAACGGGAATATTTGGCAAGCGTGTGACAACGCAGTTGGGCGCGAACCTCATAATGAACATCTGAAACGAGAAGCAAGAAGGGTCGCCACAAAGCGAGGTGACCAGAACCCGTACTCTGCGCCAAGGTCGAGGCCATTGGCTTGCGTATGAATAGAACGCAGGGGTCGGCAGTGGGTGGGCTCAGGCCGCGTAGCAGCGCTATCTTTGGACGTAAATGCGACTCCAAGGAAGCGGATCGTTCAGAGAAATTGGTTTGTCATGTATGAGAACAAGCGTGCATATCGCGCGTCAGGCTCACGGCATCTTTAAAAGTTCGAGGGGTCTGCCGCAGGGGTTCGCGAGGTCAACGAAGGCACGAAATCCCAGATAACAGGTATCTGAGTTTTACCAATTAATCTTAAAGCTTGAGAGGCAAAGCAGTCAACACGTAATTTCTCTCGAATCTGGAGACGTGTCACCGTTACATAGGCTGTCCGAACAGGTCGGCCTCACCGCGCCGAACAATACGCGATGATGGCACTGACAATGCCCAAACCCAGGAATGGCAGGCGAATAAGAGGACATAGTAGGTCTGCATTGCTGGCGCACCAAAAGCAGCTCACTGAGGAAAGATTTATTAAGCATCGATCTTGACCTGTTTGGTGGGGAGGGGAAAGATGATGAACGAAACGTGCTCAGCGCCAGTCCGGGTCAAGCTGAATCATGGTACACGGATCGTCACCCAAAGAGTTTTGCGTATGCATGAAAGGGCATGTCTGCTGTGGGGACATCTCCGTCCCCTTGAAGAGCGACCACGACCACGGAGCAGGAAGAAGATTGAAGACTGGTTCTGGGTGACAGACGCTCATTGAACTGCCGGGGAAAACCGGAGTTACAAGTGGACAGCCCCCGAGTACAGAAAATTGTGCTTGGAAGCGAAAAGAGAAGGACCTTATTGGATACCTCCTCCGCGGGTTAAGTCCAATAGCAACAAACTGCCCGGGAAATGCCACTGGTAGATCACATGTGCGAAGTGCGATGGAGGCTGTTGCTGGAAGGTCAGGTGGGTACAGTTCCCAGACTACGTTGAACATCGTTCCATCCTTGTCATCACGATGCATATTCATACGCACGACATCCTTGTTGTGGCTTGCCTCTGTTTGTGAGGTGAGAGGGATCCGCACTCCCATGAGGGTAATCAACATATAACGTAGAATGTGGCAGTCAGACACCAACCTTGCTATGGTCTGATGTCTTACGGCACCCTGGGGAGATCCGCCTAGCTCCCTAACTGGAACAAGATAACGTGAGATCGTTAGTGCCGTAGTGGCACTCAAAACAACTGTTTTGGATACAGTAGCATACGTGCCTTGGAGAATACCTGAAGGATCACCTACTTGTACTAGATCAGGTGCTCCTCGGCACATTAATTAAATATGCAATGGAGGGCGCAGGGTGAATGCTAACGGTGAACGATCGGTGGCTGAGAGGAGAAAGACGACTGTGAAGGCGGAAATGTTCAGCATTCCGCAGTTGGGAGACTGAACTAAAACTGAATCATCGGAACATACACGGTATCTTGAGGTGTTGCCTCAGGGGCCAGGGACGGGTGTGCCACACAAAAGGGTTTTCGACAAACGAATGACCCAGAGAGAGGACAAAGGACAGTGGAAGGAGTACCCAGAAAGGAAAAACCAACGAGGTCGGGCTTGTGTAACTGAAGTGGACACGGTAACATTGGCATCACGACGGACTCAGAAAGATCATCCTTGCCCAAGGCGTATCGTACATGCTCCGCATGACAGTGACGGCGAGCCTGAGGCATTGACATGATACCGACAACGAACAATCGGTGAGGCGAGTCGTCGTTTCGCGCGTCACTGAGGCGCTGACGTAATTCCTGTACGATTTACCCCACAACGAGGCTCAGCCAGAGTTACTCCAGCGCAGGTCGACATGGATGTGGTCAAGGCAGTCGAGACTTACATCACTAAAATGGTCTCAGTACCTTCAGCAATGAAGGTACTGCTCCTCGATTCACATACCGTAAGTCATAATGCTCTGCGACCCTCATAGTGTTGACCATCTCGTAGACTCCCATAGTGTCCCTTGCCTCTACGCAGTCAATACTTCTCTCACACCAAGTGTATCTCACTGATCGCATTGATAACACTAAGCGCGAACGCATGGCTCATATGAAGTGTATATGCTTTCTACAGAATAGTGAAGAGAGTCTCGGAGCCCTCGAAGCTGAGCTGAAGGAACCGAAGTATGGAGAGTATTACCTGTGTCAGTGGGTGAATGCCATCTCTTCCCGGCATGTCCGTGACCCTTATTATTCATCGCTGCCACTTAGACTTCAGCAACATCTTGACCAAGACTGCGATCGAGAGATTGGCCGATGCAGATGAATATGAGGCAGTGAGGGAGGTTCAGGTAATTCCTTAGTTTTCTCTGGTATCCCATCTTCGGGATTGTAAACTTGCCTCACTAGGAACACTTTGCTGATTATGCACCTCTCCTCCCTTCTCTCTTCTCCCTCAATTACACGCCCTCCCCTACCATGCCTTTGTATGGTTCATCTCCAAGCACTTGGGATGCAAAGGCACTGGATCGACATGTGCAGGGTCTGATTGCCGTGTTGCTTAGTCTGAAGAAGAAACCGGTTATCCGTTACGAGAAGATGAGTGCTATGGCCAGAAAGCTTGCCGTCGAGTTACAAGTACGGCTCTCTGCGTTCTGTACCGAACTCTTGGATTTAACTCACTCTAGAATCGCATCCAAGCCGAATCTCAACTGTTCGATTTCCGGTTAAACCAGGTCGCCCCGCTCCTCGTCATCCTTGACAGGCGAAACGACCCGGTCACACCTATGCTCTCACAATGGACATATCAAGCAATGGTCCACGAATTATTGGGGATTCGGAATGGCCGTGTGGATATGAGTCGGGTTCCAGACATTCGTCCTGAGCTCTCAGTATGCTACCGTACCAGTGGCATGGTTGAATGTCCAGTCTCACGCATACACACAGGAAATCACGTTGACCACATCAACGGACTCATTCTTCCAAGCGCATCACCTCGCAACTTTTGGTGACCTCGGGACTGCTCTCAAGTCGTACGTTCAGTCGTACCAGGCACGCTCCCTTGCGCATCAGTCATCGTCAATCAATTCGATAACAGATATGAAGCGGTTCGTGGAGGAATATCCAGAGTTTAGGAAGCTTGGTGGGAACGTGAGCAAGCACGTCGCGCTCGTAGGGGAGCTCAGCCGGCTTGTGGACAATGACAAGCTCCTAGAGCTGGGTGAAGTGGAGCAGGGTCTTGCGACAAGAGCTGGGGCAGATTTGAAGGTACGACCATTTAGTAGTCGAGATCGTCGTTGTCTTCACAAGGTTCTATGCAGAGCGTCCAATTTTTCATCACCAACAATGACATCTCTCCGCGAAACAAGCTCCGCCTGCTGATCTTGTACGCTTTGAAATACCAAAAGACGCAAGGAAATAACATTGCATCACTCATCACTCTCGCGTTGCAAAACGGTGTTCGGCCTGAGGATGCTCGGGTGAATAATCAGTCTTGCTTTACTATTCGGGATCTGATTCGACTCGTCCAAAGCTTGTGTATGCCATTCTCAATATCGCGGGCGCTGACCATCGTCAAGATGACCTTTATTCCACCGAATCATTACTAGCTTTGGGACGATCGGCGCTGAAGGGGTTGAAGGTTGGTCACACTAGCATTACTATCGTGATATGTGTCTCACGCCCCAGTGGATGTTGCCTCCGTGTTTAGGGGGTTGAAAATGTGTATATGCAACACACCCACACTTATCCGAAACATTGGAAAATCTTTTCAAAGGAAAACTGAAAGAAAGCAGTCATGCCTTTCTGGAATCCGCGGGGCCGAATGCCGGCTTGCAACGGCACGTTCTGTGAAACTGGCAAAGATGTCGCCATTGATATCGTATCCAGACCTCAAGACGTGATTGTTTTCATCATTGGCGGCACCACTTATGAAGAAGCTAGGACGGTCGCTTTGTTGAATCAAGAACCGCCAACTACTGGCGGTACAGTTGGCGCGCGTATTCTACTCGGTGGAACTTGCGTACATAACTCCGCGAGGTGCGTACACGCCCATCATTTATCGACCGATGATTCCGATGGTACCAATTTTTTTTGTAGCTTCCTGGAGATGATAGACTTCGCGGCGGCCAACTTCCCTGCCGCGGTGTATGAGCCGCCGCCAGAATCTGCCTCAACTGCGCCGGCGTTGAACGTTAACCTCGGCGGTGTGAGCTTGAGTTTGGGTGGGCCAGCTGGGACGGGCGTGTATCGGACGAGTGGCGAGTCGAGCGGGTTGCAGGCAGATGGGATACGTGACGGAGTGCGTAGCTTGCTGGGCAAGGTGAAGCAGGGCGTGGACCGGATAGGGTTACAATAGCAGCACAGTAGCATTCGTATTTGGACACGTATTCTCATCCCCCGCCTCTTTCCTCTCTGTCTCTCATCTTTATTCTTCAACCCTTTTCTACCCATCGTTCAGTTAAGAATGCCCGCCAAGGGCCTTTTTGGCGGTCTCAAGGCTATGGACGCCTTTGGAAAGGTCTGTTGTACCCACCACGCTGACTGACTAGCGTGGCCTCAAACGCTCATGTATTATGTAGACCATGGAGGATGTCAAAGTCAGAACACGCACTGGGGCGTTCTGTGCGTACATTCCTGACTGCGAGAATCGGTCTGAAATGCCATTGTTGACACGTCGACCTTGGGTCGTGTAGTGACACTGCTCTCTGCCGCGATTATTCTGTCGTTTACCGTCATAGAATTTCTCGACTATCGACGAATCGGCATTGACACTTCGGTAGTTGTCGATCGAAGCAGAGGAGAAAAGTTGACCGTGCACCTCAATGTCACATTCCCGAGAGTACCATGCTATCGTGAGTGCTTCTCCTAACCATCCCCGCCCTGTCCCGTCACCGCAGTTCTAACGACTATCCTGCTGCCAAGTATTGTCCCTCGACTTGATGGACATATCTGGCGAGCTCCAGCGTGACATCTCCCATGATGTCATCAAGACTCGTCTCACAGCTGGAGGAATACCTGTCCCGGGCTCGCAGGTCGGTGAGCTCCGCAACGACATCGACAAGATAAATGAGCAACGCACGGACGGGTATTGTGGCTCGTGCTATGGCGGAACTCCTGCCGATGGCGAGGGCGGATGTTGCAACTCGTGCGATGCCGTCCGTGAGGCATACACGCGGAAGGGGTGGAGTTTCGGCAACCCTGGGGGAATTGAGCAGGTGCGGATCCCGTCTTGTCTTCCTCGTTGCGCGTGCAGACTCTGAGAGGGGGCGTAGTGCATCCAAGAACACTGGGCCGACCGCGTCCAGGAGCAGGCGTCGGAGGGCTGCAACGTCGCCGGTCTCCTGCGCGTGAACAAGGTGGTCGGGAACATCAACCTCTCGCCGGGACGCTCCTTCCAAGCGGCACAGCACAGGATATACGAGCTCGTGCCATACCTGAAGAACGACGGAAACCGCCACGACTTTTCACACAGCATACACTACATGTACTTCACCGCGGACGACGAAGCGGACGAGTTCAAGGCGCAAGTTAGCAAAGAGATGCGCGAGCGCCTGGGCATCTACCAGCACCCACTGTACGAGCACACGGAGAAGGTACGTCGACTCTGTTCCTCATTTCGAGTTTTGTCACTGAGGCCGAGGCGTGTCGGGATAGACCTCAAAGGCGCAATACATGTTCCAATACTTCCTCAAGGTCGTGCCAACTCAATTCCGCACCTTAGATGGTCATGTCGTCAACTCCCACCAGTATAGTGTCTCGCACTTTGAGCGTGACCTCATGACAGGCATTGCGGGCAACACAAACGAAGGTTTACAGATACAACATGGCGTCAATGGTTTACCGGGTAAGTGCAGTGTTTGGTCAGTCATGTTGTGATAACGGGTGGAGTGTTGACTCTCGTAACTGCCTTGCAGGCGTGTTCTTTAGTTATGAAATCTCGCCCATCCTCGTTGCCCATCGTGAGACGCGCCAGTCTTTTGCACACTTTTTGACATCGTACGCCCTTTCATGCCCTTGATACTGGCATAGCCTATCCTGATACGCCAACAGAACATGTGCCATCGTGGGCGGGGTGCTCACCGTGGCTTCTATTCTTGACAGCGCACTCTTCGCAACGCAACGCAGTTTCAAAAAGAGCACAGGGGCGAACGGGCACGTCAATGGCAAGTTGATGTGAGCTTCTGTGATTACATCCTATAATTTTTTTGATAATTCGCATGGACTCGGGTGTACCATGTATGGTTTACGTTTACCCCCGCTGTGGGCGAATAATACATAGGCTATTCGCCATATCCTAGCGTTCTTCTCTATTCATGGGGAGAATGCGGTCCATGTCGAGAAAAGCTTAATTTGATGTACAGAAAGTTCGAGAGGGTATTGTATTAAATACACAAAGCAATATCGATAGAGAGGGAAAACGGGAAGGGGAGATGTAGGGTCATCTTCGCCGCTTTGTACGAGCCGCACCCCCAGCGCCCGCCTCGGTCGTTCTGCGTTTCTGCACGGCGGCGTTGGCCGCTGATAGGCGATGCACCGTGGCGTCGGTGATGCTCTTGTGGCGCGGGGGTTGTGGAAGGCGGTTCTCGTGTTGTAGGGGGCGGACTTTGTGAGGGTTATCCTGTGAATCTGCCCGCGTCAACGAAGTACGGTACGAGGTGAGGTGAGGGAGGAACGGGGGGAAGGCACCTTGGCGTACATCATCAACTCGTCATCCTCCTCATCCGGCTCGTGTCGCATGTGTTTTCTACCCCACGGAATCGTCTTCCGGCCGGCCGCCTGAGGCGTACTGCTAGTAGCTATCGCATTCTCGACCTCCTCTTCGTCCACGTATTGGCCGCCGTCATCGGCCTCCTCGTCCGATGGCGGTTCTTCCCCGTCAATATAACCATAACTTCCCTCGTGAGATGGCGCGACGAGGCTTCTTTGATGCGAGCTGGCGGCGCTGGACTTGCGTCGCCTCGCGCCGCCTCTGCGGGCACCGCCAGCGGCCATTGTTGATGTGGGCGGTAGGGCGGCGGCGGCAGGGTCTGGCCATTCAACGCCTAGCTCGAGGACCCCTTCTCCCCCTTCTTCCTCCTCCTCTTCCTTGACGGGAACCTCGATTACCGCCTGCACGCGGCGGACTACGCGCGGGACGGGGGGCGCTTTCGTGGGCGGGTGGTGAGCGGGGAGGTACGGGGGCTTGTCGGTGGACGAGCATGCGGACGCGCCGCGCTTCGTCGCGGGTGACATCGCGGAGAAATCGGGTGCGAGGATCGGGACGTGCTTGGGTGTGTGGGCGGTGAGCCTCGTCTGTGGTTTTGGACCAGGGTTCGAAAGAGACAGCGATATTGGATGGGGTGATGGGGGGTGTCGTCAACAAGGTTAGTGGGCGTACCTGTGAAGATGGAGCTGAGGAAAGTTGATTCAGGAGGCGCGTGTGTTCGGCGTCGATGCGCAGGAACTGGTCTTTCCAGGCCTTGATTTCTCCGCGCAGGGTCTCCTCGAGGCGCAGGCACTGGTCTTTCCATTGTTGGGCCTCCTGGCGGAGCTGGGCGACTAGTTCGGCCTGATGCTTATTCTGTACGTAGTAGCGCGGGGGGTCAGTCGGGTACTTCTAAAAACACGATGAATGAGCGGTGCTTCACCACCACTAAGGCTCTATCCGCCTGCAGTAAGCGTCAGGATAAGTAACGGAAGAAGGGAGATGCATGAGTGGTGTACGCGCCTCTGCCTTCCACCTGTCCACCTCCGCGACCCACGCCCGAGTTTCTTCCTTACATGCGTTGAAATCTCGGAGCGCATCGTCACGCTCGTGCCGCAGGGCACGCAGATCATCCTCGGCTTGATGTAATCTTACACGCGTCCCTTGCTCGTAAGCGCGGAGCTGAAATGATTGAACGACGGATCGGGGAGCAATAAATCCCGGCCCACTGACTGCAGAGACGGTCGCTTGAGAGAACTGTTTAAAAGCGTCCGCGATCGTGACGGAAGGATCTGACATCGATGAAGATGCCAGCTGATTGCTGTCGCTGTTCTTGTTGGTTGAGAGCAAGGCTCCTGTGTCGTGTTCCGTGTCGTGTGGTATCGGCACTCGGCCCTTTGGCACGACCGCGGCGGTCCAGTCACGGGATCCCCTGTTCCTCGCTTCATCCATGGCATCGCAGGGCTCGTTAACCGACCTCAATCAATTACGAATTCAAGCCACCCTTCTCCCCCTTCAACATCCCATTCGTGCTCTGATTATCCACGATATCGCAGTTCACCGCTTTGCGAGATACCAGGCAGCTCGGCAGAAGGGTGACCTTGACCAGGCCATTGTGGATTACGGCGAGGCGCTTCTGCGCGGACTTCATCATCCCATTCGTACCATCACAGCTTTTCATAAGTTGACATGTGCACTGCACGCTCGTTTTGAGGAGTTTGGAGAGAGGGACGGCCTGGAAAACATCATCGCATACTTTCGTCACCTTTCCGGCCTACCATTAGAGGTCGCCGATATTGATCGCATCGATGTTCTCAATGACCTTGCCCGTGCCCTTCAAAGCAGATTCCGACTTGAGGGGCGAATGGAGGACGTCGATAATGCGATCCTTTTGCGTCGCCATATCGTCGCCATCTCTCCCCTATACACGGACGATCATTACGGTTTCATATCCGATTTAGCGAATGCCATTGGATCTAAATTTGAACAAACTGGCGAGATAGACCATCTCATCGAAGCCATCAGCCAATATCGTTTGGTACTTGGCTCCTGTCGCCCTGATCATCCCGCGCGCCCATTTTTCCTCAGTAACCTGGCCACATGGCTGATGCGACGCTTCGAAGGGAACGGCAAACTGGACGATCTCGATGAAGCCGCTGCGTTATTTCGGGAGTCGTTCGACACTATGGACGAGAAGGACTCTCGCCGCACGTGGATTCTCATGCACTTTGCCGGTACCTCTTATTCTCGCTATGAGCAAACCGGTGACTTGGAAGACCTTGAGCAAGCCATTAGTCGCTATCGCGAGGTACTCTCCTTATCTCCTCCCGGCCAGGGGGACAAGCACCTACTCTTCCGCAACCTTGCGCAGGCGCTCGAGACCCGTTTCGAAAGGCTCGGCCACCTGAACTGCTTAGATGAGGCAATTTCGTTATATCGCACCTCTCTTCGCCTCCAGCCCCCAGGTCACATTCACCGATACAAATCGTGAGTGGCCTGGCCAAATCCATGTCTTGGCGTTTCCTTCAGACACACAGAATGGAAGATCTAGAAGAACATATCGTTCTCCTACGTGATGCTTTAGCTCTCACCCCCCTGGGCACCCTGCCCGGCCTCTAAACCTAGCGAACCTCTCCAGTGGTCTTCGCCGACGATTTCACCAGACCCACGGCGTGGGTGATATTGATGAAGCAATTGAACGTCTCCGTGAGGCATTGGAACTACACCAACCCGGTCATCCTTGGGCGCGTAAGATTTTTCATGCTCTTGCGTTGAGCCTTACACTCCGCTTTGAGAAAATCGAGGCGGAGGAAGATATCGTCGAGGCGATCAAACACTACCAAAGTTCATTTTCCCTGACTCCTGCTAGACATCCGGAAGCATCCACAGAACTTTCCCACTGCGCCGTCGCATTGTTCCGTCTTTATGAACTGACGGGCGATGCAAAACATCTCGAAGAGTCCATGGCTTTCTCTAGATCCGCTGTCGAATACCCATTCTCCAGCGTGCGTGAAAGACTCGAAGCAGCTGAGACTTGGACATCTACCGCACGCTCAGCGCAACATCCTGCGACTTTAGCTGCGTATCGCAACGCGCTCTCTTTGCTTCAACGCTCGATAGATTTAGGGCCCACCGTGCAAACTCAACACGAGTTCATGAAGGGACGAGACATCGATGGACTTCGCAGCTCGCTTCCGATGGATGCTGCATCGTACGCTATCGAGGTTGGTGCCTATGAAGAAGCTGTTGAGATTCTCGAACAAGGGAGAGTACTACTCTGGTCCGGTTTGCGCAGCCTCCGGACCCCTCTCGAACGCCTCCGTGGAGTCGACGCGCCGCTGCAGACCAATTACCGAAATCAGCCAGGCTTTAGAAGCGTTAATCACCACAGCGGACACCGATAATCCCATGCAAGCTCTAGGCGGAGTAAATGGCGATGACCCCGTGAAGACAATAGACCCGTTCAGTCAAAATCTAGCGGAGAAACGCAGGCTCTCAGAGGAATTAGAGAAGGTCGTCTCAAGGATTGAAGCGTTACCAGGATTCGAGAACTTTCTGAGTCCCGTACCCTTTCATCTCCTCCAAACGGCGGCTATGGGTGGTCCCGTAATCATTGTGAATCTCTCCAGATACCGCTCGGACATCCTCATTGTCCGTTCCAGCTGGCCCATAGTACACATCCCAACTTCCCCAAACTGCTTCGACAGGATCTCAAAGCTAGCCCAGCGGTTGTCAGAAACGCAGAAGACTAACCTTCTCGAGTCGAAGCGATATGGACGTATATTGCGACACACGTTGGAGGAGTTATATGAGTTGGTGGGGCAGCCTGTCCTTGAGAAGTTAAGAGGGCTTGGAGTTCCGGAACAGTCTCGGATTTGGTGGTGCCCAACGTCCATGTTGACCTCTCTTCCCATCCACGCGGCGGGACCAATACCCTCGAACGGTGATACCAAACAATACCTCTCAGACATCTTTGTGTCTTCGTATACACCAAGTCTGTCGGCCTTGATAGCGTCGAGGTCCCGCACGTTATGGGAGTCCCCAGGCGGGAGGTCGTCGTTGCTCATCGTCGGACAGCCGGACGATTCCCTCCCCGGGGTGGACACTGAAACGCGAACCATCGAATCCCTGGCGGGTCACAGCGCCCCCGTGACGAGCATTTCTGGCGAAGCGGCGACGCCCGAAACTGTGATTGCGCACCTGCACACGCACCCCTGGGTACACTTTGCGTGCCACGGCGTGCTGCGACCCGGCCGGCCGTTTGACTCGTCCTTCAGGCTCCGACAGCGACAGCATGACAACAACAACAACACGACGACGACAACCGCCTCACGCTCCTGCGCATCGCCCAGGCTGTCGACCTGCCCACGGCCGAGCTCGCGTTTTTGGCGGCCTGCCACACCGCGGAGCGGACGGATGACGACGGCACGCCAGACGAGGTGCTCCATCTCGCCGCCGCGATGCAGTTTTGCGGGTTCAGGAGTGTGATCGGGACCCTGTGGGCCATGGTGGACGTTGACGGGCAGGCCCTCTCGCGGCACTTCTACCGCGCGATGTTTGCCGCTCCGGCGGACGCGGACTCGCACTTGGAGAGAGCGAGCTATGAGCGGTCCGCGAGGGCGCTCCGCGATGCGACGCAGAAGATTAGGAAAAAGAAGGGCGTCACGCTGGAACGATGGGTCAACTTTGTCCACTACGGAGCCTGATATCAGATCTGGAAACGAGCTGGGAGATCCAGCGTTAGACCGCAGTTGGGCTCGTTTCACGTTTTTTGACTATGCGTAGCTAAGACTGACGTCGCCCTAGTCATTGGCATCTGGGGTACGCACATCCATCGTGTGATCCCTACGGAGATTGAACATGCTATAGTTGATATATCCTACATGGTAAATCATTTACGACTCCTAGTTCTTCACTTTTACTTCTGCCTCTACGTCCACATCCTCTTTTTTCCCCACGAACAAGTTGAACCACCTGAAGACTTCGTAGTGCCACTTCAAGCTGAAGAAAAACGCCGCGGTTACCAACGCGAGGATCATGCGGTGAAAGTATCAGCGTTACCTATTTCCATGGTTCAAAACCCAGTGGTTCTCATCGGGGAAGATGACCAATCGAGTTGGTACTCCTAGCCTGTAGCAATAATCTCCAGCGTTTGGTCAAATAAAGAAATGCGAATGTGTGCGCACTGCTTCAACGCATGGAATGCGCCAATCCCGTCTGTCTCGGGGAGACGATAGTCTTTGCTGCCATGGATGACAAGCTGCGGCGTGGACCACTTGTGCACGTAGTTGACCGGGTTGAACTTTTCGAGCAGCTCCTTCGCCTCTTTATCCCAAGGACGGCCACCCCAATCATGGTTGAACTGTTTTCCTTGGTTAGACAATCGAGGTGGTACTTGTGGGGAGGATGAGTGATGCGGCGACCACTTACAAAGAAGAGCTCGTCGGTGGAGTAGCCATTGTAAGTCGCGTCAAAGACACCATCGTGACACACGAGAGCCTTGAAATTGAAGCTGTACTCGGGATGACCTTGGATCCAGCTGTGGGACGAATAAGCACACTCGGAACACGACCGTACAACCAACGACTGAGTTCAGGCTCACTTGATGGCATAGCCGCCCCAGCTGGCGCCCGCTGCAACAGCACGATCAGGGTCGATCTCGGGGTACTTGTCGAGGGCATATTTCCAGCCTTTTTGAAGGTCGACGAAGGGTTTCCCGCCCCAGTCCTTAGCGATGGCGTCCGTAAAATCTGTCGATAAGCGTGTGTCAAAGATGGTCGGCGTATGTGTGATGAGACCGGGACAGGGAGCCAACCTTGGCCGAACGTCGTCGAGCCCGTCGGGTTGACCGCCACGACAAAATAACCCTGGTGTGCAAATACGTTCGGGTTCCACCTCGTGGACCACCGATCATCCCATACGCCTTGAGGACCTGCAAAATTTCCTCAACATACGCCCGCTGGACTCACAAACACCTTGGACGTGCCTCCGTGGATGAACAATAGCCCCGGCCACTTTCTCTCGTCGCCTTCCTTCCACCCGTGCGGCTTGACAACAAACCCGTGCACCTGCTTCCCTTTGGCTCCTTCGAAATAAAAGTCCTCTGGTGGATGCAATGTCTTTCCCACCAGCGCTTTCTCGCTGAACTGGGTAATTTGTTCAGGTGTGCCCGTCGACTTGAAGTCACCCTTGGCAAAGTCCGCTTCGAGCTCGTGGAGCCTGCGTATAATGAACACGTCGTTTGGTCCCCGGAGTGAGGAGCGGGAGAATATGAGCCTGCCGTTGGGCAGTATCTGAAGGGCAGTGACGGCGCCATTGTGCGTAAGGGGCTTGGGGGTGATATACTTTGGTGGAAGAGACGGGCGAGTTGTAGACTTGTCAGGAGTATGGGGGATTGGGAGAACAAAGAGCTTGGTGCGCGCATGGTCGCCTGCAGTCAGGTAAAGAAAAGTGGAGTCCAAGGAGAACTGCAACACATTAACGCTTGTCCCGTAAGACGAGAAAGACACCAGATCTCACAGCAAGTTCATCGACAGATCGGTCCCAATGCTGTGTGAGCGTGTAGCGAACGTCTTTCTTTAGGTCGTATATGACGAGCTTGGCCCTGTCATAGGGTTGGTACTCGCGGAGTCGGTATGTGAACTGGGCTCAGCGACGAACCTATCGGACTCATAACCATCTTCGTCGAGTTCTGTCCAGGCTACCTTGTCTCCTTGCGCATTGAACACGGGGTTGTGCGTCGCGCCTTGCTTGCCCGAGGTAAGCTCGCGCGGCTTTTGGCTACCGGTGAAGTCTACGAGGTACACCTAAAACGTTCAGTTGGTAGGTTAGCCCAGGACGGGGACGGGGTGGGAGTTCTAACGTTCTGCCTGGTGTGCCAGGCCTCAGGGAGCTCGGGGTCTTTTGCGATGTAGACGATGTACTCTTCAGAAACGTCATAATCGCCCGTGTCGCCAAATGGCTCAACAGGCGTGTGCTGATATGATCGAGCGTCAGGTACGCGAAAGGAAGAGAGCAGTCACCGTGACGTACGTGTCCGGTGCCGTGCAGCACGTTGTAGAACTTGTCTCCAAAGTGCCAATCCCCCCAGCATCCTTGGAAAGCTTGACGGTAAAGAGCGACGGCCGCTTTGGCCCCGTCCATGTGTCCCAGTGTCGCTCGTACGTGTCGTCGTATACGAAAGCGGTGTGGCCGCGTTCCTGCCACTTGATGTCATTCTCGGGAACTTTGGTCAGGTCGCCGTCTTCGTAGACGCTGGCCGCGAAAATGAGCACGCCAGCCTTGGCCGCATAGCGAAAGCTGGATGGAGACGAAGTTGGGAATTTGCCAAGCAGCACGGACGGATCCGAAGTAGCGCGCAAGGTCGTATTGGTGAAATGGACCAAGATGGCATAGATGCCCGACGTCTTGCTTTCCTCGTCAGTAACAACATGACCGACGGTGCGATCATCAAGCCAGAACGTCTCTCCACCATGAGGTAGAGTGACCTCAGCCGGCTCAACGGCAGTCGACTCGAGCGACGCGATGAAGATGGACTTGTGGTTTCTTCCCAGAGGTTAGCGAGTCGCAGATGGAAGAAACGGGACCTACTTCTTGTCTGCGAAAGAGTATTTGGAGACAGACACGAGGACGAGGTCTCCTGTCGCATTTGCTATGCCAGCGCCTGGACGAGGAAGCTCAACTAAATCATTGGGGGTAAATCTGTCGTTCCCTGATTTCAAACTGAATTCCCCAATCGTCGACATGTTGCGAGATGGGATGTTTGCGGGGGGAGGGGACAGAAGGGGTAGCTGAGCTGCGAAGCCTAAGAACGCAGCACGGGAAAGCGCATGAGAAGATGTTCCTGATTGTTTACATATGAACGGGACACGACAGATGCGAAGCGAGGGTGAGGACTACCCGGGTAGCACAGCCTTCACTCGCTAATCGCCTCCTCGTCATCTTCCCCTGCAGCCTCCACGGCCGTGTCAATGTCTAACATCACCCCCGGATCAGTCACTTCCTCGACCTCCTCCGTCGTGGAGTCCCACCACGCCCTGAGCCCGACCCGGAATTCCACCATCTTTTCACCGATCAACTTGAGCAGCTGAGCTTGCTCTGCAGTAAGCACCTTGCCTTCTTCACACAGCTTGTGCGGATTCTCCAAAGTTGGCACGCCCTTTCGCATGACCGTCGTCAGACCAAGTTTGCGCAGCTGAGGCTCCTCGTTGTGTGGGAACGGCTCCGGCGGGTCGGAATGATGTTGCATGACCGGACCCGCTGGGAGGATCACTGTGCGGGATGCACGATTACCAGACCTTGCAAAGTCGGGTTGGTGGAAGTCCTTGAACCACTCGATCACCTCTTGAGGTTCTGTATCTGTGAATAACAACCCAACTTGTCCTTTTATTTGCTGAACGAGAGCGTGACCGGGCTTCAGTCTGTGTGCTTGATTATAACATTGTCACTCACTCCGGCTAGCGGTGCTAAGCCTGGCCGGTGCTCCTCCTCCGGCGTCGTACCGAGTGCCTTAGCCATCAGGGCTCCCCGTCCGAAAAAAAGTCGTGCGGAGCTGCGCACAGAATATAGATTCAGATATGTAGAAAGCGTAAGATTGAGAAACGTACCTTCTCCACAACCTTCGGACTGTTTTTAGATGCGCATTGCGCATGTTACCAACTTCGAAGAGCCAGCAATATCTCCACTTTTCTACATTTCCCTGAAGCTAGTCAAAGTCCAGTGGTTCAGGGATGAGTGGGCACATTTAGCATTTCGTGCACCCGTACCTCCGATATCTGGGCTCCTTTGTGCTCCCTGGTCTTTTTTGAGACCTTTGTCAAAGATACTACGACTTTCGTCAATGGTAATTTCTATGATGTTGGAAGAATTGGACTGACCGAGTTTTTGTCTCTTGGACCTTGGCATCGCGTAGTCAGTTATGGGAGAAAGATAATCTCGCTCGCTCGATTTAGCGCAGTGAGCGAGAAAAAATAAAATAAAATAGGCTCTTTCGTCGATGCTCAACGCCTCTCAAGCAGAGCTCAGCAACCTCGAGGCGTCCCTCCTTAACGTCTCGGGAAATGTCTCATTACACAATCGCTTTAGAGCTCTATTTACGCTCAAGGCCATAAAGAGTGAAGAGGCCGTCGATATTATCTCAAAAGGTTTGGCTTACTCTCAACGCCAGAGGCGGAGCACTAGTGATCGACCTTTATGCAGGGTTTCAGGACCCCTCTTCTCTCCTCAAGCATGAGCTAGCTTACTGCTTGGGGCAGATGAAAAACACAGCGGCACTCGCTACCCTCGAATCCGTACTGGCAAATGAACAGGAAGACCCGATGGTACGGCATGAGGTGAGCCCCTTCACACTGCGGAACATCCTCATACATACAGCTTCATGCTTTCATGCCCGTAGGCAGCCGAGGCAATGGGTGCTATCTCCTCGGCCTCGTCTTTACCTGTACTCAAAAAATATTTGAACGACTCGAACCGTTCCGTGCGCGAGACCTGCGAGATCGCGGTGGCGAAGATAGAGTGGGACCGCTCCGAGGAGGGGCAACGACAGCACGCGACCACACTCACCGAGCCTCAGTCCGTAGTGGCATCTGCCTTCTGTGCGCCTCTCCATTGACTTTCCACTCAGAACGTACACCTCCGTCGACCCTGCGCCACCGACTTCTAGCCTCCTAGCTGGCGGGGCAGTGTCTAGGAAGGAATCTAGTGCGGAAGAGCTGCGCTCGAAGCTCCTCGACACGCAACTGCCACTATTCGAGCGTTATCGTGCAATGTTCGCACTGCGGAACATTGGCTCTCCCGAGGCGGTCGATGCCCTCGCAGCGGGGTTCTACGACGACAGTGCGCTGTTCAAGTAAGGCTATCCTCGTTCTTCCTTCTCGTCCGTGGAAGGTATTGAGTCCGTCCTGGGTAGACACGAGATCGCCTTCATCTTTGGTCAGCTGCTCTCTCCCCATGCCGTTCCCGCGTTACTCCGCGTCCTTCAGAATCCGCAAGAATCGGACATGGTGCGGCACGAAGCTGCCGAAGCCCTCGGAGGTATCGCGACTCCAGAGGTGTTTCCATACCTCAAAGAGTACATGACGCGGGAGGATGCGCCCGTGGTAGTGAGGGAGAGCTGTCAGGTGGCACTGGACATGTACGAGGTGGGTGTATCATCCTTCTCACTGGAACACCAACGGGGATTGAGCTCTGCTTCTGCCGATCAACAGTACGAAAATTCCGACCAATTCCAGTATGCCAATGGTTTAGATGGTGTACGATAGCGTGACAGTGGGGGTAGTCACTATACCGGAGACTCGGGCGGAGGCAGGTACGGGCCAGGAATAGGCAGAGTTGCACGGTCATGACCATGTAGTGGAGAGCAGGGCTGGCCGGAATTCAGTGTTTCACCCTGTTTTTCTCCCAAGGCTCAGTGTATTGTATTATGTAAATCGATTCTAGTATAATGAGAGCACTTGTTCTACTGGGAACTTGCTAGCGAAGCAGAGGACCGAATTTGGGGATCATACTAATGAGATCATGGCGAGTTCGTTGGCGGTAAGCAGAGGAATCGGTCGCTGATAGGACAGTGAGCAGTTATCGATTATTCGTGGCCCAATCGACACTCACGCTACATGGCTTCAAGGCGATCAAAGAGCTACTATGCAGCAATGAGCGGTCTTATGACCTTGCACATACCCAAATGGCTGAATGCACCCCAACAGAAGGGTGTCCAACGCGAGCAACGCTTCTGTCGCGCTTTTCCCCATAAGCTCTTGCACTGCACGCGCAACGAGAGACACTAAAGCATACGGACTCCCCGCTGGGAGACAACGGGCGGAGATGTTCCGGTCATCGCGTGAAGTTTATCTCGTCTTATCTTTGTAACCGTGAAGAACTACCCTAGAGGATGAGATGTTGAGCCGTTCCACATGGGTAGGACAGGAGAGGCGAAACTGGCAGCAGATCTGTTCCATTGACAAAATCAGTCCCCATTGTGCGGGATTTACAAGAGAAGAGTGAACAATTGCACCGCAGGGATCAAAGGGCGAATGCAGGAGATGAGGTAAACTGTAAGGTGAGAAAAGAAAGATCACCTCAGTTTGACTGGAAGATTAGAACTTTCAGGTGTGATGGATGAACTAGAGGAGTTGTGTAATGGAGCTGACTGAAGAACTCCTGTCGGCCCACAAAGTCTTCAAAGTACTTGCTGATGCCCCGAAACTCGAACCATGCGAGAGCCAGGGAAACAGCGTGTGTCGACGGACGCGGACATCGGCTTTGTTCAACCGGGGCACAACATCAGCGCACACGATGGAGAACTTGTTGGATCTGATAGCTCGATTCACGGTACACAATGATGCACTAGCACTTGTAAAGTAAGAGGGAATGTATGTCGTTTGACAAACGACATACTCTCCGATGATGCCCTCCTAGAAATATTTGATTTTTATCGAGGAGAACTCAAGACTTTCAAGGACTGCACATGGCCATTGCATGTGTCAGTGCATGTATGCCGAATAAGACAGTTGACTGTCTTTAACACACATGCACCAACGTATATGCCACACCCACATGTAGCCCACAGAATTTATGAGATCCACTGAATAGAAATCAAATATGTCTAAGAGGGTGACACCGGGAGTATGTGAGTCGTCAACAGCCTACATGACACCAGCGTCAGTCAGCTACAATAGCATATGAACATACACTGACATCAGCATTTGATTGATCCATTTTAGCAGGGTGCAAAGCACATTCCCATACTTAAGCCTTCAGGAGGGTCATCTATCACAGTTTGGGGGACGCTAGGGATTCAGCGTTTGTTGCAGTCCTGCAGAGAACGGATGGCGAGGGGTTTTTGAGCGCGGCAGTGTAAAACTTGATTTAGCTATCTCAGCGATGGGGCCAGCGAAGTTTTCCGGACGTACCGATGAGAGCAATGTAGTGTTGGCTGAGAAGTGAATGCACTGAAGTGCCAGCAAATTTTTCCAATTCCAATTCCAATTGTGATGGTTACGCCACCCCCCCATACCAGGCCGCCACGACTACTTGAAACTAACTGCGCTACCATCGTTCATCTCTACAAATCTTGTAGGCGATTCCAGGAGTGCACACCGTCGACTACCAGATGTTTTGTGAACTTGAATGCAGCGGGATGACCGGTGGCTAATGATTGGTGACCTCTGACAGTGCATACACTCTTGAGTTTTGCCCACCTCCAGCGGGTCTTCGACAACACAACTTCATGGCATCTTCTGCGCGTCTCTCGATCCTCGTCCAAAGGCCTCTATCCAAGCTCTAGGCCTAGGCTATGCCAGTGCTCTATCGCTCCATACCTGCCAACCCAACACATTTTTAAGTTCCCTGGGCTTAGCCCGACCTGATTTTCCTACATTCGACACTCTTTGGTATTTTATCGTTTCTGCCGCACTTTGTCCCGAGGCGGTTTCCGGTCGCGTCGCATCTAACTGCTGCACCGTATCCTATTCCTTCGTTTCTCCGCCAACCGATAGCTAACACCCCCTTGCTATGCGCCTACAGAAATGACCGATGTTTAGGACTGCAGTTGACAAAAACCCATGGCACATTTCTCCATTTCAGAGATCGGCTCAGCATAGTTTCCTATGCGGCTAAGGCAGCCAGCGCGCGACTGAACAACACTCTATTCCATAGCCCCTAGCACGGTGAAATGCACTAGGGAATTAATTCTTGTACATTGGTAAATGGCATACATATATCAATGGCACGTCATTCCTCGTCGGTGGAATGATCTAACCTCTACTCTTCGTCAAACACCAGGCAGCGCACCTCGATCGACTGCCTATCTGGCGCATCGGGTCGGCTCGCAGAATCCAAGAACGCAGTGTGCGGCGTCAATCGCGCCTTGCTCTCATCCGAATCGAAACACTTGATCAACGTGACTTCATCTGGCGTCTGTCCGCCGAGGTAGTACCACTGGTGCGAGGAGTTGTGGCGCACGCTGAATGTGGCCCCCTCCCTATCGGGGTAGATGTGCCGCGTCGAGATGAGGTCCTTCTCCGGGTCGAGCGAGCGCCAGTCTGCGACGGCGAGCGGGTGGTGCGCGACGGGGTTCGCGATGGGGCGCCACACGTTGATAATGCGCACCCGACCCTTGAGCAAGCGATCTGCCTCTGCGGGTAGATGGTGTCGCACCCGAGCAGTACTTGCGGTGTACGTTTGGTCAACGTGCACGCGCGTCTAAGAGAAGGTGTCAACGACACGGTATGGCTGATGAGACGAACGGACGACATACCACTGGCCCACGCTGTTGTGCGGTATTCGGCTGACCCTCTTTGATAGGACGCCTAAGTGTTGTGTATAAGAGCGAAATTTCAAACGGGCGTAAGGTGACTGTGACTTGCCTGATAGTATGATCGAATATCAATATCCTCTTTGCACCGGTATGTTTTTTCAGAAGCTCTTCGACTTCCTTATAATATCTAGTCTTAATAGCCTCCTCGTCGACGAACTCCTTCTCCTCGCTAGTGTGCTGCACAAACGCAAAGCCCGTCGTGTCGAGCGAGGCGCTGTCCTGTTTACCACGAATGTCATGAACGACCGTGTTGATTGCCTCCACAGAGATGTTGCTCTGTGGAAGCCCGTCTGGAGGAGGGCTGTATGTGAAGTTGTACGGCGGCTCGCCGTTCAGAGTGGAGCTAAAATAGTTGAGACTGGTGGGAACATCGCGCGGGGTGAGGACTGCTGCAGTGGCCATGGGAGGAAGAAACAACAGGTGAATGATTTGTCGTCAAGGTCTTTTATCGTTCCTCCTGGAAGTTGATGATTAAGAAAAAAGCATAGGATGCTTAGACATCTATGCATCACTCATCACTAAGTCGCAATCTCACGGATGCGTTGCGTAGTTTAGCATGCCGACTCGGGGCGTGGGTGTGCTGCCCGATTGCGGAGGCCAATGACGCCATCTCCTGAGTCAGCTGGGCGGCCAAGTACAACAACACACACACCGCGGCCATGTCGTAACTGTAATAGGTCCACCCAATATCCATTGCATCAGTTGAAACTCGATGGGACTGACCCAACTATTGACGAATCTGTCTCATGCATGTCTCCTTCCCGATGCTGATGGCATTATATTGCGCGCTCTCTTCACCCCTCACATAGCGTTTCTGGCGCGCGTAGCCAACGAGTACGTCAGATGCGCGCAAAATGAGTGAGACACGGTAGAGCAGCACACTGCACGATCTCTATACGACGACATTAAAATCTTCGGATTGACCTGCCCTTAGCTCAGCTCAGCGAGACCTAGACCACGTCCGACAAGGTCAAATGGGGCCATTGACGCACACGATGACACTCCTCTACTAAATAGTTACCAATTAGTTGGTGACACCGTGACGTGTGGGAATGGGCAAGCAGAAGTGTGAAAGAGGTGCGCCAGTATGAAACACGATAAGTCTCAGCCGCTGCGTGTTGCAAAGTTAGGCAGGCAATCTTGCCGCATGGAGCAAGATGCCATCGGACTGTGGCTACTCTGAGGAAGGGTGATGGAGGAAAATGGGGAGTCTCAACTCAACTTTTACCCCCGCAAAGCAGCTGATCGTGACGGGCTGAGAAAAGCAAATAGCGCGTAGAGCGCCTGCGGTGACTACTTTTGACTTCACCTTTAGTTGCCAAAATAAGTATGGTCACCAAAACAAAAGGACGTGGGTGGGTCTTAATTCTAGTCGAGGTACAGGCGAAGGAGGTGTCCAAAGTGCGATGCAAGCTGTGGCCCAAGAAAGGTATTCTACACACTTCCAGGGGGGTTCAAGTCGTGGAACTAGCTAGAGAGAGCCCACTGGTTGAGATCGAAAGCTAACGTAGATTGCAGCAGAGGGACCCTTGCAAGCATTGGGGGATTTCGGGACGGAAGCATATTATAGCAAGTCCGTGGGGCTACACGCATACACGAGTGTGACAAGGAAGAAGGGATAAGATTGGGCGCTGAGAATGTGGCCTTAGTGGCCATGTATATCGACATGCCGAGGGCCGAAGCGAGCCCGAATAGTGGGAACGAGGTCATATGACTGACAAGTGAGTAACGCCAAGTCCCGTCTGAGTCATCACCGTGGCGGGCCAGGTCAAGTCCAGGTTATTGATCGAGGCTAGCGGAACCTATAAGGTAAAACTAGTACCAGCACCCGGTGCCGTCAGGACGCGGCGGCGACGGCCTTCTTACACAGAATGATATATATGTCTCGGAACCCACAGCGCTTCCCCCAACATCATCAGTCATGGCTGGACCGAGTTGCACATATTGCTACAAGGGTTTCGTCCTCCCCGGTGAGCCCAAGGGCTCCATGGTCGGTCCCGACTACTTCACCCCAGCGCCGAGCGATGCCACGCAGCGGACCAAGGCAATCGTCCTCCTTACAGACATCTTCGGTCTGCCTCTGCCAAACCCAAGGATCGTCGCAGACCACCTCGCTGAACATGTCGGCGTAGATGTCTGGGTTCCCGATTTCTTCAATGGTCTGTCCTTCCTTTTAGCATATACCCTGCCCCAGATGATTGATATCGAACATGACTCAGGGAAGCCTCCCTTCGACGCAAATCAGTTGGAACCCCTTATGCCCGACCGTGCTGGCGTCAAAACCTCATGGTTCACTGTCGGACTCATGATCTTCAAGGGTCTTCCTTCCCTTCCACGGTTTATTTCGAACCGTGCCTCCGTCGTTGACGCCAGAGTCCACGAGGCACGTGCCCCTTCACCGAAATGCGTCTTACCCGTGTCAATGAGCCTTGATTATACAGTTCATCAAGAAGATTAAATCCGAGAAGGGCTATGACAAGATTGGTGCCGTTGGGTTAGTAATAGCAGCTGTATGAATCACACCCCAGCTAACTGTTCCTGGATAGGTATTGCTTTGGCGGCGCCATAGCCGCTCGTCTGGGTGCTACAGACTCTGTGAACACAATTGTGATTGCACATCCCGCCAAGTTGACTGCAGAGCAGATGCGAGCCATCAAGGTAATCCTACCTCGAATAGTT
This sequence comes from Russula compacta, assembly GCA_022376555.1. NCBI lineage: Eukaryota > Fungi > Basidiomycota > Agaricomycetes > Russulales > Russulaceae > Russula > Russula compacta. Next base: position 324,672 of record WTXH01000004.1, read on the forward strand.
GCCCCTTTCAAAGTCTCACCAGCCGCTCCCCTCAGGTCCCCACTTCTTGGGCGTTGGCCGAAGGTAATACATAATCAGGTTTAATCCTCGTTATGATCTGCCATTGATTATCCTATGCAGAGGACATGAGCTTCAAGGATAAAGATGTCCAGACTGCCCGGACCATTTTCAAGGAGCAGGAAGAGAAGCCCGATCACGTTGACTACGAATTTCAGATTTGGAAAGGTAAATTTTTCTTTCTGATGACGAGACGAGAGCACGTCTCATCCAGTCCCGTCTATGTGTAGGGACAGCTCACGGTTTTGCCGTGCGGCCAAATCTGGAGGTACCTGAGGTCAAGGAGGGTTACGAGGGAGCCCTTGACCAGACCGTTGCCTGGTTTAAGAAGACGTTGTGATGTCCTCGTGAACGCGCCAGCCCAGGACGAGTCAACTCTATTGCGTGGCGCAGAGGACTTGTCACTACAAGTGACACCGTAGCCATTTTCTTTTTCATCTTCATCCTCTCATTTTCTGTGCTATGGTCCTCGACTCGATGATTCACCGATTCACCCTTTACCTATGTGTCTTGTTCACTCTGCTCACATCTGCTTCCCGTACTATCATAATGGACTCATAATTCCCGTTACCTTTAATTTGCGTGCTACTTCGGCGTTTTAGTGTTCTCTGCAAGTTGCCACTGATGTACGATAAATGACTCACGGTTCTATCGGGTCCCACAATAACGATGCTCATTGTCAAAGGACGATCAAGTATTGCGTACTACAAAAGGCAACAAGTACAGTCAAATATACGACATCCCCGTCAACCACATCACGCCGCAACGTGTTGGAGAATGGTGAAGCATAGCCCAAATTCCCCGACACCGGCCATCTCCTCGGTGATCGCCTTCGCCTCGTTCCGTTCCGCAGCCAGCATCGTCAGCTCGGGTCCTTGCAAGTACCCAGCGCAGCGCAGGGAGTCCACCCACTTCGACAGAGTTCCATCCGAACACGAAGATGAACTCCTCTCTTGAGTCCCCGACGCCCCGGCCGTACGCGGCGGCGACGGGGAGCGTCGACTCCTTGTCTGAACCGCCTCGAGGGACGCCCCCGGCTTCGCCTGGACCCGCACGAACTCGGTCAGCGGCGCGCGTGGGCAGAACGACGTGTTTCGTCGTAAAGTCGTTCCGGCGAACTGCGCGCGGGCGAATGGTTCGTTCTTTGTCGGCTAGGTAAGTCCAGGTGGTTGTTGAAGGGAGCCCCATATTCTGCGTCGGAGGGTTATACGAGGAATAGGTAGGACAGTGCTTTTAGGGTGCCCCGCGTGCGACACGCACACACACAGCGATCATGGTTGTGGCATACGCGTTCTGCTTTTCCACGTCGATGCCATTGAAAGATACTGTCGTGGTGTCGGCTACCCCCAGGACCAGGGTGTTGCGTTACCGTGCAGGGGTTCGCTCACTCTTTCAAGCCTTTGGGACGGTCAGATCCTGGAAGCTGTCTAAAGACCGAGTGCATCATAGGTGGAATTCTCCGCATATTTCCCGGAACAGGCCCAAGATGAGATATCGAGTGTAGTGGTCATATCTTTTCCTGTCGTGTTTGGGGCGAGCGATTATTGGATGTGCAGCGTTCCTCCGAGTCTGAACCTCTCGTCCACAAGGGGTTAAATACTGATCTGAGCTGTAGGGCCAGGAACATATGCACTGTACAGCAGAATGGCCGTGCCTGGCCCGCCTTTATGCAGACGTTCCGTGATTTCGCGTTTCTCGCTCAGATATCCCTAGCACGCTTCAGTTGTTGAGCCATTCGGTGCATCGCGCGCTTAGTTTCGTTTTTACGGTTGCCAGAATTCAGTGCCAACTCGAAGATGAATGGTCGTCGTGTAGAGATCTAATTGTGCAAGGCAAAAAGCATGGAACACTACTACAAACGTCTGTAGAACAGAATCACGTTCACGCTCGGCGTGCGTGCGTGCGAGTGCCAAGCTTGTCCCCGTGTCCCCCCGTCTCCTGAGGCGGGGGGGGGGTCCACTCTAGGAGTCGAGTCGGGGATGCCCGGTACCCCCTGGCAAGTTGATCTCATCCTTTGGCATGTCAGATCATCCAGAGAGTCGCATTCTCGTCATTTCTGCCTCGCTGGATCAAGCTCGCGCGGCCGTCAAACGTATGTTTTTGCGGTGGATGATGTCTTGCTTGAATGAACCCTCTAGGGGGGCCGCTCAAATGCATCGAAATCCCCAGTCATCAAGGCCTTCGTCGATGATGATGACCCGTCCGACCTGCCCCTTCCCGACACCATCCCGTGGACGATCAAGAACAAGTACTATTCCGCGGACGTGCACTTCCGCCTCGTAGAATTCGCTCACTGGAATCCTCAATCGGCTCTTCGCGTCCCCGCCGTTATCTTTGTCTGGGCCTGCGGTCAGGTGTGAATCTTTTTAATTCCTTTTCTTTTTCTATATCAGAACTACCGAGGCACTGAATCTCCACCCCATCCAATACACCAATATATCCAATTTTTTTTTTACCTCAGCCTTATGCGGAACACGTCTTTGCTCTGCAAAACGGCCTATCTCGCTTCGAGCCCGAAGTGGCACTCGCCGTCGCGCTCGGACGCGAACCTCCGCACCACGACGATCCCCCAGAAGGGCCCGACTCGTTCCTCGCAGATCACGGCTTTGAGTACATCGATGGCGAGCGCACGCGCCATCCCGAGAGGACATCAACATCAGCGGAAACGACGGGCGACGAGATCGACGACGACGACGAAGATGTTCAGGGTCTCCCGCGCGTCATCGACGCGCTCAGCACCATCATGTGGCCTACCATGGTTCGCAAGCGGGACGAGGACAACGCCAGCAGCAGCCGGGGCGGCGGCAAGCGCCAGAGCCAACTGCGCCCCTCGCTCTTCGACTTTGACGACGTCCTGCATGCAGAAGGAGAGGAGGCCGATGAGGAGACGACGCTCGCGGCGCTCATGGAGGCAGACGCCGCTGACCACGGCGTTCCGCTGACGCGCGCGAGTCGTATGCAGAGGGAGATGGATACGCTGGAGCGATGGCTCGTCGAAAACGAAGAGTTGCACGAGGCGGAATTACGCGCGACCGGCCTTGACGACAATGACGTGGACGAAGACGAAGACGACCACAGCGACAGTGGTGACGCGCTGCCCTCGGTCCAAGTTCAAGTGCAAGACAAGGCACCGGACATACGCGTACCACCAAGCGAGGATGACCCTTGGACATGGGCGCCAAACACCTCCAAGCCGACGTCGACACCGACACCGACGCCATCTATGACCACCGCAGCAGTGACAGCGGCATCGCACACCATCACCATACCATCCTCAGGCTTCGACGATGACTTTTCCGCCTTTGTCCCCGCGCCCGTCGTCTCCGTCTCCGTCTCCGGCGCCGTGTCCGCACCGGCATCGACATCCGCATTCGCATCCGTCGCCGCCGTCGCGCATTTGCACGACAACCATCAGACGCTGGCTCTTCTGCCGTCTCACACCGGCGGCTCTTTTCGCTCCTTACGCTCCGCAGCGTCTGATGTCGAAATTGGGGACGACGTGGGCTACGAAGCACTCGACGATCGCAGCTCTTTGAACTTCTCGGCTGACGAGTACGGGCACGGGCATGGGCCCGAGAATGAACACCCGCGCGTGTTGGACGATGATCCGGATCTGCGCACGTCGATGGACCGAGTTGGCGAACGAACAGCCAGTTTGGGCGACGTGCCGTTTGACCTGGCCAATATCTTGGGCACACTGCAGACTATGCGAGAGGATGTGGCCAGAATCGAAGACGAGGGAGAGCGGAGAGCGACGACGGCGCGTTTCGCATCAGAATTTGTGTTCAATAGGATGGGTGTGGATGGAGACGAGAGGGAGGAAACAACACAGGGTTAAATATGTCTTGCTGCTACACAGTGTTTGATTTACATCGACACCTTTGCTGTACTCCTACACTTGAGGTTTATTCATCATCATCACCATCACCTTCGGCCTCGTCTGCCTGCTCAGCCCTGCCCGTCTCATCTCTTATCCCTTCCTCAGCAAAGTTCAGGATACCGCTGACATCCAACGTCTTGACTGCGTGCTCTGCCTCGCTCACTGGCATGTTACCGAGGACCTTGTTTACAGCCGTCAGCTCACCCGTTTTGAGTGCTTCTTGCAGGTTCTCGGGAAGCCCGCAGAAAAGGTCCCAGCGCATCTGGAGTGCCTTGCGCACTTCCTCGATGTCCATGCCTTCCGTTCCCGGGCCTTCGAGCACGAGATGTTCTGGTGGAGGACCGTCGGGTACGTTGAATGAGATGACAGTGTCTGGGTTCTCGGCCACAAGCTGGATCTGCTCTGCTGCGGTAGCAGCCTCTGCTTCTTCCGCTTTAGCAACTTCCACACGATTGACAATATGTCGGTAAGTGTCGTCGACATCTTTACGGAAGATGGCTTGTGCACTCTGACCCCCCGCCACCATACTGCGATAGCCTGCTTAGCGGAAAAGGTGTGCCAGAGTAGAGAAGAGACAAGTAAACGCACCGCCTAAAGAACAACTGCACGCCGTCCTTCCCAAGCTTTTCGCCATACTGCAAGATCAAACTCTGGTGCACACACTGCTTGGCGTATTTTGATTTACCCTCCCTTTGAGCTCTGAATGCGGCGACGAGTAGTGCATCTGATGCACCATCTACCACAACGTCGCGATGATTTTGGATGAAGATCCAAGACTTTTCAAAGTCCCAGAGGGGAAGTTGCGAGAATACCTCCAAGGAAGGTGTCATATGCGGGAGTTGTTCGTCAACGTCGGCCGAGGGTTCCTGCGTCGGAGGTGGGGCCGCAGGGGCCGCAGACGAAGATGCTTCCGGGTTGAGAACCTCAACATGTGTGGTCTTGATGGAGCTCTTTTCCTTTCCTTTGCCGACAACGGGGGGAGGTTCGGGCTTTGCAGGAACATACTGGAGAAGACATGAGCGGGGAGCTACGTTGACAAACATAACAATTGACGGGCACACGCTACCTTGGAATCAAAGCCGTCATGGATATCATCCATCGTGATGTGTTTGGCCTTCTCCTTGAGCAGATCTTCCTTCTCCTTCCTTCGCTCGTCGGTAAAGCTACTCAACTTGTTCACGTGGAAATCGAGTCGCTCTTCCAACAACTTTTCCAGTTTACCCTCGTCCGATCCGGCCCTTTCCCGCGCCTCGTTCGCGATCGTCTCGAGCAGACGCAAGATCATCTCGTCGTATGTGACGGCCTTAGACGCATTAGTTTGGGGCGCCTCGGGTGACGGGCTCGTGCGCAGACGCTGCACCTCGGACGAGAAGCGCGACTTTCCGGACTGAGCAAGTTCGGGCTGAAAGGCCCGCAGACGCGTGAGGAGGACTTGGTTGCAAGCGATCTCGGCCTCTAGCTCCGTGATGCGATGATTGCGCGCATCACGCTTTTCATGAATGTCGCGTTGCTTCCACCTATGGGACTCTATGAGGGGGATATCGATGTTAGACCGGGAGAGCGGACGAACCTAATAAGAGACTTTTTGTCGACGTTGGGGTGCCCCTCGATGTCGGAGTCGTCGGAGAGCTGCACAGAGCATCCTGGTGAATCTATGGAGATGGACTTGAAAGCAGGAAGGGATGAACGAACCTCGAGCTGATCCCACTTTGAATAATTCAACGGCATTTTATGGACGACGCGACGATGATAAGCGCAGTTCAGAACTCGCCTAGATGTATGCACTTACATCGGAGTCTGAAAACACCCCGGCAGTCCCCGCATGTTCACCTTGCGACCTCCTCAGGATATCCCCCGCAAGGCAGAAAAGGTGATGATCGCATTACATTACTATACTCTACTGTTTACCTGCCAGGAGTAGCGGGGCTTCCCTTGTCCTTGGCCTGGGGTTTACGCTGGATCGCAGGATGGAGAGAATTATCGCACAAGGTACAGGGGATTACAAAGCGAAAGTGCAAGTCGTTGCAACTACCAGACCAGGTTAGCAGAGCGTTTAGCACCAGCGTCCACGAGCTTAATTCGCCGCTTTTACGGTGACCCATCGTCTGGAGGCGCTCCTTGCAACTGACAGCAACTGACAGGGTGCCTGGTGCCCGCTCCATTTTCCTCCATCATACAGTATCTTGTTACTTGTTACAGCAGGTACGAAACAAAAAGTTGGGATCCCCCTTGCCCTCGACAACGTCAACAGCATCCGAACCGGTGCCCTGAAAGGCGATTTCGTCGGTGTTTTACGACATTTCTCCAGTATTTCTCCCTTAGAGACCTGGATAGTAGGGAATACTGCATTAGCCGAGCGGTAGGGCGGCGGCTGTCAGAGTGACTGTTGGTCCAAAGTAGGGACATCGATGGCCCTCCTCTTCCGTCTGTCAATATTTTTGAATAAACAAAAATTCAATGCAAATGGGAACTCCACTGCATGAGAAGCATAAACATATCAGCAGCTTGAAGTGGTGTTACTGTATGTCTTTTGGCCTTAGGCTTGGTGGTTCAAACATAATTGAGATGGGCTTGGGCTGGGATCTGCTGATTGTGCCAAGCACTCATTCAGATTGTGTGCCACAGCTGATAACTTGTCTGCATGTGTTTTGCCTCATTTAAGTGCTCTAAGATGGTTTGGAAGGATAACAACAAATGGAAGTCCAGGACAAGAGAGTTTGCCATTGGCAGCACAGAGCAGGAAAAGCAAAAGCCTCTCCAAGGACCAAATCACATACTGTGGGATGCCAGAAAGAGAATATTTGCCTTGCATACACAAATTTTGTGTAGAGGCAATATAAGTAGATAGCGATTGGGATAGAACTGGAAGCGTTTAGGCAACTTCAAGTTACTCGGGATGAGATCATACATGACGGAGGATATGGCTGAAGCTGGGAAGTTCGTAGCGCACCTCATCGTTCTCAAGCAAGTCGCGAAAACTGAGCCGTCCTGATAAAACGTTCGTATTCGGCACCCCGCATGCCCAGAAAACATTGACATGAAGGAACACAGTGAGTGGAGAAACAGAGACAACGCGTGCACGATAATGCTTTGCCTATACCAGACGAATCCTATCACCATTTAGTTAACCGACCTCAGTACCGTACATTCATAACTCTTCCAGAGTCCGCAATATGGATGGGTAACTCACCAGAAGGGATTTCGGAAGCGAAACGGGTCTAGTCATGGTGGGCAGCTAAAGCACATGCACCCTTGGGCGTTTGAACCATCCGCTGAAACAGAAAGGAGGAGTTGTGCTCTATCCACTTCATCCTGGTAGACTGCCCACGACGAACGGCCACGTGTCCCTGCGCAGAAGAGTATGCGAAGAATCCCTCTAAAGGACACGCAGCTTTCGAACTACTCGAGGGACCGGAAGGACCTTCAGGATCAAATAAGTCAAACACGGTTCCACGACCTCACCAATTTTATGCACGGTACAGACTGTTCTATAGGGTCCAGGTCGGTAAATTGAAGGCATATGCGGTTTTGAGTGCGACACACATTGGCCAAAGAGTAGGGAGTTTTAGTGATGCCAATATAATGAAAATGGATTGGGATTCTACAGAAGCATTATGTTCCACCCCTCGTGGGAGGAAGGAGGCGGCGGTGGCTTGCCTGAAAGCGCCGTTTATAAAGTTGACAAAGATCAGACCCAAGAAGGGGATAACAGATGCCATCCATGTCCTGCATAAGTACATCGCATGTAAGAACGACCCGTCGAGCGAGGCTGTTGGAGCAACGTATGGTCATGTAGTCGGGGAACCGGAACAGCTGGTGCTTGAGTGGATCCTAAGTCCCTCGAGGTAAGGTGTATTCCTGCACAGCTGTTGGCCTAAGCTGATATAGATAGCAACGCTAGGGGGAAAGAGGGGGAGGAGGAGGGGGCAGCGAGAGAAATGATTAGGGAGGTGGGAGAGGAAGAGGTGATTAGTGTTTCGTTGAGGCAGGCTTAGCAGGTTGTGGCCGCGTGAATTATTCCAAAGTACAGGGGATCGCAATTCGAAAGTGTAAGTCGTCGACCAGACCCAGTTTGCACCAGCGTCCGTTAGCTTAATTCGGCGCTTTTACGGTGGCCTATCTCTCCCAGGCGCTCCTCGCGACTGACAGGGTGCCTGGTGCCCACTCCACGTTGTTACAGCTGTAACAGGCAGGTCAGAACTTGAAACAAAAAGGTGGAATCCCCCCCTTGCCCTCGACGGCGTCAACGACATCACCGGACCCGGTGCCCTGAAAGGCGATTTCGTCGGTGGTTCACCGTGACGACCTTTCTCCTTACGTAGAGACCCGGAATACAGCATCAGCATTAGCCGAGTGGGATATTGGCGGCTGTCGGCACAAAAGTGGGGACACCCATGGCCCTCCTCTCCCGCCCGTCAAACCAAGGGCCATCGTTGAAAAAATAATACAAAGGCGAATGGAGCTCCACCGTGTGAGAAGATAGACAGATCAACAGCCTGAAGCAGGGTCACTGCACGTCATGTCTCTACTGTAGGCTTGGTGAGTCAAGAACAATCGAAATCGAGATGGGCTGGTGCTGCTGACTGGCCGAGGCGGTTCCTCAACGCGGTATTGACCTGTTGAGTGTCTGCCCGACTCGGAGCGGGGAGTAAGAAAAAATTAAAAGCCTCTCTGAGGACCTAAAAGTGTATTGTCCTCATCTCGCGGGCACACAACTCTGTGTTGTAAGCCGCAGGCGACCTGCGGCATGGTAGCGCGTACGTAGAAGGATGTAGAAAGATGGATGAGAAAGAACCCCGCGATCGACCCAATGGACCTCCGGTTTCGACACTACGTGACGCATAGTTCATGGTCTTCTGCTGCAAAAAGCGAATTAACGAGAAGGACCATGGGATCGGTTGCGTGGACGTGTGTCTATTCTTGCATGCGCACCATGACTCCTCTTGTGCGGAATCTGAGTTTGTTCTTTTATATACAGGGGGTTTTGACGGGCACTTCACGAGGTTACATTCGACAGCATCCTAAGATCCTTAGAGGGGCGGCTAAGAACTTGTGCTCCGTCCGAGAGTTCTGGAAAACCGGTGTCCGGGCTTTTGGATGATCATCACCGTATTGTGCCGCTCATACTCGCGCATGGCATATTGAGTGTCATGTCATGTCCCGGGTTCTACTTAAACCTGCCGGTCTCGTTGTAGGGATTCACATGCTAACGTCGTTCTTGTAAACTCACATGTGCCCAACATCACAACCTTCGCGGTCGTCACTTTTTTTTGGTGCACGAGTAGAATGGAAAAAAATCCGTACCATCAGCTGGATGTCAAATGCTATCCTCGATAGTGGTAATATAAACGGACAGGGATTAAGGACAGAACTGGAGACTGGGGAGTCCGTGACGTACCCTATCATTCTCGGGCAGGTTTCGAAAGCTGAACCGATCCGATAAAACGTTCGAATTCGGCACCCCGTACGCCCAAATTTTGGATAAGGTTGACATTAAGAGAGACAGCAGAAAAACAAAGCACAAAGCATGTTCATGCTTTGTCCATGATCCAGGTCCGGACGAAAACCATCGCCACTCAGTTAACTGACCTACTGAACTCAGTACAGTAAACTCACAATCTTTCCGGAGTCTGCAATAGAGAGCATAAGGAGTACGGAAGCGAAACGGGTCTAGTCATGGTGTTGGACAACTCAAGCACATGCATCCTTGGGTATCCTTGGGTATTTAAGCTATCGACTGGGAGCGGGAAAGGGTAGTTGTGCACTATTCACTTCATCCTCGCCGACCACCCATGGCGAGTCAAAGGCATGCATTCGAGATTATCACCTGGCCCTGCTCGGAAGAGTATGTGAAGGATCCATCCATAGTGAATGCAGCTCTTGAACTACTCGCGGGGCCAGGAGGACCTTCGGGATTAAATCAGTAAGTCAAACATGGTTCCTGGTCACGACCTTACCGCTTTTATGTATGGTACAGAATATTCTACGGGATTGAAGTCGGGAGATCGAATGCATATGCGGTTTTGAGTGCGACACAGTTGGCCAAAGAGTGGGGAGTCGTACTGACGCCAACATAGATTGGGATTCTATAGAGGCACATGAGAACTTTAGGGCAGACCAAGAGGCTCTACTTGGGATCGTCAAGCTATTCGAGTCATCGGCAAAGGACGGCGTCCCCAAGGGCATTATGATCCACGCATCTTGGGAGGAAGAGGCGGCGTTGGCTTGCCTGAAAGCGCCGTTTATAGAGTTGACAAAGATCAGACCCAAGAAGGAGATAACAAGGGAAGCCATCCATGGGATCCTCGACAAGTACGTAGCATATAAGAACGATGCGTCGAGCGGGGCAGTTGGAGCGACGTATGGTCATGTGGTGGAAGAAGCGGAGCAGCTGGTGGTCGTAGTGGGACTGGAGACCATCTGGGAGGATTCGGGGGTGGGAAAAGAAGGGATCAGGGAGGTTTGCGAGGAAGAGGTGATTAGTGTTTCAATGAGCGGTGTTGTCGCGGGAGAATATGAATAAAGCCTTTACCGACCGGGGACCGGGTTGTGCCGGCCAGGGCGGGCTTGGCTTATCGAAGGACCATAAATTCGTCGGTGCGCTGCGCTCGACCTCGACCCTCTCCTCTTCGTCGTGCTCGCGCTCGTGCTCGAGGGATGCTTGCGCCTTATCCCGACCGTCTCAGATCGTCTCGCTCAACATCTGCACAACCTAATGCTGCTTTAAGGTCGTCTCCACCCACGACCACTTCCTCATCTTCTCAGCACAGGCTCTTCGCTTCTCGCAGCAGCATTCCCCTCACAAGATCGCGCACGAACTCCCTCTCTTCTCCCTCTCCTGTCTCCAATCATTCCGACTCTCCTTCCACTTCGCCCGATTTCATCCTTCCCACTTCACTCCGTAATGCTGCCCGTCGTCCCCAGCTGCTCCCGAGACCCTCTACATCATCTGGCGTACCAGATCAAAAACACACCACTTCTGGCCCCACTACTGTCACCTCTCCCTTCTCAACCTCCGTTTCTGTTCCAGTGAGCCCCCTCTCTGCTCATCACTTGTCATCGCTGGCTCACTATCTTTGATTTGGAGCCTTTTGCCGACTTCATACCCGCTCGTAAAAGAAGTACTAAGAAATCCTCTTCACGCAAAGAGAGCATTCCTTCCGCGCATTCCAAAGGTGCCTCCGGATCCACCCTCGTCGACCCGGCAAAGAGAGACGCTCGTTTCTCTACTGCTGATCGCGCCATCCTCGAAGAGCTTAAACTCGGTGCCGCCGCTCGCGAGTCTCAGTTTAAGATGAAGGGTAGCAAGAAGCACCACGCTTACCCCGCAAACGAAGCACCTTATCCTTGCAATTACGAGAGGCCCGTTATAGATCAGTGCGTCTGATCCTACGCGTGTGAATCTCTCGTCACCGCAGCATTCTCACCACTCCGCCTTTCTAGCGATGTTTGGGACACGGGATTCGTTAAGCAGCTATCCGCAAGTCAGACTTTTCATGTCTTCGAGACACCTCCCACAAAAGTGTACGTCTCTTGATCCCAACATCTTTTTTCCCTCCTAATTCTAGCTCTAGACTTGACCTTGGCTGCGGTGAGAGCCTCTTATTGCTCATTCTGTGCCACAATCAGTCGTAATTATTGCCCAATAGGTTCCGGCTATTGGATACTCGAGTGCGCAAAGTTGTGGCGCGTGAGTGTCGCCCTTATCGTCAGTCCTCAAATCCGCTTACTTATACCATCTGTGCCGGCGCCTCTTCAGAATTGCGAGTTTGTCGGCAAGTACATCCTCCATCACATCTAACACATCTCTCTCATATTGTATGCACAGGCCTCGATTTGGTACCCCTGCACCCTGATTTGTCCCATCTTCGCTCTTCCGACTTGGGGTCCCGGATAACATGGGTTCAAGCCAACTGGTTGGTCTCCATAGTTCGTTATCCAGCACAGCACGCTTAACAATGTTTGCTATGACTGCAGCCTTGAAGGCCTTCCATTTCCGAACGAAGAATTTGACTTTGTGTGCGTGATCACTTGTCAGTCATCATAGCGGCATCGGTTCCAATGGGATATCATCGTATAGGCATATCAAACGGCTAGCGCACGGAATTCCTGAAGACAAGGTGAGTCTGGCCGTTCGACTGAAACTGATCCCATTTAATATGTACTTTCCCCCCTACCCCCAATCTCTCGAACAATAGTGGGATTTTTTGCTTGAGGAGATTTCACGGGTGATGAAGCCCTGTGCGGCCATTGAGGTGAGTGTCGTGCTATCACTACGCCCATATATGCCCCGACACCCGTGTTTCTCCCAGATGATAGAAGAGGACTTGTTTTTTCCTGGACGATCACCAGATCCCCCTCAACTTTCGCTGGAGCCGATACCCCTTCCGTACTTTCTGACACCACCTACATCAAATTACCACCTTCCTGATGCAAATGACCAACGGAGCTTCTCACAATATGGATCAGGTGTGACATTAACTGCCACCGCGACCAGCCCGCCTATTTATCCACCCTCTCTACCCAAAACGATCGGAGCAACCGGCATATCGACACTTCCAACCTCGATTCGCAATACCGATACCACTAATCCGCCGAGTGACTCTGATCTTCTATACTCTGACAGCTCGCGCCCGGTGCCCGGCGCCCCTCTGAACCCTCGGGACCATTCTTTACTGGAATATATCTACTCGGAAATGCACGCCTCTCGCTTTATCAATCTCTCGCCATTGTCATTGCTTGCTAATTCGCTACCTGTCTACTTCAACAGTGAGTCTTGGTTCGCTCACCCTCATCGCTCGATTCTGGCTGACAGATGAACGATGGCAGATGTCCGATCGCATGCCCCAATATTGTTTATGTTTCCTCCACCAGATTGGGCAAGAATCAAACAACAGCTCTCGTTGTCCACTGATGAAAAAGATGTATCTGAAGGCACCTCCAGATCGGCTCAACACTCTCACAAGGTCTCAGGCAAGACCACCTCGGCCACGCTGATTGGCGGTCGTCAGGTCCGAGATTACATACAACAATATGTCGTCCTTGACGAGTCGGCTGTCGCGCCTGGCACTATAAAGGCGCGTCAGAAGGCATCTTGCAGTTCTTCGCACCTTCCATTTTCCGCGAGCAGCCCTGTTACTCCAACGCAAAACAACTTTTCCCCTATCACCGCGCCTGTATCCTTAGGGGCTTCCCTATTGACCAAAGAACACTCGACGAGCACTGCACCTAGATGCTGTTCACCAACAGCGGGAGATGACACTGAGGCAGCGAGCTGGTTGAATACGCTGCCGAATCAGCGACTCAAGTTCGACCTGCAGAGTTTGAATTTGCACCTGTCCACACGTGTCACGGAGATCCTCGCGTGTGCAGAGGCGATGTGGGAGTGGGTTTGCGAATATCAGGACGTACAGTGGTCGCACCGCGGACAGCAAACCTACATGCACAATTCCCAGTTGCACAACGCACACCCGGGAGAGAGGAGTGGTGTACACAGGTTCAGCACGGAACTCGTAGGCATGTCAAGGGCTGAATTTGACGTGTTGTTAACCAGGTTTGAACTGTGCGTACCTTGTTTCTAGCCCAGAGTCGTCTTGGCTGATAAAATTGAATTTGGAATGCAGCGACATGCGCGATTGTATTAATATCCAGTCCCGCATCACCTCCACATTTCACGCTCCTGCTCCGGCGCTCGCGCTCACGAACGATCGCAAGGCGTTCGACAATGCCTGTGAGAAGTGGGAGGAGTACCAAATACAACAGCGCGAGAGACACGGGGTCCTACCCAAGGAGGGCAATGACCCGTCGGCAGCCGGGTCATCGGTGCTGAACGACAAGGATGCCGCGGGTTGCACAGGGCAGCGGCTTAGCCGGACTATCCGGGTGTTCTGTGCATGGAAGGCGGCCTCCTGACTGCACGCGGTTGGCTGCGTAAGAACGTGCGTTTACTGAATGAAGTCGGGCGAAGTTGTGGGAACGGTTGCTAGGGGCGCCCAGTTGAAGGGGGAGCCTCAATTTTCCGGGAAGAGAACCAAGGGAGGTGGATGACCGTTTAGCTTCATACTTCGTGGCTCGCCCACTTCTACGCCCCCTCGTCCGCATATTCGAGTAGTTGGCCTTCCTCAAACCCAAATGTGTCGACAACGACCGACCGACCGACCGAGGCTGTTCTCTTTGCAGGACACGCCCTTCACATATCTTTTTACTCGTATTCTCGTCGAGGCCAACTGTTGCGCCACCCATGCGCATACGACACGACACGACACGACACGACACGACACGACCTCCGGATCTTTCCTGCTTGATGACAACGTGACAACACCTACAACTGCAATGACTCGTGCCTCGCTCCCGTCGCGTCGCTCTCTAGTTCCCCTCTCACCTCCAAGATCTCTGGTGTTCATGTGCTTTACACGGGTACGCGCGTCTCCATACGCCACGTATGTCGCTTCTATCAGATTGTGTTGTTCTCCGAGCGCCTCGCTCGTCAAGGTCCATTCCTTGGTTCATTCCTCCATTCCTCTTTTGTTCTTCTTCCGCCGCTATTTGTCAGTCAGCCACACAGCTTTTTTCCCTTGTCCTCGTAGGCAGGTTCATCTCGGACGATCCGATATTCCCCCGTCCCTACCTAATAATTATTGCTCGGAGCTTGACTATTATCGCGTCATTCATTTCTGCTCGCTTGCCGTGACGCGCAAGCGCAAGCAAGGGAAGAACGTGCGCCGGTGGGCTTGCACAGCCCTCTGGAGATGACAGGGGCTGCGTTAGTTGGGCGCCGATGGGCGGATCGACTGTGCCGACTGTGCCGTGATCGTACTGTCATCCACCACCATTCTAGTTCATCATCCTGTCTGAATGATCCAACCAACCAATGTACTGCGCAAAACATAAGGTTCGAAGTTCGGTACGGGCGAGGAACCCCGGTGTTTGTCTGCAGACACACCCATCCACTTCTTTTTCTCACGCGCCACGGGTCCAGGTCCAGGGAGGGAGGCAAACGGCTTTGCGCCCATTGGCAATTGCAACGGAGGGGTGAGCAGGGAGGGAGGAGGGGAGGAACGTGCTTTATCACACTTCTTTTGGTATTTTCTTGCTTTATCCCCCTCTTCGGACCTAATCCGGAATATTCTCGCCGTTCCATGTGTGGCCCACTCGTCGTACCGGCGTGAACCGCGTGAATCGTGTCCCTCACCCGTCAGATGGTTCATTCAGCCCTTTGGTCTCTCTATTATGTTATTTATATAATATTTATCGTTTCGTTACCAACCATAAAACAAAAAAGAAAGGCGCCTGGCGCAGGCGCCAAGTCTGCGGGTTCTGTTGTGTGTGTGTGTTTAGTCAGTAGGTTTTACTAATGTTCTCTTCTCTCTTCCCTCGCCCACGCTCAACTCCTAAAGCCAACCGACGACCGACCGACCAACCAACCCAACCCTGAGTCCAACGGATAACCGAGAGAGCCGAGAGGGTTATCCCGGAGAAGAAAAAAAAACCAAGAGAATCGTTATGGAAGACATGAAAGGCAAGTTTTGAAGAATAGCATGTATACAATGCATACATATAAATAACAATGGGTGGTCCGGCGACGCGCTAGTACCGACGATCGAGGGGGACGCATCGCATCGCGCAATACATATCTCTTTTTTTTTTTTTTTTTTTTTTTTTCCCTCACGCCTTTGAGGGAAAAGGGAAAAAGGGAAATAACAAAGCAACAAGTGGGAAAGGGAGGCAAGTTCTAATTTTGGTTTTGGGTCGGGTCGGGTCGGGAGAGGCCGGGTGGGGTAAAATCGGAAGCGAGCTCGAGTTTCCTAAGCAACCCCTACCCTCAGTATGTCGGATGTGTTGAGAGTGAGGCTGGGCTGGGGGGGGGGAATATGGGGGTGAATCATTCATAAATTATGCATGCATGCACCGTTCACCATGGTGCATCATCATCATCATCGCATCATCGTCGTCATTTACGGTTCATCAGCGTTTTCAATTCGTTCGCTTACCTCGCTGGGGTCCCACCCTAACCCAATTGTATCCATCAGTTGCCACTTGGCCACTCATACAGTAGTACTCATCATTATCACTATTATCCACCACATCAGTTCTAGCGCGAGCGCAAGCGCAAGGCAGCAAGCATCACCCCGGCCGTGCGGCGGCGGAAGGGAGGAGGACATACATGCGTGCACTCGCGTCATCATTTCCGCTCTCCGCCGTGCGCGAGGACGGGTGATGCGGGCCCTTTGCCGAGTCGCGTTTCCGCGTTCACTACGGGGCTACAGTCGTATAGCACTTTGGCAGGCGGTCATGTTAAGTTAGGCGAGTGCGGCATGTAAGAAGTATCCCTAGTACTGCACTTGACCTGACCGTTTTTTAGATGGGGGGACTGCACTGTGTCACTTGAGCATCATGTGCAAGTGAGGTACGGAGTCTATTTGTGTTACATAGTGTCTCCGATTCGTCGTGGCCAAACTTGGTGAGGCCTGAGCTAAGTGGTGGGATAGAGACGGAGGGATGTCCGATCCAGGAGACACGGGCTACACGAGACGAGAAGATATGAAAGGGGAAATAAAACGCGTGCAAAGACCGATTTGGGGAGAGAGGGAGGGGGTGGGGGGGGGTAATACAGGACAGGCAAAACCAGGAAGAGGGCGCGCACAAAGAAAAAAAATAATTGGAAGCATACTTCATGAAGAGGCAGTCGTTAAGGGCGGGAAGGAAGACGAAGGAATCGTAGACATAAGGCACAGCGAAGCAAGAAGTGTAGTAAACAGTGCTCAAAAAGAAAAGGGGAAGGAGGAAGAGATACCGAGAACAAGGCTCGCAAGTATCGTTACAGAGAATGACGGCCATATACCCTCGGAAAACACAGCTTGAACGTGTATATTGCGAGCTCACACATCACATACGTGGGCTGAAAAGTGGTACAGATTGCGAATTCCAGCGCGGGTACAACCGCTCACCGCCGTGGGTATCCGCCTGGACCGCACCTCCACCGTGTGACCATTGTCCAGGCGGCGCGGGCTGACCTGGTTGGCCGAAACCGTAGCCAGGAGCTGCGGGTGGGGCCATGAGTCCGGGCTGCGCAGCATAGAGCTCATGACCTGCGGGACCGTGTGCGCTTGGGTGGTACTGCTGCGTTGGGCTTGCGTGAGTGTAGTGCGGTGACGTGGGTTGTTGCACGGGCGAGGCGGTCGTTGGCGACGGCCCGAGGCTCATCTGAGGATTCTGCGCACCCGGGTGAGCCGAGTGTGGTCCCTGGGCATGGGGAGGAATAGCGATAGAGGGTGGCAACGCCTGTGCTGGGCTGTGCGGAGAAGCCGATGGGTTGCCGCCACCGGCATTCGAGTTACTGCGGGTCCCGCGCGCGCCCCCAGGGCCGCCGCCGGTTGTAGATGCCCGACGGCGGCGTTTAGAGCCCGCTCGCTCGTTATCATCGTCCTGCTCGCCGCCGTCGTCAACCTTGTCACCGCCAATGGAGAGGCCACCGGGAACGTTGTTGTGATGAGCAGGCACACCCGGCATGCCTGGTGTCGGAGCGGCACGGCCCATGGGAGGACCGACAGGCATGGCGTTAGGGAGGGTGCCATGGGGGGCGTTGAGGCATGCCTGGATGAGATTCTTGCCCTCTGGTTGGGTGACGAGAGGCTGTAATTTGGCGGTGGTGAAGGTGTAGACCAAGCCGGTTTCGGAAACGACGAGAAGGAGGACTTGTGTTCCAGTTAGGGTGGAAAGCTCGTAAGCCTGGGAGAAGGGTCAGGGACGTATAGGAGGGATTGAGAGAGAAGGAAAGGGGACCTTTTTCATGATGCCTGAGCATGGAGAGCATGAGATGAGCAGAGAGGAGAGAGGGGGACAAGAGAAAGACGGACCAGCTTTCCTTTTTGAGAACGTGATATGCCGTCTCGATTTATCCTGAATGAATTCAATCTTAATCTTGCGTCTGCCTGTCTTCTTCTCCGATTTTGGTTTCTCGTCATCTTCGTCATCGTCGCCTGCGCTGTCGTTGGCGTCTTGATCGTTTATGAACTGATCGGTAGGCGGGGGGTGCACAGTTGGGTCGGCTCGTTTGGCAGAGTCGTCTTGCATCGCTGGCGCGGTCGATGGTTGGGAGGGAGGTTGATTCTGAGTATTCGGGGGATAGGACGCGTACGGATTGACTGGAGAGACTGCTGATGTCGATGGACGGCGAAAGGCCATGCAAGAGGAGGGGGAAGGAGGAGGAGGGGAGAGTACGCGTCAAGAGGGCGGCGGCCGGGAGGGGCGGAGAGGGAGGGGGGGGAGTGGGTGTGTGCAGTGCTCGGTGTGCAGGCAGGGGAGGGAAAGGGGACGGGCCGTAAAAGGCAGGGGGGACGAAAGAGGCAAGGGGGGGGAAGTGGGGGCAAAGGCCAGATGAGGATGGACAGATGGAGAGGCCTTTTGGGAGCTCTGAGAGGGTCTCGAAATCGGATCCCTTTTCCAGCAACAACCGCTTATCTATATCCAGAACTTTCCCAGGCACACTCCCCAAACAATCACATACTTCCATTCCCAGACGTCTTGCCCAGACGCCAGAGTTCAATTATCCCCTTATCCGGCTCAGTTCCGATAGCCCGGCGCGCTCTCTCTTAAGCAGTCTAAATTTGGCATTCCCTCCCAATAAGCACCCGCAACCCAAGACAAGGTCAAGTGAAAAAAAAAAAAAAGACAAAAACAAAACACCACCCATCCGCATCACTATCTACCCATCCAATCATCCATCCTCTCTCCGTCCGCCCTCTCCTCTCGGCACTTTGCGGGGCGCTCTAGCGCTCTTATGACTATGACTCGCCGCATTTTGACCATCGAAATCACCAGTGCCGGGGAGAGGTGCAGCCAGGATGCAATCAAAGGAACACTTGCCCCTCCTCCATGGAGACTTCTAAGCCCGCTGCTCCCCATCGTCGTTCAGGGAACAACAAAACGATAATGTCAGGAAATTAATAAGAAAAAAAAAAAGTCATATCGCTATGTCTTGTCATCGGAGGTGGTCGCTTGCATCCGTCGGCCTCTGATGTTTGCCCAGACTTCCTTCATGCGTTCATCAAAGGTTGCCTCTGGCCGCCGAGTACGCGCTGCTTGAAGCGCTTGAACCATTTGCGCCACATTCTGATCTCCGCACAGATATCGCGCAGTCTCCTCATCTGTGAAGAAACAACCACACGCACGCCAACCCCCCGTCATGGCCGATAAGATGATGACATGGCGAATAAGCACAATGTAACAGGACGTGGCGCACCATTGGGCTCTACTCGAAGGACGCTCAGATGCATATCGCCACAAGCCGAGTCCCGGCATTCTCCGCCACCGGGCAACTCAAATTGACAGATCCGTGTGTTCTTTAAACCGTAGTTTGTCATACGCCGAGCCGCGGCCTGCATCCTCAGCCGTTCAAGGTCAGGCATATCAGCCACCACCTCCTGCGGACCAAGTGAGCGTCCACTGAGAAACGGATAGTGAGATAGCACGGAGTTATAAGCAGTGAACGACGAATCCGCCATTACTTGTAGTAGGCCATTCGGAATCTGCGCAAAAAGAAAACAACAGACATTTGACAAAGTTGTCAGCACCAACACAAAAGGAAACGCCGCTCCCACATAGCAACAGGATCTGGAGCCGGAAAGAAATTAGAAACGCACCTGGGACGACGCAGCGATGTCGACACATTCTCGTTCCGGTCCGGTTTCTGGGGGATGCCGATAAAGAGCAGGCCCGGTAGAGTACAGAGGTGTCGAAGCCCTAGAGGAAGCCTGAAGACACAATTCGAGAGGGAAAAAAAAAGAAAGAAATATGATATGGCCAAGAGATCGGGATGGATGTAGGGTGGAGGGGGGGGAAAGAAAAAAAAACATTAGAGAACGTTGGTTACTGCCGGTAAGGGAGAGGAGAGGAAAATCCTTGCCGCTGATTCTTGCCGGTACTCGGCAGCGAGGGCTATGCTCGCGTCTCAACCCGATCCGCAGGGAAGCACAGTGGAGTTTGACGAAGCAGGGCGGTGGTATGAAATGCAGCAAACATGCCAGCGTGTAGCAGCCACGGATCGGAAGCACGAATCGAGAGTAAGGAGTGAGGATAGGGACAGGGAACGGTAGAAGAGGGGAAGGGAAGAAGGTAAGACGCTTCCGTGGCAATCACACAGAAGATAACGGAAACTTGCCTGGTCCGCCGATGGCTTGGTCACCATCTGCAGGCGTGGCGGATTGATCTGCAGTTCGATTCGATTGGGAAGGTCGGAAACGGAACGGGGAAGTGTGGCAGAAAAGCATGTGACGATAGGGGTGCGTGGTGGAAATGGGATGAACAAAACTAGTCAGTAAGACGGCTGAGCTGGAAGCAGAGGGAGAAGGGAACAATGACCGGTCAATGGTGTAGGCACGGCTACTTTGGCATTGCTGTTATCTTGGAAAGGTGATAGGGGTGGAGAGCAGGAGGTGAAGGGGTGCTCGATATCGGACTCGGGCGGTTCACATCCAAGCGAGGCGAGGATGGCGCACTGGCAATTGCCAGCACTGCTTCCGATCAGGGTTTTAAAGTTAAGTTAGTAAAATGGACAACGAACGGGGAAATGACGTGCGGAGGCAAAACAGTACAGTACGCCGAGCGGGGCCAGGACGAGGACTGGCAGTCCAAGGCGATATGATAGATAGGGGTTGCGCAGCCTGTCCTTGCCTGCACCCCCCCTTGGCACCTACACACGTGATTGACGCCTGGTTGCGACAACTAAAGCCTCCGATTCCGAGATTCCGAGAAGCGCCCGATACCGGCCCCCAGACTCCTCCCAGCACGCTTGCACTAAAAAAGGTACGCACCATTCTCAGACGCTTTGTCAGGGCCTGTCTCAGATCCGGAGATCTCGTCTCTCGTCCTGCAGGTGCTCGTCGATACCGCCACCTCGGATATTTCCCCTTCGAACGCTCGGGACATCACGGGCGACTCCCTGGAAACAGGCGTCGAGCGGCTTGACGCCATCTACGCCTTTGTGAGCCTTCGGAGACGTAAATCGGTTTCCTCCTACCGCTTGTTTTCGCAGCTTTATTTCCTCCCTCTCCCGAATCATCTTGCGCATGCGCTCAATCTCGAGCTCCAAAGCCAACGCACTATCACGTGCACTCGCTTGCGAGACACCCGGTGCACTGGCCGTCGACGGTGTCTCATCCTCTCTCGCTTCGTCCTCGCTATCGCTGACATCGATGACGCATCGCCGTGCATTGTTCAGGCTTGCAAATCCACCAGCAGTAACCCCATTCATCTTGCGTCGTACATGGGGATTTGGATGATATGTAGCTCCATTGCTGAACCCTGCACCCGATCCAGTACGCGACAACACAGGGGGAGTGTGGGCCTTTGACATAGGCTCCGAGTCAAAATCCGCAGCCACGGGGCGCTTCGTACCCCGCCGTGGGATAGGCGCAGTCGGCTGAGGCGTAGTGGACGATCGACGAGAATCACGCTCGTTATCCTTCGCAAAATGCGACGCTGGTAATCCGTTGCTTCTTGAACGAGTAGGCGGATTGTCCAGGGCCTGGGAAGCCCTATGTGTTGGCAGTTCCTTCTCCCGTTCGACAGAAGGGCTCCGTTCTGAGGCACTGGCAGACCGTGGGAAAGACGTGCTTTCGGAGGGGGGAGGCACAGACTCCCTGTTCACTGAGGACCAAGGTTGATCGTATTCCGAGACAGTACTCCGTCCAAAACCAGGGATAGCCTCATCAATGCTCATGGGTTCTGGCGAAGATTGCTTCATAAGCCCAGGTGCTTTCACCTGGTCAGGGTCCCCGTTGGGATCTGCAGTATCAGAGAGAGGAGGTCCGATGCTGTTCAAAAAGTCCTCCACGCTTACAGCAGAGACAGCAGATTTAGCAGAGATATCAGCCCCAGTGGATGCAGTTGATGTTGATGGGGCCAAAGCTTGAGTAACAGAGAGAGACACAGACTCTTTGCGCTTCCTTGAGGCCTGCACAGCTTTCCTAGCGAGAAGCTCTTGTTTTCGTTGTTGTTCAATAGCAGTCAACGTAGATTCACTGAGAGCTAGGACAGAGGCAGACAGCGAGCCGTTGACAGAGACCGTGGTCGCCGGTTGCGGAGCAGTGGCCGAGGTGGACTCTACAAGAAGGAGCGATCAACATTCTTGAAATATGAATAGGAGAGTCTACACACCACCATGTGGTACAGATGCGCGGGGGGAAAGGTTCAGGTGTCCGACAGATCCAGGCCGCGTGATGTCACTTTCAGCAGTTGGACCCGGAGTCGCCGAAGGAGATAAAGGATAACCAGATTGAGGGCGAAGAATGGATGCTATTACATCTGGGGGTGGTGGGTAAGGAGGGATGCCCGCTGTATCAAGGTTGCTTGGAAGACGAAGATTAAGTTCCGTAAAAACGTAGTAAATGATTTCTTTAGAGAGCCCGCAGTCAATCAGGTACTCAGGAGGCACACCGTATCCAAGAATGTCAAGAATAACTTCCTTAGCGGTGTCATATTGTTTCTGTGTTACTGCAAATCTTGGTCAGACGAGACGAGGGGGGTTCGAATTTGAAATGAGCGCACAGGAAAGACGAGGTCGCACGTGATCAGGATCGAGGACATAGAGGGGGGTCTCAAGCCTGAAGGATTCCGAAGCTGTCCGTGTGCTGAGGGCGGCAGGCTCGGCCTCAATATAGGCTCGACCAACAGGTGTTGTAATGGGTGGAGTGGCATGCTGATAGGCGTCCTCAGCTTTTTCGGAGGGTGATCGAGAAAGAACGCTAAAAGGAGAAGACTGAGCAGATCCCGAGGCTTCCAGCTTGAAGTTGGCGTATGCCGCTCCTGTGACTGCAGTAATCGACTTGAGAGGGGGTCGAAATGGCGGATCCTCGCTTTCGCTAATTTCACCCTCTTCCCGCATGGAGGCATCATCATCCAGAGGGGTTCCAGAAGCAGCTCCACTAGAACCATCACGCTGAACAGCAGCACGAGGCGGGGAACTAGGTGTTGGAGCTCGAAAAGGTGCAGGAGCGGAAGGTTGCTGGGGTGTCTCCGGTGTCGATAAGGGTTCTTCCTGGCCGTAATCAAGAGATATAGAAGGTGTGGTAGCAATAGATCGCGATAAAGGTCTGGAAAATGATGCGCCAGATGGGCCTGCATCGAGCTTTCGACGGCTAAGCTTGCGGCTGGAGAGGGCGGCTTGCCTGAGAAGCTGGGCAGGATCTGTTGGAGAGTCCCGTGGGTTTGAGTTTGAAGGCCCAGATGTATGATACGAAGGGGAGGGCAAGGTGGAGACCTGAGACATGAAGGGCAGAGGGAGAAAAAAAGGGACGACGAACGAAGGGCTGTCGTGGGCGGTTTCAGCCCAGCGCGAAGGCTCCGTCGGTAGTTGCCGAGAGAGTGGGGATGCCTCTCGACGGCCACGCATTCCTCCTCGCCCAGGGCTGGTCTGGCACTGGAAATGGCCTTCGTAAAGGTGCAATCTCACGTCCCATCACTGCACCACAGAAAACGAATCTCGCTGGCATCGGAAAAGACAGGGATGATGCGTTCCCCTTCTGGGACCAGTAAGTACCCACCCATCCCAACTAACCCTACCATTTCTGACACCATGAACCCCAGCTTGTTTACTGTGGCTGCATCTGCAATTCAAATAGACTGTTTCTCCAGCGACGATGATGAGCATTGCCCACAACGCGATGTGAGTACCTCTCTGTTGTTCAAGCCCTCCCGCATCTACAATGTCGATCCAGATAAAAGACACCCGTCCTTCTACACTAGAACTGAGACAGACCTCCACGGGTATACTGTCCAATCGACCGCCGGTCGTAGGCACACCCATTTCCTCCGGCGCAGCTACGCCTATGCTGTGCTCGGATGCCACACCCAGCTCATCCGCACCTCGGCTATCCCTTCTCGTGCTAGCAAACGTGAGTCCGCCCGCCGCGGTCTGTACTCGAGGTTCTTTCGCGGTCCTATCCTCGGACCTGACGACGTCCAATCCGAGATGATAAAGACGGAGCCCGCCGCGACCCCACAAATTCCCTCTCATCATCATTTGGTTGGAAACATGGAGAAGGCGAAGAAAAAACGCAAAGTCGACGCGCGTGGGGAGGATACGGATCGGGTGGTGCGAAAGCGACAAAAAAGGGAGGCAGAAAGGGCTGCCAGGAAACCTAAACGTCACAAGGAAAAGGACAAGGCAGAGGACAGGAAAGACGAGGATATCGCGAACTCTAAGCCTGCGGACGACGGCATCTTATCACCTTCTGTACAGGAGCAAAGTTCGGGTCTGCTCGTTTCCATAGCTCACGGTGAAATGCCTCATGCAAGAAGAGAGAAAAAGAAAAAGAAGCGATTCAAGGTGGCTTCCGGTGATAATGAGTTAGATGCGCAATCCCCCGTAAGTACGGATGAACGGACTTTAGAAGGGGAGGATCGCAGAGAGTCGAGCAAGAATGATTCCTCGAAAAGGTTGAGGAAGAGGCGTAGACACGATCAGTCGTAATGATGCTTGTGTATGGGCACTCGGCTGGCAGTTATCGTCATACCCTTTGATTCTATGAGCAGACGATAAGCTATAAGCAAACAGAATCATGCCGTCTTCGTGAAATGGAACGAATCAATCATTCTGGGGCATAATTATACAATCCAAGACTACAACAATGGTTCACTGAAGGGGCATGTTGCGGTTTGCGAGAATTGGAGAATTGGAGCAATAAGATTTTCATGCCTGCCAAGTCTCGACCGAGTCATTTAAAGCAGCAGGGAGGCCGAAGACCAAAAACAACGCACAGTTGAGTAGGGAGAGCAATGAGAAAACGATCAACAACTTTCCAAGAAGGTATGTAGTTGGCCCGCTAGCCCCGAGTGCCACGCCATGCGCTCTGCATGGCAATACGACGAGCCTACGCATCCATGTCGCCAGGGTGTATATGAGTGAGCAAGTTTGAAAAAAAAAAAAAAGACAGCAAAGGAAAACCGAACACACCTGATCTAGGGTGATAGAATCTTCTTTCAAGAACACCTTTTGTCTCCCGTCACTCTGCTCCTCCTCCTCATCGTCGTCGTCGTATACGCTATTCTGGGTGCTCGGACGCATGCTCCCAAAGGCCGCCTTGTTGCCTGCTAGGGAGAACGGGGTCGACTGGACGGCCGTGCCGTAGACGCTAGATACCTTCTTCTGGCCGAACGCTGCAAAGTCCGTGACAACCTTGCGCGGCGGCGACGCCGGCGTGAAGCTGCTGGAGATGGACGATCTCGAATCCGACGCGCGCGGCGGGAAGGCCGGCGGGTAACCATACGAGCCCCGTGCGCTGAGCATCCGCACTTGCATGTACTTGTCGGTGAACCGAGTCCCGTTGATCTATAAAATTGGCAGAAAAGAAAATTAGGGGAGAAGGGGGGGTAAGGTGGGGGGGTTAGTCAGTGCTACCGAGGATGAGTGAGGCATCTAAGAGAGACGAACAACCTTTCGTAGATGTGGCCGTGCTTCTGCGAGGTTGGACGCACGGGTGAAGACCTCGACGTTGTGCCTTGCCTCTTCCGAGTCCCTATAGATGCTCTCGATGACGACCTTCTTCGTACTCTCATTTCGTAAAAGCAGCTTCTCATGCAGTTCGCGCGCGACGTCATCGACGCTTTCGTTGTTGCCTAAGATTCGTTGCGCGACGGCCTGGCCTACCTCGCGCACAAGACGCTCCATATCGAGGTTCTCGAGTACAAGGCCAACGATGGCGTGCGCAAGGAGGTCCGCCGTAGTCAAAGGAAGCATGATACCAGAGGTGACGTTGACGAGCGCCTTGTAAAAGTCCGTCGCATACTTGAAGAAGGGGAAGTTAGAGGAAAAGTACGTGTGTCAGTATCATACGGTAACAGACGGCACCTAGGGATGACATACCGAGTAACTGCTCAGCGCTGGCTCGCACGCCACAAAGAACTGCAGTGGACGTGTCAGAAAATGGTAAGGAAAACACTCGGCGACTCGCGAGACGAGTAACACATACCAGAGTGATTCCGCGAGTGGCCATATCTCGAGCAAGCATGAGGGGGTCATTGCCTTCAGGGGACCCATCATCGAATCCTGATTTCCAAATGGAGGAAGAAGATGTCTCCACCACGCCCACGCGAAGCGGCGGCTTTCTCTTTTTAAAAAAAAGAAAGAAGAAGGGGCAAACTTACCATCACCGTATTCGCCAATGCCGTGCGGTGGTGCGTCGGCGATGAGCACGATCATCTTGCTCGCCTGCTGCCTCCAGTCCATCTTGAGCGCCTCCGCGAGGCCGGCGGTGACCGCCTCAGGTCCGTCGCCGCCCCCTGAGGCGTACAAGCTCGAGAGGTCGCGGTGGACCTTGTCAACGTCGGACGAGAAGCCAAAGTTGCGCGTCACGTAGGTGTGGTCCTGCGGCGGGTGATCACGATAGGCGACGAGGCCGACGCGCAGGTCCTCGCGGGCCTGCAGCTTGCCCGATTGGTAGATATTGTCGCAGATGAGTTGGATGTTCTTCGTCGCGGAGGAGATGTAGGACCCTTGGCTGCCGGTGCAGTCTTGCACAAAGACGAGATCGCTGCGGTGTGTCACATCCGACTGGAGGGTGAGCAGAATGACCGCGAAGAAGAGGATGCACGTACAGCATCTTGCGGTCATTTTCGGTGGGTGGTAGAGGGTGCTGCTGGGCGTTGTACGCCTCTTGGAAGATTGCGAGGGCGTCAGCGGATGCACCTTGTTCGAAATCCATATCAGTATCCATCGTGGATGATGACGATGTGGATAGATTGTTTGTCCTGGTTGGGTTGTTGAATCCTTTCAGCAGTTGCAGTTGGTCGGCTTCAAGGACGACAAAGCAAAGGTTAACGCTCGTATTCTCGACCTCGACCTCGTTGCATGGGCCTGAGACAGAGACCTCAAGGCAATCGCCTAAGTGCACGCCGTGCCGGCCACGCGTGCTCTTCCTTGAACTTACTGTAATCGGATTCACACATAGTAGTAATCCCCCAGGTGATCATCATGAACTCGATATACCCTCTACATAAGCTCAAATTTACTCCGAACGTCCACTCAGGAGCCATCCTATCCACTGCCCTCCAAATGTCCCTGGCCGAAGAAACGTCCGGTACGCCACCAACACACCTGCAGAAAGACTTCCGACAAGCGCCGACAACATGATGTAGGTTCGTAACCGCGCCGCTGGCGATAAGCCCCGCTCAGGGCCTCCCGGAATTGAAGAATTCCTGCGCCACCAACATGCAGCATGTCAACTGAACGACCTGGGCGGCAAGCTAATGATATCTCTTTCACTTACGGGCTCATGGCAACGCTGCAAATGCGCTGAAAAACGTCGGCAATTTGACCCGTTTTCATACTAACAGCGACTGGCACTTGTAGGTTGAGTCTTCTGCAGTACACATCTGGCTGCACCTCGTGTCTCTGGATTGGTTAAACCTGCGTTACACAATCGCTTTGCAAGGCGTAAATAGACAATAGCCCACCTGTTGCGCCAGGTCCAAATCCGATTTTGTGGCGACGAAAAGAGTAGGGATATGGTCAAGACTATATTGTTGCTTCTCGAAAGTCAGGGTCCACGACAGATGGACCACTCCGAGAGGTACTCACTCTCAAATTACTGATGTACGAAAACGAATTTGTGTCGCTTGAATCATGCACATAGACAATGACATCGGCCGGGTCAGTCTTCTTAGAATTTCGAAGCGCCTCTGGCTCGTATTTAGAACCAAACTCCTGCAGCTACGGGGAAAGGGAAGTGGGCATCAAGAGGGACACATCTTATAACATGAGAAGCGTACCACTAGATATTTCTCTGATCCGTGGATATCTACAGAGTTGACCACACTGAGAACTTTTTCCGTCGGCACATACATGTCATCGAACTGCTTGCCAGCGAAGGATCGTAGTAAGGAAGTTTTCCCGAGCCTGCGGCCCCACAGACATAGCAGAGGAATACATTGCGCGAGGAGTCGCCCTTCCGACGGTCGTACTTCCTAGGACGTGTGACGAGGAGAGCGCTGGTGCGAGGTTCCCCAGGATATCCCAAGTAGGCGAGGTAGGTAAGGGTAGTTCTGTGCTCCAGCAGGGTAATCATACTCGAGGTGGTTCAGGAAACACTCGGGCAAAGATGTAAGCCATAGAACCCACCTCCATCGTGCTAGCCAAGCCTGCAAAGTGATAGCCCCCTCGTCATCCAAGCCAGAGAATTTCTCATCGCGCCAAGGAATGCCTGGTGGTGCAGTGCTGAATAAATCTTCGAGTTCATCCTTGTTCAATGCACCATCCTGATCCTGGCAGTAGATTGTGAGCACAACGTGGAGAGATATGTCAGAGGAATAAATACTTTATCGAAAACCTCAAAGATATCTGTAAAAAACTGGTAACCTAAATAGTTCAACTCGACAGAGCAATCCGGGGGTACATCGAATCTATGAGTCTCATCAGATCAATTATGTAGGTCCAGATAACCGTTGGGCGTACTGAGGATAGAGGAACTTTTCCGTTAACCGAAGGTCTTCCCCGTAGCCATACTTCCTGAGGACAGTCCACGTAGTCTCTAAGCGTCCTTTCTGGATGAAGATGGTGTGAAGAAGAAGAAAACCCGCTTCTGTAAGGCCACTATCATGGACGGCGTCTCGGTTATATTTCCGAACCATAGCCTTGATGCCCTCTAGCTCTTGCAATTGCAATGGGGTTTCGAAACACTTAGACTGTTAAGTCTGAGTAACCGCGCCCGTGTCGTAAGAGGAGGGCAGACCTGAAACTCATTAAGTTCTGCATTGTCAAGCACTCCATCTTTATTGGTATCGCAAAGCTTGAATATTCGAGTGAGTGCTTCTATGCATGCTGGCTTGAGCGCCTAGAAGCAAGTTAGACATAGTCTTGTAGCGGGCATGGAGTAAAACGCTTGCGAACCCGCTTTTTTGAGTCATACAAGGGAGCCGTTGGATGAAGGACGGCCTTCTGAGCGAAGTAGAACACCTCTGAGACATTCAGAGGGATTTTTGCGGAGCATTCTACGCACGTCTCTACTTCCTATGGACCATTTTGCGGGTAAGGGGGACAGACAAAGGGATGAAGCGCGTGAGGCACCTTGAAGTCATCCATAATTGGCCTGATTTCAGCCTCCAGCGCTTCATTTGTCACTTCACCGCCGCGCAAATCTATCTTGTTCCCCACTAGAATGACGGGGACCTAAGGAAGGGTCAACACAGAAAGGGTAACATAGACAAAGGTGCACACAACGGACATTAATGCCGAGCTGGCGGAAATAAGGTAACCAGTAAACGGGGATTCGATTAAAAGAGTTTGAGTTGTCGATTGCGTAGACGACACAAATAACGTGGGCCTTGCGGATCTCAAGTTCTAGGTAACGCTTGTCATCTGGACCGGCTACAGGTAACGGAAGGTGTTATGTGCACGGAAAGTGGAGGAGGTTCGCCCGGTGAACTTGCCTCCGGAGTCTACTATGTAGGTGGTCACATTTTCGGAGGTGTCTGGGGAGATGGTGACCTCGGGGATGACATGCTGCACCTATGGGGGGCAAAGATGGTTCATGAGTGGTATATTCTGGGCGCAATGAGGACATACGTGGGGTACGAATTCCTCTTTGATGAACGAAGTAATGATGGCACTTTTACCAACACCCTCTAGGAAGTGTAGTACGTCGCATCAAGTTTGGCTACGCGGACAAAGATAGAAAAGAGCGGACCGTCACCGACTAATAATATGCGCACATCTCTACGCATGCTCTCGGGAAAAGGGAGAAATCAATGAAGAGTCGTGGTAGAGCGGATGCACGCCGCCTCGGTCTCGTGCAAGAATGGAATGGCATATCGGCACGGCCGGGCCGGTTGTCTAATTCCTAGGCGCATAGCCGATAAAATAAAAGCAGAGGCCAAGGGAGGGAGGGGAGTGCCATGATGCTCCCATTCCTTTCCTTGCCATCCGATATCCTCCTTCTCATCATAAGCCACCTCTCCGCGACTGACATTCTCACATTGACAGAAGTGTGTCATAAACTCAGCCAACTCGTAAGTGTTTATCTCTTCCGTGCGCCAGTTCTCACCAACCCACGCTCCTTACCTAGGTGCATGAATTCGGCGGGAGGATGATCCTCCGGGCTCTTCCCAGGCCATCCAAGAGCTTGGCAAAGAGCCTCCCACTCTGGCGTCCTCTAGCCCAAGCCAGGTATCACGCCCTATCAGATAGGGCCTGGGAGAAACAGCGCTTCGTAGCCCGTCCGCTCGCCCGGCCATGGAAAGGCAAGCTACAGCCGCTCCTAGCTATAAACGAGTCGCGCTTGTTCGTCGCCGCCGGCAATATGCTATACTCTTACGCATTCACGCCGTCCGAAGACGAGGGCGCAGCACCGGGCATTTCATTCGAGATGTCTTATCAGCTCAGTCCCCGAGACGCGCCCAGGAATGATATCACCAGTCTCGCTTGCGCCCCGGACGGCGGCGCCGACCGCACCCTCTTTGTCGGCTTTGAGCACGGAGAACTCGAGCGCGTGCAGATCCCTCCCTGTAACCCCGGTCAACTTGATCTTCCCATCGACGCCTCGTTCCGAACCCCCTTGCAGCACCATCATCTCAACGGCGAACTGATCGAGGCGCTCACCGTTTCCGGCAACAGCCTCTTGTCTCTGTCGATGAACGGCAAAGCCGGCCTCTTCGACTTCTCCACCCCCATTCCCTCCGTCGCACCACCGCATATGATCGATCTGGACACGCGCGCCTGGTCGGCGCTTCTCTCCACCTCTGCCTCCTCCCCTTTTGCCGCCTTTGGCACGTCCTCCGACACTCCCCTCACCATCCATGCCATCACTCCCACGTCCATCTCCCCAACGCCGACCGCGACGCTGCGCGCGTCTCAGAAACGGGACGAGGACCCCTCCGACTTGGAGCGACCCACAGCAGTGTACGGAATTTCCTCCGCGCCCGACGCGTCCCCGTGGGGTGCCTCGGATCAGACCATCGTCTCGGGCTGGTTTGACGGCCTCGTGCGCGTCCACGACATGCGCGCCTCCTACGCCCCCACGCTCGCCTTTGCCGACCCTTGGTCCTTCGAACCCATCTACGCCGTCGCCTGCGGTGGCGGCGGAGGTGCCCACATAGCCGCGGGCTCCGCACGACACTCCGTCGTGGCGTTTTGGGACGTTCGCGCCACCCGCGGCTGGAGCGTCCATGCCCCCGGGAACGACGTTTCGCCGGTATATTCGATCATACTCGAGAGCTCCCGCTTGTTTGGTGCAACACAGAGTCGGCCATTCGTTTATGACTTCGGTCCCTCCGTAAGGCCAGAGACATATCCTTCATTGCCAAGTACCCGAGGGAACGACGGATTGTCTTACAAGAAGGGATGGGACCGTATTGGGTTCTACGTCACCAAGTATAACCATCCGACTACAACGAGTCTAACTTAAGTTCAGGAAAACCTGTATCATTCAACATGACAGACATGGCAAGAGATACAGATTGACATGGAGGTGGTGGTAATGCATGGTAAATGGGTGAAGTGATGATGCTAATGAATAGTGACAATGGATAAACATGCAGTTAAGATAGAAATATGTCGATCTACAATGGTTCCAGAGGAGATGCATGACAAAATAACCGAGGGACAGATGGAATGAAAGGAAGAGCATCAAGAGTGGGAAATCGGCTAACGATGGGAGAACAACATGTGGCTCGAAGAGATGTCGAAATGAATTATGAGACTTGCACAGGATGACTAGCATGAGACCGGTTTGCCCAGGGGAAAAGTTGGCGCACATCCCCCGAAGGCGGGGCATCCGCAGCTTGCTTAGGTTCGACGAGCAAACTAGAGCACGGACTTTCAGCAACTCGCTTTGACGTACACCCAGACATCCGTACCTGCGGCGGTATAAGTCCTGAAGATCACCATGATGCTTCGATTTTTCAAATGCATCTTTGAGGAAGTCTTGGATTTCTAGGATCTCCTTCAGCATGTAGTGAACCTGAAAACGTTGTATATCTGACGATATCTTAAGAACTGCGCTTCTCCAAAGAGGGCAATTCCGTTACCTTGAACAATGCGGGCCATCTTAAGATATTTGCTAAAGTTGATTAGCTTCTTCTCAGTTGCCAAGGGAGACGCCCTATGAGACGGGTTTCCCTCCCGACAGAATGTGATATCGGTCAGATACAGGCCTATTTGCAGAGTGAATGAATACAAATATTGGCGCCGCAGTCTAGATGACGCACCCAAAAATGGAACAGCGGGGGGAACCGTCTCACGCAAGCGCGAGCGGTACTCGTGATAGTTTCGTGCATGATCAGCGAGTTTGCGAACACTGTCAAGCTGCAATTTCTGCTTCTGAGACACGCCCTATAGGATCGAAAAATAATACGTAAAAAAATGGCAACAGGCGAAAAGTTAGATACATACCATCCAAGTGTGTTGCAGACGGAAGATAGTTGATGAGTCGAGCGCCGCAAGAATGGAGCGTGACGTCGCGAAGTTGTGTAGCACCATGCAGCGCTACACCGTTGAATGTCAACACGGACGCTGGGAGCAAACAGATAGCACACCGAGGCACTTACGTCAGCCAGCTTGATGAAAAACTTGACGAGCGTAGTGCGCCTCCTGAGATCTACCTCATTTAGGATGCTCTCCGCAACCCAACCAGTGATGACAGTGCTGAGGCTTGTAACCGCACGTACATTGACAGGAGGGTTAGAGCCCTCCTGTCCGCCTTCCAAGATCTCCTCCGATTGGATTGCACAGAAGAGGTTAGATTCCATGATCGTTAATTGCCGCGCCAGCTCGAGGCAGTCAAAGTCGATAATGGAGATCGAGGTGAAGTTCCGATTTCGCAAATGAGAAAAGAGTGTCCTGGTTATGATAGGACGTGGTATGTCGAACGGTGACTGGATGATGCGGGGGGTAAATGTCACCGAAGGATCGCGGGCAAGGTCTGGCCGTGGAGTCGGAGGGATGGCCTGTGCTCCCTCGCGTTTGCGCGTAATAATGATCTCGTGAATGCGATGAGATGGACCTGGAAACATGAGCGCTAACGCGTCACGGTTGAAGTCGAGCAGTGGTTGCAAGACGGCGTTATCAGTGGAAGGCCGCCAGAACAGTTCCAACCACGACTTGATGAGGTTAGAGATGCGCAGCCGGACGGGAATCCCCTTGCGCTGTTGCCAAATATATATCCGCTCTTCAGAGAGCCCTGGAGGAGGCACTAGGTTGTAGCGGTCGATAATGGCCTGCAACAGCTCAGCAGGGGACGAAAAAAGTCTAAAAGTGAGGAAAAATATAGAAGAGAAGGCGGTATCCACAACCGAAGCGTTGGGGGGTGTCATCTTCTCGACCAAGGCCTGGAGAGTAGCACCGACAAGTTGGCCTTCTGAATTGTATGAAACATCTTCCGGTGGATAATCGTGGAATTGTAACCATGAATCAGAGTCCAGTAATGATTGGTCAGATACGTTCGCCGCAGGGACTAACGGTAAGTTGCCATGGAACATCTTCTCTGGTAGAACCTTGTCTTCGCCTTGCCCATCATCCCACGTTGAGCTAGCATCAATGGACTGTGGCTGTAGTGTGGAAACAGGCGAAGGCGAGCCAGCTTCGATAGGTGAGCTCTAAGGGCTCGTTAAACAACGGGTTGGTTACCAGCAGCGAAGGAGAACGCACCAGGAATCCCTGAGACTCTGATTCTTCTGAAATAGTCTCCTCACTACGTTGAGAAGTACTTCCATCAGCACTATTCTGCGATAGAGTACTGCTATCGCCCTCCTCGGTCGACGTGTCTTCCGCAGCTTGGTGTAAATCGCTCAAGCTGACCGCCCTCTGAACACGTGGACGGACAGCCTGATCGGCAGAATGCAAGGGAGCAGAATACTCGCCAAGGGTGCCTGGCCGTTCAATGATAAAAGGTTGTTCACCTGATGAACGATTCAGACACATCTTCACTGCTGCTACGCAGTCTGCCCCCGCCTTGAGCGCATCGGTTGCGGAGCGAATCAAAGCCATTCTCTCTTGCTCCTCAGTCATGTCTGGAGGAAGGCTACCTGTCAAAAGGCGCACGGACTCCGCGAGGCCGCTAGTCACGTTATATAGGCCATCCTTGGCTAATTTAAGATTGGCGGCCTTGTGAACGGGGACGGTCGGGTGATGGAGGACAGCCTCCACCACGACCAAGAGCTTGCACACGATTTCCACGATCTCCCGTACGAGCTCATACATGTGACCAGTGCTTGCCGCGTGGGAAGATCGGGAGTGTATGTGCGCGTGTCCGATGAATGCCGCAATCGTGGATAGGTATTGATTATGAGTGCGTCGCAGAGCTTCCATTAACTCCTCATAGGACGAGGGCCCGGAAGGAAAGGGGGGGGACACAGGACTAGCAATCGAATCCGCAGAAGTGAAGGATGAAGAGGAGGATATGCTGCTGATAGAAGTGGCATGCTTGTGCCTGCTACTGTTTAGACGTGATTCTGCAGGAGCGAGGGCGCGCGAGTTCTGAAGCTGGGATGAGTGGAGGTCGGGATGGGGATCTGTTTCCAGCGGGGTTTTACGGCCGAGACGTAAATCGCCCATACTTTTTGCCCTAGCAGCTGTCCGAGGGGTAACGGGACCGTCACGGGCTCTGTCTCGAGGGGAAAGAGAGGCGGCGGCTTTAGTCTGCCGTAACGACAATCGGAGGGTCTCATCTTCGCTCTCAGCTGCTGAGCTACTAACCAGAGACCCCCTGGACGAGAACCCCTCCTGTGCCTGAGTCGATAGTGACTCCAAAAGCATTGGAGGGTATTCTATTGAGACGCGCTTGTCAGGGACCTTTACGCCACACCGAACGGCAACTGCCAAGAAGCGTCGAACTCGTGAGAAGACTTGCCCTCCAAGCCGCACCATCCTTTCCACCTCAATCTCCCGTTCGTCGTCATCGAGGCCCTCATCTGATGCCGCCTTTGCCTGGTTGACGATGGCAGCAAGGTCGGACAAGACACGTTTCCGTTCTTGAGCAAGAGAAGGAAATTGTTGCAGGAGGAGCGCATCACGCGATAGGCACCCAACAGCTGTCAGGACAGAGCGGACACATGAGATAATACACGCCATAGAGGGTTGGAAATGTGCTATTCGATTGGACCGAACGGCGTTCTGCAGCAACGATAGTGCGTGAAGTAATGGAACCATTGGAGTGGGGCAATAATCGTCTCGAGAGAACGCGCTTTGCTGATGCGAATGGACACTAGTGGGAGAAGTGGATGTGGGCGAACGAGATGGGGAATGTCGTGTTCGCTTCCGCTGCAAGGCAAACGTAAATTCAATTACAAACCAAAAATAAAATAAAATGAATAGAAGTTACGAACCGATATTGACCGAGAAAGATGGTCGTCTTCCAAAAGTGCGAGATCGCCGTTGACGTAGTTACTGGGGAACCAGCCTCGGCTGCCGTCTAATTCGCCATCCCACCAGCCACTCGGGTCACGATTGAGGACTCGGATGACTTGACCAGCTTGGAAAGCGAGACAAGTGGCATTTCGTTGCTCGGGAATGTAGTCATGCATAGCAAGAACGAACTCCGGCTGAGACCGCTCAGAAAGGCTCAGATCTGGTGAAACGTGTGTGTCGACGGTAGTCTCTGAGTATATGGATGAACTATGTGGTAAGAGAAGAGAAGACGATGATGCATTGGCCGAAGAAGCTGTGGCAGAAATCATAGTGAGCGCGGAGGCGGTGGGCGAGGACGGATCTCGAAGAGATTTGCCAGAGAAGGGACGTGCTGAGCTGGGGTGATGGCCATCGCTTCTGGCGTCAGCCGAGTGTGGTTGCGAGATTTGTGCGACAGATGTGTCGATTTTGAGAGAAGGGGATGTCATGGTGGCAATATGACATAGAGAGATAGAGCAATTCGAGCGCAGTTATAAGCGTAACTATGAAGCGAAGGAGGGGATGGTAGAGAGCAGGTGCTGGAAGATGTCAGTGTTGACTTTGTTTAAAACGTAATTCTGGAAGGTCGTCGATCTTATCTAACCAAGATGTTTACGAACCTCACTTCAGCTTCAGAGGCCCTAATAAGAACAAATCGGGAGAACGCAATACGTGTAGACTGGAAGGATGGAGTTTGAGACGTCGAGCTTGAGACTTTTCGGCTCGGGCAAAGTACAAAGCGAGAAATAATTTTGAGCCAGATCAAATACGAGAGTCGGACGGGGTATGTCGAGGAGCGGAGAGGCTCGGGGAAACGTTTGGGTTAAGAAAGGATACAAGATTGGGGTCAAGGGGACACGACACGACGAAAGGCGAAGAAGGGTGCAGATACAGCGCGAAGAAGGGTGGCCGAGGGAAGAAGAGGGAGAGAGAGAAAAGATGTGAAGATGGGAGGGGACAGGAGAGGAGAGAGAGAGGAAAGGAGGAGGGAGAAGGAAA
Source organism: Russula compacta (assembly GCA_022376555.1). Classification (NCBI taxonomy): domain Eukaryota; kingdom Fungi; phylum Basidiomycota; class Agaricomycetes; order Russulales; family Russulaceae; genus Russula; species Russula compacta. The sequence goes on from WTXH01000004.1 coordinate 360,980, forward strand.
GCTAGGGGAGGGGTATATGGGTATGGTGCCGTTATCTAACCCAACCTAACCTCGCGAGGACAGGACCAGGACAGGACAGGACAGCAGACAGGCCAGGCGGGGACTATACGGCACGGCGGGCACGGGGCACGGTCGGAGCACTCGGTCGCGATGCGCATTAGCGAACCATCCCCAAATAGGTCCAAATACAGTAGCGAGAATATAATAATAAATACATCTCTCTTGAGGCCCGACGGACGGGACGATTATCGATCCAATTCCGCTTGCGGGGAAGCCTCGGAGCGTGGTACAGCTGTACCCCCGATGACGGGACCAAAACATACACATCGCCCGTCCAATTGGGGGCGTATGCCCGAGCGCCACTCTCCCCTAAACCCACGCAAGTTGGAGCCACCACAGCGCTCGTCCACCTATCGCTGGACTGACCGCTGTAATCACACAAGACCAAAAATCAAGATTAATCAAGATTGGTCCTTCCATTCCAATCTGCAGCTCATCGTGCGTGTAATAAATCAGCACATGACTCCCCCACCACCCCAGTCCAAGTTCGTCCGTCAAACTCGGGCCGTCACTCTCTCGCGCGCGTGCGAGAAGACGGTCAGGATAGGCGCCAGCCAGAAAGCTTCTCGAGTCTGACCGCACGACGTTTCCTACCTCGTCACTTGGTCAACGGCCAAAGTTATTATTCGCACTCATCACTTTTGAGCACCTTCGGAGAGTGTGTAGCTTGCTTCACGATGTGTGCAGACAAACGCTCAAACTCTATTATGTCTCTTTCCATATACATTTGCGAGTTGGGGGGTGAGAAGAAAGAGAGCCGCTTAGATTTCATAGGCTACTGTAAAGGCGCCCCTTACCTACCTCACGCTTACCGATATCGCTGCTTTACGGCTTCGCACCCAATCAAGAAGTTCAGGCTGCCAAATCTGGTAAAAGCCCACCAGCAGACGCACGAAGCAAGAAGCGTGCGTTACGGCAGCGCTAGACTACAGCTGCCCCTATCACACGTCAATCTAGCTCTGATCGAACCCAACTCCCACTGTGAACCCAATTGCTCTCCCTGGCGCAGAACCCTCAGAATCCTCAGTAATGACCCACACTGTTGGTTTGCAGGCTCTTCGCAGCCTGCGTCTAACACTCTTGGGGCGGTCGGTTGTGCTTGTTGTGTGCGAGCTCCTCGCCAACGTCACCTGCTGGATTGTCGCTGGTATTTTGTTTGGTCGAAATGAAGACACGCAGCCGATTCTGGGTCTTGCGCTGCTCGCATGGGTGTGTATCGCTCCCTTTCATGTCAGAGCGCGCAGGCGTCAATTGTTGTTTTCCTTTATGAGACGATTGGACTAAGGCATGGTGAGTAGATCAAGTGTGATACGAGGGTACAAGGATCTTATCTTGCGATCCCCCCCTCCCAGCACTTGATGCGGATCACATCAGGTAAAGCGTGTATGTTATTCTTGCTCGGCTTCTCTTTTATCTCGACGTTCACCGCTGTGAAGTATTTAGTGGTCGAAGCCCTTGCACTTGGCCCTTTCGTGTTAAAACCTCGGATAGTGCCATCGACAACGCGACTAGAGGACTTATCAGCCTCGGACAACTTCCAGTCACCTGCGGTCTGTTCTTCTCGCTCGGGCATAGCACCATTGTAATAGTCGTGGTGAGTAGCAGTGTTCATATTCACATCTGTTACAGCCATACCCGGGTACTAGTAACTTATCGTTGGTTGAACCTCCGCGTAGAATCTCGCTATCGCCATCAGCACCGATGTAGCCGATAAGATCGATGGCGTCGGCCAGGTCGGCGGAGTAGTTGGTGCGTTGTCATTTCTTCAAGTCAGAACTCCGCGGCAAGGAGAGCTAAATATTTTCAGGATCTTCTGTCAGCGCGTGCTTCTTGTTTATAGTGGGACTCGCGAATTCTATTATCCTTCACAAGGTTCTACGAAAGCGGCGCCAGGTGAGAACAATCTGGCGCAATGACAGTTTGCTGAGCGGTGATTTATTAGAACAAGAAGCGTAGAGAACAGCAGTTAGCTCAGGGTGAACAGCCGGACGAACTCGAGGACGTGCTCGAGGATGACGGGCAGTACAACAACACGATAATGATGAAAATTCTTGGCCCCGTGGTTCGTTTCGTCGACCACCCTTGGAAGGTATTCCTAATGTGATTCCCCATAACGTATACCTCATATGACACCCGGTTAGATGTACCCCGTTGGCGTGTTGTTTGGATTCGGTAAAGAGGATCTGTAGGTGAAAAGGCTAGTATCAGCTGACCTGTGCAAAGGCTTTGACACCGCATCATCTATTGCCCTCCTCGCGGTATCCGCAATCGCAAAAAAGGGTGCGGATTCAAAAGGCATCCCTACGGCAGACATCATCATCTTACCCGTTGTGTCTCTCTGTTCTTCCTCCCAGAGGTCGGACTGACCTGCACGATCAGATGTTATTCACGGCTGGGATGACATTGCTTGACTCGGTAGACTCTATCCTCATGCTTTATTCTTACACTGGGTTCCCTGAGCAAGGTTTTCGCCTTTTCGAGCCCGCACAGGAAAACGATGCATCAGAACAGGAGAGTGATGCCTACCGAGAAGCGGCCGCGGCGACAAGTGCCCCTTCCACTCGGCTGTCTCACATACAAGGTGGTAATCCGGACGAGCACTGTTCCCTTGCAGGTGTGTCACCCGCTCCGCGACAGCAGCCTGAGCAGAGTGGGTTATCAGTGGGAGTCAAGAAAGTGCCAGTGGGGGTCCTGGTGGAAGTCGCGGACGCAAGGATCAGCGACATCCGAAAAAAGGCGCAAAGAGAGCTGATAGTGAAACGGAACATGATGTCGGGGCTAAGCATCGTGCTCACCCTGATGAGTATCATCGTTGCGTTCAGGTGAGTTCCACCACTGACACAGCTGCACAACGCGACTTGTTCGCGCTCAACTAGACACGTAGTATATCACTGATCACGATTATGGGATTGATCGGGGACAATTGCGCCAGATGCAGCGCAGCGGCGGAAACCGACGAGGGCTTGGCTGGTAGATGGTGGAGGTTTTGGGCCAAGGTATGGGAGTGCACGTGGACACCTACACTGCTGACACACCGTGCTAACCAAACCATTGGCACAGGCGAACGACAACTCGGGCTACATTGGCGCTGGCATTGTCGGGACTTTCGTGCTCGTAGTTAGCGGATGGTATGGGGGCCAGTGGGCGTTTGCAAAGTGGAAAAGGCGCCGAGGATAGGTGATATTATGCAGAGAGTATATCTCATGAGTCAGCAAGCGGAAGCGATTGGCAAGTCCATATCAGGTCTGCATAAGCAAGGTTACAAAGCGTGATGCGCCGACGGCAGAAACACCAGCTCCGATTGGGCCGAGCCGATCGGTGGGCGGGTGATGACGGAAGCCGATTACTTTCCGGGGTATTGCCCAGCTTTTATAGGGCTTCCATTGCGGCCGAGTTCTGGACACTCACCGCACTCCCAGGATAAGAGATAGACATGGCAAATAGTACAGCGACCGTTACGTTGTACCAAGAGTATGCCTCTCCATCCTCCCTCCTCTTACTTTGCTGACCTCTCACACTCCTCGTCGCAGGTTGGCCTGGTCGACCAAAGCACTCAGGACATTCGTGCCACCACATCAAGACCGCATTCCAATAACATGGCACACGGCCCCTTACACGCTGCTCCAGTTCATCCCTTACTCATTCATGTCGTACCTCGTCCGAAGACCAGACACCCATCTCATCCGTCTCCTGCTGCTCCCGACACTCATCACCGCGGCCCTCTACTCATCATACGGCTACGTTTGGCTCGAGCCAAGGCATAACGTATTCAACTGGGGGGCCTCCAGTTTCTCCTTTGTTCTCATCGGCAAGGGCATTGACCTGGCCCTGGCCAGGACCGGTCGCAACAAGCAGGGCGAGGATGTCCCGGGCACCGTGTCGATTCCGGCCGTCGCCGTTAGGGACGACGACTCGGATTTTCCGGGGGACGCGTCGTCGGCGAGCAAACGGCAAGGCGCCACCCTGCTTCCGCCGTGGCTGCAGGATGCCCTCGAACTCATGTTCTCCATGCGTGGCCTCGGGTGGGACTTTGGCAAGGGGGTGTACACGCCCCCGCCCACGCGGCCGCAGCAGCGCGGTCCTTTCCTCCGCGCGACGCTCAGCTCCTTCCTCGTCGGCTTTTTGATCTTGGACGTCGTCGAGGCTCTCATCAAGCAGGTGCCAGGCGTCGGCGAGCCCACGGGCGGAAGCATCTTCTTCTCGGCGCTCCCCCTCTCCGTGCGCTACCTCGTCTCGACCGCCATACACACATTCACCGGCATCGCGCTCGTCGCCGGATTCAGCATGGTCTACGATCTCATCACGCTCTTCGCCGTCGCCGTCCTCGGCCACTCGCCCAGCTCCTGGCCGCCGGTGATGGAGCAGCCCTGGGCCGCGCAGTCGCTGCACGAGTTTTGGGCGAAGCGCTGGCATCAGCTCCTTCGGCAGACTTTCCTCGTTTTTGGAGGCATCCCGGGGCGCAAGATCGGGGGCGATGTTGGCCTCGTGCTCGGCACGTTCCTGGCTTCTGGCCTCTTCCACGAATGCACCATCCTCGCCATGGGACGCGAGTGGGACTCGCGCGTCCCTCTCTTCTTCCTCTTGCAAGGCGGTTCAGTCATCGGCGAGCGCGTCTGGAAGAAGGTGACCGGACGTCGGGTGGACGGGCTTCTTGGGCGGTTGTGGGTGTACTTTGACATCATCATCCTTGGCCAACCTCTCGGTTCGTGTTTCATGTCATGTCATCATTCTCGCGCGGCGGCCGGCTGAACCGAGTATTATCACAGTCGACGCGTGGCATCGGAGGGGTCTCGGCGGAGGGATGGTGATTCCCCCATGGATAAGCCCGACCCGACTCGTCCTTATCCCCGTCGCTCGACACCTGATGACATAGTAGTGGCCATACCATAATTTAGCATTTAACCACTTGGAAGCCCATCTATAGACTGGGCTTACTAATTATTCTGCATCATCTGTATCAACACCATCACTTTCTCTGGTCTACATAGCTTGTAACGTCCTATTCCTATGTCCCACCATGGGGTCCGAACAAAAATCTGACTGTACCCTCATTCCGTCCGATCGCATCTGCACCGTCCGGACAATCGTGCGAGGCATCGCCCAGAACTGGTGTCCGGCTCCGAGGTGGGTGCTCAGTCTCACGCATAGCTATTTTTAGCCGCATGAGCTGGTCCGAGGTGTGCGAAGCCGGTGCAGCGATGTGTAGTGCGGCTCGCGAAATGTGGGGCGACGGAGACGATGGCGTGTTCGGAGTTGTGTTGGCAGAGGGATTCTGCGTCTGAGATATCAAGAGGTCGAGAAGTGCATGGGAGATAGCTGCGAAAAAATTACCATTGAGCAAGTACAAACAAACGAAACTGGGGGCTCACCTTCAAGATCGTCAACCTGCGCTTGGAATCTCTTTTCCCAAGGTCCGTGGTCCCCCAAGATTGCCACTATTTCGTGGTTGCTGCGACAACCGTGGGGTGCACGTGTTTCGCTCTGCTCGAATGTAGACAACAGGGCAGCAAGGTAGATGCAGGCAACAGCGACCACATGCGGCGGATATTGCAGTGCCACTAACGTCCTCTGGCTGTGGGGGCTCTTCAATGTTTGGATAAATGTGAAGGGGGACGAGCTCACCTGTCGATGGTTAGGCGCCAAGCAAACTTTGTCAACTTTTTCGATGCTAATGGTCACTTTCAGCCAAGCGGATTCGGGCTTGCGCAGGAAGGAGAGTGTACGGACCTTTGAGCTCCCTACCCACTTTGATCACGTATGGGAATGGCATATGGGAGGTAAAGTTGAAACAGATGAGTTCGACAATCAGCCGCTCGACTGCCAGCAGCCTCTGTCTATCTTGTTCGAGAACCTATGTCGACAATCCTTAGTGGTTCGTGCTTGAAACGGTCCTTTGACGCACCATTGGATCCATGTCAATTTCGCCAACAATCGACTTGGACTTTGCCGCTTGTTCCGGGAAGCGAACGGTATAGGAGGCCATAAGGATATCCCGGGGTTTCTTCAAAGTGTCGTGCATTTTCGAGGACACGTAGAGGGCCGCGAGAGTCACATCCTGAACGCGCGAGAGAGGTAAGCATGCATCCAAATCCACACCGGCGCAGGGAGCAGATGGCACCTGATAACCGAAATCCTTCCGTTGGAAGAAGAGGTGGAATCTGTGGTACAAGTTTTGCGCCGTCGCGATCGTCTTTCGGGGGCTATGGAAGGGGGTTAGCGGAGGGGGAAGTCGTCTCGGTTAGCATCGACGCAGGAAGCTGGCGTGGACACTCACAACCCAATTTTGGCTCCAACGGATTCGAGGAAACCGCAAGCCTGCTGCCTCGCCTTGTCCTCTTGGGATGTGGACAACTTCCCTCGCTGCTTCTCCGAGAGCCTGACGACGTCATATGGTGTGAAGTATGGTCGATGAAGTTGAGTGTACGTTGATGGTTGAGTCGCCGGTCCAGGGTCTTGGTAGAATGTGTCCATTGCCAGCGCCTGGCCAGACGCACGACGCGATAAGATTCAAAGTTGAATAATTATGCAAAGTAATTCTCACATGATACGCTTCACGTGATGCTATCTGTGGAGCGCGTTCGTCGCGTTCAGTTCTTGTCAATCATGAATATCTTTGGTACCAACCCCTCCTCCGATCCTGCCACGGCTATCTTTCTCCAAGATGCCTGTCTTCAGCACAAGTACATCAGGTCTAAAGACTCGTCCCACATTTTTGAACGCCCTGAGCGACTGCGAGCCGTGAAGATTGGACTCTGCGCTGCTATATCTCGCCTGGAAGAGCCCATTCCCGCCGCGACCAGTGCCTTCGCAGGCGCAAAGGACTCGGATGCTGACTCGCTTGTAGAAGCCATTGAAAATCTGCGGCTCGAGCAGGACTCGGCGGAGGTTCCTCTTGCTAAAGGACATCCGGTCCAGGTAGTGCAGAGCTCTGCCAAGGTTGATCTTCTCAACCACCCTGCTGTGAAGTACATCCACGGCGATGTTGATGGGGACGTCTATCCTGAGAAGCTCGTTGAATGGGCTCGTCACAGTGCTGAAAAAATCTCAGATGGCCAGTCTGAAATTCCAAGCGGACTTCCCCAGGGCGACTTGTACAGTAATTTAAATCCTCATTTTTCGGTATCACACAGCTCATCTTATTGACAGTGTGCCCGACATCGCTTGACGCGATCCAAGGAGCTCTCGGTACAGTATGCGAAGCTGTTGACACCGTTATGAAACCACCCGTTCCTGGTTCTCATTCCCCACGGAGTGCCTTCGTCGCTGTTCGACCCCCTGGCCATCACTGCGGGGAAGACACGCCCTGTGGCTTTTGCTTCGTCAATAATGTCGCCGTCGGAGCTGCTCACGGTGGGCAAGGGATCCGATATACGGTCAAGGTCAGAAAATGACGTCTCCTGCAGCCCACTTAACACACGGGGTTAGGCGCATCGTGATACTCGACATCGATCTCCATCACGGTATGTATGATCAACGTCAGCCAATCTGGTTTAACGACATTGTCAACAGGCAATGGAACACAGTCCATCGTCTGGCAGATCAACGAGGAAGCATACCAAACTAGATTGGCGGCTGAAGCAGGGGCTCCACCCAAGCCTAGTCTTCAGGTTTTCTACGGTTCCGTGCATGACATCCTGTCATTCCCATGCGAGGTGACACCACTGGTTCGGTAATTTCAGATCAGTAACTGATAGTTTGCAGGATGGCAAGCCGGACATGGTTCAAGCGGCCTCTGTCTCAATCAATGGGCCTCATGGCCAATACATCGAGAACGTCCATCTTGAGCCATTCGAGTCTGAAGAACAGTTCTGGAATGTACATTACCGCATGGCTTATAGCAAATTACTCGGCAAGGCCGAGGATTTCGTGAAGAATACGGGTGGCACATCGGACGATACGTTAGTGTTCATCAGGCAAGTAGTTTCAGACATTCGTTGCCCCGGACTCTGACATCAAGGCCGCCCAGTGCTGGATTTGACGCCTCGGAACATGAAACACCATCAATGTCTCGACACAATCGGAAGGTTCCAACTTCTTTTTTCTATCGCTTCACACAAGATATCTGTGCCTTTGCCAATAAGTGGGCCCAAGGTCGAATCGTGAGCGTGCTCGAAGGTGGCTACAGTGACAAGGCACTTCTCAGTGGAGTCATGGCCCACCTCGTTGGCCTGGTAGATGGAAGAAGCGCTTCCGAAAAAGATGACGATCATTCGAGGGAGACTTGGTGGTCCCTCGAAAACGTTCAGATGGTAAGGGTCCTCGGGGGAATGGAGGGGGGAAACTTGGAGACAGACTGATTGACACGTGGTGAATAGCTCGAGAAGCTTGCCAAGAAACGTCGAAGCCCGCGATCTTCGCTCGGCACCGCAGACACGAAGCCCCCGCCATGGTTCGATCGCACCTCTGCTCTTCTAGCCCTTCTTGATCCCCGGAGTGCGGAGCCATCATCGAGCCGTAGCACCTTCATCCCGTCTAGCTCCATGACGCTGCGGGCACGCAAACCGGTTGGCCAGGTAAAGTCGACTGGCCCCGTGACGTCGCCAGATCGGAGGAAAGCATATTACAGTCGTCCCGTCGGCGAGGCCGCCGCGTCATCGTCATCGTCATCGTCGTCACCGGTGTCGACCCCCGAAACCACACCCACTGTCGTCGCAAAGAAGCTTCCGCGTGTGATTCTGAAAGTTGGTCCGCGGCCGGAGACTTGAGGCAGGGTTGCTGGATCACCTTGGAAGTAGACGTGAATCTGTGTAGATGTCTATGCTCTCCTCTGTAGGATGTGTAGGACTGTAGTTCAATGCGCTTTTGTGCCTCACATGACCGCCCCAAACCTTTAGTGTTATCTTGGTCGCTGTATAGAGCTTTGTCATAACAGTAATCAGTTGCCATTCCTTGAGGCGTCCAAATGGCCAGTGGAAGTATACTGGAGCAGAACCGGAGGTGCTCTGAGCTGAAAAGCCTTCTGTCAGTGCAGCAATGGGCAGAGCCACGCTTTTATTTATTGTCTTATTATCTGATCGTGTTCGATTCTTGGCCATGTTGTATGCCTTTGTGTGCTCTGGACTCGGGAGACGGCTTTCTTCGTTCCCCAGACATGGCTAGTATAGAATTGACCGCGAGGAAGTGTAGCAGGTCGAAACCCAACTTACTAGGGTAGGTCTCATGCTGTTAATATACGATTAAAAGTAGCCCAGGAGACGAAAGAATTGGGGGGTCAGATTAAAGTACACATCCATATCGTATTACTAACTAAGGGTCACAAGAAACGGTAGCGCGATCAGGCATGATTCGCCATTTGGCACCCTTGAGTTCAAGAAGAGGAGGCGTCTGAGGCGCCCAAGTACAACAAGTGTGCTTTAAAAGAGAACAGTCTCTCCGAGTGCAGGAACAAGGAATCCATCTGCTTCGAGACCTGCATTCTCGCATTCTTTCCTGAGAAGCTCTGGAGGCTCAAGTACCGGCTCTGCAGTCAGGACCCATGTCCTAAGACGCGTACTCAGTTGAAGTCCTGGGAAAGGGGTGATTGAGTACGTACCCCCAATGCATGGCAAGAGCTTTCTTGGCCCTCACATCCTTGAACATTCGCACGGCATCCGCTGGGGAGGCATGCAAATTCGACCACATAGCGCGTGGGCTATACGCACTATGACATCAATCGCAATGAATTTCGTGCACGCATACAACGAGTACGAATCCGTCATGCGTACCCGATGGGCAATAATGCGACGTCCACACCGCCAAAGCGTTCTCCAACTTCGGCGAATGCAGGGCACACCGGAACTTTGTTCTCGTCTTCCCCATCGCTGACAGTACGATACCCAGTGTCGCCAGCAAAATATAGTTTCTTGTTTGACTGGAGGTCATCCACGACCCACGCTGCCCAAAGCGCATGCCACCGATCGAATGGTGTGCGGCCAGAGACATGCTGCGAGGGTGTGCAGGACAGACGAACTTCTGCGTTTACCGCAGGGCCGCCGGCGTTGGATGGGAGACCAACGCGTAAGAGACGCTCATCCCACCAGTCGCACTCATGGAACCGGGGGAGGGGAGTGTTGAGTGCACCAGAAAGGTAGGCTGCATTGTTCAACGCGACGAATACATGGCAGAGGATGAGGGGTTGGCAAGAAGTGCGCGGAGCGTCGGTATATCGGTGCTGTTCGGGGCGTCAGACTTGGACTGATAGATTGAAGGGAATGTATGCACTGATCATAGTGATTATGCTAATAGAGGCATCAGATATCTAGACTGTGCTTCGGGATGAGCGACATACCGACAGTACAATAGCATCGACGGCAGGGATGTCTTCGACTTTACAAGGTGCATCTAAAGTAGGTATGAGGATGCACGAGGGATTATGCTGGTGCATCTGGTGTGAGTGTCCTACCAGTAAAGCGTACTGGCCCAAGCCACTTGGACGGAGAACAGCGATTCGAGAATACAGGGTCAAAAATGATACGGACTCCGCGCGCTGCGCCAGGGGGAGTGGGCAGTTCAACAAAGTAGCATGCATGACTGTCGACACATGAATTTCGGGGATCACTGAGGACCATTGCACCAGGGACGTACCCGAGCCAAACGGCTTTTGCGCTGCTCTCGTTTCCGCGCTGAGCACCCCATGTAGGGGTTTGCTTCGGGATTAAAGACTTGATGTTCTTTGGGACGCGAGGGCTCCGTGTTGAGAACGCAAGGAAGAACTAAATGGTGCACATGGTCTATGAGATTTATTGTTGACATATAAGACAAGGCACGCACGGAGGCCCATTGGAGGAATGATTGGAATCTGGGTGGGGAAAACCAAAATGAAAAGAAGTCAGAGGGTGCACCAAGTCATGTTCTACCTGAACGATGGCCAGGGATTCCCAAACAAGGTCTTGCTATCGTTCAGGTGGTGACTCGGGAGGGCACGATCTACGCCACTGGGTGGAAACCTCCTTGGGGAATCCGTAACTTCGATATGCGGTGGGAGCGACATGATACCTAACGTCCCGACACGTCACGAGGGATGGTTCCGATGTATATGCAGACAGAACACGACTTGTAGCATTGGAGCGCTGATGCGCTGATCTGGCTTGAGTGAGTCACGTGGAGTAGACGCGATGGCGGTTCACAACATTCACATTTGAGCACCGTGGGGGGTTGTCCCCACAACGTCTTTTGGAAATTTACAATGTCCCTCTGTAACAACTGATGACTATCAACCAGTGAGAGTAGAGGAGGTAAAGGACAGACTCTTGCAGCCCTTCACAGGTCTCACAGTGTAGGCTACAAACCTATGAGACCCATGTTGACAAGCCATCCCCCATCCTTCACAGTGGCCGTGTTGAATGAAAAGACCATTCAGGATTAATTGCAAAGTAGTGAGCGGTGCCCTGGCTGTGTGCCCCTTACCTGGTTTTGTCAATTATGTAACCCGAGGCACGGCCCGCATAGCCTAGGGTCAGGTTGGCCGCAGCCAGACCCCGACAACCCTACTACGCTAGTTTCCCCTTGGCCGTGTCCTAGACCCTAGGACAGCTTACAGCCCGCTGCCAGTGTCCTAGCTGCATAGGTCACTGTGTATTCGCCTCAAAAAAAGCACAGGGCTTGCCTGGGCGATACAGTTATATTACTGTATTAGTATGAAAACTACGAATTAATATGATATAACGACCCTGGTCCTGTTCGACCGACTCACAGGACACAGGATCCCCTTCCAGTTCCGTCACAAGGTTAGACGCCCGATATCAGCCTTAAAACCAGGCTCCGCTCCTTGCATTGCCCAAACACCACCCAACAACCTCCACAATGCTCTTCCGCACAAAGGAGAATGCTCAGCGCAAGTATGTCGATATGATCAAGGAGGTGTGCACAATGTGGCCCAATTGGGACCCGAGCAAGAACATTCACGTTAGTATCATGTCGCCTCTTGGTCTGTCCAGGTGCGCTTAACCGTCCCTTACAAAACAGGCCGGTGATTTCGGCACCGTAAGCAAGAGCTCGGGGGTGTTTACGCCCGAGGGAAACATATACACCCACAGTGACATCGCACACATCGCCAACCAGTATCGCCCCATTCAATCGCCCGATATTGATCACTATCAGCTTCACACGTATGAAGTAAGGGGGTTGGATATCGAAAACGACGCTATAAGGTAAGTCTCAAGTCTCAAGCTTTAGCCACCCCACAGACCTCATCAGAGATGCAGAGCCTCCAGTGATCCAGGCGTTGTCTTCAAGAGCCGATGGAGATTCAACGATAAGCGCGGCGCAATCCTGCTGATGCACAGGCCACAAATGACCATCGTCCCTGACGAGTTCTTTAAAGTCTCCGTCCAGATTCCCATCCTCAAGGGCAAGTGTTTGGTGTACCAAACCTGGAACTGCCCCGGGTTTTTCATGTACCTTTCTAACAGATGTAGGTACTCACAGCCTCTCTTTTGTCCTGATCAGTAAATGCTGTTCTCTCTACTAGCGAGCGAGCAAATGACAGTCAGCTTGCATAAGAGCGTACCAGCCCCAGCGGGCTCAGGTACCAATACAACCCCCCCTGTGACCTTCAACTGGTCTGCTGAGGGCTCCGCCGGCGTCCGTCAGTACGCTTACAAACCCGGAGCGGTCTATACACCGCTACTCCGCATGAGGTCTATACGGAGACCTCTGTTGAGGAGGGACGAGAAGGGCCCAGGAGAGGAAGGGTGAGTGACTCTCGCACCATTTAATTATTTTGCTCAAGACTAGAAACATAGGTGGTACGAGACCGATGTGCCGTGGCCCGATATCGATGAGGAAGGCGCGACGGAGCCAGAAGACGTTTATGATGATGGTTTCGAAGACGACGACGACTAGACGTTTATGCTTTTTTCTTTCTCTTGAGTCAAGTAGTTTTGTACTTCTAAGATGTTTTATCCCCTAGCACGGAAGCAACTCGGAAGAAGAGTGTCGGTTATAGGTTGCATAGGTTGTAGTTGTGAAACTGCTCTGGCAAACGTGCGCCCACAAAACGCTTTCCCTATTCAGGCCTTCATTAAGCGTCGTTGACCACCTGGACTATCGGAGTGGACGAGTAGGTGCAGGCAGGTTCCACATGATCAGTATCTCGACGATTCTGTGACCGAAGGGCCTGAGACACAGCAGGTCGGTGCCTCATGCATCAGGAAAATGACAAACTTTCAAAAGCTGTAAGTCAAAAGCCAAAAAAGGTACCAAAACTCCTACTAGATGCATGACAAAAAGGTGAAAATGAGTGAAGCACCACCGATCCTTAAGCCTTGAAGCTTGAAAGCTTGAAAGCTTGAACCATAATGTGACGCTGCTGTACTTACTTCAAGAGTCCACTGGCAAGGTACTTTCCTAGTATTTTTCTTCATCTCCTTTGGTCTTTCGAGTATGGGCATTTCAAGCACTTTTTTTTTCTAATTGTATTTTTTCTTCACTTTTACAATGTTTTGACTTCGGGCTGCACTTGGGCTCAAATCAGTGAAAAAGTTGGGTGCAGGCTTACCGATGTGGGCGTATAGTAGACATGCTGTCCAATTACAATCGGTACGACTAGAGGCAAGATAATGATGCGTGGACATATCAAACCCATTCGACATGGATGTCAGTCATCCTAATATCCTCGCGTGTATAATCAATAATCCCCCTTGTCTGTCTTCATGTTCTCTGTTCCAACCACCGGATCGGGGTCGAAGGATCAAGGCTTCAGGGGAAGGGGAACATAAATGGCACGTGAGAGCTCCTCAAGAATAGCATCAGAGGGGAGAGACTGAGTTACTTTGCCAGGAGACACAAGGAAGTTTTGACACATGCGTATACGCGGTACCTACGAGTGGCCGTCCGAAACAAAAACGCAGTGAACAGGGAATGGGAGCAGTAGTAGACATCGAACAAAGGGGGAACTAGCAGTAAACGAATCTTGAAAAGGCGATACAAATATATTATAGTAAGCAGGGAATCAAGCAACACTTTGAGTGAAAGGAACAAAGGGTCTGGTGGCATCGGCACGAGGCCTTTGGGTGAAAGGACACAAAGGGACGCGGCAGAGATAGAGGCGAGACGTTAGGCGATGGCGAGGCCTTAGACAAAGGGACAAAGGAACGGTGGCACCTCAAGATGTCATTGGTGGCGCTGCGTCAGGCCTCATGCGGGCTGTCATGTGGAGCATCAAGCCAGTTGGTCAGAATAGAGAGTCAACGTCGCATGTGGGAGAATATTCCAGTAGGAACAAGACGGGGATCACAGACGAAACCTTTCATTAGGAACACCGATTGGAAACGCGGTCAACAGTAAAACATGGGATTATGCTCGAGGAGAGTAAGTCTTGTGGACTTGCGCGTAGGGCGGCGACACACAGGTATGGGGATCACAACGGACAAGGGGCACACGAACTCGGGAATGCAGTGGTGACGCTAGTCGGTTTGCCATGATCACAAAGTGGTCTGCGGTTCGCGTGTCAATCTCGAGCTGAACAAGAACGTCCTCCCAATTACCAAGGAGTGGCTAAGATGACGACTTAGGGACGGACTCGATGTAAGGCGCCTAAAGTCGAGTTAACACACTGCCACTTGATACTTGATGCACAGATTTGACGTCTTTGCTTTCTGCATATACCTTTGTCGGCAAACAAAGGGAGGTGTTCCCGTGCCTTCCATTGTTCGTAGATAAACCTGAGATATAATATTAACCTCGGGGATGTCACCCGGCTGGCGCGGGGCACTTTTATTGTGGTGTCGGACACTACCGAGTTGACCAGTGTCCCTACGACCCAGGAAACTCCTTCGCCCTCCGCCCTCCAACACGGAATTCCCGAACACTCGCAACTTGGGTGAATTTACGGGCACCATTACCAGAGTCACCAACCACGTCTCACAAACATATACCCAAAAGCTGAACTCCGTCTGGTCGCCCTCCAGGTCAACTTTTGAAGCGTCGCCCAGTGTTTACTTCCTTGCATCCCCGATTGTGGATCCGATAGATTTCTCTTTCGAAGGCTAGGAAATGCTGGAGCACCCCATACACTACCGGGGGGAGTCTGGTGAGGAACGAAGCCAATGTATGTCCTGCACGGTATTGTATCTGCCGATTACGACTGTGATTGACAGGTATGGTGTAGGCCACGTGACAATCGACACCCTCCCCAACGACGTCCTGCTAGAAATCTTCTCTCTCTACCAAGAACTCAATCCATCTGACCTTTCATGGTGGCAAACGTTTGTGCACGTATGCCGAAGATGGCGACACACCATCCTTGGATCACCTCTGCGCCTGCGTCTGGTACTTGTCTGCAACCACAGAACACCAGTAAGGAAGTCACTGAACATCTGGCCACCCTTTCCTATTGCAGTCCATCATCATAATCCCCGGAACACCGATGGCGATAGGAACATTGTTGCCGCACTCGAGCACCGCGATCGTGTCTCGGAGATATCTCTGATACGCTCTGAATTGCCGCCGAGACTTGCCCCCCTCGCCCTGATACAAAAACCATTCCTGGCGCTGACATACCTTCGTCTTGTTCCAAATGGTAATACGGTCCTTTCCGAAGCGTTCTTGGGCGGATGTACGCCATCTCTACGAACCGTCATTTTCGAGGGCCTTTCATTTCCGGCATTACCCAAGCTTCTTTTGTCTGCCACTCATCTTATTACACTCCAGCTCTGGAGAATACCGATCACCGGGTACATTTCACCCGGTGCGATGGCTGCTTGCCTCGTTTTCTTGCCCAATCTCAAACACCTTTGCATTGAATTCCAATCCCCGAGATCTAGCCCCCATCAAATAGATCCACCTTTGCTCACACGTGCTGTCCACCCCGCTCTCACCTCTTTTCACTTCAATGGTCTAGCAGGTATCTGGAAGACTTGGTTGCTCGAATCGATATCCCCATACTCGATACCCTCTCAACAACGTTCAGTGACCTTGTCATTCGCATTCCACAACTGCACCGATTCATCAGTCACGTAGAAAGGTTCAAGCCACCAATTCGAGAGCCCTGCAGATTGATGCTCAAGTGTCTACCTGAAATTTATACCATCAGACAATTATAAGTTGGGAATTACTACATGTGCAGGGCTTATGTTGTCAATGGTACTGGTGTGCCGCGAGCTGTCGCCTTTCCTTTCTCATGTGGAACACCTCGACCTCCGTTGGGGGCGTGTTCCCGGTCAACTATCCAGGCAAATCGACATGGATCCCATGCTGTGGCTGGAGCTGTTCCGCCCATTTATTGCTGTGCAGAGTCTGTATGTATCCATGAAACTGGAGTCATTCGTTGTATCTGCGCTGCAAGAGCTCAGTGCTACAGAAGTGCTTCCTGAGCTGCGTACCCTTTTCTTGGATGAGCTTCAGCAATCCATATATGTGCGGAGGGCCATACAGCCATTTCTCGCCGCGCGCCACCTCATCAATCATCCTGTAGCTATAAAGCAATGGCATTGGGTCAATGATCGGTCATGACGAGTTCTCCCCGCTTTCCATTACGTTCAGTTTCGCGTTATCTACTTACTATTTGACTTTCCTATATACACCTGATATCCAACACTTTAATATCTCGATGCGCCAGTTACCTTTGCTAGTACATCTTTGTCTGATCAGCCTGTATGATATCTCAAACCCAAGACCCACGTATGTGACACCTCATGTAGTTTAATGGCATTTTCATTTATCCTAGAATGATTGGGGGATATAACACGCTGTGCTAGACCAGAACCAAGTCAGGACGCAGGACGTTGAACTCAGTCTATACCAGTGTGTCCTCTAGTGCGCTGCTGATTAGTAGTCTCCTACTCACCTACCATCTTCCCCACTTTGTGTGATCGCATACGACGGTCTCATCCGTGGCTTGTGTTCCACTTCGTCCCCTTGCTATGAGACTAGATCGATGTGAATACACCACAACACCAGAGATGTGTAGGTATAGCTGAGGCGCGACTCGCTGTCAGCTACTATCTATTCTCGCCCACAGCGTGTCAGGAACTATTAAAAAGAGAGAGGTCATGCCGGGTGAGAAGGGCCATTGTCCTTAGCATGTTTGCGTGATTACCCCGCTGACCGCCAGTTGTCGTACAATGCCCCCAGGAGTAGCCATTGCAGCGCGTTGGTCACCACCTTCAACTTTGGGTAGGACCCTCTGACCCATGCGGCCACCACACCGCGTGCATCAACCGGAGCTGCAGTCTCTAGTAGTGCCACACGCGCTGGAATACTACCCAGTTCGAAATGGATGGACGGACGGTATGGGTTGTATGGCTTTTGCGGTTGAAATGGCTGGGCAGGAGGGGTGAGGTGAGAGCGAGAAGCATGAGGCAAAAGGGAGGGACCCGGAAAAGAGAACCCTGAGCGCGATGGTTTGTGCCGCGGCGGACAGCCCGAGCATGGCGGCCATACGAGCGTCATGCATTATGCATTATACCGGATGATAGCATACCCTGACGGCGCAGTCTTACTCTAGCACTGGCACCGTGGTCATCACTATTCAATGACTTGTTGGCCTGCTCTGGGTCGTAGGCGGTGGCATCCGGCCTGGGCCGACGTGGTTGTGCCTGGGAAGGTTTCGTTGGTGATGCAGTGGTGTCCTATGACAGAAGGAGATACGTCCTACAAGGCCTAAGTTAGGCTCTAAGATCTTACCACTGGACCCCCCACAATTACGTCTAGGAAAATTCACTAGCGTCATTTCCAGAGTAACTAACCAAATCCCACAAACACATACTCGAAAGTTATTCTCCTTCTAGCTGCCTTCTTGTTCAACTGCATTGCCGGGTGTCCATTTCTCAATATCCGAGTCTCCGGATTGTCGATCCTGATGGATCTTTCTTACGAAGGGCTGGTCATGAGGGAGAAAACTATTGACGTGCCGGGGGACTCTGGCGGGGAACGAAATCAACGTGCGTTCTTTGCGTAGTGTCTGCCAATGGCCGCTAACAGGTGCAGTGTAGGCCGTGTGACAATCGACATACTCCCAGACGATGTCTTCCTAGAGGTCTTCTTTTTCTACCAAGATCTTAATCCATCTGACCTGTCGTGGTGGCAATCATTGGTACACGTATGCCGAAGATGGCGGTTCACGATCCTTGAATCACCCCTGCGTTTGCGTCTGATACTTGTCTGCAACCACAGTACACCGGTGGGGAAGTCATTGAACATCTGGCCACCCATTCCCATCGCCATACATCGCTTCTCGTTCTCGGACGAGGGGAGCGAGAATATCATTGCCGCATTTGAACACCATAATCGCGTACGCGAGATAGATCTCGTATTGAAGGAGAGATTCGGCACTGTGATACAGCAACCATTCCCGGCGCTGACATACCTTCGCCTTGTTGCAACTAATAATACGGTTCTTCACGAGGAGTTCTTGGGCGGCTCTGCGCCGTCTCTACGAACAGTGATCTTGGATGGCACTTCATTCCGGGCATTACCCCACCTGCTCTTGACTGCCGCTCACCTTGTCACACTCCAACTTTTGAGTGTTCCGATTACCGGGTACATTTCACCCGAGTCAATGGCCGCCTGCCTGGCTACGTTGCTCAATCTCGAACACCTTCGTATTGAATTCCAATCCCCGAGATCTCGCTCCTTTTCAACAAATCCTTTGTCCATACGCGCTGTTCTCCCCGCTCTCACCTCTTTTCGCTTCCAAGGCGCTAGCAGCTATTTGGAGGACCTCATTTCTCGTATCGATACCCCCATACTCGATACCCTCTCGATGACGTTCAGTAACCTCATCTTTCACATCCCACAATTATCGGGATTCATCAGTCGCATAGAAAGTTTCAAGCCGCCCAACCAAGCTGTGGTTTATGTTTACGCTTCGAGCGTCTACCTCAAGTGTGTACCATCAGATGGTTTCAAGTTGGACATCACATGTGCTGGGTGGGTCTCCTCGATGGCACGGGTCTGCCGCCACTTGTCACCTTTTCTCTCTGGTGTGGAATGCCTCGTCCTCCACGGGAAACGTCTTCCCTCTCAACGAGTCCGTCAACACGCTCTGGACCGAACTCGATGGCTGGCGCTTTTTCGCTCATTTATTGGTGTGCGGAGTCTGTATGTATCCATGAAGCTGGTGTCGTTCGTCGCATCCGCGCTGCAAGAACTCACTGGGGAAAGGACCACAGCTGCGTTACCTGAGCTGCATAGCCTTTTCCTGGAGGAGCTTCGGCAATCTAGATCAGTTCAGAAAGCCGTGGAGCCATTCGTTGCTGCACGCCAGCTCTCTGGTCTTCCTGTAGCTATCCAACAATGGCAATCCGGGGACGGGGACGATGATCGATCATGAGGTTCTTTCCGTTCCTATTTACACTTTCGTATCTCGAAGTATCGGTCTTGCTAGCACATCTTTATCTGATCACCTTGTATGATTTCTCAGTCTCAGGACACAATATGTAGCAGGATGGTTCTCTAGACGGTCTTGTGGCCCGGTCATTATTCAAATAGGATGCAACACATCATGGCTTCTTGGCATGCTCGCAGGCACCGCCCTCTGCATGTGCCTTGTCACTAGACCAAAGGAACAACTTCATTGTTTGTATAATATAAAAAATGATGCATGAGATCAAGGACACATGCACATGGCACTGGCGTCTGGCCAGCGCGCTGGTTGCCCGAATGTGTTTCCTCAGCCAGATTTGCGCTGACTGGGGTGGCATTCAGTGTCGTGCCGGTCAATGACTAGTCATGACCGAGTGATGACCTGACTTGACCAGATATCACAGCCACAGTCCTTTTTAGGATGTAGGTCAATGTGGCCATCGTATACTCTACCCCATGTAATATTGCCTCCGTGCTAGTGTCAGTGTCAACATCAACCTCGGGCCCCACTGGCAGCCTTAGGCATGGTAATAAAGACTTTCTGAAAGACTTGGCAGTGTAATAGTGTAATAAAACGGAGCAAGAACATCTAGGTTTATATATTGGGCAGTGAAACACAATCGTTGAAATGCGCCCACTCCCAAAACTCTTGACACTGGTGACCTGGAAACCGCTCACGGTCAAAAGTCAATCACGAGGTCATGGCAGTCAGTGAACTGTCATTGACCATGTTGGCTTGACTTTGACTTTTCTGCATTGACTCTGGATGACATCAAACACTAGTTGGGCCCTGCAGCTGGACCGGCCCCACAGTGAGTGAATCCATGTCAGCTGATGAGAGCATGCCTTGTCCTATATCTTATGACTCTTTTGTGGCACGCATGGTCAGAATTAGGATCGATTTGCGTGCAGTATTCAGTGATAACCATTCTTCGCCCGTCCACTGACAAAGCAAAGTACATACAGGTTCACAAACGCATTGCGATGTTCAGCGTAAAGTAGGTAGAGAGACCAGGAGTACACTGATCAAAGTAGATATACGTCGGCTACGGCTTAAAACAAAACAGTCTCACCAAGGGCAGGAACGACGAATTCATCTGGGCCAACACCCGCCTTCTCGCACTCTTTCCTCAGAAGCGCAGGAGGTTCGAGTACCGGCTCATCAGTGAGCACCCAGGTTCTAGAGCAGAGTTTAGCAGATGAATAGATATGGGACAACGTAACTTACCCCCAATGCATAGCAAGCGCTTTGTTGGCTTTCAGGTCCTTGAATATCCTCACTGCGTCTGCGGGTGAAGCATGTACACTGGACATCACAGCACGAGGAGAGTATGCACTTGGACATCAGTAGGGTCAGCCCATGAACTTTTACAGAAGATGGGCTATGATACACACCCAATGGGCAACAATGCGAGGTCGACGCCTCCAAAATTCAACCCCACCTCGGCGAATGCAGGGCAGACGGGAACTTTGTCCTCGTCTTCCCCGTTGCGAACGCCACGGTAACCGGTATCGCCGGCAAAATACACTTTCTTGTGAGAACGGAGGTCCTCCACAACCCATGCTCCCCAGAGTGCCCGCCATCGGTCGAAGGCATTGCGGGCCGTGACATGCTGCGAGGGAGTGCAGGACAGTTGTACTTCCGTGATCACGGTGAGGCCATCGGTGTTTGACGGGAGGGGAATTCGCAAGAGACGTTTGTCCCACCAATCGAACTCGTGGAAGCGCGAGAGAGGGGTGCCAAGAGCTTTGGAAAGGTAGTTTGCATTATTCAGAGGGACGAATACATGCGGGGAGGAGAAACGTTTGGTGAGCAATGCACGAAGCGTCGGTATATCGGTGCTAGTTCAAATGCTATCAGCGGTCTATCAGAATGACGAAGAAATCATGCGTACTGGTCATAATGATTGTGCTGGCGGAAGAGTCAGCAATCAGGACTCGTGGGCACAGCTCGTCATAGACGTACGGAAAGCACAATGGCATCCACTGCAGGGACCTCTTCGATTCTGCAAGGGGGATCTGGAGAAGAATGTGCAGGTTGAGATGAGGAACGCGGTCAGTTGCGCAAAAGTCATACCCGTGTAACGCGCAGGTCCTAGCCACTGAAATGGCGAACAGCGATTCGAAAAAACAGGGTCAAATATGATGCGGGCTCCGCGTGCTGCGCCAGATGGAGTAGGGAGCTCAACAAGGTAGCACGCGTGACTGCAAAGAGGTACAGAGATTAGCCTAACCATCGGCTGATGGCCAGAGGCCAGATAGTGGACACATGTGGCGTCGTGGTAGCGTACCCTAACCAAGTGGCCTTTGCACTGTTCTCGTTCCCTGACTCGGTACCCCACGTAGGAGGCTGTTTCGGGATCAAAGACTTGATGTTCTGCGGTACGCGAGGAGCTCGCAAAGACATCTTGAGAACGAACTAGTGGACCCCCGCAGTTGTGAATGCTTCATAATTCCTCAGCAAAAATCACGCACGCTCAGAATTTGGAAAAATGTTGGATTCCTACGGATAATAAGGACGGGCAGAGACCGGAGTACACAGTTAAAGCGCTAACCTGAACGACGGCCATGGGTTTGTGAACTTGGTCTTGGTATCATTCAGATGATGACTAGGACGAGCACCATCTGTGTATCTAGATGCAAATTCTTCTGTTACCTCGATAGACATAAGGACAACGAGCGGGGAGACACGGAGTGCAGCATGTTCGATACAATTTATACGACGAAGTTCAATAGTCACTGATCTTCCGGTTTTGCCTGCCGCTCAACCGCGCGTCGCCGTCGTGTTCTCGGTTTCCGTTCGGCCAAAATTTTGTCAGCAGATGGTAAACTCGGCACCCGGCCCGCCTCTCCTTCGCTTCGAGATATCTCTATCTGATGCATTACAGTAGACTCCCTCTTAACCCATACCCCTCCATCACACCTCAGGGCTATGGGTTATAAGGGAGTATGGGCTTTGTGAATGTAATGGTACTTGGACCAGGTGGACTGTGGTGGACTGTGCCATTCCCTCCCCTTCCCTTTGTCTTCAACATCACCCCCACATTGTCACCGCCAAAGGTTTGACAGCAACAAAGACACACTAAGTTGATCAGCTAGGTCTCGAAGTGACCTAGAAGACTTATAGAGATGAAGTCAATATCGGCAACAGGGTTACCACTTGCTGAGCTCCAGCTCAGTAGCCACCCACAGGAAGATAGAACACTGATAAGATTGAGACAAGAGACTCAACTTGCCTCTACCAGGTGTAATGAGTCCCCTATATATAGTACATAGTACTTGAGGGCAGGCCTAGGGCCTGAAGGGCAGTGTTACTACCTATTTATATCTGAAACGCACAAGAACAATAACGACCAGTAGCAAAGGTCACTCAAGAATCACATGCTGATACAGATGAAACAGGGCATGAAACATGAAATGGGGTCATGAACACTCTAGTTGGCTGGTTCTGCAACTTACAGGGGCGTGATGGTGTTGAACCATCACCCCAGGCTGGTTACACCACTCCTCCACTAGACAGGATGCCCTCATCCTGTTTTCCTCCATCCTGACCATCTTGCCAGCTGGGGCCGAAATCGTTTGACTCCCACTTGTGGGACCTTCTTTCCAGCTCTTGCTGTGACAAGCCAGTCTTCGCATGCTTGTTTTGCGGCCTCAGATGCTGCCAGATTCACCTGAGCCAGGTGTAACTTGGCATGCAGGGTGTCAACCTCTCAGTCCAGAACTCGGTATCATGTGATTTCGGTGAGGAGGGGCCAATCATCCAGCTCGATGATGGCCTCCTGGAGTGGGTGGTAGTCAACCTCGGTCCCCCAGAGGCAGGCACGGAACCAAGGCAGAAGTGGGGAGAGGGGAAAGTCGTGGAAGTTGGGGCAAGCATAGAGCTCGATGATTTGGGTGTCATGGTCACCTGTTGCATTGGCTGCCAGGCCAGCCACTCACCCATCGTCCAGCTGCTTGATGAAGACGGCGGGCTTCTCGCTGTCTGGGGTGGTGATGGTGAACTCAGGGAGCCTCCTGTCATTCTCAATGTATCCGTGGGGCATAGGAGGGGCTCCCTGTCAATTTGCTGAATCCACGCTTTAAGTTCGTGGTTGTCCCTGTTGACGTCTTTGAATTGGTGTTTGAGGCATCGCGCCTCGTCTTGGAAGAGCACCTCCCGCTGCTGGAGCGTGAAGGCAAGGCCCGCGGCCAGTTGACGGAGCTGGGTCAGGCTGAGGTTCTCATATCTGTCCAGGATGGATCGGATGGTGCCAGGGGAGAGGGGGCCTTCCCAGAAGGCATTGGTTTTGAGGTCAGGGAATGCGCCCAGGAGACAGATGGTGTTGGAGGCAGGGGTGGTAGTGGCCCAGCTGATGCTGGCCATTGTGGGGGAAGATTGGACAACCTCCTCGGGTGTGATATGCATGGTAGGGGCCGGAACTGGGATTGGAATGGGTGAGGACATGAGGAAGCGATGATGTGGTAAAGAGCAGAGGAGGATTGAGCTGATGTTTTTGCCGGGGGTTTCTGCTTCCCTTTTTATATTGTTCAAGGGCTGGCATTTGTGATACTCTCGAAGGAGATCTGGGGCATGCACTTGGTCAGCTGGTTCCCAAGTGTTGTCACTTTCAGGGTAGCCCAGCCACTTTATGAGATATTGTAGCTTCTTTGATCGCCCTTGATGGCAATGGTTTCTGATCTGCTCCACCTCGTATTGTTCTTCATTGTCAATTAGGTCAGGGGGAGGTCGGGCATAATTGGGCCCATGGGTGTCCGTCTCCCTATATGGGGTGAGGAGGGAGGCGTGGAATACTGGGTGGATCAGCCATGAGGTAGGGAGTTGGAGCAGGAAGGTGACTGGGGATACTTCTTTGAGAATCTTGAAAGGGCTGTACTGTTTCGGGTTTAATTTGGACCCTTGATGTGGGAGGGTCAGGTGGGTTCCCTCCAGCCATACTTGGTCTCCGGTCTTGTATTGACCCAGTGGTATCTCGGCTGCCTTTTTGTTGATTGCTTCGATTGCGTGATCCCGTGCCTCCTTCATTCTCCATGTTTGCTGTTCTACTGCCTTGTTGCTGGTCTGGACTCCCAGATTTCCGGGTTCCAGCATTGGCTTGTAGCTGATTAAAATTTGATTGGGTGATAGCCCAGTGGTGCTATTCTTCCGGTTGTTGTGCACCGCAGTTGCGACTGCGACCCATTCTGTCCAGTCATCTGGCTGTCTGCTCATCACCAGTCACAGGTATTGTTCTATCCATTGGTTCTTTCATTTGGATAGGCCATCCATTTGGGGATGGGATGCTGTGGACAGGTTTTGTTGTATTCCTAGTCTCTTGGTGAGCGCCTTTCCGAAGCTTGATGTGAACCGTGGGTCTCTGTTGCTGATGATTTTTCTTGGTAACCTGTACCATGGATAGAGGTGATCTAGGTAGAGTTGGGCAATTCCTGGCCCCATGATATTGGTGGAGCAGGGGAGGAATAGGGCGGCATGAGAGCATCCATGATCTACAATGGTGAGGATCGCATCCAATCCTCGCTTTGGTGGTAGTCCGGTGATTAAGTCCATGTGTCATGGTGGACTATTGGGACGTTTATGCTTACTAATTGTCTTGCCTTATATGTACATATTTCCCACAGCTCGGCTGGAGTCGTCACCACTTCCCCCTCCCTACCTTACCCAACTGTTATTACACTCCTGCCGATCCCTTCTGCTGTTGTGTTGCCTCGGCTCATTACTAAACTACTTACATTAATATGCCGATGAGTTTCGTGGCCTTACTGCCGCTGAAACTCGTCATAGACTGCCGATGACTCCGCCTAAATAGTTATGTATAAATACGCTCATAGAAGGGGACCAAAAGCCTTAAGCTTGGTCTCTTGTGAATCCTAGACATTCTCAGAGCAACCCTCTAAGTGATCCGAAGCTTCCCAGCCCCTTTCCCCTCCCACTTGCGCCCTAGAACGTACCCTAGGGTCTGCTAAGCGACTTAGTGACGCATTTCACTTAATCTACCATATATAGTAAACCGAGTCCCGATTGGGAACTCTTCAAACCCCGACACATACGTTAAGCGCTCAGAAAGGCGTTGCCTTTCTTCGCTTCAGACAAACGAAGGTCACTGAGTAACGGACCTCTCAGTGCTCTATAGAATCACCCTATCTGCACCAGAACCCCCAGCAGGAAGGAGCAGCTCCTTCCATTCACAACCTTAGTGGCATACCAAGAACTAAGTGCAATACAAGGCGTATCAGCACTCCAGACATCCCTTCCTTTGGATATAGTATCCAAATCGACTCCTTCGCATCTAGATCCCCTTCCTCCTTCAGGAGATAGGGAACGACAGCAGCCAGCACTGCCACTACCCACAGCCGTTCTAACAAGGCGTTAGAACTCCACAGAAGACGACCAAGACGACGGTCACCGACGCAGATATCATCCTACACCTACAACAGAAAGACAGAGACAGGCCAGAGCCCTACCCCTCATAGCAATAGAACGAACAGCCAAGGAGGCTGCCAGACAGAAACATCGACAGAACCGCCACGCTTCGTCCAGCGTGACACCATGGCTATGGTTTGGAATGGTAGTGTGCCCAGTTCTGAGGGGATTCAGTAGAGTGGGACGTGGGGCCGGTGCGTTAGTATTTTGGCTTGTTGGCATGTCACACATCCTTTGATGTAGTCCGCAATCCATTCTTTCATTTTTGGCCACCAGTACCGCTCTTGTACTTTCCTTAGAGTCTCATCTCTCCCTGGGTGACCAGATGTGGGTGCATCATGGGCGTTCCTAACGATGGCCTGTCTGAGCTCTTTGAGGTTTGGCACAATGGTTTTCCCATGAATTGTTTGCACTGCGCGAATTCTATGGGGCGGAATGATCTAATGTTTTTGTTGTCATCCTCGCCTGGTCTACATTTGACGGTCTGGACAATGTGTCTGCTGTGGTGTTTGTTTTGCCTGGGATGTACTCCAATATGTAGTCATATTCTTGGAGGTCGGCATGCCATCGTGCGGTTCGTCAGTTCAGGTTCCTTGGTGACTTCCAGTATTGGAGGTTGGCGTGGTCGGTCCGGATTATGAATGGTGTTTTTGTCCACCCTAAGTAATGTCTCCAGTGGGCTAGGGCCTTCATGACAGCTAACAGTTCTCGTTCATAGATGTTGTAGTTTCGTTCTGTGGGTGTGAACATTGCTGAGTAGTATGCCACTGGATGTAGGATCAGTTTGTGTCGTTGGGCCAAGGTTGGTGTGAGGTTGTGCTGTCCCTCCTGCGAGAGTACGGCGCCCATGCCATATGCCGATGCGTCAACATGAAGTGTGAACTGTTTCTCAACATTTGGCTGGACCAGTACTGGGCTGCTGCACATCCTTGTTTTCAGCTCTTCGAATGCTCTCATCTGTGCTTCTCCCCAATGCCATGGTGTGGTTTTCTTTGTTAGTTCAAGTAGGGGTCATGCAATTTTTGAGTAGTTTGGGACAAAGTAGCGGTAGTAGCCTGTAAATCCTAAGAAGCTCCTAACATTGGTCGGGTTTCTTGGTGGGGACCAGTCCACGATTCCCTGTAGTTTCTTGTGGCTCATCCTGAGATGACCTTTTCCCACGATGACTCCCAGGTATTCGATTTCCTCCTTCTCGAATTGGCATTTTTCTGGTTTAAGGTAGAGGTCATTTTCCTCTAACTTGTCCAACATGCAATGGACTACTCCCGATGTCTGGCCGTGTGTTGCTCCTCTGTTTCGTGTGGCCATTTGGCTGTGTGAATGGCAATGTTGTCCATGTAGACAGAGAGCCAGCCCTCTCCTACTTCTTGCTGGAAGATGGTATTCATCATCATTTGGAAGGTTGCTGGGGAGTTCATGAGGCTGAAGAACATGACTGTGGGTTCAAACAGTCCTTTGTGGGTAAAGAAAGCAGCCTTCCACTCATCCCCTTCTTTGATTCTGATGTTGTTGTAGCCCCATCGCACGTCTACCACCATGAATTTGGTGCATCCACTGAGTCAGTCCACGACTTGTGGGATGAGGGGCGAGACGTTCCTGTTCCTTTTCGTCCATTTGTTGACAGGTCAGTAATCCTGTACTGGCCTCAACTTTCCATCCTTCTTCTTTACAAAGAAGAAGCTGGCTGCATATGGTGACTTTGATATGCGAATGGTTCCCCTTTTTAAGTGCTCTTGGACAAACTTGTGCATTTCAGCTTTTTCTTCTTGTGTGAGGGGTAGCAGTCATCCTGGCATGGTATTGGGTGCCCCAGGTAGTAGCTTGATAGCATGATCCCATATGGTTGATCTGGGCATTCGCTGTGAGTCTTCTTTGCTGAACACCTTTCTGTGTCATCTGTACTCGGCTGGTATGGTATTGTTCTGCTCTGGGTCGCTCGTGGCACCTCCTATCGTCACCCTTCCTAGAAGGTATGTGTCAGTTCTCTTCCTGATTGGTTGTGGTACGTTCTTTGTTTGGGATACATACACTGCTTTGGCGGCATTTGGGGCTGAGAGGACAATAGGGAGATGGGTAAAGTCAATCCATCCTCTCTTCCAGTCGATCTTTGGCTGGACAGAGGTGAACCACAGATATCCAAAGATGGCTTTATGGTCTCCTAGGTCAGAGAGGAAGAATCTTGGGTTCGTGGTCTGCATCCCTGTTTTGAACTGTAGGTTGGTGTAGTATTTGAGGGCTCCACTTTTGTTTTCTGTTCCATCGACATTGAACAGTGGCCTTGGGGTTATCAGTCGTCTGATGGGGAGTTGTAGCCATCTAGCGTAGTTGAGACTCATAAAGTTTTCGGTGGCCCCTGAGTCTATGAGGGCTACTCTTCGGCTCTTTTTGCAATTGATTGTGCATAGAAACGGACTGTCATGGATTTCCTTGCTGATATGTACATGTCATTGCTATGGATCCGCCTAAGCAGGGCCAATCTTATTAGGCAGAGGGAAAATCCTGTGCCACTCCCATTTCTTTGGCCAGTTTAATCTGGTCGTCGAGGGACATTCCCTCCAGTTATGCTCGCATGGTGGCCACTGAGGTTCCCTCTGATGGTTCTGCCATCTGGTAGTCTTGGTCTTCTTCCTCCTGGAAGTCGATAAGGTTGGCTTGCCTAGGGCCTTGCCTGTAGGGGTTTCTGGGCTGCTGTCGCCTTTCAGGGCAGGCACGGGCAAAGTGTCCTTCTCTGCTGCAGTTGAAGCATTGCATTGCTTTGTACCCTGGTGCTGATACATTTCCCCTAGCGGGTGGTCCTGTCCTTTGCCTCCAGTTTCCTTGCCCCCTCCAGTTATTAGGGATGCGTCCTCTAGACAGGTCCATGGGTACTGGGGTGTTATTCATGGACGGTGGTGCATTCATTGAGTTATATTGGGGGCGGTTTCCCTGATTGTATCGTGGTTGCCAATTTCTTTGTTAGAATGGCGGTGGTCGGGGTGGGTTGTTAAGCTATTGGAAGGGCGATTGTCCTGCCAAGGTCTTCTTTAGAATGCCATCTATGATGGTTTTCCCTTGTGCGATGGTCTTGACCTTTTCTTTAAGGTCATGATAGTTAAGAGGGATCGGCAGCTTCAGGGTGTCATGTAGGAGTGATGCTGGGATTCCTTGCAGGAAGATGTTATAGGTTTCCTCATTTCCCAATGTGTATCCTGCCTTCCTTGCTAGACTTTCGAACCTGGTGATGTATTCATCGTAGTCAGACCCCTTCATCTGGCAGTCCCTAATTTCATTTCTGGCCTGCTGGGCCACCTGAGTGTCCTGGAATTGGTCCCACAATGCTGGGATGTTGTCTTGGGGCATTTGTAGTCTGTCGATCCATTTGCCCATGTCTCTGACCCATTGGGCCGTATTTTCCCCTTTGATGAGGGTGAGGGTGAACGCGATCTTCTTAAAGGGAGAGTTGTATCCTGCTACATCTGCATTCAGGCACAGGTATCCCTTTACTTCTTCGATAAAGTCATCAGCTTTGGACCTGTCTCCCATGAAGACTTGTGGGAGTGCTCCCATGGTTTTTATGTCGGCTGCTGCTGCCACAGGTATTTGTGGTGTGTTCAGGCCTGGTCCTCCTGGTCCTCCTGGTCCTCCTGGTCCTCCTGGTCCTCCTGGTCCTCCTGGTCCTCCTCCAGGCCCTCCTGGTGGTCCTGACCTTTTGAGGACCTGTCAGAGGACATCCTGGATGTGTTGTGGTGCACTTTGGGTGGTTGTAGATGGCTGGGCGGCAACAGCTGTGGCCATGGTGGTGTGTGTAGACATGGCTTGTGAGAGGCTGGGGATTCTATTTCCTGCTGGTAAGGCATCGGTTGGCAATCCTTGGAGTGGAGTGAGGGTTCTGATGGGGAATACTGGTGCCTTGTCTTCTACCAGAGTGATCTTGATCTTATTGAAGGTGTTGTCAATCTCTTTGACTCCTTTATCTGATTCTGTATCTGAGACAACCTCAGGTTCTTCTAGTTCTTCGTCAAGAAGTTCGTCAGCTTCTGATCCTTCTGTGTCGTATTCATGCAGCTGTGGGACTGCTGCTCCTAGGGTGTATCGTCCTTCAGTCCAATGGACTTCCTTCCACCTATCATTGTGGATGCACACCAGCTTTGGGTTGGTTGGTGCTTTGCCTCTTGCTGTGACAATGATCTGTATATCCCAATCTGTGGGATTGGCTGGGTGCTCTTTGGAGATATATCAAACCCTGTGGTTCCTTCTGCCTTCAGTGGCGTCTACCCAATTGAGGGTCATAGTCTGCAGTGTTCCTTCTGAACTGCTAGCTGTATTAAAAAACAAGTTGAGTCTAATGTCACCGCCAAGGGTTGGACAGTAACAATAGACACACTACGTTGAAGAGCTAGGTCTCGAAGTGACCTAGAAGACTTATAGAGACGAAGTTGATGTCGACAACAGGGTTACCGCTTGCTGAGCTCCGACTCAGTAGCCACCCACAAGAAGATAGAACACTGCTGAGATTGAGACAAGAGACTCAACTTGCCTCTACCAGGTGTAATGAGTCCCCTAGATATAGTACATAGTACTTGAGGGCAGGCCTAAGGCCTGAAGGGCAGTGCTACTACCTATTTATATCTGAAACATGAAGAGAACAATAACGACCAGTAGCAAAGGTCGCTCAAGAATCATGAGCTGATGTACATGAAACAGGGCATGAAACATGAAACGGGGTCACAAATGCTCTAGTTGGCCAGTTCCACAACTTACAGGGGCGCGATGGTGTTGAACCATCACCCCAGGCCGGTTACAGATGCCCTGATCCATCAGCTGGATATGTGTGGTTAGATTTGGTTGGAAATTTTCAATCTGATGAAGTGTAGCTAAAGAGAGGTATTCACACAGAGAAGATAACTCTGTAGGAGATGAGATGTCTTGTGTTGAGATGGAACATCTGTGTGGCTATGCCTGGACCAGACAGTCTCATACTCAGGGGTTTAGTAAAACCAGCCCAGACAGTACAAGGGGCACTTATTGCTCTAGGACAATTACAGACTTAGTGAGCACATGTCAGCACATGGACTGGAGCAATAAGTGCCCCTTGTACTGTCTGGGCTGGTTCTACTAAACCCCTGAGTGTGAGACTGTCTGGTCTGGGCATAGCCACACAGATGTTCTGTCTCAACACAATCTGGATATTCTGAAGGCCATCAGGAGTGATATGACCTGAGAAATTGTCCTGCAATAGGAGGATCTTTTGGCCTTGCACATGCAACTCCTGATCCTAGTTCTGAAGCCACTCCTAATACAATATTGACATCATCCAGGCCTTTGCATTATTTTGGTAGTAAAATCTGAGTTGTGCTCCCAACTGGTTACCAAATGCACATGGTCTCTTTGCTTTCCTGATAACAAGTGGTGGCAGCTTCTTGGATCTGCTGGCATTCACAGTGAGGGGATATGTTAATCTAGTTTTTCTGCCTTTCTCCCCTGAAAGATGTTTGTTTGCTAAACCTTGATCAGTCAGGAGGCATTCTGTTACTTAAATAAATTTTATGAGACTTGATAACTGAGTGAAATACACATGCATAAAGGAGGGATGTTTCATCCATATTGAATATGTCATAAAGCTGACATCCAGATTTGGCAATAAGTTCCTATATACACTCCCACTCCTGCTCAACTGTCCACTAATCTGTGGATGCTGCCTCACCATGGCACCTGTGCTCTTTAGGGCCATGTCTTTCCTTGAAGCAAGTGAGCCAACCATCACTGAGCTTGAGACAATCCTCCATTGGGATTCCAGCCAGATCTGCAAATTTGATCCATTTCTGATGGAGAATTTCACCAGTCATATGGATGCCATCCACCATCACTTTGGATACCCATAAATCCATCATATCACTAATCTCCAGATGCTGTGTTTGACAAGTGCATTTTGTGCTGTGAAGATGTGTGCCCTCACCACACTGCACATATTCCTTCTGCCACTTCTCCTTGCTCTTCACCCATGCAGAAATCAATGGCTGCTTGATTCCTAACTCTGGGTAGACATCCTTGAAATGATTTGCTGTTTTTGTCTGGTTTTTACCATTTGCATGGAACTAATTCAATATCTCAATGTGTTGGCCCAATGTGGCATTTGGTTTCTTAATTGGGTTTGTCTCACCTTATAATCCTTTCTTGCACTCATGCTCATATTGTAACTGGCCTTGGGTGGACATTCAACTGTCCACACCCATGTAAGTTCTGCAACCAGGCAAAGTGTTTGTGACTCCCTGTACTACTATCACATGTGACCCTAGCTTGTATGGGTCTAGATTTTTTTTTGATTGTCCCTTTGTTCCCCTTCAAGACTTCCCTTGTACTGTTACTAGGACTTCCCCTGTTTTGTATATTGCTACTGCTCCATTCGGCACTTGTCTCCTTTTGGGCCCTAGGCCACCATTTACTATAAGTAGTCAACTCCTTGCACTGTGTACTAGCAAGTTGAGTCTCTTGTCAATACAACACAAGTGCTCTTCTCCATCAGCCAGAGTGGCCATTGTGAAGTACTGCAATAGGCAGGAACTCTACAACCTCTCATACTCCATATACAACCCAAGTTGTAGTGCAACTTGGCTCTCTTTTTCATTTGTGTCTATTTGTCCCTACCAAGAATCCTTGGTGGTGACACATATGCCCTTTCACCATGCTCACATGCATTATTTTGTAGTTGTCCTTTATAATAAATTGTCAATATGTGAGGAATTAATATTAAAAATAACACACATTGGCATTTATTGCCTGCAATCTTTGGAATATGGCCAGTGATCTCACATAGTTTTTGAATAATCACTTTCTGGACCTCATCCAGCCTCCCCAACCCTCTCTCATAATCAGAAGCATTTTCCAAATGCTCAATAACTTGAACCTCATTGACTAGATTTCCATCACCATCAAGCCATTGTTCATCTTGTAACAAGAGTGATTTTTTCTTGCTAAGTCACCTCAGGAGATCACTTTTTCTTGTCTGAACTTTCCTTTGCAGGATTTTCAGTCCCTTTTTTTAGAGTGTCTAGAGGTGCAGTCAATGGCATGGTTTTTTAAATGGAGTTCAGAGTGTAAGAAAATAGCATAGTGGATTCAACTTCACCAAAAATATATTGAATATATTAATAGTTATGGGGTTTTACTGCTGACAAACTATGGGTTATGGGGTACCAGGGAGTTATGGGTTATGGCTTGTCATTGCCTGCATACCAACTCAGTAACAAGAAAATTCTATGGCTTATAAGAAATTATGGTTTATCAGAGCTAAGGGTTAAGAGGGAGTCTACTGTAACTTGGATATCCTGGACACCTGCAAGTCAACCAATACTCAGCTGCCAACCATAAAGCTGTGCTATGTGCTAGTCACCGGTCCGAAGAGACTAATCGTGGTGGGCAAGATCTTCATCAATTAAATGTGGATGAATGATTCGAGCAAAGTAAACTGTCAAGGGCAAGAGGGGATGAACAGCAGGGGCAGCAAAAAGTATTGACGAGTGATCACGCGACCACGAACACTACGGACAGACCGGCATCAACGGTACTGCACAAGTCATGGATGACACATTAGAACAACCAAAACCTTCAAACTTCAATATTTCCAACACAAGAGACGAGGACCGCGAACAGGATTCTTCTGGTGATGAGGATGGCGGGCTTGATTGGACAAAACTCCCGTACGTTTATCCTCACAGTTATTTCCCGGGTGCTGCTAGATGATCAATTGCCTTCGGCTTAGCCTGGGAAACAATACCGCACGTCCGGTCATCCCCAGACGTGGCGAAAAGGACTTTGAGCCTGCAGACGGCGGCGGGTCAGGCCTCCAAAGACATAACCTCGAGAGAGCCCGTTCCGCCATGTTCGATGTACTAAGGTCTACCCGCGCAATATCGAGGTGCGACCGTCTCTATTTGCTGCGTTGATCCTCTTGAAGTTGCCCCACCCCCCCTTTTTTTTTTATAATCTACGTGCGCGCAGCAAGTCTGTCAGTTATGCAGTCTGGTACCCAGATCTTGCCCGTGCGCATGTGACAGTCGCGAGAGGCGTCCATTTCACCTCTATGGGCCACTCGGTCCAGCGTCCGTCATCGTCGGGCTCAGGAAAACCCCAGAAAAGGCTAGAGCTCTTGCCAGAGGAGGTACTCTACCTTGTGGAGAAGGGCGCCCTTTTCTGCTGGAAAGCTTCTCGCGACCGACCAGGCGAGGACGTCGACTGGGACTCTGCGTCCCAGGGTTCGCCGATGAGCGTGCAACAGGCGTATTCGGAGATGATCGGGAGGCAGGACTTGACTTTGGACCGGTATCAGGTCAGTGGGGTCCTCCTTACCTTCACTCACTCAATCCAACGACGTTTCAAACGGGGTTTCCGAAAAGTCTTTTTCGTACCTCCGCCGCCTGGGTTATATCGTCACTCGAGCGAAGCCTCCTTCCCCTGCTTATCCCGTTCCTGCCGCGTACCCGGCTTCACAGCAGTCACCCACGGCTTCCATTTTCCGCAGGGCGTTGGCCGCGCTCTGCTCACCGGTATGCAGCTTCCTGACCTGGTTAGCCCAACCCTCGATAACCTGGTGGCGGCCTCTCGTGCACCGGCGATGGCTCCACCATAACATGGACTACCGTATGCATTTTTTTTCGACTGTACTTGGTCATCAGTTCTTCGCTAAAACCGCCTTCATCAAAGCCTCGATATTCAGGACCCTCCGATTCTTGCCTTCAGGTCATTCTGTACCTCTCCCGTCTTCTCAGTCTCGAAAGTCCCCGTCTGACGATGACGGAGCATCTCCGTACGAGATATTCTACCATCTTCACAAGCCAAACACGCCGTATCGCAAAACCGCGCCTCCGCCGCCAGACTTTTCGGTCGTGGTTGTCAGGTAAGCTTCATTCCCTACATAAGCCCAGTCAGACGCGATAAGTGACGTCGGTTCTTCCCAAGCGCGCGTACGACGCCGATGCCCACGCTTGCAGAGCTAACGCATATGTATGAAGGTCTACCCGTCCTCCCACCACCCGTCCCACGCAAACGCAAACCGCCTTCCGAGAAACCGGCTCCGGCGCCCAATCATTCCCCTCCTAGAGGACAAGATGCGAGATCCCACCCGTCCTTCCTGGCTAGGTTGCTGTCGCGCTTCTTCTACTCTGCCCCGCCTACGTCAGGACCTACACCGGTCAAGATCAACCCTTTTATGGCACTTCGCCAAGGCAACAAATCTATCGTCATCGCGGTGGTGGACGCGGGGACCCTGAGCTTCTTCAGGTTTGGCCAAGGGGCATTCGAGGAATGGCCGATGGCTTGATTCTCCCTCACATCGTGATGATGCTCCGATTTCTTTCCTGTCTTATCGGCGAGCATCCCCATGTCTAGTATCTCACAAACACCGACTCTCAGTAAAGCAGAGTATACGCATCGTTTCGAATCCAGGGTAGTGAGACAGAA
Source organism: Russula compacta (assembly GCA_022376555.1). NCBI lineage: Eukaryota > Fungi > Basidiomycota > Agaricomycetes > Russulales > Russulaceae > Russula > Russula compacta. The sequence continues at coordinate 396,180 of WTXH01000004.1, forward strand.
AGTACAACTTAGCAGATGCAGAGAAAAGATGTGGATAATGCAAATAACCAAATGAGGCCCAGGGCCGATAAATGGAAGTGAACCAGGCACTCCCACGGTGAGTGGGGTATGAAACAGAGAAGATGGCTATCACAAGATGGCGGGACGCGTCCCGAAGTGTAGGGTCACTCGTCTCTAAACCCCACAATCGTGCTCCTCGGTCGCAGGCTTATCACTGGCGCGCCGTGCTGCGGCACGGGCGGTACCTCGTCCTCCTCGTCGCTCCCGGATGCATGTGCCCGCGGTGCGGCGAACAGCACACTCACGACGCGACCGTGAGGCGGCGGAGGCACTGCCTCTGAGGCCGGGAGCGCGAGCGCTGTCGCACACTCGCCGAGCTGGCACAGCACGTCCTCGTCGATGTCAATGTCGAATAGGTCAAAGATATAGCGCCGCACAGGCAGGCGGTAGCGCAGCGTCGAGATCATATGCAAAGCACGATAAAACATGGGCACGGAGGAGAATACACCTTGGTAATCGGGTCGGGACTTTAGCCTGTAAGGTAGATCAGAAAGAATGTCCACGAGACCGGGCTTGGATACGGACTTGGCTAGAGAGCGGGATGCTGTGGCCGCGATAACAGTATTGGACAGGTTCGAGATCGCTGCGGTAACCTCGAGCTCTGCCTGGGACTCCGGGGGGATGAGGCGCTGGTCACCATCACAACTAATCGGAGTTGAGTCCCATGGTAGTATCTGTAGAATGGTTACGCGAGTTGGAGGCTAGGAAGTATAGTTGAATTTCTCGCACTGATAGGAACTTATCCAGATCCAACGGAACGCATAAGCCAGTCGGAAAACCGAGCGGGGACAGCGTTGCCTCCCAGCCGTCGTCGCTCAATATCTCTGCCCCTTGAGGAGTAGATGATATTAGGCCTAGTACATAGAAACATGTTCTAGAGAGTTGGTGAGAAAAATGCCATGTGCACTCGACGCTGTCGTACCCTCGCACAGAGAGGACTTGTGATTGTTCCGCAATTTCAAGAATTACGGGTATGATATCTTCCTCCTCAAGGAATGGAAGCCCACCGGCGGAGGAGCCGATATTGCCCTATCTGAGATGAGCGCGGGAAGAACTCCATGGCTAACGCGACATACCACTGTCCACAGTATGCTCTTTAGCTTGAGGATGAGTTCTGGGTCTTCCTTCTCGTAGCCGTGTTTACGAATGAAGAGAGCAAACTCGGGGAAATGGCCCTTTTCATGTAGGATTTGGCATCCAAACTCTGTCTTTGCCATCTCTCCGAAAAAATGTAGTGGGACCACTCCCTCGAACGACCTAAGCGTGACTCATTGAGTCAGAATCAGAATAACGGCCAATGCTCGAGCAACTCACTGTATGTCGTCTTCGTCGTCCACTGGTATGAACTCCATTGTCTTTGCGAGCCAGACTTCGATATCCACAACGTAGTGAATGTTACGTTCCTTGTATGGTGGTAAGCATTCAATGCGCTTAGATTGTCATGAGAATTGAAGCGATCTCACATGAAACCAGATGTCCATCTCGCGGTCTATGTAGCCCGAATCAAACAGATACCGGAAACCAACAGGGGTTGACATGAACCTGCGAGCAAAAGCTCTGATGACCAGGAGCTAGCATATCTCAACTCAACGCACTTTAGGAGTAGGCCGTGCCCAACATCACCGAGATGGTCCAGCGTCGGCTGCATCGCAACGACCAGCTGCAGGATATCCACAGACTCGCAGGCCTCCTCTAGGAAATGGGTCGCTAATTGGCACACCTCCATCGCCGGGTCATAGAGTTGCGTAAGCAACAAGCGGAGGGTCCAAGTGTTCGCCGTTGGACTGTGGAGGATCATCTCGCCGAGGTGTCTCGTGGCATACAGTCTTATGTGCTGAGAAGACGACGCATGAATGATGAGGACGGCAGTAATGAACACCTTTTACCTTGTAACTGGACGTAAGCGCTTTCGATAGGACGATTCGCGGATGGCCATCACTAGGATCCATTAGCAATTCGTATCAGCTCCGGAGGAAGACGAACATAGAGTAATCGATGTTTTCAATAATGCCTTTGATGAGATCTTCCCGACTGCGTAGCTCGCTTAAGTGATAAAAGGCGGTGAATAGTCTCGCTTCTTCCATTAACCTGATCATGCCTGTGAATTTATGATAGCTCGGACGGCAGGTGAATATGTACACGATGCCTTCTTTATGCTTGCTGAGGGTGCCCAACATTTCAAGGTAACCATAGGTCAAGGTTTCGGAGACACGCTTCTTCGAAAAGATGGGGTCGGATTCCGGAGCACCATTGAACTACAGATTTATGGGTCAAGGGAAGTGTACCCTCATGAAATGTCTTACAGGGTCTAGCTGAGCAAAGCTCCTTGTAAGTTGCTTCAAAAGGTCGTCCTCTGAGGTCAAAAAACGCCGCCCATCAGGGCTCGCCAACAAGGTCGTCAGCAATGTACATCCCAGCTTCACCCAACGCAAATTTGCCTGCCAACGAATAGTTAGGAACAATAGTCTGTGGTCCTCTGGGGTGCTTACTTTATTTCTCTCAATGTCAGAGAAGCGGTGGCTAAATGGGTGAAAGAAATTCATGAGTCTTCTCAGGAACTTTGAAAGCTTGATGGCCTCTTCCATGCGTTTCTGGTTGAGCAAGGGACCCTCAATAAGATCTAGAAGCGTTTCAAAGTTCCACTTGTTGTGGTCCTTCGTTAGTATAACCTGATAACTACGCTTAGCGCTCCAGCAAGTCCTCCTGAAGGAACAAAGTACCTGTGTCTCTAGGAGCGCAGCCTGGAACGTTCTATCGTCCATTTGAAGCCCCATCTTGATTCTGACCTGTTCTACCTGGCGTTGGCCTCGGCGTATGGCATCCTCAACGGAGTTTGCTCTTTCACGAATCAGCCGTGTAACAAGCGGAGATGGAGTTTACAAGACAACCTTGGCCGGTTACCCGCAGCTACAACCGTGGTTTCTAGACGCGTTCGGTTGCGATTGAAGCTGTCGATGGAGGACAGTGCAGATGTACCAATGATCCTGTGTTCTCCTTGATTATAGCTGGACGCAAGCTTGAAGACATCCGGGATAAGCTACTTGCGAAAAGGCATGATTTACCGTCGTGAAAGCCTCTTATTCCATGCGAAAAGTACTGACCTGAATTTTTGCGGCCAAGGACAACGGGAGGACTTTATTTGCAAGTTGCAGGACCTCTGCCATAAGGAGTGTTCCCTTCCTTGACAGATTTGAACCTGTCGTTGTCTCTTGAAACATGCAGGTCAAAGCCTGCAACAACGTTCGTGAACGTGCATGGGGGACTTCATCAGCAACCAACCTCCATTAGCCCAGCCTTGGTGAAAATAAGAACGAGTAAAGCTATGTATTGGTCAGTCAATCTGAGAGGCTCAGGTTGCCTTTGCTGAACTTCCGTGTCGTTGTCGTTCGGCTCTGAGGCTTGGCCAGACTTGCGGTAAACTTTCAGGGTTACGTTTAAAACGTTGTACTATTTAAATGTGTACGATATGACATACCAGTAAGCCGTTGACCGCTGATAAAAGCCTTGTACCAAGCTGGCGTCTTGATATTCAGAAGTTCGAAGAACATGTCTAAAATGATTTCCTAAAAGGAGAAAAATTTACCTTACGGTAGATGCCAGTGAGAATGTCTTTACCCTAGATTCAAGAGATGGTATTCGAAGTGTGTCGATGAGAGATCTGATCGCACGCATGTCATCCATGCAAAAGTACATTAGGCCTGGGTATCTGTTAAATTGGAGTAGAAGTAAGTCTACTTTGTGGGTGAACATACCACTCCAAGTCCGCAACATGCATACAATGGATCTGCTTATATCCTTGAGACGCTGTTGGTGCTCCGAGTCTTTACCATATGCATCAGTAACCCCTGACAACGCAACCTAGAGACAACTTTGAACTTAGGTTATATCAATATCAATATGGGCTTACCTCCAAATCCTTTCCGGGACGAAAGTGTTTTCTCGTGGACGGTGAGTCGATTATGTAAAGGAATGCGGGAATTAGAAGGGAAGCAAGCGCAGGGGGGCCCTCAGAGAGCGTCTGAAGCAGGACTCGCATACCACCGGCTCTGGCCACACATTGTACGTCAATGAGCACTATAATTCTAATATTATCCACCATAGCCTGCACGAGGACAATTCCGCACTTATTTCGGCCAATGTCTGAATAGCAAGGGGTCTGAAAGGATCGTCTGGCTGCTCAGCGACGGCTACAAATGCACGCATGACACGTTCCGATAGCGGTACTGCGCCAGTGCATGAGACATGAATAGAGCCTCTCTTATGAGATCCTATTGCGACAATCGTGCGTATAAGCTTGATGACTTGTTCCTTTTCCACTGTGTGCTTGATGTCCAGTGCGAGGGATCTGGTATTATCTGAGATGGTGAAGGTGTATCCATAGTATGAAACGCGCACCTGACAAAAAACCAGTCCAAAGGTTGTTCGTGAAGGCGCTTTATCGATTCCATGTCTACCAGCATGTGTCGGATGAGGCGGTAGGCGGTCGCTCTACTGAACTGAGTAGAATGCTTAGAGAGAGCAGGGATAACACTATGACCGAGTTGGACAGGACCAGAGGCAGGACACGTTAGGCTTACGCGTGCGCAACCTGGACCACATCCAGCTCATATTGAACTCGCAAGTTTCGTTGTAATAAACCTATAAGCTTAGTCATAGCGTCAACTCGTGTTCTGGTTGTCTCGAGATCGTGAAGGTTGGTAGCTTGGGCCGGTATCAAAGATCCTGGTGAGGTGGGTGGAGAAGTGACTGTTCGAGAAAGAGATATCAACGTCTTGACGTGTCCCCGGGCCTGCTGTAGAGTGGTTCGGAAATCATCTTTGAAACGATTTAATCAGTCCAGACGATAATGAAAGTAATGAAGCAGACGCACACTGCTCTAGCCTATGAGAAATTACCTCGATCCTTCCTTCTGCACTGTTGAGCTCTGACTTGACTTGTTGTCGCAGTGCCTCCTACAAGTTGATCGTTAGCGTACGATAGACGTTTTCAGAAAGAGCACTACCGTGAGTTGCTCAGCATTCCCATGTAGGACAGCCTCCGCTCCTTCCTTGATACTGACAGCTTTGCCCATCATATGGTTAAGGATGGCCAGCTATGAATGTATTAATTCGTGAGGCATAGTAAGATTCTGTGCGGCTGCATCATTTGCACACCTGTTGTCCTGCGTCTTTCCCTTCCAAATAAGAGAAATTAAAAACGTTGTCGAGCTCGTTCGGGATTACATTGGAGCAACTGGGTGTGACGTGTGTGGAGCCCCCCGCATCCTGAACGACCTCATTAAGGGGATTAGAAGTCATCTAGAGTACGACAACTCTAATGCCACGACAAAACAGATGCCAGAGGGGAAGGAGGGGGCGGGGTTGAGGATGTGGACGACTGCTGCTGCTACGGTTCAATGCGCTCTATCTAATCTTATCTAATTAGTCAGCATTCGGCATGGGCCGAAGTAACTGTAACAGAATCCGCCCATTAAGGTTCAAGCCACCGCAGCTGCCAAACCAAAATACTCACTACGCGGTACATTGTACCAGGACCGTCCACTTTTCAAGATTTCGACGACGTAACATGGGTACGATATCTTCTCTCCCCTATATTTCACTTCTCAGCTCACGCTTCCCAGTTCGTTACGCTGCCGCAGCCCTTGCCACGAATCCCGAAAAGAGTGCGTTTAGGTCATCCGTCTAAATGAAATGACATGGTTTTGAACCGAGCACTATCATTGTCTAGCCTCCCGTGCGCGGGGAGAGTACTTACGTACCCACTTCAAAAATATGCGAGAAGTTGCTGCTGCATTGACAGGTGAGCGATGTTCTCGAAGACGTTCAAACAATGTTGATCACTTGCCATTCCCTAGGCCTCAAGCTCCCCAAGGCATATGCCTACCTCAGCAACGTCGCGGAACATAAACAAGTTATTCCTTTCCGGAGATTCAATGGTGGCGTTGGCCGTGCGAGCCAAGCGAAGCAATTCAAGACGACACAAGGTACGATTTACCCTCTTGGTACTCAGTATGGTGCACTTATACCGTGTTGTAGGTCGCTGGCCTGAGAAATCGGTTAAATTCATCACTCGCCTTTTGAAAAATGCCGAATCAAATGCTGATGCAAAGAACTTGGAGCTCGAGAACCTGGTAATCAAGAATATCGTTGTGCAGCAGGCGCCCGTATGCCCGTCATCCAATTCTGCCAGCCCTAAATTTGCTTATCTTAATAACAGAAAACCCGCCGTCGCACATACCGTGCTCATGGTCGCATAAACCCCTACCAGGGCCACCCTTGTCATGTTGAAATCATTCTTGTGGCATCTGAGGAAGAGGTGGAGCGAAGCAAAGATAAGGAGGTTGCAACATCTTCACTTACTGGTCTCAACCGGCGACAAATTGCAAGGCGGCGTATCGAGGCCGCGCGCGTTTGATTCTTCGCGATTTCGTATGTGCGCGGGCGTTGATGTTGTGCCTTCATGTCAGCTTTTATGTACGGTATAGTATGGTGTGAAACACTCATCCCTGAACGGGCTGCGCGCCCTGCAGACCCCTGCCACGCAACGATACCAGTTCACCAACTTTGCTTTTCCCCTGGCTTTGGCACGGGGTTAGTAAGACGTCATTCGATATTTCCAGACAAAGAAACTGTATTCTTATCGATACACTTGGCGCGAGATCAACTATACAAGTGGAAGACTACCCAGCAGAAAACACTTAAAGCTACATATCCACATGAATCGTTAATACATAGTGAGGAGGTATAAATTGAGATGAAACGGTAAAGAGCGTAGTAGTCGCGAACACCGACAGTTGGCTATGCAAAGAAAGTGGTCAACGGTGCAGGTTTAGGATGTCAGAAAGGAGAGGAAGCTGAGGGTCGGCATGGATAATTCTGGCACAAGGAATGGGTTGTCTGAGAAGGTTCCAACATTCACCCATTTGAAGAGGTAGGGCCCTGCTATGCGATGCTGCTGCATCAGAGCCAGTAACTTTCAGCGCTAGTAGGCTCGGCCGACTTCAGGCTCCAGTTCTGGGATGAGCTCAAAATAGTGGCTTCCTTCCGCTCTATTTTGGGATTCTTTTTCCCGAAGGGATTGGAAAGCCGAGATAATTTCGAGTTCAGTTTGGTTGGTTCTGGACGACCAGTCTGCTCGATGGCTTCGCTGCAAGGATCGTGAGCCTCTCGGTCGAGCATCGGTTCGGCGACGCACCTCCGTTTGAACATCCAGTTACTTTGTTGGTCGTCGCCACGGGCGATGGCTTCCTCCAGACATTTCAAAAGCCAAGCCTGGGCGTGGTCGGCTCGCGGGTAGGTATATGGCACGTGCCAGTGTTCCATTTCTGCCAGGGGATGTCAACATTATTCATAGGAGGACATTAAGGACGCTGTCTTACCACGAATGATGCGCGTAACATTGAAGCATCTATCCAGGTTTGCGATTGGTGCGAGCGAATTCGGGGACATCAAGTGTGTCTTTTCGTTGAGGACAGTTCCAAGCGCGTTGAAGTACCACTCTAGCACGAGGCGTCAGAACAGGATTCCAGTTGTAGAGCGGGCATTGGCGTACCCATTGCTGGGACAGCTGGTCGAGGGAACATGCCAACCCCTCTCCCACTGATGGCAATCAAGTCAACATTCTCCTTGAGTTTGCCCAATCTTCCCAAGGCCAACCGCGCAAGTTCGCTCAAAGGCTGGCAATGAATGAATCTCAGAGTGCTCCGCAGAATGAGAAAAGTCTCACCAAGCGCATTTCAGTGAACGACTCTAAGCATGAGTGTTTCAGTCCATCATAAATGCTGCGCATCGCGCTGTAATTGTGATATTCGTGGGACCGCTGTCAAGAGCATTAGGAGGCGTAAGGTCGAATTTGAGGGGACATACCAGCCCAAGCGCAATGAAGAAGGTCATGACGGCCGCCCTAGTGTCCGCTTCGACTTGATCCAGGATAGATCCCGTAACCCACCAGGACAGAGCGTTCTCGTATGTTTGTTGAGTGGAACGTGGAACGTCGCCGTCACAATCATGGCTCAGGCCAAGACGATACCACAGATCCTCGGGAATCACCTTGAGGTAGCCCTCAGACATGAAAAGCGCTAGCTGGCGGGCCAACTCTTGGCAGAGCTCGTGTGAGTTCAGGTCAAGGATGTGGATCCCCCCCTCCGTGCTGCACATAAGGTCGTCCAACGCCCTGGTGGATCGATGATCGTCATCCGTTGGCGGCCATTGAGGTACCATTTTGACAAGCTTCTCCACTCTCGCCTGGAGCCTTGCCCTATATCGAATAGGCTTTTGACGACATGTGATACGGTCAGACGCCTTGATAGTTTGGTCGGACTGATCCGCTGAGTCACCGAAAGGTGCAAGTGCAATGGCCACTTCGCTTTGCTCATCCAACTTCCGAACAACTTCGTCCCTCTCGTCAGGTTCGAACAGCCCATCGGTCAACGAGATGAAATCTCTGATGTGGAGACCAGCTACACTATCCCTCTCAGGTATCCAGTACTGGTCAACCCAAGTATTGATGAGGTGCAAGACACGATAGTTCACCAAGGATCGGTACAGAGGCCATGCTTCGCGCTGCGAATCATTGAGACCTATGGGTTGTTCAAGTTCCTCGCATCGCGCGATGAGTGTCTTTGCGAGATCGACGGGGTGGCAGAAAGAGCTGAAGCAGAGCAGGAACATGTCGTCGAAGTTTTCGACACCGGCGGGAGCAGCGTGTGGCTGAGGATCTGTGAGAATATGGACTTGCGCCTTCAGACTTGCGCCGAGTATGGAACCACTCTCTTCGGACAAGACAACGTCCGCAGCGTCTTGGAATGGCCCAGGCATGCTGACTCCCCAATATTGGTCCGATTCCTCTGTTGAAATGATGTCAGAGACCATGGCGACATGGAAGCTGTATTCGTCCTCGTCCTTATTCACGGCATTGTCCTTGGACTTAGGCTGGCCGGGACTCGAGACAGGTGGGGGTTCGGGAGGCTTTGAGCGCTGGATGCCAGTAGACTGGCGGCGGGGAAGTCTAAATCTGAGCCTTCGTTTCGGAGAAATCCTAGGACTATCGTTCGCTATGAAAGATAATCATACTCAGCTTGCGACCATCAGAGAGTAGAGAAGGACAAACCTTTAATAGATAATTTGGCTTGTCGCCTTGACTCAAAATCCGTAATGTTAAGGAACACACGGAGAGCCCTCAGCAGTTTATCGCGCTCAGATAGACAGCGTTTCACAGCTTGACGGAGGGCGATGGCATCTGTCTGGGCAACAAGCTGACCTGCAGCTCTCGAAAGTGAGGACTTAGCCTCCAAGATATCCGAAGTAGCCGAAATGAAGTTTGGCGTGTTACGAAGATCGAATGGAAGACTTTCTAGACTCTCGAGGAACTCGTCTACACCCCTGCACAGACCCTGCACGATTTCGGATAGCCCCTCGTAGTTGGATTCTCCAGGGGCGTAGTCCAGTAGTGTCGCAAGTGCGAGCAATGGACCAAAAGAATTATCCAACCGAAGGCTAGGATAATCTCGGAAGCCCTTCAGCGCGGCGCAGTGTGAGACAGCGTTATTCACGGTGAGGCTACGATTCGCAAGCTTGTTCTCATCGATAGAGGCTCGCAAATCGGCGACATCATCCTCGCCACCTTCACGTTCCCTTTGCGGAGATCCAACGAGGGTAGAGGACGATGAGGTCGGCGTGTCATGTGAAGTCCACCAGTGAACTACTGGGGGTGCTGCAGGGGGGATACGTCTAAATATAGGTAAGGAAGGAGTGCACGATTTCCCCGTGGGCTCGGGGACTCGTTCTTGGGAGGAGGCGGACACGGGCGATGTTGTAGGTGAGTTTGTGTGATGAGAATGAGCGGATTGCCAATCAGATAGCGACTCGCCATCCTCCGAGCTGGCATTCGAGAAATAGTCAGGGAAATTCGCGATTTCTTCGAGAACGCCGCAACCGTCTCGATGGCGAGATATATTGGGTGTGATGGGAATGACGATGGACAACGCCATGGCTTTGGGGGGGGAGACAATTAATTTTTCGCAGCAAATCATGTGGGCGGGTTTATATGCAGTCTTACGAAGCAGAATGTGGCAGACGAACAAAGAGCCACACGCTTAAGTCTGTTGAGCTAGGACGCAAATCGCCGAGTCTAGGCTGTCACCGGTAGTGTGGCAGATCGCTCTTCTGTGTGGAGCTGTCGTTGACTTGGACACTGTTACTCATCACGGTTGTGGCAGCACCTCGACATTGACGCATTGCCGTATGATAGGAGGCGGTAGCAGGGATCATGCACCGCAAAGACTAGCCGCATGCCGTCGGCAGGTAAGAAAAATGCAATGAACGACTCGACAGCTCCAAATAGCCAAAGAGGGTACAATCTATTACTTGAAGTTCAACCCAACGGAACGACTTGACAAATTCGCGGGAGTCGCTCAAGTCTACAGATCACGGCCATCACGGCCACTAGCAGTCAGCGTGATCTGTCAGTGTGCACTAGCAAGGCAATAGTTAGGAGTGCTTTGAACTTACGGTCACATCCAGAAGCTTCACTAACCTGAGTGTACGAGAGCATTACGCAGCCAGACAGTCGTGCTTAAGTCCCCCTTTGGCCTGAGACCCTACAGTAGGCTAGAACTAGAACTAGAGAAGAATGACTGTTCGCCATGCATCTGCCATCCGAGTACTGGGCGGGGGTAGAGCGACATGGGACAATACATAGACACGTTGAAAAAGGACAGTAATAGCCCAGGGTTTGCCCGAGGATAAGGCCGAGAAGGAGTCACGCTAGTCACGCGTCAACCAAACCGGCTACCTACCTCTGAAGATACAACTAATGCTGTCGCGTCCGCCCCTGAATAAGCAAGAGAATCATCCCATGCCGTTGTAACTGTCAAGTTCTCAAGTTAAATCTGTTCATATCTGTACGCTCACTGCGTAAAATGTCAACTCGGAGGATGGTCCGAGTAATCCTACGTGCACCTCTCATCGCCGGTAATTAATAACCTCTGCCAAGGAACTCGGGGTCATTCTCTACGCTTCTCCCCACACTATCGAAGCTAAGTTCGTGCGATTTGTCGCTCAGCTGTGCATCTATGACGGGGTATGAGACAGAGTGGCTTGTCAGTGATAGCGGATACTCCTCATAGGTCGTGTGTGGCACAGCCACCTCCAGTGGGCTGGGTATGCGTAGGGAGGAGTCTGATTGGGATTCAACGCTGCGTAGCTACTCTGGGGCTTGCCCGAGACTTATGACTCACCACAGCGAGCGCAAACAGGGGAAGGGAAGGCCATGATACACGTCATGTCGATAGGGGAAGGAAATGTGTCAGAGAGCGATACATCTGAGGTGCGGCGATTGTCACTGCGACCACTGAGGGCATAGAGACCAGTAGCCTCCATCGTGTGTACCAGACACTGGGAGGGGCGTACACTATCGAACACATCTGATATTAGCATTCCTACTCCAAAGAGCGATGCTCGAGGGCACCACAAACACCCACTTGGGGAAGATGGTCGTAGCACGGAAGCATAAAGACTAACAAGTAAAATACGATTAATAGCAAAGCTGAAGCAAGGGCTGCTCAATGCGGACTGAGTAGGGAAATAGATCCCGAACACTGTACCCACCTAGCAATTGGTTAGGATAGTAACGATGATTCATCATTGGGACATTCCATGTCATCCGCCCGCTTTTCAGCGGATGTGGCCCAGTCGCTGACGCCCCCTCTTACGGGTGCACGCTTGGGTGGCATACCGCCGCCGTTAACAATGGTGCTCGGGGTGCTGCATCCCTTTTGGCTCAGGTACATTGCGGTAAAGTTGGTGACTGCAGGGGCTCTCATTCGCCGTTAACTCTTCACAAGAACATGCGGGTAGTCGAGGAAATAGATGCACTGGAACCATAGGAAGCTTAAGATGGGCAGCTCCAAAGGGAACTCGGCTTCTGTACATGGTTCATGCTGCGGTAGTGTGTGTCTAAATGGGGACCAAAAGGGGTCAGAGGTGTTTTAGAAACGAATGTAGGCGGTGGCGCAGATGAAGTGGAACACGGCCTCGGCAGGTGTATTTGGGGGGCGGGGATGCCTGGCGGTCCGAGCGCATTGTGGTTGGGTGCCTTTCTAATGCCATAGACTAGCTTTATCTTGAAGCTACGCGAAGGGCGATTACTACTGTAGTGCGCGGTTGAGAGGTGGAGGGAGGAAAAAATAACAATAGACTACTCGACTTAATGGGGATGAAACCGAAGTTTGCTTTAGCACAAAAACCGCGGGGTCACGAAAGAAACCACACAAGTACTCCGCACCACACATGATAGGTGTTCAAGTAACGTACGCGTCAGGGTGAAACCAAAGCGTCTGCAATTGAGATAGGTGCAGCATACTGCAACATGGAAAGGGCCACGAGCGGAACAAGTCGGATCCGGAGGTAGATCCTCTTTCAGTCGAGGGCCACGAAGTGAGAACACGGGTCAAAATAACCCCCGCTATCCTGAGTCGCTGACAGGTGCTAGATCCAGGATGCCATCTCAGACGTAAGTGCAGTTACAGACAATAGACAAAGCAACACCAGACATGCTACAGAGCAGAGCTTTGGTTGATGGTATGTTTATCCTTTTTTGGGCTGGGTCTTACCTTTTGGTTGATGGTGCCAGTGATGAATTGACTGAACACTGTCAAGGTCAACACTGAACGGACGAAGGGTGGTTAGACAATATGAGACACCGGACACTTGATCACTTGTCATGCGAAGACCCCAGAAGCATGACATTCTCAACCCTCTCTGAGATTGCAACACTCGCACTACGCAGCCACCAGTAGGAAGCAATGGAACTGCGCGAAAGTCCAGATCCTTCCATACCGTTTCTCGACACGGTAGAGGGAGAAATCGCCTTTTTCCGGTCCATAATGCGCGCGCGCCCGATCGGCCTTCATCGTCACTTCCACGTCTTATCCATAAGGACGGTCATCCACCAAGACACAGGTCGGTACGTGAGCATTGACGATATATGGAAGAAACTCCACAGTTGCTATAATATCGAAACGCTAGAGTCTCTTGTACGTTCCAATCCCCCAAAAATCCGTGGACCCCCTCAAGTAAAAAAAAAAAATTCGATCGAGTATTGACTCGTTTTCTTTCTCAGGACAGCGAGGGCTTTGAATCGCCCGGCTCCACACATTCCACACCCAGTACCGTCGACTCGCCCTCTCCATCGGATAACCTTTCACTGCACCCTTATTTCCGCAAAGAATATGCCCTGCCATACGACGAAGCGCTAGACACCATCATCTCTTCCCGTCGCGTACGAGACTCGGCATCCACCACCTCTTCCTCCCCATCGCCGCCTCCACCGCCGCCCCCGCCCCTCAAAGGGCGTCGGGGAAGGCGGCGCGGGAGGGGAGCTGCGCGGCCCACAGGTCACGTTACCGCGGAGAGCGACAGCAGTGCGCTCACTTTGGAGAGCGGAGACGAGAGCGTGGCGCCAACGCCGAAGGGGAGTGTTAACACGGGCACTGATGGGGGTACCGACTACGGCGAGGACGAGGAGGTTGGAGTAGCAGCTTCTCCGGGTACGCAGCTCCATGCATTGTTTTCCGTGCTCGTGCTGAGTTTTCCCCTCAGCGCCAGCTTCAGCGAAGTCAGGGAGAGGTCGCGGCAGGGGTGGGAGAGGCCGAGGGTCGCGCGGGCGAGGGAGAGGTGCCGATTCAACTCGCGGAGTAAAGAAGCGGAAACGGGGAGCATAGAACACTTGATGATTTGGGCAAGGACCTGGCCTCGTATGGATTTCCAATCCAAGCAAGTCTAACGGGACCTCTTCCCACAGAGATGATTTGGAATCTAGTCTGGAATACATAGCGGGATCGGCGTGCACTATCCGGGCCTCTCCGGCTCTAGCAATCTACGGTGCTAGTATAGTAGCTAGTCTACATTCATCTTCTCGACTTCTCCTGCAACGCCAGCCCTTGTTCTTTGGCTCCTTCTCTCCTTGCGAAAGGCTTCGATCCGTTCCTTGAGTTCGGGGTCTGCAGGGGTGAGTGTTTGAAGAACAATATAATAAGATCGCTTTGTTGCGACAACACTCACCGGAGATGACTTCTTCGATGGCTAACGGTGCACGATTGAAAGGGTCCTTCGCATCTGAAAGGAGATGAGACTTGATTGTGGACCGGTCGATAACAGTTCGCGAAGTGGGTAAGATGACTGGGTCTCGCATAATAGTGTACATCAGTGGGTCTGGAAGACGGATAGGTAGGTCAAAACGAAAATCGACCGTGACTAAGAAAGTGTGTGGACACACCAAGGAATTCGTCCGGGATGTCGCCAAGGTCTTCCTCTGCCTCAAGTGTGGCCTTGGCGGCCTCGACCTTAACAACAAACAATCCCAACTGCTCAACCTCGGTCGGAGATTTCAGATTGTTTTTGGAGCAGATCTTCGCGGCTTGTTCAAAGAGCTCTTTCCTGTAACTTCGTCCGTCTCCCGCCACGGCGCGAATAAATGCATCCTCGTCGCTTAGGTTCAAATACACCTGCACGACGTCGCTGAGCAGCTGCCGCGGATTGAAATGGTATTTCTCCCTATTGTCGACGCGGAGGTCGTTGCATCGCGGACCAACGAGAGCGTCCAGGTTGTAGTCGAGCATGCCAGCAAGCCGGTCGACGATCTCTAGTACCATGAATGGCTCCTTGGTCTCCGCGGTAAAAATCTTCAGCATGTCCACAGTCGAGTTCCCAAGTTGCGTGTATGAAGTTGCTTGGCGTTCCAAGTTGTGTAGCGTCCCCTCACGCTCACGACGCTGTTGGAGTGGCAGGGCTCCCCAGGCTGCCTGATTTGCCATTTCCTGCTGGATATTGTAGATCTGAGCAAGCTCGCTGAGCGACTCGTCCATGAGATAGGTGACGTCGTTGATCATCAAGTTGACGAAGCGAACAAACTTGTCGATATTCCTTGAAGTATCTAACATCAGTGTCGAGAGACGTTATAGAATGCTGGGCGCACTGTGCCTCATTCTTGAGAGCTTCGCGGTGGGTGGGGTTTCCCCAGACAGTTTTCAGAATGAAGGCAATGCTTCGCCTAAGAACCTTCATGAGTGCCTCTTCAACACCCTAGCAAGTCCTGTTTAGCCTACCGTGCATCTGCGTGCCGTGAGTAATTATTTGGGATGATACACCTCAGAATTAACGACGTACTGAATTTGTCATAAAATTGCGAGCTTGCGCCGGTCTGTTCAACCTCTGAGGTCAAGTATCAGGTCGCATATGTTTGGTGAGGTAGCAGGATAGGCGTACCGATGTAGAAATGTGTCAGCGCTGACATCAGATGTTTCAGTGCTAGAGGATGTGAATTGAGTAGCGGGCCAAGTAGGCTGGATTGTCCTCTATAGGTAAAACATGAGCAGAAGAGGACCTGCGAGCCCATTAGAGAACAGAGAACAAGATGACTTCGAAAACATCGGTCTTACATCAATTATCTTGTTTTTTAAGAACGGATTCTTGATCCACCAGGTTGACAGCATGAACGTGAGGGTGAAGGCCAAGACCTCTTCCTTTCCAGTCAACTCAAGGCTGGATGGCCCATGTCTGGAAGAACTGAGCTGTTTCCGATGGCGAGTATAACAGGGGCATACCTAACAGCAAAGAAAAAGTAGTCTATGATATCCTCGAGGATATACTCTGGGAGGACCCTGAAGTCCAAAGGCACCTCCTTGGGAAGGGGGAGTCTATGATAGACGGTGTGAGGGAGAAATTAATGGAGAACATCAGATACAGACTCCACAGTGGGCTTTGGGTGTGCCTTCTTTGGGTCAGCGTAGCGAAGAAGCCAGGCCGTGACGAAGGAGGTAAATGTGTTTCTTCGGAAGAGAAACTCTGGATCATAGAGCTGCGTTAGCCCCGCCATCTGCGCGGCTTGAATCTTGTCAATATCGTCCTAAACAGCTATTCCTGTCAGCGCATGTGTCAGTCGAGCTTATGAAGTGTCAACCTTCAGCTGTTTGATGGCAGCTTCAAACCGCGCCTGGACAGGTGTCTGCGGTTCTCTGGTGTCAACGAGAGATGACATACGCCGCGGTGAATGCTTACACCCATCCAAGTGTTGTCTGCGGTAAGGTTGTCGAGGTGCCTCTGAACTTCATCGTGCTCCTTGCTCAGATCTTCAAAGGTTTGTATTGTCTTTTGGAGACCGTAGTGTCCGGTGGCGAGGGCCAAGTAGAAGATATCAGAAATGAAATTGGGCGGCGATACACCTGGATGGAGTTGATACCTTCCAAATAAAGGAAGAAGGATGCTACTGACCAGTGGCGATGTGGTGAGTATTATCCCATTGCGCAGCTTCTTCGCTCGTCGCATTTATCCTGGTCTCTTCCTTTATGGTGATCCTTGATGTGTGAGCGTAGTAGTGCGGATCAATACGGTCAATCTAAGGAATTTAGTCAGTAAGTGTTATGTCGTGACAAGCTAGCAAGGTTGACCTTGGTGTATTGTGCGTCCATAAAGGGTTCAGCAAAACGGAGCAGGACGAGGTGGACATTCGTCATGAAACTGTCAGTAGCCACGGTCGCAGGATCAACCTCAAAGTAAATGTCAGCTAGGTCACAGACAGCGTATATCAGGGGATTTGTATACCCGCAAACCCGTTCTCTTCAAGTTGAGAGATATGATGCGAGAAAAATATGCCAGCACCCCTTCGCGACTCTCGGGCGAAGCCCGTACAATAGAGTTGAAGATCTGAAACAGTGTGGACTGAAGGACATGAACACCCAACACCGATGACACCCAGAGTATATTACCTGCAGGCTCTTCAACGTCCCCCGAAGGCTACTACGTGAGGATTCGACATCACGGCAGCGCGAGTGTCCACGTTAGAAAAGTACGTCTTCGTGATATATGGCTAGGGGCTGGCCTCAGCTCCGTATCTCTCAGTGCTGAGAGCTTCACGCACCCATTCCCGAGAGAACACGTTCATTCGGAGGAGGGGACCCATTAAGCTCCTCGTCTCGAAAGTAACGGCAGTAGCATCCGCCGGATCCACTCCTCCATCTTTGTGATCATTATCGCGATCTGTTTGTGGGCTACGAGGGCTTCCAAGCCAGTGAGGATGCCGCGCCAGTGAGGGTCACTTGCAGCAAGGCCCTCCTCTCGGAAGAGAGATGAGTGGAAAGCAACTTGATCACAACAGGACCGAGGACATCAGCAAGCCCACCCTCTGGATCAAAACGATTAACGATATCCTGTAGAAGTTGCGGGATCTCAAAGTCCACGAGGCTGTTGGGACTTGGCGTAGAGCAACCGTACACCCCAGTGGACAGGGTGGAGAGCGAGAGGAGGGCATTTACAAGCTCCTGGGCACCGACATCCTTGCTGTCGACACACGTGAGTGAGTGAGCGGTCCACAATAGTAAACGCCAACCAACCCTGCGGCGGCCGTAAAGGCCTCAGGGGCCTGAAAATTAATCGCCGATGTAGCTGATGATAAGATGGCGCATAGTCTCCTCTAACTCGAGTGCCTTCTGAATGCTAACTGGTGGGTGGCCCTTGTAACACCTCAGTACAGTACGGTACGGCTACGACTAGTCGGTCACCACAAACCTTCTTCAAAAGCGCCGATCTTGCAGAGTTCAGTCGCTTCCAACAACCAACGAGATATTCGAAGACTGTCTGGTTAGTAGGAATCTTGGATAGGAAGAGGCGATATTCATCGTCGTAAGCTGCACCCTGTCAGAAGCAGTAGGATAGATGATAGAACTAAGTTCTTACTCTGAAGACTGTGGGTCCAACTCGAGACGAGTAATCACAACCGATTCCAAGTTGTCGAAGACAGACGAAGGTCGCCTGTACAAACGACATATATGTGAGGAATCAGTGCCATATGCAGACGCTGGCCCGGTATACCATCTGAAGACTCGCTCTCAACAGCAGACCTCAACCATACGTATTCAAATCCGCTCTTCATTGCTTCCGCAGGCTGCGCTCCAAAAGTCAACATCACGGGCGAACGACTCAAGGTCGGAAGACCAAACGTACATCCAGAGTGGCCTGAAAAACTTGACCAATGGTCTCGTTCTGCCAAACATCAAAGTTGAAGGGAGAAGGAGAAATATGAGCCTTCTTCCTTGGCGGTGCGTGCGTAGGAGGAGCTGGCGCGGGTACAGGCACAGGCTTCGGTGCCGGAGCAGGAGATAACTTGGGTTTGGGAGAAGATGCCGGAGGCACTGGGGACGAAGAGGTAGATGTAGAGGGCGCAGGAGAAGCACCCGTGGAAGATGCCTGCAGCTTTGCAAGCCGCTTCATGCGAATCTGGGGAATTGTCTGTCAATAACATCGACCATGGGCATGAGCATTGTGCGCGACGCGTACACGGTCCGCATCATCGGTGGGATTGGTCAATGGCTGACTTGAACTCATGATCGCGACAGTTACCGGATCCAAGTAAGACTGCAGAGAAGCGTTATATTGATCTTAGTATTATTGCCTGATGGTAAATCAAGAGGCCGACTTGGATGGATAGGATCGATGCTGTAGCCTGAGGACAGTCAAGGAACAACTATTATGTAATAGGCCTGGGCCTTTCATGCCTCATGCCGCTCGCACCGCTCCGACACGACAACTGCATATATGTCCATGTTCTCGTTCGCGGTTTTCTCCACGGCACGTCAACTTATCGTGTCATCACCTCGTCTCTTCTCTTCCTCAGCAACGCTCGGATATCCGAAGCTGAAAACTCACTCGGGCACAAAAAAGAGGTGGCGTGCATTAGCCTCTGGCCTGTTCAAGCGCGTCAGCGGCGTTCAACCCGTTCCACCTGCCGGATAGTGACTTTTCTTTCATCACCACACTCACAGGCACATTCCGGTCACTCCCACTTGAACGTTTCCAAGCGCCCAGGAAGAAAGAATCGTTTGTCACTGACAGCGTATTCATCCCCTTCGCAGACCGCCAAACTTAGGAAACTGATGCCATACAGCTGAGAGGTCGGTCTGTGTCGTGGTAAGCCTTAGGACCCTATGAGTCCCTGTTTCTCATGTGCTCAAGTCATTGCTGAGTCCTTACCAGTACGAATATACATACACCCACATAGAGGCGGGCAGTAGTGTCGAGCCTGGGCACGCATCTCATCTCTTGTCATGCTGTCACGTAACAATATTCATACTGGGGTGCAACAATTCCACGAGTGCAAGTGTTCTTGAAAGAACACATCTATTCGATGATGTCTTCCCCATGCGTGACTTCATCGTCAGTGCTATTGTTGTTATCGGGTGAGATTTCTGCTTTGCCCCCAAAGAACGCCTTTATGTCTTTCTGTTTGGGGTCATAAGCCGCGCTGCCTATGCCCCCCTTCTGGCGTTTCTGAAATGTCAAGCTTGGTGTTAGCAAAGCAGCGCAAGCACTGTAACGGAGTTGCCGTACAATATTGTCTATGTGTGAGTGCTTGTTGATGTCAGTTACGTGCATAACCAGCAGAGGGTGCTCTTTGTCCACGGCTGTTGGCTGGCTCTCCTGTCCTCCCTGCGGAACGTTAGCTGGTGAACTATCATTTGTCCGAGCATACAAACCTCAACGTGGATGACAACTCGTGTCCAAGCAGTGTTCTCGAGACCGCGGTAGTTCCCTTCTTTATCTTGCTTTGCATTCATCTTGAGTAACTCGGAGATCATTTGGCTAATACAGAGGCCATGACTGACAACTGCGACATGAACGCCAGTCTGGCCTTCTTTGGCGGCTCGCCACACATGGGGAAGCACAAATGCAGTAATAGCACTCTTTGCGCGCTGAGCAAGATCGTTGATGCTCTCCCCTTCCGGATATTTCTCATCATTGCCATGGAGTGTAGGAAATACGCCCTTTGCCATTTCCTCTTCGAGATTGATATTCAGATTCCAATTGTACGACCACGGTTTTCCCTCAGCGACACCAAAGTTCTGTTCGCGGAGTAGTTCTGACGAGTCAAAAGTTGGCTTAGGGTCTCTTTGTGCATCATATAGGGCCTGCGCAGTTGTGAAGGCGCGCTTTAGGTCTGAGGAATGAATGGCAGTGAAGTGGGTATCTGCGAAGAATTCGCCAAGGGCGCGCGCTTGCTGCGCGAGCAATCATCACGTTCAATGTCAGGACCTTTGTTTTCGGTACAGGGCTAGGAACATACGTTCATGCCTAGGACAGAGTAAGCACAGGTAGAATCATAGTCAAGAAGTTCCCCGCATGATACATACCATGATTAGAGAGAGGTGCATCTTTCCAGCCAGCCCATACGTATTTCTACCAGGCTCTGTTTGAGCACGGACAAAGGGTTGCTAATTATGAAGGGAGACACACCAAGTTGTCCGTAGATTCACCATGCCTGATCTGTGAAAGGAATGGGCCCGCGATTGTTGCATGAGAGTGGATAAAACTCACGAAGGTGAAGATGACAGAATTGGACATGATGGTCGAGATCAGAATTAGAGCGCTACACGTTATTCGCTTGACCAGTCAATACACAGCCGCACGGAAGGGCTCCCTTGGACCATCTAAGTCAATACTACTAGTCTTTCAATTAGTCTTCCAACTAACATAACCCGCGTCCTAGGATGGCCAGGGGCACGCAACGTATCCGTGCGGGCATTGAACGAGGACCAAATCCGGAATCAGCCATTCCGACATGTATGACCAATTATATTGTCTAGTGACGGGCGGAAGATCACAGCTGACGGCAGCGGGAAGCAGATGACTGGATGACCGTAGCCCGTGCGTCGGGACTCAAAATATCCAAATCGCATTCGAGTCAAACTGAATACGGCATTTTGTTACCACACCATCTGTTCTACAGCTAGCAGACCTTTCCTATTTGCAGACTCAGTTGTGTCAAATGACGAGGAACTCTCACTTCCATCATGATGTC
Source organism: Russula compacta (assembly GCA_022376555.1). Taxonomy (NCBI): domain Eukaryota; kingdom Fungi; phylum Basidiomycota; class Agaricomycetes; order Russulales; family Russulaceae; genus Russula; species Russula compacta. The sequence goes on from WTXH01000004.1 coordinate 417,087, forward strand.
CATGAATAGGTATGCGCGTAGTCCTTAGTTATTTTCCATCATGGTCGTTCCTCCAGCATGGATTGGCCTGTCAGCCGCCAACACACGGTGCTACAACGCTAAACTTCTGCAAACTACAAGGTATCACGCATCATAGAAAGTGGACAGTGGAAAACGAAAGATCCGAACTTATCTTTCCTCAGATCTCAGACCTAATCCCACACAGAGGGCGCCACATCAAATCTCAGACGACAACGGTGCGCGGGGCAACAGTAAATTAGGAATTCAATATTCAATTCTAGTAATGGAAAGACATCTTTCCAATCTTTCACTGTGTTTCACGTCCGTGCCCAATGCTGAGTCATGTTCTGAGACCTGCTTTGAACGATAAGAAGATTGTCTAATCAGAAGCCTATGTTGCATCTTATAGTGGATTCTCCCTACACACATTTTGTGACTACGGTGATGGAGGCGCACATTCCACCGTGTGCTGGAGTGTTTTTTTTCCCTCTTTCCCACCACCAGGGAATCCAGCCATTCTACGGGTGTGGAGAACAACCGTAGCTTCCCATCTGCCACCACGTGAAGACCTTAAGATCCGGGTTGGTCTTGGCAAGGCCAGCAAGTGCCTAAATGGAAAAATATATGACATCCGAACACCGAGTACGCGGTAGGGAATGCTCGACGTAGCCTGTCGAGCCAATGAAGAATCTGTAGACGGGACACTCATCAGGAGAATCTCTCGTTCTACGATGGGGTTCGGGTCTAGAAAACGATCCTGTACCCATTCTATTGTCTCTCTCCGAGCACCAAATCGAAACAGACAAAGCAGCGGCAACAGAGCCAAGAAGTGTAAATGATCTGCAATCCAAATTAATGGTGAGATAACGTCTCGCATCATTGTGTCGGTGGAGAGGCCCGAGGTGCAACCTTCTGGGTGAGAAAGGAACTCGTCCCTGGACCAGAACGGGGGGCGAATCATAGTACTCTCAGATATTACGCAGTGCATAACCAACAAATTCACGCTGACCAGTTAGGACTAGCATTTTACGTGGGTCTGGCGTGAGACACAAATGGCATGTACACGCCTGCAGGCACTGTCACGTGCCTAGGCAGCGCATGTCGCTCTCCCGCCGCAGCCCGAGGTCCTCACTCATCTCTTAGTCACCGTCCTCATCGTACGCGTCATCTTGTCCTTATATACCGCTGTCCTACTGGTTATCCTCATCACCACCTCTCTCTTCCTCGGTACCATGTCATCCTCCTCTTCACCCACCTCAAACCCAGGGCGTGATCAGCAAATCTTAGCTGTTGGCCGCCAATGCTCACACCCTTCTTGCCATCTCGTGGACTTTTTACCCTTCAGATGCCAGCATTGTGCAAATTCTTTCTGTGCGGATCATTTCAAGCCCGCCTCACACAGCTGCGCAAAATACGATGAAGCCAAATATAATCGAGTAGCTCCTGATTGTGAGCACTGTTCTTGTATCTTCTCCTACCGTTTAATCCGATTCTCCTGGTGTCTAGGCCCGCTTTGCAACGAACCTGTTCCCATTCCTCCAGGCGAGGACCCTAACATAAGGATGGAACGCCACCTTTCCATAGACTGCTCTGTTATGACTGGCCGGTCACAGAAAGCCAGCGCAACACCAAAGTGCGCAAGACCAAAATGTGGGAAACTCCTATTCGCACAGATACAGTGCGATGTGAGTTTTCCCTTATTTGCAAGTCGCCACCGATCGTTTGACTGTTCCATCGTATTACAGAAATGCCATCAGAAGTTCTGCCCAGAACACCGTTTCTCGAGTTCACACAACTGCGTTTCGATTTCATCGACTGCGTTGCCTCCTTCCACTAGCGCCGAAACTAAACCAGGCCTTCCGACTCCTGTAATGAGCGCCAGTGGTCTGGCGGCCATGAAACGTGTTGCTGCTTCTGTGAAATCTTCGGCGCTGTCACCTTCCGTGAAGGCCACCACTGTACCGCCTAGCAAGGGAGTAGCACCATCTTCAGGTGTTGTTGCTTCAGGCTCGAAGACTAAGACTAATACCTCACCTCCTAAGCCTTTCTCGAAAACTGACCGGTAAGTAAAGTTTACGCCCGTCGTAATCGGTGACCCCTCATGACGCTCTAGGTCATCCATGCTTCGATACCTGGTGCAAAACTCCCCGTCGATGAAACCACACCGTGACTGACATTTCGGATCCCCATTCCACAAAACTTCCACCCGAATCCCCGATTGACGCTAAAACATTTATTCCCCGGCCATTATTTGCATCCGCATGATATACGTATTCTACTCCAGGCGTTCGAAGCAAGAGAAGGACAGTCAGATACGGGCGATGCGAGCTCGTGCTCAGAAAGGGGTGAGTTGATGGTTGTGTTTCGTGTACCACCAAGCCAAACACAAATTAGCTGCTCAGCGAAGATGAGAAAGTTATTTTGGCGTCCCTCGAGGCTGAGCGAGCGCGTGGCTCTGGTGACAAATGTGCTGTTATGTAGCCACCAGATTTCTAGATATTGCTTGTAATGTGTACTGTAGTTGTGTGGATGTCGTTGAGCTGGGCGGAAGATTTCACGTTGTGTGGTATCAACCCGTGTGAAGTTAGCTAGGTACCGACTCTCAAGCTACTTAAGCCATGACCGACTCTGAGCAGGACGCGTCTGTCCTAGGCAAACGCGCTCGAAATGGCGGGGCTGATATTGCAGAAGATACAGAGATGAATCCACCGTCTGCTACCCTCGACGATGACGAGAGCGACGACGACGACGTGGGTCCTATGCCTTTGCCAGAAGGCACCCCCGCCAACGCTGGCACTAAAAAGAAGCGGAAAGGTATGTTCGGAATTAGCATGCGAAGCTTAATGAAATGGTTCTAAGCAGAGCCCTCGTTGTAGTTCTCCCGCATGAACGACTCTTCCTGGACCATCTGCCAAGTGCAGACCGGTACCACAAGAGTTTCATGCACCGCGACGTGATTAACTTCGTAGTCGTCACGCGGTGCGTCAGTCCTTGCTGGACACTTCGCAACGCGAGCATAGAGTCATGCAAAATTTCCCCTAATGTCGGATGTAATACAGCACGGACTTTATCATTACGACGTCGATCGATGGACATCTGAAGTTGTGGAAGAAGCAGGACGTGGGCATCGAATTTGTCAAGCACTACCGCGCGCACATGATGCCCATCGTCGGTGTCTCTGCGAGTGCAGACGGGGAGCTTTTTGCGAGCATCGCTGAGGATGAGAGCGCAAAGGTGTTCGACGTCGTCAACTTTGGTGTGTCGGGACGTCCTGTTGTGTCGGCATATTCTGACCCACTCCCTATCCCCCTTGCCACCGCTACTACCACTCAGATATGATCAATATGATCAAGCTTGGGTTCACGCCCAAAGCTTGCTGTTGGGTGCACCGGAGAGGCCAAGCGCAGAGCATTCTTGCCGTGTATGTGTTCTCTTTCCCCGCTTGGTCGTTGTGACGCGTTGCTCATGACTCGGTAGCTCAGAACAACATTCTGGTACTATCCATCTGTACGATGGTCGGGGGACGGTAAAGCATTGGAGACGGTGGAAAAGCTTCATCGGTTCCCGGTCCATTTAATGACTGTCTGTTCCCCCTCTTTGTCTTGGTGGCTCCAACGATTGTCGTCTGACACCCCGAGGTAGTACAGCGACAGATTTGACTGTGTCATATCAGCAGATGAAGGTGGCTTCGTCGAGTATTGGAGGCCGAGCGAACAGTTCGAGTTGCCGAGCAACTTGCCCGGGTTGTGGTCGTTCAAGAGCCAGACCGACTTGTATGAGTTCAAAAAGGTGGGATGCCGCGCGCCTTCCTTTCATTTTCATCTATCGTCCATATCACCGACGCGATCTTTTCAGTCAAAATCAACACCCACGTGCATCACGCTCTCCCCAGACTCGTCATCATTTATCACATTCTCCCTGCCCGACCGTCAGATCCGCATCTTCTCGTTCTTGACGGGAAAAATGACAAGGAAGTACGATGAGTCGCTCGCGGCTATCCAGGAGATGCAGCAAGCTGGCACGGCGGTGTACAGAGTGGAGGATATGGAGTTTGGTCGCCGCCTTGCCGTAGAAAAGGAGCTAGAGCTCCCGGGCCCAGATGGGAAGGTTCCCGGGGCATGGATAAACGCGGTATGGGATGAAAGCGGGGCTTTGGTGCTGTACCCGACGTTGTTAGGGATCAAAGGTAAGCAATGGGCGCAGTCCTGCCCCTCGTGAATTCTAGGTTTGCTGAGTCGCAGTCGCAGTTGTGAACACGGTCACGAATCGCGTCGTGCGCCTGTTGGGCAAGGACGAGACGGTGCGCTGGATGAACCTGAGTCTGTACCAGGGCGCACCTGCCAAGAGGGGCATCACCACCGTGGCGATGGCCACCTCGGCCAACCCCATCCTGGCGGACAAGGCAGTGCGTGACCCGACATTATTCTGCACGGGCCTCAAACGACAGCGCATTTACATGTTCACACGCAGCGAGCCCGAGTAAGTTGCGTCAATCACCGAATCTTTTTCCTTGTCTTTTTTGCGCCCGCTTTGACCCAACACCCGCCGCCGCGGTTTTGCAGAGAAAGTGGCACCAAATCTGGCGAACGGGACATCTTCAATGAGCGTCCGACGCGCGAGGAGCAGTCGATCGCCGCCGCCGCGCCGGCCGCTGCGTCGCGCGCGGCGGCGCTCGCGTCATCTGCGACGATCCACACGACGCTGGGCGACATGCACCTGCGCCTGTTCCCACAGCATGCTCCCAAGTCGGTGGAGAACTTTATCGGCCACGCGCGGAGCGGGTACTACGACGGCGTGATCTTCCACCGCGTGATACCCAAGTTCATGGTCCAGACTGGCGACCCGCTCGGCGACGGCACGGGCGGGACGAGCATCTGGGATCGCGAGTTTGAAGACGAGTTTCGGATGAGTTGAAGCATGATAGGTAATGTTCGGCTCGGCCAGTGGGCGGCTTGGCTGGCCGTGCGCACGATCGGGTCTACTCACTCACTTTTTTTTTGCAGGCCATATACTATGAGCATGGCGAATGCAGGTCCGAACACGAACGGATCCCAATTTTTCATCACTACCAATGCAACGCCGTGGCTCGACAAGAAGCACACGATCTTCGGGCGCCTCCTTTCTGGGCTGGAGACGGTGCACGCGATCGAGAACGTGAAGACGAACAAGGCGGATAAGCCGTACGAGGATATCAAGATCATTAACATCGATATCGAATAGGTTCGATGTATCTACGGACCACTGTTTGTCCTCTTCAGGGTATCTGTCGTTCGTAATATAGCATGCGCGCACACGCCCAAGGGCCACTGCCAGAATTATGTTCTCAAATGTTGGTTGTACGGCGTGCCTCAGGTCTTTCGGACATGAGTCACAACTTCAGAATTCAGGCCCTGGTCATGTGGGACCTATTCGCTCGCTCCAGTAGCCCAGGCCGCCAACGTCCAACGACGGCTGAGCGCATCTTTGCTGAAGCAGCTTCGCAACTGCAACCTTCAACCGAAGACCAGATCTCGTCTTCCATCTACCAAATAAATGAATTGCATTCCACACTCATGACCTAAATTCAAATGAGGGAAAAAAAGTCTTAGTCGTCCTCGTACTCGTCCTCATCGTTGCCATTATCAACAACGTCCTCTGGCTCTGTTTCGCCCTCCTCATTAAGATCTTTCCATGGCACATCGGCGTCAACCCACCTAAATTTCTCGTCTTGAGCGCGCATATAATTGAATGGTGTATGGGGCACTCACACTTCCTTTCCATAGGTTTTCCCGTCCTCCTCAACAGCGATTTCTTTATCGTCCTCAGAGAGAATAGTGGGGTAAAGGCCAAGCCATCTCGGTAAGCGTACTGACGGACGCCGGTTGAGCCCTCGGCAGACCAGCTGAAGGTCGAGGAGGGCTGGACAGTGACACCTGGAGCCCCTGGGGTGGGGACGTTCGCGTGCAAGCTGATTGTCACGTGTTCGCTCGCTAGGATCGTTGAGGGTTGAGAGAAACAAGAAGTTGGTGAGTACCCACATCTATTGGAAAGGTACATGTAGAACCCGGGGCATTCCCAGACTTCATACACTAGCTTCTTGCCCTTCAGAATGGGGAGTTCGAGAGCATGTTGGAGGAATTCGTCTGGCACGCGGGTCATTAGTGGCAAATGCATCAACAAGATCGCCCCGCGCTTGCTGCTGAATTGCCACCTGCTCTTGAACACTAGGCCTTGACCAGTAGGGATAGTTCTGTGTCTCCGATGAGATTTGATTTGTTGGGAGGCTGAAGCTCCGAACTTGAGACTTACACTCCGGCGTCGGCCTTGAGATCCAATCCCTGTACTTCATAGGAGTGAATCTGATATTGATCAACGTCGGCTCCCTGAACGGTGCGATGGTTGCTGGCGATCTCTTTGGTCTCACGGTGGGTATATATGTTTCCCTCAACTATCAGGTCCCCCGTCTTCTTGTCGACGACGCCAAAGTCACCGGCCTATTTTGTGGGGGACCATTAAATACACCGACAGACAAAGGGATGAGGCGATGCTAACGTGTATTTTTCTGGGCGGTGCCCAATTGGGCCATTTTGAAACCGCGTCATAAATTAGATCGATGTACTTGCGTTGAGCATTCTCCTTTGTGCGGAAGAGAAACATTGAGGTCGTCCGGCGGTGCAAGGAGCAGAGCCTTTATTTATATATACGGCGTCTAACTTTGATAAAACTGGACAATTTAAGCTCAGTCACGTACAGCACAGCCAGGCGAGATGTGTGAGTCGATCGGCGAGAACTGGGTCATGTCTGAACGTCCATAATATATCGCACAGGTGTCGTGACAGATTTCCTCTATCATAGGCGAATGCGCAGCATCCCACGTGTATTCCTAGGACAGCATGGGATGAGGCGAGGACACAGCACGGAAACCACGAGGCGCCGTGAGTGAAGTGAATGGGGAAGCGTGCCATGGCGAGGGGTACGGCCCAGCGTAGCATAACTAAAACTCAGGTTGCGCGTGCCTTGAAGTTGTTATATCTTTCGAATCAGAACTTCGGAATTGTAAACGCGGTGAATGAGAAAAGGGGTGAAGCCGATCTATGTGCTACGGCTACGTGAACGATTAGTCGTCAAGCAAGTCACGCAGCCCGAACGAAGGTGGTGGCGGTGGCAAGTGGAAGGACTGTTGTTCGGAATAGCGGGAGTGGAGCTATTGTGAAAGACGGGTGACGGGTGGGAGGGTGCGCACTATGCAGCGTGAACGCGTGAACATTATCTCCATACACATCACTGGCATGTGATTACAACGTCGAAGCTGTAGATTCAGCTCATCCAATCATCTTCCTCAGGCTCACTCCCCGTATCGTACCCCTTCGTATCGTGTTGGATGCATCAGCGGGAAGGTGTCCACGACAAAACTTGAATGAAATACATACCCATTCTCCGTGATCGCTAGGTACCTTCGACTCCATCATCATCAAGGTTTCGCCCAAGGTGATTCCGTGGAAGCCCATCTAAAGCTGCTCAGTGCAGCAATAGGGTCCATGAGGGAAAATGCCTCTTACATAATCTCATTTGGATCCCTTCCATCTCGCCTTGGACGCAAGTTTCTTTTCCGGATCTCTGTAGTTGGTACAGTGGCAAGTAAGGCTCCATTCGGGAGGCTGCCGAACTGGTACACCCCGACGTTACCTTCAGCGTACCACCCAGTCTCCATCCCAGGTCCTACAATGTTAGGAGAGCGCAGAGCGATCTTCACGTGCTCGCCAGCTACAGCGCAAAGAGTGATCAGAGCCACCGGCATCTTGTCCCTATGATCAAAACCCACACTTGTTGGACATATACATAGCGAATGAGGGGCACAACCAAACATTGGTGACGACGTCTTTCGTCCTGATGTCGGGTACCGGGTTCTCAGCCTTGAGAGTCATGTCGAGGAACGAGCTCGGGATGCTGATCCTTGCAGCACGGTGCAGGACCAGAAAAGCCGCGCGGTGTCCCTAAATTTCCATTGGCATTTGTAGATGATATCACTCAGGCTGCCGAAATCTCTGCTAAGTATGAGCAGAGCAGTAGCTGCCATATGCCTGGCTTCTCACGGAGGCGTCGTCATGCATGTAGTAAAGCTTGAATCAATCTTGAGTTCGTAGACGGGATCATAGACCACCGGAGGATAGTCCTTTGCGATGGAAGCCAGGGGTTCATCTCGATAGATATTACCCTCGCAAATGAACTGGCCATTCTCTGGGTCAATTCGACCAAAATCTCCCACCTTGCGGGGAAAGCGTGCGTCAAAGGGTTGGACATGATTCCGGGGCTAGCCCACCTCTATGCACTTAGTGGATTCCAATTTTACATACTTTCCAGAGATTCCGTTGATCAGATCGACATATTTGCGACAGGCTCTTGTTGAGTTGAGAGGTGCCATGGTGGGGAGATGGTAGGTAATAAACGAAAAGATGGTAAACGAATTTAACTGTGAGAACTTAGGGTCCTAACCTGGCTGATAGGATGTTTCTCGGGTATAAGACCATGTCTAGATCACATACTCTGGCCTGGGTAGGTTTCTTGAAATCATTGAGGCAACGCGAAAGCCCTGCTTGTCAAGAATAGCTGTGCATCTTATCAACACTCAACGTTCAACGCTCAGTCATCCAGATTTTAGAAGTTGTGTAGGACAAGCATGGCAGCAGTCGGTTCGGGTGCGTGGAACCACAACACAACATGCATATGCATATGCGAGATGAGACTGCGCCACTTGGACTGTGGGATTTTTTGCCTCGAAATTCGCACATGCACGGCTACATATGTATATGCATGGTGATAATCGATAGTCCAGTTAGGACACCCATGTCAATAGGTCTCGGCCCCAACGATTCAAAAATTAGACGCTATTGACTAGAGTATGAGTACGGGACATGAACAAATCAGAAGTACCGGAGACAAAACTAATCGACGTGGGATGGGTCTGAGTCCAGTCCAGACGCGTCCAGTCCCGTCTTGGCCGAGGCATTTGTGGCGTCTACGGGGTGTCCAGTCATCCGCGTTGGCTGGCAGTTGGCTGGCAGTGACCTGTTGAAATCGAGCTCGCGCGGCTCATCTTAGTTTCACATTGTTTTAGCACCCTACTAATTTCCTTCCATTTAGTAGTATAAATGCTCTTGTACTTGTACTTACTGTCTGAGAAGGGCGCGCGTTTGCCCACTCTCAACCGGCAATCCAATTCGTTTTCCCCGCTCGCGTGCGCCTTGTTTTTCCAACATGACCGATCATGATCGTGCATTGCATAGACATCGTGCATTTCCCATGTCCGACTCATAACATACGCGATCCGCCCTGAGTGACATCATATCCATGGAGCCACGGAGCCACGGAGACTGACTGTCGGCTGGCCGACGCCACTCCAGGCGCGACCCATCAATATAAACGAGGCCAAACGAGGCCCGCCATAGCCACATCCAGGCCTCGTTCCGTTTTTTTCCATCCCGTATTCTCCCTGCGCCATAATCGAGGTGAGATATAAAAAGCTGACGTGCTGCCTTTACTCCGGGTCAATCATCGGAATACTATGGCTCACGAAGGTCAAGAGAGCATCTCTATCGGCAACTATCTCCTAGAAAGACTTTCTCAAATTGGTGTTCAGGCAGGCTCTTACTGTCCCATTTCTTTCCTTGTTCGATTCTCAGTTTTACCTCTAGTCGCTATTCGGTGTTCCTGGCGACTTCAATCTGGGTGAGCGCCTTACTTCTTACTCTCAACACTATGTTAACGGACATTTAGGATTTTTGGTGTGCTCCGCTACTATCTTATATGCGATCCTTACCTGACATGGTAATAGGATCTTGTCGAAGACCATCCCAAGATTGACTGGATTGGCAACTGGTACACGCTCGTCGTCAATTCGTGTGACACTTTGTTGATCCCTGTCTAGTAATGAACTGAATGCATCTTATGCTGCTGACGGCTATGCCCGTGTCAAGCGTGGAAGTGTAGGTGCCCTTCTTACCACGTACGTAGTATATGCTATGTTTCTTCCTTCGCATGTGTGCATTTAACCGCAATCCTCTGTAGCTTTGGCGTCGGCGAACTAAGCGCAATCAATGGGATAGCTGGCGGTTCGTCAGGCTTATGCTCTTCTCCATTCAGGCCTGCTGACGCTTGATTTGCACGTAAGCCTTCTCTGAGAACGTACCTGTTGTACATATAGTGGGGATCCCAAGCACTGAGCAGCAGAAGAACAAGCCTATGCTTCATCACACTCTTGGTGATGGCAGGTACGTCATATTTTCTGAATGTCTGTTCTTGGTACTCACCTTCCCTTAGATATGATGCATATCTAAAAGCAGCCCAGCAGTTTACGTGGTCTCAAGGAGCCATCTTCGAAACAAGCTCCGCCGCGTCTGAGATTGACCGCGTCCTGACGGACTGTATCACATCCGTAAGCCTTCACGCCACTGTACGGCGAGCTCAGCCAGCTCACCATATCATGTCAGGCTCGGCCTGTGTATCTTCAGCTCCCCACTGATCGAGTCTTCAACAAAATTCCCCGCGGCAAGCTGGACATCCCGCTCAGGCCCATCCTTCACACTACCGATCCGCATGCAGAGGAGTTCGTTCTTGACGAGATCCAGCAACTCGTGGAGAAGGCCGGTGCAGAGGTAGTCATCCTTGTCGACGCGTGTGCGATTCGCCATGACGTAACGGAAGAAGTTTGGGACCTCATACAGCGCACCGGTTTCCCCGTTTATTCTGCGCCCATGGGTAAAACGGCCGTCTCAGAGGATTATGAACGCTACGGTGGAGTCTGTTATCCTTACTCGTTGCCACCGAGACCTGCTGCTCATGTCACTCTAACAGATCTACGTCGGCTCCATTTCACATCCGGAAATTAAGGAAAAGGTCGAGAGTGCGAAACTCGTTCTCTCCATTGGTAGTCTTAAATCTGACTTCAACACCGGCAACTTCACATACCACGTCTCGCGAAGGACCACCGTCGAGGTAACAAAGTTGTTCTTCCTCTCCTGCATCTCCTGCGGTGCTCACTCCACATCAGCTACATTCAGACCACACGCGAGTGCGGTATGCGCTCTACCATGGACTCGGAATGAAGCATCTCCTTCCTAAGTTGTCCGCGCGCCTGCATCCCATTGACTCGCCCGCCTCCCTCGCCAGTGTACCCCCATTCCGCGCCATCCTCCCTAAAGCAGGAGAAGATCCTTATGGAGAAGAGATAATATCTCATCTCTATTTCTGGCCACGCATTTCAAGGTTTATACGCCCCGAGGATGTCGTTGTGACGGAGACCGGCACATCAAGTTTCGGTGCACTTGAGATGCCACTGCCGGCCAAGGCGATTTATGTCTCTCAGATTCTTTGGGGTAGCATTGGTTGGGCAACGGGTGCAACCGTTGGAGCGGCAATCGCTGCACGCGAGAGAGGGTTGAGGGGTAGAACGCTGTTGTTCACCGGCGACGGAAGTTTGCAGCTCACAGTGCAGGAGCTGTCGACGGCTATGCGGCATGGTGTCGCACCTATCCTATTCGTGCTCAATAACAGGGGATACACCATTGAACGACACTTGCACGGCAGGGACCGCCACTATAATGACATCGTGAACTGGTACGTCATCGTTGCTCCCCGAACGACTTGACAGAAAGATCTTAAGATTGGTTTAGGAAATGGACGCAACTTCTCGACGTCTTGGCTCCGGAGGACTTGTTACCGAAACCCAAGTCGTACACCGTGCGCACGAAACGCGAACTCGACGAGTTGCTGGAAGATGCGTCGTTTGCAAGTGCAAGCGGTATTCAGCTCGTCGAGGTTGCGATGGACAAATTCGATGCCCCTCTGCCGTTGCTGCGGCAGGCCGAATTGAGCGGCAAGACGAATCACTACGTACAGTAGCTGAGATTCTATGAGGCTATGATCGATTCATAAGTGCTGAGGTGTGAATCGGAGAAGGAAGAAGGAAGAAGCAGTGTTATCATTCTCTTTGCTCATGTACTCGTACGGTAACGTGTAAACTGTGTACATCGTTGTGTAAAACGTGAAACGTAATATATTGGCCAACTAGGCTATGAAATGCAGCTCAGGTTATCATAAAACTATGACACCTCGTTGGCTCATATTGACAATAAAACAAGAAGAGGACAGAGCTATGGGTGAAAAAATTGGGCGTAAATGAGGAGGTAAGGTAAGACGCAGGTGATAAAGCTTAGAGGCCCGAAAATCTCCCACTGAAAGGTCACGGGTAGTCGATAGACGGTGCCGGATGACCTTGCCCCAGATGCGGGCTGCCAGACGGATAGCACATGTATGCCAACTGTGGGCAAGACGAGTGATAGCTATCATACGATCACGTGACATATCATGCCTGCACGCGCGCCAGATTTGGACGCGTTTCTTGAACCACTTTTTCGTGACTGCAGCTCGAGCTGAAGCGCCGAGCCTCCTTGACTCTAGATTTCATTCCTGACTGGTACAATACCAAGTTGGAGAATACATACGCCATCTCCAGCATGTCAAACGCCTCCTTCCCTCCCCAGATTGCGAATTACCTCCTCGGGCAAACGCTTGGCTCAGGCGTATCGGGTGCGTTCGAGGACATTGAGCCGCCGGAAATAGCCAACTCAACCCCATTGGGGGTGTCGCAGGATCAACGTTCCGCGCTACGCATATACACACAGGCCAAGTGGTCGCGCTCAAAGTGCAACCGATCGACATTTCGTATCCCTCGAACCCGCACGAACGTCAAATCTATCCACTGTTGCAGGGTGGCCTCGGCATGCCTACCCTGTGGGCATCCGGGCTGTGGGGACGCTGGGACTATCTAGCCATGGATCTATTGGGGAACAGTCTCGACAGACTATATAGGAAAGCGGGGAAGAACGTGATGGATCTTAGGAGCGCTTGCTCTATCGCCATTCAGCTGGTGCGCTCTCCCGCCCCTTTTTTCTTTCGCTGGTTTGTTGCTTCCCGACGGCACTTCTTTATGGGGGCTGGGGGCGCTGACTGACGCAATTGGGATCCGACGTGCGCAGATCTCGCGCCTGGAGTTTATGCACTCGCGAGGCGTATTGCACCGGGATGTGCAACTCGGGAATTGTGTCATAGGCCTCGAGCCAAGGCACGAGACGATATACATGATCGATTTCGGCTTTGCGAAGCGATACATTGACCACAAGCAAAAGCACATCGCGAACCGCACCGAGAGGAGTTTTATCGGGAACTATTGGTTCTCGAGCGTAAATGTCCATTGTCGAGGGAAAAGTGCGCATTTCTCGTCATTGCGAGATTATCTTGTTATACTCAACCGGTTTCTCGTCCCTTCGGCAACGAAATAGCATGTTCGAGACGTGATGACCTGGAATCTGTTGCGCTCCTGTTGCTCCACATACTTACCCCAGGTGGCCTGTCGTGGACGCGGAACGGCGTACCGCGCAACGAGGGGGCGCATGACCGTCTGAAACGGGAGAAGCGCGCGGCGCTGCCGGAGGATCTGGCTCGTGGCCTCCCAGAAGAGTTTGAGGAGTTCTTGCGGTACTGCCGTAGTCTCGGCTTTACGGACCAGCCTGACTATGCGCACTGGCGGGGGCGCTTCTGCGATCTGGCGAATGAACTCGGATTCAAAAACGCGGACCGATTTATCTGGCCACCACCGCCAGCACCTGTGGTGAGCATTCATCTTGGGCTAGGGTAAAGGTCACTATGAGATCTGAAAGTCGTTCGAGCAGCAACCCGCAAGTCGTCCGCGGAAGCCGCGGTCTCACCAAAGTCAACGGACGGAAGCATCCTTGGAGGGTCTGCTACAGGGCCTGGCAGAATTGAATGTCAACAGAGAAAACTCAGGGAGGGCGGTGCTGGGGGACAAGAAGAATGTGCAGTATGAGGGCCGCAACGGATGCTTGCTACTCAAAAAGCCAGAGCCGGTCAATATTATGGTCATCTCAGATGAAGAGCGAAGGCCGGGAGACGGCGGGCCGGCTGCGCACCGGTACACCAAGGCGACGCGCATCGCTAAGCTTGCGCAGGCAGCGGGGCAGGCAGCCGACAACCACGCGCTGGCGCAGATCACTGCCGATTTTGTCAAGGTGCTGCAGAGCTCCAACTCGCGCACGCTGACGCGGGAGGGGTTCGCGTTCCTCGATGCGTTGCACAAGCAACTTGCAGATCCGTCGGTGTTCATAGTGCCCCTGCGCACGAGTAAGACGCGATCATCCCGAACCCGACTGGAACGAGAGCAAGAACAAGAGCCGCTTGCGGAGGAGGCACTGCAGGAGCGGCGGAGTCGGCTGAACGTGCTGCGCGCATCGTTGGAGAGGGCGCAGGATAACAAGTCGCTGGCCAAGCTGATTGCTGAATTTGGGATGCTTATAGACCGAGCGGCGGGGCGGAAGTTGACGAAGGATGGGATGGCATTCCTTGAGAGTATGGCGGATCGGTTGCTTGTTGTACGATGCGGTGATCTATGATGACATAATCCAACTCCACGAGCGACGTCGGCTTCTCAATTCAAATGGGACCCCATAAATTGCAACGCGCCATGCTTCGCCCCAATTTTTTGTCTGTCTTTCTCTTTTTCTTCCTCCAACCGCGGGTGGGCCAGTGAGTTTCCCATAGACTTTTTCGTTCCCCCTTTTCTTTTTCCCCTTTCGTCTGCGTCATGAAAACGGTCACGAAGACAGCGTCACGAGCGTCGTGGCACAAAATGAGGTTCCTATTCCTAATCTCACCATCAAGGATCTGTTGTCCGCCATCCCGTCAGTTGCCTCTCTTTCAGCGTGGCTCTGCGCTGACCGTAGGTCTGGTTCAGAGCCCATTGCTTTGAGCGTTCAGCCTTCCGCTCCTCGCTTTATGTGTAAGCAAGTCTCCGCTGTCGTCGTTTATCGTGCACATGAACGCGTCTGACGCGTCACACAACACAGTATCTGGGATTTCTTCCTCATCGGTGTCATCTATAAAACCACGACATACATCGAACCGCTTCTCACCCCAGAGCACATCTCTCTTCCCTCTCCCATCTTCTATTCCTTCGCCTGTTTTGCCCTCTGGTCACTGTACGGTTTCACCGCCGGCCTCGTCGCCACCGGTCTATGGGTCATTGCTCATGAGTGCGGCCACCAAGCGTACTCTGAGTCCAAGTTCATCAATAACCTCGTCGGCTGGATCCTCCACTCTGGGTGAGTGCAATTTTTTTTCCCCCAATGATTGGCGTCGTATAGTCCCCGGGCGCGGCGCTAACCAAACATTTCCTGTCAGACTCGGGGTTCCTTACCACTCCTGGCGTATAACTCATGCCAAACACCATGCATCAACTGCACATATGACGCAGGATCAGGTTTTTGTCCCACGCACCCGGTCAGAGCGGCATCTCCCCCCGCTTAATCCCGATGGGGAGAGCCTCCTAGGTGCCAGCATCAGGAAAGAGGTCTTGAAGGAGCTGCATGAGGCCCTTGGCGACTCACCCATCGGCGCCATTCTCGGTTCTAGCTCTTATCTGGTACGTGCTTGTGTGCTTTTCCGAGACGGTCGGAGATGAAATTTTATGTCAGCTCTTTGGCTGGCCCATGTACCTTATTCGCAATGCAGCTGGCCAGAAGCGCTATCCTAATGGCAGCAACCGTTCGTGGAGTCTTGAAATGGTGATATTGGCAATGACATTGCGCTCTAGACTTCAACCCCAACGCCGTGATGTTTGCGCCCCACCAGTTCGGCCAGATCATTCTCTCAGATGTGGGCATCCTTCTCTGGCTTGCCACTCTCACGGTCTGGACATATCAATCTGGGTTCTCACAAGTGGTTCGCTTGTACCTTGTGCCTTACCTCTGGTAAGCCAACCTCATGACTCTGGATTTTCACATGTGTTAAATAGATTTGAAGGGTGAACCACTGGCTGGTGCTCATCACCTTCCTGCAACACACCGATCCAATGGTACCGCACTATCGGTCCGAGGAGTTCACATTCCCGCGAGGTGCTTTAGCGACGCTTGACCGTACTCTGCTTGGCGATCTCGGCTCTTTCATGGGTTGGATCGGCTCGACTGTGACACATGGAATCTCAGAAACTCATGTGGCTCACCACGTTTCGAGCAAAATTCCTCATTACAATGCGTAGGTATTCTTACCGTGACGCCAACCTCATTGACTTATCGTGACCCACAGTTGGGAGGCGTCTGCCGCCCTGAAGAAGCGCCTCGCTACGTACGGTATCCACCTTGAGGGCCGTCCGGGCGGATGGGCAGAAGTCTATCGAGTGTTCCGCGAATGCAAGTTTGTTGAGGATGAAGGCAATATTCTGTTCTACAAGAACGCCCAGGGCCTGGCTGCATCACGACCAATTTTCCCTGGAGATACCGCGAACGATTCTGGTATCGAGCTCGAGAAGTGAAGTGACAAATAGAGCAGGGCTTGTTAGAGTAACTTAGATTAAGTAGCATAACAGAGGATAAATAAATCTTGTCTGGCGCTTACTCTAAAAGAACAATGACATCCTCGACTTGGCCTCCGCTGACTCGTGAGGATGTAATCGCTTTTCAATTCTCTAACTGGTTTCCTACCTTCTCCTCTTTGTCAATAAAGTCGACTGTCGTAACGCTCTCTGATGCGTTCAGGTCATACCTCGAAGCGGACGGCGTTTTTATACCAACAGGATCAGAAAATATGTGCGTGCATCATCTCGCATCGATGTCGATGATTGGCTTCATCTGTGAACAATCAATCACCGCAGACCGCTGAAGACCACGTTGGAGGACGACAACCCCGACAACCAGGATGGTGATAGTGACGACGAAGGCACAGCCAGCCCCTCAACGTGGTACGCATTTCCGGACCTAGACGCCCGGATCCGAGCGGCCATCGACGAGTACGGCGGCGCCGTATTCCCCAAGCTAAACTTTTCCTCACCAAAGGCGCGTCCATATCGTTTGCGTGTAAAAAAAGAAGAGAAAAAGAAGATCCCTATTGTAAATGGCCACTTTTACAGGACGCGGCATGGCTCTTGCCCTCGCCGCTGCGATGCACGTCCCCGGCGGACGTGTATGTGCTCTTGAAATCGTCGGACTTTGTCGTGCATGATCTTTGTGCCGACTCTGTCTTTGAGGGGTGCGTGGGTGACGGCGATCGTGATCATGATGAGGAGGAGGAAGAGGGTGGAGGTGCGCGGAGGGAAGGATCGTACGAGCTGGAACTTGTCCTCCGCAAATGGTTCGCGATCGACCCGAGTCGGGAGATGCGCGCTTTTGTGCGCGAGGGCGTGCTCGTCGGTCCGTCCTGTCCATCCATCCATCCATCCGTCCTTCTCTTCGTCTGAGAAATACGATAGGCATCTCGCAGCGCGATGCGAACTACTACGAGTTTCTAAACGAGCCCGAGACGCAGAGCAGGATCGTGTCGTCCTTCGTCACCTACTGGACCACGCACGTCAAGCCAAAGTGGACCGGCCCTGCATCTTGTTAGTTCCCACACCAACACTCCTCCCCCTCCCCCCTTGTGCGCGACGCAATGACGCTAATTGCTTGCCTGGCTGCCTGGCTGCCTGCGCATACACTGCACCTGCCGCAGATGCGCTCGACGTGCTCCTCACGCGTGACCTGACGCGCTTCCATATCATTGACTTCAACCCGTACGCCCCACGTACCGACGCGCTCCTATTCACCTACGACGAGCTCGCTACTCTCTTCGCCGCCGCTACCACTTCCACTTCCATGTCCACGTCCTCATCGCCTACACCGACCCCGATGCTGCGCGTGATAGACTCGCGCGCACACCCAGCTGCCGCGCGCAATGCGCCTCAGCACCAACACAACATGGTCCCCCTCGAGGCACTGACGTTGAGCGAGGGGCGGAACGTGGAGGAGTTCGCTGCAGCATGGATAGATCAAGTGAAACAAGGTGCCGCAGAATTGGATGATGACGAAGAGGGATGACGGGAAGCTTCGGGCACGGTCGGAGTCAGCGCTGTCACTCTTTTGGCCCTTGCGCTGGCCGTCGCAGGCAGATTTATTCAACGGTGGAGACTGGTCTACGTACAATGAAACAGCTAGCCGTGTGTGGATGAGAAAACAGGGAGGAAAACGTCTGAGCCTGCGAGGAAAAATAGGATGGGGTATCAAGGAGTGTAAATGGGATGCACAATCGTAATGTTCATGTCGCAGACTTGGCTTCCTCAGCTTTCCACCACTGGTGGTGAAAAAGTGCATGAGCAAGTAGGGTTCGGCAAATAGCTACAAAAAGACGCGCGTACCTCGACCGTTCTCCGCATGCCCTCCTCCAGGCCGACTTGCGGCTCGTATCCTAGCACTCGGCGGGCTTTCTCGATGTTGTGCCATCGGTGTACGCACGTAAATGTCACACGGAAGCGCGTAAAGGTTGGCTCGTGCCCGGACAGCCAGCCCCACCACTCGGCCAATGTCGCCACCGCAAGGCCGATGGACCGGGATAGCACGAAGGGTTCGCGCGCAGGGTATGAGTCTGGTGCGAGCATGCGCCATAGTCGCCGGGGGAAATCCCAAAAGTAGACCGGCTCGCCGTTGGTAATGAAGAAGACCTGGCCGGCGACGTGGAGCGGATCCGTGCCGGCGCGGCTCAGGGCTGACTCTGAGAGCTGGTCGAAACGGGACCGTACCATTGGCCGCTCGGGAGTGTAGGGGCCCTCAAAAGCAGCGAGGATTGCATCGCCGCCCTCGGGATGCTCGACGTAGGGTCCCAATGGCCGTGCGGAGGATGTGGGCACGCGATGTTGGCCTGTAGTCAGGTTGATGGATGGCAGTGCAGTGTCTAGGGAGTGTACGACCTTCTCTGGCGCGCTGGGCGGCTGCGGGAGGAGCTTGTCGGCGGCAAGGATGTGGGCATACGCAACATTGCCAACGTAGGTCCAGTCAAAGAGGTTGGTGTTGTCGCCGATTTGGAAGTGGGAGCGGCCCTCTTTGAGGACTTTTGCGAAGCCCGGTACTGCCTGTCGATCACCGGGACTGTTGGCCGAGATGTCAATATGTTACGATTCTCCCCTCAGGGTAAAAGCCAACTTACCCAAAAATACCCGCAGGGCGAAGAGCGACGGTCAGCAGGCCGTCAGTTCCGTTAGCGGCGAGGACGAGCTCCTCAGCTTTTGCCTTGGACTCGTTGTAGGCATCGAGTGGCTTTTCCGGAAGTGGGATGCGCTCGTCGACGTTAATGAGGTCCTGACCGTTGAAGACTACACCAGCAGAACTGGTGTAGACGAGTTTTGGAATTTTGTTTTCCATGGCGGCAGCAAGGACAGCTTTGGTGCCGTCCACGTTTACCCTCCAGTAGAGGGCAGGGTCTTGGAGACCAGCGGTTGGTGAAGCTGTGTGGATGATACATGTTGCACCGCTCTGAGAAAGGGAAATATGGTAAGAAAAGATGAAGTGAGGGCGAAGGCATACCTTTTTGAGAGCGTCAGATACTTGTGCTTGGTCGCTGATGTCACCAGAGTAAAAGGGTGTGTCATGATAGCGCTGAACAATGTCAAAGACGGCCACTGGGTCGCCGCGTGCAAGTAAAGCTTCGACGATGTGTCGACCGAGGAAACCGCTGCCGCCAATGACGAGGAAAGTGTCGCGCTGCTTTGTGGAGGCCATGATACGAGTTTGCGTTAATGAGCGCAGCACAATCGGCTCATTTCTTTTTTCTCCATTGACGCGGTCACGTGCTGCTTTCCCTTTGCGGCAGAAGTGCGAATGTTTCACTCTGAATCGTCCGTTCAGGCCAGGCCAAGCCATGCAGGTAAGCAAGTTCACTCCAGAGCAGAAGCAGCAACTTCTTGCAAACTTGGATATAGAGGGTACGTCTATCCTTCGTAAAAAAAAATCATCGCATTCATCTCGCATCAGTCGCACACCGGACTCACCAACTCGAATCATGGCTCTCGGACACGCTCGCTGCGTTCCGCAACCGCCACGAGCGTCAGCTGACTTATATTCCCCACCTAGTACGCGGAATGACGATGGCAGAGTTTGGTGACAAGTACGATGGCGACGTCCAAGCTGCCCTCCGAGGGCTTCAGAAGGAACGTCTCGCCTTCGACGTCGCTCCAATCGATAGGAACGCGATGAAGCGAAAGTGGGCAGTAGCACCCGAGGAAGAACCTGAGACCCGCCAAGGAGACTCTAATTCAGATAACCACGGTAGGGCCGCCAAGACTCGTGAGTTGGTCCATGTCATCCACCCTCCTTTCCAACTGACCTCAACCATCAAAAAAGCTCGCATTGCACCTCCCTCGCCCCAGAAGAAACAGCTTCCTCCCCCTGCAAATGCCGCTCCCTCCCGTATCTACGCTCCAAAGACGCCAGGCATCGTACGTCGTTTTTTTCTCCCTACTCGTTATCTTTTGTTTGGGAGCGTTCCGGAGCTTATTTCACAACCAAAAAAAACCAGTCTCGCACCCACCCGCGAATTTCCGGCATCGCCGCCCCATCGCCAAGCCCGCGCAAGCTCGCCCGCATACCCTCGGCTCCACTCTTTCGCGCAGCGCCAGCATCAACAGCCGCAACCGCAACCGCAGGATCAACTTCGCCGACCCGACCCACCGCAGCCTCCCTCGCCCGCCAAGTCCGCGTACCTTCAGCTCCGACGTTCAAGCCCACGATTCCAAAGACGCCTGCGTACCCGCCCCGCTGGCCACGGAAAGACGAGAGCATGCTCAGCATCAATGGCTCGCCGTTGGCGAATCCGTACGAACTCGGACTCGGTTGGCTCGCTGAGGGTGGGGGTGAGGGTGAGGGCGAGGGCGAGGGCGAGGGCGAGGGCGAGGACAATGCTGCTGCGGAGGGGAACATACCCAACCGGATGGTGCCACTAAGACGCACCGCAAGCAACATCGTCATCCGCCGCGACCCTACTTTTGTCGTTGCGGCGAGCGGCAACACGTCCAACCACCACCAAGCTGGACGCTCCCGGAGTAACTCACAATCGCAAAGCCAACAACTTCATGCTCGCCCCGATTCGCGTCCCGTTGGATCGGCCGTGATCGATGCATCCAACTCAGGTCACATGGCCGCGCGGGTCGCTGTCCCTACGCGTGACGGTCATTTGCTTGAGTTCGATCCGCTCCTGACGTCTCCTGGCGCGCTGGACAAGCTCGAGGGAATTACAGACAGTGCAAAGAAGCAGGCAAAAGAAGACATGTCCAAGTTGGTGCTAACTGCAGTAGCAAAATGGAACGTCAAGTGAATAGTGATTTGCCGCCCTACACGTTTCTCAGGACCATCCTTCCTGCATTTGTTGCTCTCATCTGTATTTATTCATGCACGCACACTCTTCCCTTCCCTTCAACACTCGTTCTTCTCTCACAGCCCATTCCCATTGTATTTATCCTGTAGTAGAAGAAGAAGATCACTCCAAGTAATCGATGCGCGCCGCCCTGCAAATCGTCCCATCCCGGTTTCTGACTTTCACCATCCAGTCATTTCCTCGCCGTAGCCTGAGTAAACAGAATGTCATCAGCGGCGCAAAGAAAAGCTTGGAATGTGAACGAAAGCTCGCCTGTGAGCCTGTTCCTGTGTATCGAGGAACCTGACCAGAGATATCGCGCCAATAGCATATCCCTTGCCACGAGATAGGGAAAAGTTGCCACTTGTAACGAAGCCAATGACTGCACCATCAGATGGGATAATTTTTGATAGCTGTGAAGGTATATCTGGGTGAGATCAGCAAAGCGAAAGTCCCAAACTAACCTCGGTCGCATCTGTTGCTTCTTCCCCTACTTCATATCCAGTAGGTCCCCGTTGGTCGTGGGCCTTTGCCCACGCGCGGGCTTCCTGGTCTTCAAGCGCATATATGAATGCCATATCATCTGGCGCGCCGCGTCCGCAGAGTGTCACGCGCACGTGCACCAGCGCACCCCGCAACAAGGCGTCCGCATCCACGCTTTGGTCTAAAAGCGGGAGATCGCGCTTCCGTCGCAGGGCATTGATCTCGGAAAGCAAGCCAGGGGCAGGGCCGAGCAGACGTGCGATATTCTCGGCAATCACACGTGCATTCGGGCCGCGCAGAAGCCACGGGCGGATCGCGACGTCGGGTGCGGGCAGGGGGTCATCACGTTGCGTTGACACCATGTTCGTGTCATTCTCGTGGTCGGCTCCCATGTCCGGGCTGGGCTCGGGGCCCAACCCAAGCGCCGTGCGCCACGCAGACGTCCAGGGATTCAGTGTGCTCTGTTTGTCCCAGCTCACACGCTTTGCGGGTGGCTTCCTCTTCCATCGTTCCTCATCCACGACCGCACGGGCAGCAGCAAACTCTTCATACGCTGCGCTTGTAGGGAAATCCCTTGGAAAGTACGCCGCACCTGCTTCGAACGCTTGGTGCGCACGCTCACGCTGCCCGCCAACACGTGTGCCGGTATAAATGAGGGAGGTCAAGAAAGGCATACCCCAGCCTTTCGGGATAATAAGTGTCCAACCGTGGAGATTTGGATCTGGATTCGTTGTATGCTGAAAGTACTGGGCAGGGACCGAGGCGGACGAACTGGCAGATGAAGTAGACTTTACTGATCGCTGAACCAGGAGGACGGGGATGCGGTTATCCGGAGCAGTGGGTTTTAGCGATGTTCCGGGAACAAGATTTTGTGCACGGCGAGCATCAATCTCTGTCTTTTTGAACCTTGGCACTCCAAGGATATCTCGAGTATTCTTGTCCCAGATGTCGCTTTGGGCCAAGGATACTGAAGGAAAGCACTCCCAAGGCTTAGAGATCGTCGGAAGCTCTTCCTTCGCTAGGTGGATCTTCGCATTTTTCGGAGGAAAGCTGTCGAAAGTGTCACTTTCCCAATTGGGGGCAATAAGAGTAAGATGTCGCACTTCAAGCGAGGGTCCAAAACAGTGAAGCCAATGACCATGTTGCTTGGGACAGAACCCGTGGTTTGGAGGTTAGACAACGATGACCAAAACTAGAATAAACACTACAGTTATCCGATAGCGACCAATTCAATGTAACTCACCTTTTTAAATTCGTCATTTTGGTTGGCAATTGTTGGCGTCAATGCACCATGAACGACCTGGCTCGATTTTGGGCCTGTGATCTCGAAGACATTAATCGACTCGCGAAGGTCAGTGACTTCTACGGAGTAAGAATCCTGGGAGTGCCCTGGGGACCTTCTGAGAGTATCAAGGGTCAGAGATACTGCTTCTTTAAGTGTAGAAAGAACTGTTGAGAAGATTGCTGGATGACAGCGAATCCAGAGCGTCCGAGTTGCCTCGTCAGGCGACCGTGACTGGGAATCTGGCATCTCTTCTTCTATTAGTGAAACGAGAACCTGAAAAAAAGTGATCCAACCATTGCTCTTCTTTGCTTGTTTACGTTTCCGCTTGCCCTTAGGTATGGACGCGGTGGAGACCTCTGTAGGTTGAGGTTGAGAAGCACGAGATGTCGTGACCACGGCTTGCCAGATGATGGAAATTGGCCCGATATACACAAACGGGTATAATCCCACTTCGTAGATGGCTGTTTCCAAACCCCGGATACCACTTAGAAATCTGGACCTTGTCAGCGCTACCTTTGGTGGTATTTGATAATCAAAACCTTTTCGATGCGGGCCCCGCTCCAACAGGATCACAGCATGCCTCTAGCGCACGACATAGGACTAACTGCACTCCCTTAAGTTCGATAAGGCCGTAATATGAGGCATCGTGGAGTATAGAACCATGAACGGAAGCGCGATGGGACGGTCTGAATGATTTTTCAGTGGGTTTAATTGCCTGTCTAGAGGCTTCAGTCAACAGGAAAAGCCTCGGCAGCAAGTACCCACCAATCGATAACCCCAGATATTTTCCATATGCATCCGCTTTGCATGCCACAAATGGGTCTCAAGCCATTTCTTATCCCCTAAAGTCATATAAACACTTGAGAAATGGCCAGGAAACTCCGGCAGGTAGAGCTCACTTTGTCTGCGGGCAAAGACGTCGCTGCGGAGCTCACGTCTGTCCTTGCCTCGCTTTGGAAGCGATCGCCCAAGGATTCTTCGACGAAAAGTGTCCATCTTGGAGCAGAGAGATAGGTGTAAATATAGAGCATGTGTGCAGAAAGACATTCCTTACTTCTGCGCGCGACTTCTTACGAAGACGGAGAGGCACTCGTCGCACACGATGACTCGCAGCCCGGCGGCGCAAATGACGTGGAAGCTCTTGCCAAGCCCGATGCGTCGAGCCAGCCCTGTTCAAATACGGGAGATGTTTCAGCTACTATAGAAATAAAATCGAAAAACGACGTGTGGAAAAGTCAACGTACTTTGCGTTCTTCATAGCCTCCTTCATTGCGCTTAGTTCAAAAGAACGGGACTGCCGTATACTTTTTAGACGTGCACATGAATCGGCACATTGAGCCGACCTCTACAAACTTCTCAACATCTATGGAGTCCGGAAGTCCTATTGGGTCGTCGATTTGACGAGTTCAGCTCTGCCCCAGATTTGAGTACGCCACCCACTGACCATGGGAATCATTTGACTTGGAAGGCCTACGGTGGGTACCCGTTTGTTGCACAGAGATAGAGCGAGCGGCACTTATTTTAAACTTCTTATTCTGATGGCCTGGGTTTTCTTGGGAAGAGGGACGCTTTGGAGCCATTTTTTGGAGACGGAAGACAGACGCTGTTTGTCGCGTCGCGTCATGAGCCGGTGCACGTGCTGGGAAACACACTGTCTCTCTCGGTTCCACTGAGATGGCCGAACATCGAGGTCCCACAAGAGTGCGATGGCCTGCGCGTTTGTAGTACGACACACCTCCCGCACAACACAGTCTCGATTACTATCATCTAGCGCAGTTATCCGTGAGGGTGCCCCTACACACGTCGGCATCCCCCCGAGTCCAAGAAAGCCAGTCGGCGGTATACGCGGCAGGTGAACCTCAATTATACTGTTCTACTCTCCCTGTTGTTGACACGTCTCTCACACGTTAGTCTGATCGGCTTTCTATTTGGGTTTTCCCTCGCTTCCTCCTTTGCCGCGTATAGACTATTGGACGAATATAAGCAGGCGTCTGCTACGTTGCAGGCCAGCGTGGAAGAGCTTCAGAAAAGCACGGAGAAGGTGCCTCGGCTTCTTGCTTCCGATCGACGTCTCTTATGTATTGTTACAGGTTTCTGCGCATGTTAGACGCATAGAAGCTGTTGAGAAGGACTTGAAAGCCCTATCGAATTCTTCTGCAAGCAAGGATGAACTTTCGCGACTTCGGGCAGAAGTTAAGAAGATATACGATGGCCTGCACATAGGTGAATACGTTCCTAGAACCAATTTGTTTGATGTCTGAATTCCTTCTCGCAAGAATTCCTTGATCTGCGGACATTTGTATGGGGACTCCGTATGTACTCACTCCGCCCTCCCGTCCCACAGCGCTCATACTCTCGGTTTCACTTTATTTTCGCAGAGCAAGATGTTCATTCAATCGCGAAAGGTGAAGCGAAGGGTGTGAAGCAACCTCCACCTGAACGTATCTGAACCCGTCTCCTATGCCGGTGTTCCAGGTTATGTAGAACATCGTTTGGCCAAATAGACTCGCCTACATCCCATGAGTTGCCCGCGCATGCGATCTCAGGCTCAGAAATGGAAAATATTTCCGCATGCTCTATTATTAGAGATTTTCACAATCGACTTTAGTTGTGATCCATCCCCCTCCCATGAACAAAACTACCAAAGCGTCTGTGAAGGGTGGCCAGCACTTGGAACACACACCTTTCGAGCCCTTCCACATGCTGTGCTTTCTGGAGCACATTTCCAGGACTACTGTATTGAACAAGTGGTCCCGTCGACAAACCGTAGCCATTATCGGGACATCAACTCGATCTAGATACATTTCGGCACTTTTTGGGGCGCTGATGCAGGGTACACACCCTTGCAGTCGGTGGGGTGGTAAGAAGCACGCTCTGATATATCAAGACGCTATTGCCGCAGTTTGCGGAGCTTGCCTAGATCTGAATGTCCTTATCAGGAGTCTATGTTTGATAACTGCGATGCCTTGCGAGCAGATGTTGACACGGCGATGACCTTCCAAACTCTCTTCCAAAGGGGCATACTACGAGGTAAGGTTTCGTTTCTCTACTGACATCTCGAGGATATCCAGTGACGAGAGGATCCGAGCCCACCAGAGGCGCACCACCTTTGTCAAAGGAGTCTTTCTGTTCTTTATTGCAGGACCCTGGATGGCTACAGCAAGTGGGCGTTCCGTGATATATTGTGACCGCCGGGAACATCTATAAACAGCAACGCTTACTGTATTCCCTCAGAACAAATCTGCGCCGCCAGGCGTCATTACCAAAAATCTGTTCAAATCCGGCAGGTTCGAAGATATTGTTCAGAAGTAAACAGCGGGAAAAACACCAATATGGTTGTAGAGTCTGCAACGAGTGTAGGACACCGGGGACTACAAAGCGAGAGGAGAATCCACCCGCACGCGGCACTCATTCCGTCACACCTTACGACAGGGGTGATGATACATTTGTCCTGTACGACAGCCATGGCTACTGCCACGGCCGCGGCCGTAATGACTCGAACTAATAGCATTTGGGGTCGATGGTTGATAGTTCAGGTGTCCCCGCCACCGGCCCTTATGGGGATGGCGGCTGCCCAGCCACATCCTCAAATCCGTCAGCGTAGAATCAGCCGTCGCTGGCGCCAGTCCCTACTGCTTCCGCGCTGAGCCGTGGTTTCCCGAGCCTTGGAGAACAAGTGCTTCCTGTCCAATCACCATTCTCACGAAACTCGCCGCTGGGCCAGACCGCTCACGAAACGGGCACCACCATCAACGACTGTGAACTCCCCCCCTCCCGTGTGAGTGGCGCTGGTGCACGAACGGGGAAGGAAACTGCGGACGCCTATTTACGTATGTTTTTCCTTTGCCTTTGAAGTGGGTTCCAACATCGTATGGCACTATGGGAACTGAGGAGGACGGCGTGTCTTACCAGATCAGGCGCTCCGCGTGGGTATTTTTGGCGACCTGAAGAATGCTCAATACAAAACGTTACTACAGAACGGAGTCAATAAGAGCCAGTCTACGATTCCCAGCGCGTATAGGCGTTGTGTACATATTGGTACAATCGAGATTGTGACAACCTAGAGCGTAGTCAACAAATCCGCATGCCTTTTGAAACGGAGCGGATGATCCTGCGCCCCTTCAAGCCTGGCGATAGCGACCTCCTTCTTAACTTGCACAATGACCCGGAAATCCAATCGCTCGCTTTCACCGACTACCTCGCGCCTAGGTTGGAGAAGTGGATCAAAGACATGGCCTCCTCCCACGAGAACTTCCCAGGGTTCTTGGGCTTGGTAGAAGATAAAGAGACAGGGGCGTTCGTCGGTCACGTCAGCTTGATCATCACGGGGACAAAGAAACATGACTGTTCTTTTAGCATCGCCCTGAAGAGGGTGTGGTGGGGGAAGGGTATTGGTACCGAAATCACACGGTGGCTTGTAAACCACGCGTTCAGGAAGCTAGCCGTCTGTCGCGTCACGCTTGACGTGCTCGCAAACAACGACAGGGCCCTTGCGCTGTACAAAAGAGTGTGAGTTCTCCTGAGAGCTTGAATGCCAGGCAAATATTTAAGTCTTGATTTGCAGTGGCTTTACAGAGGAGGGCAAAACAAGGAAATACAACTGGGACCACGGAAAGTGGTTAGACGTGATCTCAATGGTGATTATAGATAAAGAATGGGACATGCAAAGAGGCGCAAGAGTAAGTCACCAGATTGGAGCACAATTACTTGTTGATGTGACAATCGATAAATCAGAGTTGTTGTTGGCCACCGCAGCACCATTGTAACATCGGGTGATCCGAATCCTTCGAACGTGCTTTGGCTCGAGTCCTGATTAGTGGACGAGGGTCGTGTCCTTGGAGGGCATTACCTGGTCCAGGGTCAATGATATGGGTGAAATGCACAACCACTCCCACGCGGCCCTCAATCCGCAGTGCTCTGTCCACAATAAAAAAGGCGGCGATGTCTGCACCTCTTGTATCCCCACATTCCTATCCGTCTAAATCACATGCTAGTGAATATAGGAAGCGGAGACCTAGAATGTCGGATGTACAGTAGTAGGATGGCCACAAGTTTTTTCTACAACGACTCCAGGATTTCCCGACAGAGGATAGCCAACGGTGCCTTGATATGGGTGCGCAGTGTTTCTAGAAGTGAAGAGAGAAGGGCGCGTTTCCACCACCGGAGATTCTCAATCTCTGCGTGGACAGGAACCGCAAAACACACGCACCTTTAGATAGGCATTAAGAAACCACGCCAGTACGGAAGACGGCAACAATTCGATGCGATAACCGTTGTAGTCCATACCCTCTTAGCCAGCGTATCAAAGGTTAGCCCTCGTAAAGCCGTCAGCAATGATTACGTCTCAAGGACGTTGTTGTTTTCTGCACCTATCCGTTGACGAGGGGCCGCTGCCGCTTCTTTGCGGAGAAGCCTCACCACGGGGGGAAAGAACTCACAACCCGAACCCATCGTCCGTTGTCTCAGGCCTATACTGTGACTTACAAACCAGCGGTGTGTTCTACCCCTTCAATTCGCCACACCACAGAAAACAAATAATCTTGCAATCGCAAGCCCACGGCAGAGAGCGCCGGCTGGGTTGACCAGTCAAATCAAATCTAAGCACTTAATGCCAAGCACGGGACCACTGTACATTGCACCAGCGGCAAGAGTGCCAATGAGGTAGGCTTCTATGCCTCCCAGGGGGATCTAGAACTCAGCACTAGAACAGCCTTGGACGAAGCTTGTCTACAAACAATGGATGTAGACACTGTCGCTGATCGGAGAAACAGCTCCGAGATACTAGTAGGCGAGAAAGAGCGAGACCCCGCGCGAACTCTGCTCTGCATTATCCAACCCATATGATCAAGGATCACAGAATGCTACTGCCAATTGTACTAGAGCAATACCTGAGCTGTTGACTCTGTTCAAGTCGGTGAATGTGGACGAGATGCCTGATGAGATGCGGTAGGTAGAGTCTTGGTCCAACCTACCCTACACCCTACCCAACGTTGACAACGGGCCGCCCAACACGTGTCACCAATGCAATGCTGGAGCGTATCCGCTGCGTGTCATGGTTTTAAGTGCTTTTGCTTCGACGCGAATCCTCTTCCCTGACTCCAGAGACGATGGATATGCGGCTAGGCTAAGGATTAGGTGGAATAGAGCCCTTCGCAGTGTCCATGCCACTTGGTGGGCCGTGCTACAGCAGGAGCGCTTAATGACCAGTTAAGTGGTTAATATAAGGCATTTACGTCGGTTAAGTTAAATTTACGGGTTTTCCTGATGCTACAATCAGCCCAATGCTTGCTTCTCCCGCGTTTATTTTAAGTCCTCTTCACGGCAGTATTCAATAGTTTGATTTTCATACATACTGTACATGCGTACGTCTACTTTATGGCCTTTTGTACGGGTCACCGTGACAGACCAAAGCTTGCCAACGCTGCAAGTCCATCGAGTTGAGATTGAAACAAGGGTCATATCCAATGTCTTTAGTAATGTCTCAGTCAGCCCTTGAAATATTTGTATCTAAGTGTACGGTCTAGACGCATGGACTGAGTCAATGACAATTCGGTACTATAGTGGACGATGGATAGATGGATAGAACAATAAAACCCCGCTCGGTACGTGTCCGGCGCTGTGTTCATACTTGTGGGTTGCCACGCTTTTGAACCTTTTGTGGCTCTGGCGTGTTCGGGCTACCATATGAGCTTGAATGTGGAAGCCACCACACATCAGATGTATATAGGTGCCACTAGAGTGCCTCCCAAGGAACCTATTTCCACCAGATCCCTTGTCCATTCGAATCGAATACAACACCACCGCACCATGGTCAAACTCCAATCACACAAAAAGATCGTCATCCAATCAGATTTGAAGCGCCAAGCCTCAATGGTCGCCAAACAATCCGTGCTACCATCCAGAGATCCTCGCACAGTCTGTATGACGGAGCGTGATCTGGGCTATTTGCTCGACTCTTTCCGAGCCAATCGGTGGCCTGAAAGAGCGGAGAAGGAGCGGCTCGCGCAGCTTATTGGCAAGTACGTGTGCTTTCTTCCTTGATATCCGGAGACCCCTAATTGGATGAAGGTCCTACGAGAAGGTCCATCATTGGTTCTCAAATCAAAGGCAGAAGATGGCCAATGTGGAGAAAGCCCTGAAACCGTCCAGGGCTTCGCAAACACCACTGCGGCCTTCCAACGGCACCGTAACACCGATCGGAGGGACAGGAGCGACCAAGGTTAAAGACGAGAATTGCGAAACGTTACAAAGAGTTCAAGCTCAAGACGTCTTCATGCGCGAGGACAGCTCTGACGTGTCGGACATATCTGTTGAAGATGGCGCCCGCATTCTCCTCGAGTTCATTGCAAGTGTACGAGCAGCTCATGGGACCCCAAGTCCATGACCCCCACCCGCCGTCCTACGATATGACCTCCCGAGTTCTTTCATTGACAAAGTACGAACTCAAAAAAGACGATACCCTGATCATACCTTACAATATCCGGTTCAAGTCTCCCATGTATGGATGTGTATCATATACGTTGGTTAGAATATTAATTGTACCTTTGGCTCTCATCATGTGTTTAATAATAGAGTAATGGGCTGCAGTGCATCATTTTATGACTCGACTAGTTGTGAGCCGAGAGCGAGAAGGAGCCAGGCAGCGGCGCAGGA
Source organism: Russula compacta (assembly GCA_022376555.1). Taxonomy (NCBI): domain Eukaryota; kingdom Fungi; phylum Basidiomycota; class Agaricomycetes; order Russulales; family Russulaceae; genus Russula; species Russula compacta. Next base: position 447,709 of record WTXH01000004.1, read on the forward strand.
ACCGACTCAGTTACTGACATTTCGCTGTGTACGTATACGATGATCGGCAAGCACCGACGTTCAGCCTCCGCGTGACTAGCAAAGGCCACAACGTTGCGACTGCGGAGAACAACGAAGCGGCGCACCGCGCGCGCAGCAATTCATCGCACCCTGCCATGCTTTTTTCGATCCAATCTCCCGGAAAAGCTCTAATATGATTGGTTGGTCCCATTCCTTTCATACGCGCTGCCCACTTTGGATATAAGGAGGTGGGGGTTTCGGCCAGGAGGAGGCGTACCCCCCCCTCCCCTCGCTGGGCTCCCGACGAAAGAAAAAAAAAAACATTCCCGGCCCACTCAGCACTGGCAGCAGCATGAGCGTACCGACGTGTCCATATTCGCGGTGGGAGACGAGTCGCACCATCTTGCGGCCATACCTTCCCACCGATGAGAGGTCCTTTTTGAGCCTGTGGAGCGACCCCGTTGTCCGGCGATTGTCTTTCATCGAGGACCTTTCCCCCGCACGAACGGAACAGTTTCTACAGAGGACAATAGAATCGATGGCCGACGGCTCTGTCTTCTTTGTTGTGGTCGAGGACAGGGAGAGGCGCGAGTTCTTGGGGCACGTCAGCCTCAATTTCGCTCCGCCCCCCAACGCGATGCTGCTGCAGCAATTGCGCTAAAAGCGAGATACCGAGGACGCGGATTTGGGACGGAACTCATGCACTGGCTTATCACATATGGTTTTCGTGAACTTGGGCTACGTCGTATATCATTGACTGTGTTGGAGGACAATATACCCGCCTTGAGGATGTACAAAAAAATGTAAGTCCTCAACGTCCCGAACATGGCAGACATGCTAACCAATAGGCGTGTAGCGGGTTCATAGACGAAGGGCGGAGAAGAGAAGCGACCCGGGGTGTTGGCCAACCAAGAGATATTATATGCATGGGCATAGTACGGGAGGAGTGGGACATCCCAAGAGGCAGAAAGCGAACTATTTCTTGACGCATAACATACATTGTTCAATTTAGTACTCTGTTCCAGACAATCCAGCCCCCATGGCCCTGAGATGTACTCAGAATGTAATCTGCAATCTATTCGCCCTGGAAAAATGAGGCGCAGGGACAACACGGCACGTATCACAATGATATTTTCAAGTTATGAATTACGGTCAGAGACACATACGCCGATCAATTCGTCATTTCTATCCCCTTTGAGTATTCTTGCTAGATTCAAGCATCCACGATAATGGAGGGTTGAGCGCTACTCTCCGCGCAGTCAGCGCTGATGTGGTGATGAGGGGGATCGATAAGTGACAAGGCAAATTCCATGGAATGTCAGGAACAGTGGCTCCAGGAACCCCGGCATGGACAAAGAGCAAAGAGGTCATCATGATGGACACACCCCCGGGAATACAAGTTGTCCAGAACGTTGTGTTAGTACCAACAATACAGTCGTATCGTCCTCGCGCACAACTGGTATGGGCGAGACAACTGTAATGGGATGTCGCATCCCACGGCTTGGAGACGCCCTGAGTCGTCATCTATTTAAGGTTCCCTCTTTCGATAGTGTAACCGGGAAGTGCGCAAACAACGCAGATTGCGGACAACCATTGCAATAAGCTTTCCGAGAGGATTGTATCTTGAGCGTGCGGAGAGCCAGTATCATACTTGCCGTTGCAGAATCGGTAACCCGATTCCGTTGAACTATATTTGGTCCCCCGAAAGTGCACTGCGAAAACACGTTATCTTCATGGGCCTTAAAACGTTGGGGGGAGGGGTGCGGAAGTGATATTAGGACCCAGAACAGCAACCGACATCCGCAACTGCAGAAATCGAACGGCGTGCCTGAGGGGAGCCGAGGGATGTCAACGTCGATAGAACTAAGCGACGCTCGTTGGGCAGTAATGCAAGAACACTGACCATCGCAGTTATGACGACGGCGACCAGCGCCGGGCCTATCTGAAGGCTGGGAAGTGATGGGCCACTTACTACTGAGCACAAGAGATTTCGAGAATTGGAACGACACGCTTGGTACTGCATCAGGGAGTGTGCACATGAGAGAAATTTTACAGGACAGGCGATGGCATGAGAGTTGGGTGTATTCTCAAGGAGCTCGGCTTTCGCAGAGCGCAACTCCATGCGGCGTGAGTGGCATTCCTCATAGTTGCAAATACAACTTACACCTACAGTGACTGGCTGCCCGAAGTTCATGCGTATGTGGGGTGTTGAGCTCAGCATTGGCTATAACCTCACAGATAAGCACCAGGATGTCACGCAAGACGTGATAATGAAAACGAGATTTTCTCTCTCAAGTCACATATTGCAATGACAGTCGCAGTGTCGTGGTGGAGCGACGCAACTCAGTAACACGTACAGCTTTATGAGTCATCTGACGCTCGGAAGTAATGTGCCTGGCGGGGTTGGTGAAAAATGCCAACTCGTTATCTCGGAAAAATATCGGTTGGGATTCAACTCGGTGCCTCAGTTCGTTGAGACGTAGACGACGGAACGGCGGCGAGCTCTACGTCTTCGTATGTGAGGATGATGTCGTCCATGTGGCTCGTCTTCTTAAAAGTGCGGAAGGGGAGCAAAGGATGCACGAGCATGGGATCAACCTCAACTCTTGTTTTCACCCGTGCCTTCTTAAAGTACTGCAGAGGTGAGCGGCCGTTGTCAAAAAACCTGTAGGTATTGTCCAACCCCCGAAAGCTAGATTAGATAGATGGGAATGGGCAACCTCTTCTATATACTGGGCCTGGTTATTGTCCTGCTAGCTGTCCAGGTGCACTGGCAGAACAGGTGTGCGCCAAGGACTTCTAGTGAACGTCTTTTCCATCGATAACCTTCTCGCCATCATGAGAGAATTTGACATTCTCCTAGGTTCTGAAGGGTTAATGAAATGCATGGGAAACTCTTTATGGATGGCGCACCGCATGTCCGATTGACTTGCCAATGTACTTCGTATGCGCTAGTGCCAACCCTTTATTAACGATGCGATAGACAGTACGAGGGAAGACTCACTCCCGTACGCGACCAACTGCCCCGCTGGGTCAGTGAAATCGACGCGGGTGTACGCCAGTGATTTTCCTACAAAAGGGCAAAAAAAGTCAGGGCGAAGCCAAGTCAAGGATTCGGACAAGGAACGAACTATGAACGTACCCATCGCCGTAAGTGTCGCCGTCATCTTCAGCTCATTTCCTGGCGTCCCTGCTGGTTTCACAAAGGATGTCGAGATATCAGTAGACACGCCGGTCATGTACTGGCCCTGGCTGGCCACCGCAAGCGAGCCAAGCGTGTCGGTGAGCGACATGATCAAACCGCCATGTACCGTCTAACCATCAGTGAGAGGGAGGGACCAGTAGTAAAGGATGCTGGAAACGTACGCCAACACGGTTTACTTTACTTGTGGGGGTTGAAGTGAGTAATGGAGGGAGGGGGGGTAAGCAAGGATGAGGAGTTCACCGTTATAGGGTTCGATTCGGAGGGAGGCTTCAACAACGCCAGGCCTGGCGTTCAAAATATTCAGCTGGGTTGGGGTCGGAAGGGTTCAGACTTCCGGGATTGTTTCAGACAGTAACAACACACGTTGGGGAAGCATCGTGCGTCGTGCCCTGGTTCGAACGAGGTTGAATATTGAACAGAAAAACAAAAGCCAATCGTAAGGCCATACCGCCATTGTCAATAAAGGACTTCCAGACCTGATCTGCTGTAAGAGTTGAGAACGCTTACGGTGTAGCCTTGAGCTCACCCTGCGTGTAAAGCGGAGGCAGGCAGTCATGTTAGCGGAGGAAACAAGTTCAAAACGGCAATGTCATCATCATTGTAAATACCATTCCCACAACTCACTACTACAAGAGATCGTGGTCTAGGTTATGAATGATATTCAATCTCTGCCCCGTTTCCCCTAACCACCGTCCATAAATATCGGATGATGTAGTGAATATAGGGCATCTTGCACATATGGTATACCGCCTCAGACAGAATAACGACAGCCACAGCAATGCATTGGCGGGCATCGGTAGATACAGTGTAGTAACAATTATGCCTTCAGTTGTGCACGGAGGTTCTCCTCCAGCGGTCCCCTAGGACGAATGAACTGAACGTATGCACCATCCCTGCACGAGCTGCATCAGACGATGATGATATCAACAAAGAAAGGTATACTCACTGGAGGACACGCTTCTCCTCCTTCAACTTCAAGTAGTCCTCACGGTTGACATTGGTGAAGCCCCACTTGCGCGAAACAATGATCTTTTGACGGCCAGGGAACTTATAGCGAGCGCGACGAAGGGCTTCTTGAATGACGGCAGCGTTCGAATCCTTGCAGCGAATGGAGAGTATAATCTGGCCGATGTTCACACGGGCAACGGTGCCGTACGGCTTGCCCCATGCGCCACGCATGCCCGTTTGTAGCCTGCATTTATAAATGTGATGAGAAACCCGTTCTTCCTTTAGTCATGAACATGAACGTGCCTATCAGCGCCGGCACAAGACAACATCTTATTGATGCGAAGGACATGGAAGGGGTGCACACGAACTCTCAAGTGGAACGAATCCTTGCCAGCGGCCTTCGTTACATATTTGTTGGCGCAGATACGGGCAGCTTCGAGCGCTTCACTAGAGAGCTGCTCATACTCGTCGGAGACAAGGTGACAACAGAAGGGAAACTCATCGACCGAAGCACGCTTCCGGCCGAGGTCAAAGATACGAATCTGAGGAAGAATTGCGTTGAGCCATTCGATGGCAAGAGCTGCCTTTATGACAAGCGCACCTTGGCGTCGGGGACGCCACGATTGTACCTTGATTTAGGATAAGGCTTATTCTTGCAATAACGGTAGCAGCGAGCAGGACGGCGGCCCATGATGAATTCTGTATAAAGTGGACTTGGTTAGCCTGCGGTGCGTCATCCTGGACAGTGCGACGCAATCCACCCCTTGGCAACAGGCTTTTTGCCGAAAATTACAACGCGGAGGAAGAATCGACGTGAAGGACACGAAAAGTACTCACATAATGTGCGGGTGGACGTAGACTTTGGGTGACGAGTTGCGATGAGCCTATGCGGCTCCTTTTGAAGACTCGGGCGAGGATAGGATGACAAACAATCCTGTCCTGCTTGCTGACAGAGCAAAGGACACAGTAATCATATCACGTGTCCCCGACGACATGACGTGAGGGCTCTGCATCTGCGGCAGTGATTGAGTCATGCTCGAGTCATTTGGCAACGTCCCTGTTTCCTGACTCCCGCGTCCTAGACCTTGTCTGGGTCCTCTGCCTGCGGTCCTTATTATGTAGGCCACGTATTGAACATTGAATGATACCTTACACGGTGAATTGGCATTGAGTACTACGCAAAGAGTCAAATGACGTTTGGGCTCTGCGGGAAAAAAAGCACGCGGGTCACGCCTTCCATTGTTTCAGGGCGGCTTTATTACTCGGTATCATTATGATACCAGCCAAGACAGTTGTCTGTAGTGATAAAGCTCATAGGGACCTCACAAATACAAACGTCATCCTTAGCGTCGGGCCAACGTCGATTCTAAACCCCCTCGATTTGCTGTTTGATGTTACGGCGACACATATGGCACGAGGTGACAACTATGAGGCGTCAGCAAGACGACTTGTTCGCAGTGCAGACAATGAAACATACCCTAGTGAACCGCGTCCACCCCATCCCTGCCTCGGTATCAGCCTCAGGGCAGTGAGACCTTCGGCCCCGGACCGTCGCACGAGCACACTGATCGCCTTCTGCGAGCGCGTCGAACATATTGTCACAAAATCGTCATGGGAGTTATGCACGAAATGGGGTCATACATTCTCATTTTCGGAAACTATAGCAGCGAGAGCCTGCAAGTTCGATTGTGGATGCTGTAGCCCCCCGAATTTCACAACCACGTCTTCTCTTTGCATGCCCTAGCACGGTAGGCGATTTAGATGCAAAGCGGAAACGCTGCCGCACCAACTGGACATGGACGGACCGCATCGGCGGCAGGGCTACCTGGCGCAACACCGTTTACCCTCGCAAATGGCAGTAGCTCGGCTGACGTCACTTCCCCCTCAGCAGCGGAGGTAGTGGTAGCACTACCAGTGTTACCCTCACCCTCCGCTGGGGGTGGCGGCGATCGTGGGTAGACCGACTGGAGCGTCTTGGCGATTTCATCCACGAGCACAGCTAGATCATTTCTCAACTCGATGATGCGTACGCGCGCATGGCGTACGGCCCAGACGTCAAGGTCGTCGCGCGGGTAGCCTTCACGGTCGACGAGCGGCTGACGCATGTCCGTGTTATGTACTTTGAGTATCGAGCCTTGTGCCTCGAGCTCGGCCTCTAGCGCATCCTTACGTGCCATGAGGGAGCGTGCACGCTCTGCGGGGCTGTCTGGGGAAGGAAGTGTGTAGCCCATGGGAGACGATCGCGTGAGAAACAAATGCCTCTCGAAGTAGCTTCGCGGCGGGCTCGGGCCGCTCCCCGCGGCTATAACTCTATCTTCGGAAGATTTACAATAATGCAATAGCAATAATCACTCAGGAAGGAAATGTAACTTGCGTATCCGAGACAATTTTATTTCACACAGACTATCTGAGCAACATCTTTCTCCCATTTCACTTTTCATTCTTCATGAGCTTTCGCCCTTTTGTGTGTATCAAGGACTGGCATAATTCTGTCGCAGCTCTGACGTCGTTCGACATCATCGCACCAAATGTCGGGCTCATGTGGTTGAGACCAGCATACTCCGAGTCGGACAATTCCATGCCAATCGAAAGGAATAAATTTAGCCTTATGGCTTGCCCCTACTAAGCAGCTACAGCAATTACCTAGCTGCCATAATCTGACCCCGAGATGATACTAATTCTGCACGATTCATGTCCAGTCCACGCAACCCCCCCCCCCCCCAAGCCCCGTGTTCACGGGTCGCTTTGAGCAGAATGAGCCCATCGGCCCGTCGCATTCACAATAACGAGCACAGTGATAGTATTCGAGTCCATGCAAGACTATGCATTGCAGTGTCGTACGACGGGCGTCCAGTTCGTCACTGCACGGGCGATTCGCCCCTGCACACTAGATCTTCCATTATCGTTTCGCTGAATATGACGACACTCGTCATGTCTAGAACCTTTGAGTGGATTGTTGAGGTAAAGAGAGCTGCGTGCTTGACGACTACAATAATATCTTCATCCTCAACTGGAATATCCAGCTCGATCAGGAAACGATCTGCTAGCTTCTGGACAAACTGAGGGAGGAAAAAATAAGGCATATGATTGACACGATAGGAAGATGATTCGCATCATAAGTGTCATGGACTACCCGCCTCAGCACATGCTGCCACCTGGAGCGACGCTCGCCCCCAAGATGGTGATGTTAAGGTTTGGGTTCGAGAGATGGTAGGCGCAGGAGAGCCCAGCACATCTAGCGCCGCATCTGACACAGAGCACTCGTACATCATTTTTAAGTATCTACGCAAACAATAAGGTCAAAACACGTAATAATGAATCAACGGTCACCTCCTAAGTATTGTGCGAGAAACTTGTACAGCGCCCTGCCCCGCATCTGCCCTCGGGGTCAGAGCCCTGGGGAACAGCTACAATCGGTATGATAAGGGATAGGGACTTAAGTGTTGACAACGTGAGTGAGTCTGGTTTTATATTCAGCAAAGGTGGACTTGGACAGGGGTCTCAGGAACTCTGTAAGTGTCGAGAGCGGCCATTCCTCCACCAATGAAGCGTTGCCGACGACTTAGGGAGTGACACCCATATACTAATTGGGTGACAGGCAAGTGCTCACCCTTGTTTCGAAATGAGCAGTCGACCCCAGGAGGGTACCATATAATATCAAAATACTCGCTCAGTCATCAGCCAGGTGAGTTGTACCTCGCCATCTGAGGATTGCTACACGATAAGAGGCCAAGCGAAAAGGAGGGAGACTATATAGCATAAAACTTGAGCAAGTTCCTACTTAACACAAGTGAAGTCAGTATTCGCCCAGCAGGGTTTAACGCGTATAGTAACAGTAACAAGAGGTCAGTGCGACTGAGGTCATTTTAACGTGGCCTCAACGGATAAGCCGGACATATATCAACCCTCTTTCCAAAACTGACTGAAGCAGTTCCCAAGGGTCATCTGGCCCCGGCAGACTATCATCACAAAACAAAAAAGCGCCACGCATGAGATGGATGGAATGTAGGACTCACCAAATGTGGTTGTTAGGAATCTGTGATACCACACACATGCGTAGTGGTCTCAAGCATGCCCCTTCCTTCAGTTATCCTCCTCGTCCGTGAGTTCCTCACCTACGCGAACACCATGATGACGCTCAAGTCCCTGCCTGCGGGCCCAAGAGCGACCATCAGTGTATGGTGGTACCCGGAAGGGGAGAAATAGTGTATAAGTAGGACTGCTAGTCATAAGTCATAGCATAGGTGGATGTAGAAGGATACATACTATCCGTCTATTCCAATATTAAAGAAAAGCTGGAGATTCTTTAATCTCCTGTGGAAGCGAGATCGGTGGAAAGATAGATTTTGAAGGGATTAAATAACGAACCCAAGGTCATAAGAATTCTGGAAGGTCTGCGACAGGTCAGACGGGTTTGCGGGGCAGCTGCATTCAAGGCACACCTCTCCTCGGGACGCGGCAACCTCCCGATAGTATTCATAGTCATAACTTTCCACGGCTGTCTCTGCGACGGCGATGCTCCACAGCTGCCATGCGAGAATAGTACCAATGGCTAGCCACATCACGATACACAGGAAGTAGATGGTAGTGAAGATGATAGGTGATATCCAATGCTCCCAGGTGTCCTGAGAGGGGTTATGCTTGGGGCCATCCGGACATAAAGCATAAAGGCTCGAACTCACGTCAAAATCGAATCCAAGAGCCACGAGTAGATGGTGCCAGCCAAAAACAACAAAGCAGAAGGTAGCTATTGTGGCGTATGCCCTGGAAGACACCTCTCAGGGGGCGGACAGAAAGTAGAGTAGGTGGACAGACATGAACATGACAAAATGGCGTTCATTATGGAGGCCGACACACTGGTTTATCCCTGTGGAGGTTGAATATCGTGTAGAGCTAAGTGGACATAAAACACACACTGAATGAAAAGAGTAAGGCACGAACGGTGAAAATGTATAAACTTCTACGCACTGGGCAATGGTGGTCATACTTCAACACGCAGCGATTACACACTCGACAGTGGTGTGTCCTCTGGTATTTGCAGGGGGGGATGGTTAGATAACAATCCAAACAATATCTTATTTTTGCCTCACCTCAGGCTTCGCCTCTTGACACTTGGGACACTTGGTTATAGAGGCAGGTGTTATATTTAGGTGGGACGACCAGTACACGCCGTTGGTCAATGATCTACTGTATGCGCGTCGTCTCTTTGCCCAAATGAAGCCGTGGCCCACGCGCTGCGAGGAATCACTTGCAAAACCTGGGGATATGGTGCAGACAAAGTAATAGTGGGCGAACAAGTTGATAATGACGAGGAAGCACGGTAGGACGGATAGCCATGGCCAAGGGATAGTCGGAAGAATGATATCGACTGATAATAGTTCCCGGGGGTGTAGTTATTAGCTGGCTTAAGAAAAATAATAATAAGAAAGAGAGACAGACGGAAACAGAGTGTTCCGACGACGAAAAGCAGGGTCGCGACGGCAACAAAGAATGGCCCCGCGGCTCCCGTGACCTTGTCTCCCCAGCGCTCTACACGTCTAAAACAAGCAAAGACGAAGCGGGGGCAGGAGCCGGGCATGAGGCGTAGTACTGATACTACAATGTACGTTACCGTGAGATGATGGCTGGGAGTTGGACTCTCGAACTTGACTGCGGTGCGTCTATAAACGCCCGTGGTCAGCTCGTGGTCACGAACCCGAGGTTTGGGTCGGGTTTGGGGCGCTCCGCGGAGGCCGCAGTAGAAAAGTAAAAAATACGCCGGGTTCCCTTGTGATGTAGGTAAAGTAGGCTCCTCGACACCCCGAGGTTACAAGTGAATTACTCCGCTTGGAAAATGCGTACTTGTTACTCAATGTGGCCACACCCTCCGGAGCACGCTCACTGGCACGCAAGAGTATCCAGACGCATACTTGACAGTAGCATCCGGTATCATGCAGGCCAATTACACGCTCTCAAAAGACCCACTCTCCCTGGACAGGATCAGGTCCATACTCACTCGTCTCGAAGACACAATCATCTTTTCTCTCATCGAACGTGCTCAGTTTGCCCACAACCCTAAGATCTACGAGCGCGGTGCCTTCAAGGAGCTCGAGGCTCTCCAGTTTAGGGGGAGCTGGCTCGAGTGGTTCTTGAAAGAAACGGAGGCGTTCCACGGTGCGCCAACGGCTCTCCCTAGTTTCGCCCCCCTCTCCCCCTGTTGCTCACCTCTCGGATCGCAGCAAAAGCGCGGAGGTACACAAGGCCAGTACCGTACCTTCGTGGAGCAGTCCTGCGTCTGACGTACAACAAAACAGCCCGGACGAGTATCCGTTCACTTCAGGGCTCCCAGGTCCCGTCCTTCCCCCAATCGAGTACCCCCTGATCCTCCACCCGAACAAAGTGAACGTGAACGCGTCGATCCTCTCCTTCTACATCCGTTCGATTGTCCCGCGCATCACCGTCGAGGCGACCCTCGCCCTCGCATGCCTTAAGCGTTCGAGGGGCATCACCGGCGATGACGAGCTCGAGGACGATGGGAACTACGGCTCGGCAACGACCGTTGACGTCGAAGTGCTCCAAGCCATCTCTAAACGCGTCCACTACGGTCTGTCCATCTCTCTTCCTCCTCTTATCGTTCCTGTCCTCCAACCCTACCCACCTTTTGTGTGGTCGCCCTAGGCAAATTCGTGTCCGAGTCAAAGTTCAAGCAAGACCCTGCCGCTTTCATCCCGCACATTCAGCAAGGCGATGCCGAAGCGCTTGCCGCTCTCATCACGAAACCTGAGGTCGAACGTCGCTTGCTGATACGCCTCCGGAAGAAGGCGATGCTCTACGCACAGGACTTTGCCAGCGATGGCGAGCCGCTGCCTAATTGCACGAACAAAGGCAAAATCGACGTCGACTGCGTGGTAGATCTATACGAGAGTTATATCATCCCTCTAACGAAGGAAGTGGAGGTACGCGATCATCTTGTGGTCAGGGCTCAACAACTAAGTCAGGTTCTAGGTCAAATATTTGCTACAGAGGTTGGATGGGCTGTCGCAGGAAGAGATAGAGGAACTCGCAAAGTCGAAACATGAGTGTTAGTCACCTCTCCGAATGACTGTTATTAGAGCGAGAGCAAGGGCAAGGGGGCCAACCGTAGATAGACATGACGATTGACGATTGAAGGTATCTGTGCGGACAGCTATCAGGATCATTTCACATTGCCACGCCAAAGCGTGGGGGCACCATTTCCTCGACACTTTGTTTGACTTCGGACAGACGTCAAGCCGCCGAGTGCCGTCAACTACGCAGACAGTTATTGGTCAGTATGGAGAAAATGAGTAACCACGATGCCCTACGAATGAAGACAAGTAAATACAGCAACGGGATAGAAGCAGTGATGACGTGAGATGGCCTTTGGTGAAACTGGGATAGAGATAGGTAGGTAAAGCGAGAGACAATGTTGGAGTGATCTCAGAACGAGAGGTGATGGCAGTGGGAGTAACATAGGAAAAGTGGGTAGGTATACACAGCAGCGGGAAGTAGCAACGGTATCCAGATGTTGACCAGATCTATATTGGAACTGGTCAAAGGGGTTCACAACCCTAGATCTAGACAGGAAGTTAGCGCCGAGTTGATGGCGGGAAGATCAAGCAAAACACACCCTTGAGGAGTTTTTTTGTTTGTTCCTCGCCAATCTTCAGAGTAGCGCGGCGCGCAAGCAGTTTTTCTGTGCGGAATTTTTCATACAAAACTTCGCGCGTGTGCGTCTTGAGCACCTGATCATGAAAAATGAGCCATGTATCTCCGGAGACAAAACAGAAGAGGACTGCAAGGTGATTAATCACCTTCATGTGAGTGGATAGCACGGCAGTGCGCAGCGCGGCAAAGTCACAGTGTGTTGGGTCCAGTACATCCACGGTACCCCATCGGAACCGCCGTACGAACACCCCCTTAAGGTTGTCCGGGGGCGAAGTCGCGTGTAATAAAGATTGCCCTCTCCCAGCAGGGGTGATAGGTGAATCAGAGTTTGATATTCGCGATTGCGCGTTTTCGGATGCGCCATCCTTAACGCTTACCTCGGCCGCGGACTTGGGTCGGTGCCAGCGGTACTTCTCGGGTGCGATTATCGCAAAGGGCAATAGCGGAGAGAGATCGGACCGCGCGACGGTCGGCGCGGAGAAGCGCACGTTGGCGATACTTTCGTGATCAAATGGGTCAGGGGATTGTGGCTCGCGTGCCTCCTCAGAGAGCTCGAGTCGCGAGCGTGAGCGGGACCGGCGGGGTGGGACACTCTGCCGCCCTGTGCGCAGCGTGATAACGGGTCGTGAGGTGTGCGTATCATCCGCCTCGTCTGACTCAGACTCCGTGTCGGCAGCGTCACCAGACAAGTCTTCATTCCCGTTGACGCTCGTAGTCAACTTCCCATCGGCTAACAACGCACCATCATCGTCTCTAGAGAACGGAGCCTCGGAAAACTTCATGGGTTCAGGTGTAAACACACCAAAACCGAGATCAGCTTCATAAAGCTCGCGCTTAACTGTTGCCTTGACAGCACGCAATTTGTTATCTGTAAGGGAATCTGCACGGCCAATGATGGGGAGCACGTTAACACGTTCAGCCAGCCGTCGAATAACGCGAAGCTCTGCGGGCGACATGGTCAGACCACTTGGGTTGCTGTCACTTTCAGCATCCGAATCGCCGTCATCATCAGTAAGTGGCGGGGTCTCGTCTGGATGTTGCACGAACGTCGTTTTGGAAGGCGTCTTGTGAGGAAAGAGATGGCGACGAGCAGTGGATGATGCGATGGAGGTGGGGTCTATGAGGTAGATGCAACTGCGAAACGTTCTCAACCGGTGTGGGGCACGCGGGTGCAATTTACTCACAGGTGCACATGCTCGTCACCCTTACTCTGTCGCACGACTTTGGATTCCTGGGAACGATCAGTTCATTTACCCCCACTTACCGAAGACATCGGAGAAACGAACCTCACTCATAGTGTCGGCGTAAAGACCGTCGAGATACTTCATGATGCTAGATACTTGCCTCTCCAGTTTGAGTTCACGACCCTCATTAAAGTCCAGGCCGGGCGTATCGATCACAGAAAGTAATACGCGGTCGAAACGGGACTCGTGAATATCGATCGTAGCGGATTGGATGCGGGGGGTAGCCTTAACGCCGCCGCGCATGAAGCGGTCAAACGACGCGCGTTGTTCGGTAGTGGCAGCAGGGGAGATGTCCGCAGTGTCAAGCAAAAGCCGCAAGAGAGAGGTTTTGCCGGTGCCTTGGGCGCCAGCCACCTAAACCGCGTCGGTGAATCTGCACGACGCGACCCGGAGTGCTGACCACAGACTCACCATAAGGTTGAATTTGGGTGGTACGCGGGTGCGACGTTGAGCTACACGTGTTGCTGGTACTGGGGGAGGATGAAAGGCTGAGGGAGGGTGAGACATGTAGATTGAAGAGATGGTGCGATCCCCGCCATCATGAGAACGTCCTGGAAAGCGGCGAAAGGGTTTATGAAATGATGTGGTGCCAGGTTCATCTGGCTGAAAGGAGACAGGAGCTGCACCTTGAAGTTGGGGTTCGGGAGGTGGGGTGTGACGAATGGCAGCGATGTCCACAAGGTCCTCGGGCCACTGAACGACCTGCGAGGTGATGTCCGGGAGGGACGTCTTGCGAACAGGCACTTGGACAGGCTCCTTTACTGGTTTCTTGCGAAAGGTGCGGAACATGGAAGAAAGAGTGGAAGAAAGAGGGAAGGATAAATAAAAGGAAGGAGAGGATGTGGTGTTGCGCAGGAGAATAATGAGCGAGTTGACAAGAAAACTAAACGGCAAAACCCCTGATTTAGTTGTACATTACATAACACACACAACTGACTGCACAACAGAGTGAAAGGAAAGATATCAAAAGAGTCAAATTGGCTACACGCCAATGCCATCAATCCCTCAGGGAATCCCAAGAACTGCAATCGTCGAAGCCGTAGACCCCCCTTCTACTCGAATCCGCTTCGACGGAGGTTGGTTTTCTCTCTCCCGCTCCCGCTCCACCCGCTCATCGTCCTGCATGTTGTACCCGGACGCCGACGCCGACGCCGACGATGGCCCCGCTGACACCGGCCCGCTCGACACTGCAGATGCAGATGCAGGCTCGGACGTTGCCGTGCTGCTCTTCCGCCGCGGCCCCCCTGGCGCGTTCGGGTCGTTAACGTAGTTACAAGTCAGCGACCGTCGCAAACAACTTGAGCATGTGGGATGGCCACCGTCGCACTTTGTTTTTCGCGCTAGAGAAGTAGTTTTTTTTTGTTGTTAAGTGCTCCCATCACCTTTCTTCACCTCTAGTTACGTACCCCTGCAGTGATTGCACGCAACCACTTTTGGTCCGTAATTCGATGATGATCGGTTGCCTTTCACAGAAACAGGCGGCACCCGCTTCCGCTGGGTTACCACCTCAGGTGGTTGGTGCCCGGGGGAGGAAGCCCCGATGGTGACGGCTCTTCCGGGGCTCTTATCGAGGGTAATAACGGTGGCACACTCGCACTGATATTGGACGGAGGTGAGAGTGCAATCGGTGGTAGCTGACCGGGGCGATCAGCATCCATGAACGACGCTCCCCGCCTCTCCAGGGACGCAGGCAGCACCTGCTCTGACTTGTGATGAGAGAATTGGTGAAGTTTCAAAGCCGGCGTGTCCTCATGTTTTGCAAAAGTAGCTTGTTGTTGGATGACATCCAGAGGTGGAAGTTCGCGATCTGGCCCGACACGGACCAGAGGTTTAGGCGCAGTCTCTGGAGACGCCGAGGGTTCTATCTCTATTGAACGTTCATCACCACTTGCGCCTTCACTATCACTATTGTTCAGATTTCGCCTCTGGCGAATGCCGCCGCGTCGCTTTTGAGGTACCATATAATCACATGCATTCGACCTCTTGAGGCATTGATGGCAGGCCGGTCGTCCGCCATCACATTTTAGTTTGCGCGCTGTAAGCACAGAACATCAGCAAACACATACCCAGTAATGAGTGATGAGAAAATAGGCCTCCTACAGCGACAGAAATTGCACGCAACAGTAATTTTTTTAGCACGCTGCCGGTTAACTTCTGGAGGAATGATGAGCGACCACAATTAGTCATACAATCGGTCATGGATCCTCCGTGAGAAGACCACTGACTTGTAGATGCTCTGTTATTCTCTTGCCCTGAGTCAGACAAAGCCGAATTGATGGGTGGGACATGGGCATCCACTACGGACAATTGACGAGACCCAGCAATTGCAGAATGACGAGACATGCTAGAGTGTAGGAGAGGGGCGTCGATAGTAAGGATCGGCCGACTGCTAGAGAGTGGTGGCAGTGGTCCATTGACTTGTAGAGCCCGGCTTTCACCAGGGTGATGCTGCATCACATACTCCACCCTGAACTTATCGTACAGATATTCGCGCGTATACTTCTGCAATGTCTAAAATTGACTCTATCACTTATAGATAGTGATTCTATTCAAAAGTCACCCTCACCTGCATATGATGATAAATTGCTTTTCGAAGAGGAAGAAAATCAGAATGATTGGGATCAAGCACGTCGAGAAAACCCCAGCGATAGCTGCGAGTAAATTTTCCGCGAATGAGCTTGGTTGAAAGGGCGTTGGGAGATGAGGGACGACCGGGAGTATATTGCAGCACAAGCTCATGGCGTGCCAGAGCTGGGCGGTTGACACCATCGCTGTGGGAATAACAGTCTGGGGAAATCAGCGCGTATGGAAGCCGGAGGAAGGAAGGGGTCACGGGAGAGGTGGGAGAAGAACTGGTAGGCGAGGACGAAGATCCATTGGACAGGCCATTGAACGCTTTATTGTCACCATTGGATGGTGGGTGTGCATCAAGGTCAAATATTCCGAACCCGATGCCTGCCTCCGCCAGGTCTCGTCTTACGGCCATTTTTATGGACGAGAGTCGGTCATTGGTGAGGGTGTCCGCCCGGGCGATGACGGGCAAAACATTGACTCGGGAAGAGAGTGTGCGAATTACGTTGATCTCCGCTTGAGGTAGGACTGGCCGACGAAGGAGCGGGTTAGTGGTGACCGGGGGCTCGAGAATGACAGGTTCGGCGTCGGGTTGAGACACATTGTTGGTGTGCGTGCGTGGAAGGAGGGGCGCAGGTGGACGGATGGCGGAGGGAGGAATAATGGCATCGGGATCCAAGAAATAAATGCACCTGTTAGAGATAAGTGGGATAGTGAGTCCATGGGAAAGGGACGAGACGGAGACGCCCGCGGGAGTGAATTGGCAACATACAAGTGGACGTGGTGGTCGCCTGTCCGAGCCTTGTACTCCTGTAACAGCGAGCGAGTGAGTGGACGTTCGGAGACGATGTGCGAGAATGACACACATCTTCCAGGCTTTCTGAGAACTTTGCCTCGACGTGCCGGAGGATGTCACCTACAAGCCTTTCGGAGGCTACCTCGTCCCTGACATCCAGGGACGGGGTATCCGTAAGAGTGAGGGAAATCGACTGTTGAATCTGGCCAATTTCGGGAAGGTCTAAGTCAATGTCGAACGAGACTGTGCGGATGTGAGAGGTGTGGCCAGCACATCCCTGGACGAACTTGGCGACGGATGCGAGCTGGTCCTGAGAGGTGGTCGACGCAATGTCACTGGTGTCTAGGAGAAGGCGGAGAAATGCGGTTTTTCCTGTTGCCTGTCCAGCGACCATTAGGGAGTATCCGCTGGATGGTCCGTCAGGCCGAGCAGCGATGGGGCCGTTCCGTGAGGTGAGAAGAGCCTGCGCGGATTGTGCCGGGTAGGAGGAGAGCTGGTGGTCCTGCGTGGATAGTCTGTCGAGACGGTCCTCCTGGTCACGCCGAGCCCGTTGGTCGATTTTGTCCATGGCGGGAGGAAGAAAAGGAGCGAACGGGCCCAGCGGAGAGCGGTTGGCTGGCCGTGGTTTGCCCTGGCTAGCTGAGGCGACGGATTGCGGGGCACTGAATTCCCCGGCCGGACTTACGTTCCTTTCTCTCCGCGGCGCCGCTCCGGCCTCATATCCCGAGCCATTCTACCAATCCAATCCAATAGCCCAATACCAATTCATTCGGCGCGCTCAGCCCGTCCCCCGTCTTCACCCTCCCCCACTTCTTTACGGAAAAAGGGGGAAAATGACTACATAGCTCATCACTTCCATAATATATATACCTACGACCATCCCGGCCCACGTTCTACTTCACCCTCCCGGCCGCCCATCGCGCGCACCTCATAAACCGCACCTTCTCACCGTGGTCATGCAAAGAAACTTCGTCCCGTAGCGGCGGATCAGAAGCATCTTCGCCTTCCGCTGATGGTCTAGAACCCCTCCCCTTATCCTCGTGCGTAGCTTTCCGCGGCTTCCGATAACGCTTGCCTTCTCAAAATCGCTGTATTCACTTACCCGTAGTATACTCGGGCCCTTGTTACCATATCAGGGCATCCCAACGGGGGTGGACTCGACTCACCCCGAAAACCCCTCTCAACTCCGAGAAACGTGATAAATTACCGGCGTCAACGGAACCGTACAGTCGAGTCGAGTCGCGCCGTGTACTGTGCCGTTTATGTGCATCAAAACACCACACCAGTATATCTTAATTGATATATGGAATCAGTACCTATCCCACTATAAGCTTTTGCGTTGAATATCGAACTACCTTGATAATGATAATGAGTCCCTTGGCGATAATACCAAGGATCTCAGAACGATGCCACGACGATAGACCGACCGACCCGTGTCTTATCTCTGACTCTGCTAGCGACGGGAAGGATGCTCTTGCATTCCGGCCCCTGGACCGCCAGTTCAGAGATGCCGAGTCAAATCCGATGTCGGAACAAGATCAGACCGGAAGCACAGCAATGCCTGTCCCGTCTCATATTCATAAGTGAACTCTATTTTCACTGGTTGTCAGGGAGTGTCAAAATGACTTGCCCCATTCATACACGTGAACTTGGCCAACTCTATGGTGGGTATTGAGTTCACGAGTTTTGTGGGGTTCAAAGCATAGACGTTGTTGTATCTCCAAAGATAAGTACCGATGGGTAGCGCTTGAATCGCCCATGGGCGCCGCGGCCCAAGCTGCAAAGGGGGAAGTTCCCATGTCGTGGGCGGCTAAGATATCCACACCCGGAGCGCTCAGTTCTGTAGGACTGTGGATTGGGATTGGTAGTTCGGATGATGCGTTGGAGTAGGAGTACAGTATTGTGTAGATGTGTGGCCAGCAGCAAAGGGATTCCTAATGTAGGGTTTCGGCCTTCCAGTTACGAGCAATAGACAATATAGGGGAGCTACAAGCAGTATAAGTAGAAATTAAGCTAATTTGGTGTTTGTTTTCCGTGTCTTCCTAATGCACAACTAACCTCCCCGAACCCCTCATCATCGATGTATCATGCATCGGCATCTGCCCAGGCTTGCCCTTACGACTCTCCTCTTCTTAGAATTGGTACTCATCCCACTCAAAACACCACTGTCTGGTATGCAGATTATATAGAATAATGAGGCGCGCAGTCATGTGACAGTCGCCCAGGCTGGCGAAGAGAATGACGTTGGAAATGCTCGATCGACGCTGTCCGCCCGCCATCGGTGATCCTGACGCTCCTCACCGTTAGTTGGCGGTAGATCGAAATCGTCCGCACTGGGCGTTTGTATTGGAGGTAAAGGCACCTCAAACGTAATTTCAGGAAAGGTGGGCTGTCCGCCTTCAGGCGTTGATTGCTGTGTGCGCGCGCCTGCCCCGCGAGCCTTCGCGGGCTTTCTGCTACCTCTCGGGGCTTTACCAGGACCTCGTCGTCGGGCTGTGGCCTCGTACGCGCACTCCCCTCCACGCTTGATACATGCCCTGCACTTTGGTCTATCGCCGCTGCAGCCGAGTTTCCGTCCTGAGGGAGGTGAATTACGTCAACGGCATGCAAAGAAGAACGCAGGACCACGACAGCATCCACAGTCCGCCATAAGCGCCTGCGACTTGTCCTGAACTTCATTCAAAGGCACTTACCTCTACAGAAATTGCACGCAATTTCCGTCTTCTTCCTAACCTTCGTAATGGAGTCAATCCCTCTTCCAATGAGCCGCTCACTCTCTGCTTTCCCTTGCATGCAATCTTCATGTGACTATCCTCTGCTAGATCCCCTTGACCGGTCTCAGAGGAGGAGCCATCGGCCGTGGTGGGTGGTCCCGGTGCGTCTAGCAAGACAGAATCGAGAAGTGGGCTAACAAAATCGTCTGCAGTCGAAATTCCCGGGGGAACATGAGAAGTTGTGGACTGTAAGTATGCTTGGTTATGCGGCGGCTCGGCCGTAACATGGCGTTTGGAATCGGACGCTCGTATACCCGCGCACTCGGCCCTTCCGATACGACAGTATAAGGTATAGGTATAGAGCTGAGGCGGCTGGAGGATGGTTCTGCCAGCACTCTCTGCGACTGTAAAATTTCTGGGCTGAAGGAAGACCCTGTGCAAGCGTACTGCTTAGTTCGCTTATAGAGGGAGCTAATTAGAAGGGCATACGATTATGGCCCACGATTTGTCCGAGGGAAACCGGCCGCCAATCTGAAGAGTCCGCCCTGCGTGAAGAGGCGTAGCTTCCTCCCCAGCTGGAATCGTCAGCGCGCGTGTAACTCTCGGCATGTCCTATGCGCTGCAGGCGAGGGAAGCGTTCATCCCAGAACGGAACTTCGGGCTGGGGGACGATCTGCCATCCATGCGTTATTTCCGCCTGCTGATTTTCGTGGAGCGGCAATGCAGGCTCTCGCGAGGTATTCAGCGGGGGAGGATACGTGTAGAATGCGGGATCTGTCATCGACCGCTGCCCACCAGGCCACGGGACTTGTGTATGGGTTGCAATGATTGGCATGCTGCACGAGGACTGGGGTGCAGACCTGAGGTGTCTGTGCAATGGAGGGGGTAGAGAGCTTCGGCTAGGACTCGGGGAACGGTCATATTCCTCCATCATCGGGGCTTTCGTTCTACACAAGGCCTGGTCAGCAACTGAAACCAGGATAAGAAGGAGACACAGGCGGCTTTGGACTGGGCTCTCGACGAAGAAATCAGTCCGAAGGCGTGAAAGGGATTCGTCGACCCATTCGCGATCGCACTAAAAATGCGGACAAACAGGTGAGCAGCAGAGGGGGGCAACAGGGGGTCCGGATATGCGAACCCATAAAGTTTGCTTCCGCTAAGACTGCTACGCAAAAATCTGAGTGAGGGGCCATCGCAGCGCAACGACCATGTAAAATCTTCTGGTCCGTCCGTTGAATTTATTTACAGTCTTGTTTGATTGAAGGAGATGTGGTCCAGTGATCGTGAGCGTTGCTACTTTCAACAGCCCCGCGGTTGACTCAGAATTTCTGTATCACTCTCGAAATTCCCATTTTCACGGCATGAACCCAGAGGGATAGCCTCTCTTCTCAACGGCTTCTTCCTATGCCTATACAATTCCCATTTTCCCCTTCACCTGATGCTCTGTTCTAACATCTGCTGACATGCAATGCCAGGTCTTATCCACAGACAACGACGTGGATCTTACCGAGGGGGGCTGTCCAAATCTGGTATCTGGGGCCCGACGACGTGGACAGCAACTTAAAGTGTCGACCCTGAACATTTTGGTTTTCGCATCCGAATGCAAGTATACTCGGCGATATGAGATATCAAATATCTGAGGAGTCTCACCATATCTCTTGTAATGTATACTTCTATCCCAGCTCAATTTGCTACTCCAGATGCGGGTATATTGTCCCGATAGTTGTTTCAGGATGAAACCATGACCAGATACATCCGCAGATGGTACGGTATACTATACCGTGAACGGACCTAAATTAGTTTTTTTCTTTTTTTTTGGTGATTGACCACTTAGAAATTGGTGCCGCTACTTCACAATTCTCATATGTAAAAGCGCGACTTTGAGTGACTTCCACCCGCAGCGTAGTCTAGTCTGTGCCAGGAGCTCGGATTTGATTTGGCTTGAATTTCGGATATGCTGACTAATCAAAAAGTCGTTGTGGTGGCCCAGGCTTCCATTAGTTCGTTTCGGACATGTCGAAGGTCTTGGCCCATAACTCAAGGAAATATGTCTTACAAGCATCCTCCAGGGCCTTCTCATCATTCTCCCCAAGCAGAGATGAGCACCCTGTTATGAATAGATACTCCAGGACCGTGACACAACCAAAGGACCAAGGCGCCAGCCAGGCAAGTTCTTAACAACTAATTGGTGTTCATACTAGATGGACGCTGTCTAGGCAATGCTTTATGCTACTGATGGCATCCATTCCGATGATGATTTCAGCAAAGCCATGGTCGGAGTGGCGAGTGTTTGGTGCGTAATTTCCTTCATTTGGTCCTGCCTTGGCTAATCACTTCCTAGGTACGAGGGTAACCCGTGAGTCTTGCTCACCCCTCCTCTCTTTGTGCGACTGAGAGGTTCCCTTTGAGTTGTAATCGTCATTTACTGGGCTTGGGACAGCGAGCCAAGGCTTCGCTCTGTAATGCTGGAATTATAGGCTACCAGTTCGGCACAGTAGGCGTCAGTGATGGTATCAGTATGGGAACTCGCGGGATGTCCTACTCTCTCCAATCTAGGGACCTCATCGCTGACCAAGTTGAGACTGCTGCTGGCGGTCATTGGCTCGATGGTATGGTCGTTGTCCCGGGGTGTGATAAAAATATGCCCGGTGTCCTTATGGCCCGTACGTACCTTGCTGCATATGTTTCTTTTGCGGTGCATAATGTAACTTCTTTCTAGTCGGTAGATTAAATCGTCCTGGTCTAATGGTATACGGCGGTACCATTCGCCCTGGTTCCTGCGAAGGGGCTCCCCAACTAGACATTGTCTCCGCCTTCCAATCGTACGGGAAATACTTGCAAGACGGTCAAACGTCTGAAGCGGAGAAGGAACGGTACCGCACCGTGAGGCATGCATGCCCGGGGCCAGGTGCATGTGGAGGGGTATGCTATGTCTGGTTATACAACCTCGTCGAGCTTACATCAACGAGAAGATGTACACTGCGAACACGATGGCCAGTGCCGCAGAAGCTCTTGGGATGACATTACCGGGATCATCTTCGTTTCCCGCTGAATGCCCCGAGAAACTTGCTGAATGCGACTCAGTCGGAGCCACTATGTACAACCTCTTGGAAAAGAACATTCTCCCAAGACAAATCATGACCCGTTCCGCCTTCGAGAATGCGATGGTGTGTACGGTTTAGTTGCTTCTGTGCGTAGTTCGGCAACCCATACTCATTTTTCTGCACTAGGTTCTAACAATGGCCCTTGGCGGCTCCACCAATGCCGTTCTGCACCTCATTGCCATTGCTCACTCTGTAGGCATAAAGCTAGAGCTGTCCGACTTCCAAAATGTATCAGATAGGGTACCATTCATTGCAGATCTCAAGCCCAGCGGCAACTATGTGATGGAGGATGTGTACAAAATTGGCGGCATTCCTAGTAAGTACCTGTGCGCCTTTTTGTGCGCCTATCTAGTTCTCACACGCCACAGAGGTCCTCGCATATCTCTTAAGAAAGAACCTCATTGACGGCGATAACATGACTGTTACGGGTCGGAGTCTAGGAGAGAACCTTGAGCGCTGGGTCCATGAGCATGGAGAACTGGCAAGCCACCAGGACGTCATCCGACCCTTGGAGAGACCCATCAAGGAAACTGGTCATATTAGGTTTGTGTCAGACGAGCTGTTCTTTCTTACTCTATTCTGAAAGTTGGCGCGTCAGGGTACTCACTGGTAACCTGGCACCCGGAGGTGCGATCGCGAAGATAACGGGAAAGGAAGGCTTCGGATTCACCGGGAAGGCACGTGTATTTGATTCTGAAGAGGACTTCGTACGCGCCGTGGAAGGCGGGTCAATCAAAAAGGGTGAGAAAACTGTCATTGTTCTGAGGTATCTCGGACCAAAAGGCGGCCCTGGTGAGTCACTTGGGGATCTGAGGCTGCTGTTATTGACCAGATAAAAATATAAACTCAGGCATGCCAGAAATGCTCAAACCCACGAGTCTGATCATGGGTGCAGGGCTTGGCCATGATGTGGCCTGTGTGACTGATGGAAGGTTTAGTGGAGGGTGAGCACCTTGCACCCAATCCCCGAACGCCTTGTGTCCTGATAGGCGTTCCGCCGACTTGTATAGCTCCCATGGGTTCGTGATTGGCCACGTCGTCCCAGAAGCACAAGTAGGCGGCCCTATTGCGCTTGTCCGTGATGGGGATATCATCTCGGTAGACGCCATCAAAAACACAATCGACCTGCAAGTACCAGAAAATGAGCTCAAACGTCGCAGGCAGGATTGGACAGCCCCGCCATTCAAGGCGCGGGAGGGGACGTTGTATAAGTATATTAAAATTGTGGAAGATGCCAGCCACGGGTGTATTACAGATGCCTAAGCCTCCGTATATGACTGCGGCCTATATCATCAGGTGGGGGATAAAAAAGAAACCACCGCCACAAGAATTAGTGTGAAGCCTTTATACGCTTCTTCTTCTCTGCCTTGGGCATCTTCGATTTTCGCCTTTCACGCTGTTCAGCTTTTGTGGCCCTTTTCCGCTCCTGGGTACGAAAGTCAGACGACAGCCTGTATATAAATGCTGTAGAAGAACCCGCCATCTTTAGCTTACGGTCCTCGTGGCGATGGCCGCGTGGACGTTTATCTTCAAAGGGCACCACGTCTTGGTTTTCCGTTTCGCTGCTGGTATCGCTCACGCTCTCCTGAGAGCCGTCTTCAGGCAGTGGGATCGATAACTGCTCGCCGCCGTCAAGTCGCGCATTGTCTGTGTCTGTGGGATCTCTTTTAGTTGACTGCACCAGCTCGATCGTGTCGGCGTATATCGGCTTCTGCCAATCGTCAAGCGAGAGGGCCGCCACATCGCGCTCTGGATTGTAGAGTTCACCGAGAGTGCGGGGAATGTATGATTGCTTGAATACGGCATCTTCGTGTGCGGATCGTCCGGGAGCCTCGTTGATAGTATCATCCCCGAGTGACTCCTTAGATGCAGCAAGATCGAGCCACTTCTTGAACACAACTTCATCATT
This sequence comes from Russula compacta, assembly GCA_022376555.1. Lineage (NCBI taxonomy): Eukaryota > Fungi > Basidiomycota > Agaricomycetes > Russulales > Russulaceae > Russula > Russula compacta. The sequence continues at coordinate 471,865 of WTXH01000004.1, forward strand.
GAGCCCGTCCGTAGTGTCCAGTCTCTCCTTAACGACGAACTCGAAACAGCGCCGCAGACCAAGACAGCGAACCCCCATCCGTGCGAAGAAGTCCTCCACGTTTTTGATGTCGCCACGTAAGAAGTCAAAAGCAGATGGATGGTCGTGTTCCACACTCTGGGAAACGTCGATGATGTAAAGATGGCCTTCGTGATAGAGGATGTTGTATTCAGAGAGATCGGCATGCACAAGCTTGCATTGGTGGAAGAGCTTGCGGATGTTGAGCACAAGCTCGGAATACAAAGAAGCGTAGACCGATTGGTCTTTGATCTCGGCGTCCTTCAGCCGGGGTGATGCCCTACAGTTGGTAAAATCAGCTTGTATAAAGCGAATGTATTACCTCCGCGTACCATCCCTCTCTATCCCCGAGGAAGCCCATAACTAGGACATTCTCGCGAACCTCGAGCGGTTCGGGACAAGGTATCTCTGCCGCGCGCAGTCGTCTGAGATTGCGCAGCTCTTTCTCCGCCCATAAACGCACCATTTTTCGGGGGTTTTTACGATTGTAGCCACGGCGGAAGCGGTACTCGCCTGTCACATACCGGTCTCGATCCTTGAAAACTAGGATCGAAGTCTTGTATATTTTCAGCGCAATGTGCGCGGAGTCCGGCGTCAGAGCATGGTAGACGTTAGCCTAGGGAGTATGGTTCAGAGCCGAAGATCGGAATGCCGGATTGGTAGTTCCCACCTCTTTACCGGTGCTCACACACCCATTAACTTCGTGGATCAAGCCACGACCAATCATCTTGAAAAGAATGATGCGAGTGCGGGGGTCGAGCACCTGCTCGCTTGTTGCGCGGTCGGACTTGTCCTTCATGTTTGCATATGAGCTGGGTCCCTTTCTGTTGACACCTACGCCCATCATGTAGGGGACATCAATTTTAGCTAAACGCGACGAGTATTTCGCAAGCGCGAACAGTTGATCGGACGCTGGCGACTTTGAAGGTGTCACCGCTTTTGGACGGTTGACGGCGGGGAGAGTTGCAACAGAAGTCGTGTGATTGATCGCAGAGGCCTCACCCAGTGCATTCCCTGAGTTCACGGCAAGGTGCTGTCGCAAACGATTGTATTGCTTAGTGAAATCTTATGAAGAGATTTTTTTTTTAAAAAAAGGGGGAAACACAGAGGCGTAGGACCCGATCGCCTACCTTTTTCCGCAATTTCCCAATCTTCATCTTCAGCCCTTGCAAAATTATCGTCCGATTCCTCAGAGTGGAAATCATCGTCATCCTCCGAGCTAACTTCTAACTGTTCCATAGGAGTTTCATCGATATGATTGTATCCTTGTCGAAAATCCTCAGGGTGCGTGTCAATAGGAGCATTATCGAATTGACCTTCTTCGACGATGGGTGGTTTGGACATTCTGCAAAAGCAAGGATGATGGCACGTGCAGATCCGCAAATCTGCGTGAATCGAATCGATTATTTGCAACGAGTCAAAGTAGGACGACGACAGCAGGTCGTTCCGGATTTGTATGGCCGCTTCCGATCTCAATCACATTGCACGCTTTGGCCGGACCGACTCCGCATGCTGGTGGCAAAGCATCCACATCCACACTTCGATTAAAGCTTCCTCGGCGTATTCACGACAACACCAATGCAAGTCACCTCAGAGCTTAAGAAGAGGTCACCTTTTGCGTTTGTAGGTGACGAAGACAACTCACTCACAGATGCGGTTGTCTTGGACGATCAGGGTAAGCCCTCGTGCGTGCATACATAGCATGCGTCCTCGACATTCTCTAGTCCGTCTAACGTCGCCTTTCAGAGCAGGAAGGGGTAATACAAACACTGAAGGAGAAGAACGATATATCTGATCGGCGAATTTGGTTCTGCCTGCGTGTCGTTGTGGGTGGTTTCGCTTTCTTGTCCGTCCTCATTGTCCTCTGCTCCTGCGATCCATTGACTCGGAAATTGCAAGTTCAGATACGCTGTATATCTCTTTCGAAGAGCAAACCCATTCAGCCCGTTCCTTTCAAATGCTCAGCCCCCACGCGTACCCCTTGATATTCCTTTTGCATTGCTTCATACGATAATTCTGCTAGGCATTGCAATCCTTGCCCAGGTTGATGACTATACACTGGGCACTCCCATCCTCGCGCCAAATTATGCCCGAGTATATGCCATCACCGCAATAGCTCCCACGTATTGCTTACTCACAGGTCAGGATCTGATCAATACCGCATGGTGGAGCTTAGCTCTAGTAGCGGTGGGGTTACACCATCTGTTCCATTTGCTTATTCTCCAGGGGAAGAAAAACATATCGCAACTGGAGGCGTTGAAGTATAGCGCGAGGGGAGCATGACTACCGCGGTTTTCCTACCCACATGATGATATGTGTCCTTGTACATGTTATTCTTGCCTCTAGATATTGCATAGCTTACCCGTCACAACAGGATTCTTTTGCCTGAGGATGCCACTGCCATGTTTTATGAGCATCGTCATGCATTCAGAATGACCTCCTCCCTGCTAAGTCTGTGAAATGTCCACCAGAAGCCAGACAGCATGACCCCTGGATCCAATCCAAGACATCGGTCAAGTCCACCCCTTTCATATTTGTAGTGTACATGAACCTATCAGGACGGTCAAAGGATCTTAAATGCAGTCTTGACGTATCCCCCTAATGGTTGCATATTTCATAGGTCACACCTCGCGACGGAGGTGAGGACTCACTTCCAGTTGGAGTCTTTCCTATGACTGGACGGTCATCGAGCAGTGATGACAGGCTCTGCGTACTTTGGCTCCCGTCATGGCTCCTCCCTTCCTCTTGAGGCCTTGGCCACGGCAGGGATGCAAAGCTGTCCGACCACGCACACTGTTGATAGCCCCGATCTGTATCGACTCGGGGACACAAGGGGCTTGAGACTAGTTTTGTCCTGTCATTCTTTACGGGGATTTTATCCTTAAATATCACTGTTGCGGATGCTTTTGGTTCACATAGTATTTCTTCCGGGACGCGTGAGTGCGATCTGCCTCCACTGTGGAGGCACATCATGATGCCAATTTGCCAATGCCGAGATTCACATGCAGTATAATACCGTGCTCGCCGTATTTGGCGTCACCGACTCGGATCCGCGTACCGTGACGACGGCAACGGCACCTCAGGTTGGTTAACCTGGCTCGCCCCGCCCCACTTTGCGACCCATGCGTGTCTGATGAATGCTTGACACGTGTGCGCGTAAGCTATCACTTAGTAGAACAAGGTGCAAGGCATCAGAGTCAGCCAGATCCGATGTCCGTCCGAGTCCGAGTGGATTGGCCTTCCGCGTCCATCTACGGTCACGGCACATGGCTCCACTCAGCGCCGACGGTCATCTTGGACTGCTTACATTGCACCGCTATTCGGCCCCTCGCAATGACCGCCATGGAATACTATCCTCGGACACGGCCATATCGCACTACTTGCTCGGCTTCGATAGAGTCGTCAGATTCACAAACCAAGAGCAATCTTCGCCATTGCGAGGAGGTCGCCTCTGACTTGTCTGTGGAGGGTTCCCTCGTCTACATCCTTCCTGGACCTCCCTCCGCTCCCCCTACTCTTGCGATTCCCCGCTTAAACACATGCTCCGCGCCCGTCGGATTCTCCGAGCAGCTAAGTTTAATGCTGAGGGACGAGAGCATAGACGGCAGCACGGGTGCCATATCTAGCAGCAGCATGGAGGTTACGCACGACTGGGAGTCCGTGCGCTCGGTGCGGCAATTGCCTGCCAAGATTGACGACTCGGAGTGCAGAATCGAGGAGTGGTACTACGCCTCGCACGACACCATGCAACTAACAGATGAAAGCGGATCATCAGCATTCGACGAGGACGCCTTGCACGCCAGTCGATGGGACCTCGTTCCCGAATACTCACCCCGTAGGGTTCCCCAAAATACTCCCGTCCTCCGTATGCACGGCCGTCCGCTCGAGTCACGGAGGTGGCCGCCAGAACGAATGCACAAGTCCGCGCGTCCTCCCGCACCACATCCCCGCATCCGGCTTCCCCTACTCTCTGTCTTCGTTTCCCTCCTTTCCATAGACGATGCGACCTTGCATCTCGTCGCACACTCTCCCGCACATTCAACTCTATTTCCTGGCCCTATAGGCCCGTCCGATGAAAGAACAGGGAACACACAAGAATCCCACGGCACCCTTCGGCTACTCGAGCCTTCAAGCCAGCTTGGGGCCCTTCGAGACGGTCTCGCTGTCGCATGCGACGAGTCCTTCTTTTCCTCCAATCCGTTCAGGTTATCGGTGTCTCCTTTAATTGGTTTGCTAGGCCTTGTCAGAGGCATTTGGACGGGGTAGGGCAGTCTTGCGCGAAGTCTACAAATAAAAATGGGTGTGCCGGCGACTGATTTCCTCCGCTCTCACTTTTCTCGAAAGCTCCTTTACAGCACACACGTATATTCAGGCCATGCGTTTGGAAGCATCTTTGCTTAGACCAGCATCTCATACGTCTCCCTCAGTACGGGCGATGGCCCGAATCTTGTACACTTTTGTTGGCGGATGACCACCTGGCCGGTTGACAGGCACGCTCGGTATTCTGGCGCAATTCAGCCCTCGACCGCACATAAATCACACAACGCAAACCGGAAATGCTCAAATAGCGCGGAAGGAACTACTCGCCACCATTTCAGCGGGTGATTGGTATTAATTGCATGGGTCGAAGGGCGTGCCGAAAGCATATCATAGTGATTGAGGCATGCGATCATAGGTGCCGAAGAATTACGTGCTGCGTACTACAGCCAGAGGCATCATGACTATTCTTCATCTTCATCTTCGTCTTCCTCCTCCTCATCCTCTTCCTCTTCCCGTGCTGCCTCAACGACGGCGGTAGCAATGCGGTCAAGGTCTCGCTGCCCATCTTGTGAAATCCGACGTCCACCATTAGGTCCCTGTTCGAGCACGCCAATCTTCTCTAGTGATTGGCAAATTTTACGTTGAACGGAGCATGAGGCGTCTCCATGATGTGAAGGTCGGTTTCCGCGACGGTTGCGGCCTCCATGAAGTTTTGCGAGGGCACCGATTCCGACATCTTTACGGAGGTATATGTGTCGTGCGACAGCGGCTACAACGCCGAGTCAGCGTAGCTGAACACGAATAAAGTTCTCATATATAAACGCACCAGCACGAACGTAATACCAGTCTGGATCATAGGGTGCAAGCTCCTTGTACGCACCGGTTTTAACAATGTCAACCCAAGTTGGAACCTCAAGCTTGCCCGATCGCTTGAGATGGGATGCGTATGCGGCAATAAAAGCCTCTGCACTACGGAATGCGGTACTTGATGTTTTTGTCCCAGGGAGCAAGGGAGCAGGACACACCTAATATCGCGTACACCGGGCATTTTGTGACAAGGTAATTGACGGAGCGCAAGCGCAGAATGAGTGATGATGATGATGATGATGATTAGAATTCGGAGCCCGACAGCCACAATTTAGCAGTTCATGGAATTATGTAATAACACGGCGATAGATAATTGGCATTAGCCCGCTCACACGAGGGTTTCACTTGGCCACTCAGCTGCTCTCACTGCGATCACCCTCAGTATGACTGTCTCTTGTCTTTCAACCTCACTGATCGCGTCGGCAATCTCTGCATTTGCGCGCAGCTGTAGTCTTCCATTATCGGAGGATAGTCTTTCCCCTCTGCTCTTGCCTTCGTTGAATCGTTTAGGTAGATGGCGCTCATTACCGCCGGAGGTGCGAAGGAGGCCCATCTGCTCTGGTGAGTTCGTGGACAGAGGAAAGGCGAACTAAAACTTGACATCGACGTGCTTGACCTAGAGACGGATGCGATGATAGTAAGTAATTATTCAAGCACAGGCACCTGCAGCGGGGGATTTCATCTCCCATTGGCACCTTCAAACCGTACATGATTTTGTTGACTTCTATTCATGACCGTGGCGCTGTCAAAGCTCTCCCTTTCCCCTCAGTCTGAGCCCACTCCCTTCGTCTCTCTCAATTAGTGTAAGTCCATTAACACCGAGCATACACCCTGACGACCTTCGGTCCCTCTCCGTTTGTCCTGAGCTCGAGTTCTTCTCATCCACGGGGTCCACATCAGAACCCGTGGTCACTTCCGAGGACATTCGATACCCATCACCCATTGTCTCATCCCCGTGATTTGTGCTCTCGTCTTGCATCGCCCACTTAGCGAGAGTTTACCTTGAACACCTGAAAGTTGATTTTGACTTCTCTATTCTTACCTCGTTAGTTCCCCCTAAGAGCCCGAGTGTTGAATCACACGCAAGAACAAGAAGAGCACAATTAGGCTCCCTTCCCTCCCACGCTAGTAGCACATTCTCGTCCTTCCCGCCACAAGTATTCGGTTTCGAATTCGCCCTCGAAGATGAGGTTTCAGATGATGAATTCTCCGATTATTCCCTGACACCGCCCAGTGACCATGCGACCGGAATGGGTCTCCATAGCCTGTGGGGTCGCATTTCCCCACCGTTGCGAGTGCCATTTCTAGAGATAGATGGATTATGCTCCCATGCTGATGAGGGAGTTTTGCAAGTTTGTTTTCCCGTGCTCGGTCGTTGATGGACCAGAATTGTCGCGAGTAATAAGGCAAATCGAGTTGTGCGTGTGCTTGCGTCGGACGCTAATGGCATGAAGCTATCGCTTAGGCTCTGGAGTCCGGAGAACTGTTAGCGGCTGGGCGGGACAGCAACTGTGGAGGCCGTTCGTAAGAGAAGGCAACCGATGACTATATTCGTGAAGGAGGAGCTGTCGATGTGGTTCCTTTGGAGCATGTGGCAGTGGTGTTAAACTGGTATGCGAGGTGCAAGGCAACGCGCCCCGGTGAATACCACATTTGTATCGATATTCACCCTGACTAACTCTTCACAGCTTCACATCTCATCTCAGGGCGTTTCATATCACACGGACCGTTCCCAGATGGATGGTCCCACAAAAGGGCCTGGGTCGGGATGTATCCTGGCAATGCTTAGCAAGTAGATATGTACCTCACCAGCGAATGGTTGTCCAGACACCAGAGATGACAAGACTATCAATGATGAACGGGCAATTAAATGCCAATGATGTATATAACCTAGCAGGGGGCGTGCTACGTATGGTACTGTACCCAAGGCGCACATTGATGAATTGAAAGGGTTTGTCACTGTAATGAACGGAGGGCGTAGGACGCATTTGACTATACTTCGCCTTAGCCGCTTCAAAAGCGAGTCCCCGACAGAGATTGGCCGATGGTGCCTGCAGAAGCAGGCTCATGGGTGCGAAGTGATCGTATCTGTATACTGTCCTGAATTCCCCGCGCGGTACAAAGAGCGTCCAGAAAGGGAAGCAGAGTGGCGTGCAGAAAAGAAGGCATGCGTGCGCCGCCGTTCGAACGTTCGAATCCAGAAGATAGATAAGCCCTTGATATGGCCTCAATATCCGCGCCACGACCCTCGAACGACGGGACGCCATGGACTCCCCTGGCCTGGACTAGCCGAACGCGAACGTGACCCAACCCTATTAGACCACTCTCTGTGGGGGTGCCTTCCTGCCGCTCACACCACATCCCGCAATGTTCGATCACTTGATCGCTGGGAATGACCCTGTGAATACTATTCTTGTGGGCGCCCAAAATTGGGGTATTCCGTCGAAGAGCTTAGCTTCATACTGAGCTTGCTGGTGGACCGGTCTACCGACTTCGACGGAGATTACCGTAGGCACCACGTACCCGCATCGTGCTTTTTTATATTATTGCCTACTAGCATCATATCCTTGGTACACTGTCTCATCCCTGCCTGAGTTACTGTATGGCCCTATGGAATATAAGGTTATCATGCTTGGGCCCATTGTAAAAGCATATTTCAGTTGCATTGCACAGCACGTTAGCACCACCACCTTACAATAAATGGATAAAGGAATTTGTCATAGCTCTCATTTTAAGTGCCTGCAGCCTGCAATGCAGTGCGTTTTAATTGAAGTAAATTGAAGTAGATGTCCCAGCCTCGGGACGTCGAGATGAAAGGTCATGTCACGAAATGAGATCCTTATGATTGCATTGGTCATCTAAACAGGCGATACTGCAACATACCAATTGAAACTATATTTTCCTCTTCTTTCGATTAACGCCCTCCTCTCTTTCTGCCTCTCGCTTGCTTTTGATCCCTGCCATTCGCATACCTTCTTTCCGTCCCTCCCTTTTCTTGTCGCTCTTCTTTAGTTCGTCCTTCTCGAGACGCTTCTTCCGGGTTTCAGCGCGTTCATGTTTTTTCTCCCGTCTCCGCGCGATTGCGTCCTTCCGTAGTGCTTGCATTTGTTGCATCACCACTAAAGCCTTCTTCTCTTCTGGTTCAAGTAATACAGCACGCTTTTGAAGGTATGTCGCCCTCTTCTGCGGCTTCATGAGCCTCGGTTTAGATGCATAAGGGAGTGCCCCTTGCAGCTTGCGAGAAACTTTAAGTGGATTAAAACGCCGACCAGGACGATCAATGGGTTTATACACCGAGTCGCGTTGATGTGGTGCAGACAGGTTTTGTTCGTGTCGCACCTGACCAGTGAGGCGCATACCCATCCATTTGGAACCACTGGAAAGAAGGAGTGATGTAACAGGATTGTAAAACTTGCGTGGCTGGATGGAGTACCAGGTGCGAAGGAATATAATGTCTGAGGCGAATTACCTAACGGAAGATTGGCTCAATGAGTGCTAACACGCACCACTCATTAACACCTTATCTTCGAATGTGGCTCTGAATGCCCCGTCTGGCTTTGGTAGCCCTTTCTTTACTTGACCACGTATGCCAGACACTGTCCTGAGATTGGCACCCTCGAACTTGGCTACTTCCAGCGCGCTCGAGAACATGTCCTTCACAAAGGCTGTATTCTTGAAGATCTTGTACGGGACGCCAGTTAGCTTCAACTTCTTGACTATCTTCACCGATCGGTCAATATCTAGCACCACGCCGGTTGCGGCTATGCGGAATGCTGCTACACCGTCCTCCAGGGAATTGAATGTGCAAAATCCTGTGTTGGGGGCAGATATGGGTCCGTAGAATGTCGCATAACAATGCATATGCTCTGGCGTATATTTGAGCATACGCATCCGAATTGAATGGTCGTCAAGCGAGTAAATGGGAACCGTTTGGAAGCGCCGCCATCCCAAACTCAGAATGAGAGGGTCATTTGTCTTTAGTGTGCGAGTGTGCCAACGATGGCGCTTGATACGGACTTGCACAAAGCCAAAATGCTCTTCTGCGGATAAGAGTCCACCTATTATCAACGGGCGAGTAGGGTCGAAATGCTCAGACATCTCGCACGGCACAGAGCTAAGTTCCACGCGAACGTAGGAGCCAGGTTGATAACCCTCCACAAGTGCACGCGTAGCAGCGTCGACATCCGCAAATTCGGCGCGATTCAAAGCTTGTTGGGCAGATATGGCCTCCTTGGCTTCCGCATAGAAATCTTGTTTAGAGGATTCTGGGTCATCGTACTGCTCGTCAAACTTGCGTTTGAGGTCTTCCTTTTTGGCCACGAGAGCAGCAGCTCGTAAATTGACATCACCAGCTATCCTTGGGGTGCCACCATCGTTATTCGAGCAAGTCTGTTCATCCTCCTCGTCGTCGTCATCATTTGCAACGGCATCGTGGTCACCAGTTTGTGCGTCGTCAGTGGCAAAGGTATCGCTTCTACCTGTAATAAACAGGTATCGGATGGTGTCGAGTGTCTCTTCATTCTCCCATTTCACTAACTGATTGGGAGGACGTATTTCATTCGTGGCATCCAACGAGTCGGTATCCGCGTCGGCCGCCTTCCAAGTGAAAAGGCCATCGTTGTTATGACTCTCTTCATCATTTTCCTGGTCAGCTGCGTTTAATTCTCCTTGGACAATTTGACGCGGAGACAAGGCTGTAGAGTAGATGAGCTTAGTCCAGTCCTTGCGCTTGTTTCGTTGTGCTAGCTCCAGCGACGCATTCGCTTGGTCCAGTAAGCTAGCTTTCCATTTGGGAACTTCGTCTGCCTCCTCATCGGTGTCGATCTGCAAGTCCACGTCGCTGTTCTTAGCTAGGTCGATGCGCATATGTACGCCTCCGTCACCATCATCTCCGAGATCCGAGTCACTTTCTGCATAATCAATGCTGGCTCCGTCGGATTCATGGATTTTTGAGACCTTTTCTGCTGATCGATGGCCGGCCCGGTGGGTTGATCGCCCAGTAAAATGCAGTTCTACATTTTCATCTTCGCTGTACGGTAGTTCTTCGTCAAAGTCTCCATCGGAGCCACTTGTCAGGTCTTCACCCTCTCCACGCTCATCCCCCCTGTCGCTCCCTTGGCTCCCCCTATCATCTTCCACACGATAGAGAGTATGTCGGCTAAAATGTGGGTGGAGAGATAGCGACTTGGAGGAGGAACCAAGGAGACGAATCTGACTGCGAGCAACGGCATTTTCTAATGTTTCATTGACATCTTGCAAGTCAATCACCATCTGTTCACCCTCACCCTGGGGTACTGGTTGAGTCGTGTCAACTTTCAGTAAGGGGAAATATTGCGGAGCCTCACCGTCTCTATTACCGCGAGTGAAACTGCCCGGGACGTTGACCCATACAGCATCTTTGTCATACATTACCCCACCAACGTCGCTCATCGGTGCATGGACTATTAGTTTCTTCTTCTCGCTGAGTTTCCGCCGCTTCTCCGACTCGGCAGTAGGGAATGGACATGGGTCACTGAGCAGTGTGACAGTGTTTATATCCAGATCTCCGACGCCAGGGATATGCACCTTGGTGCCTTCTCGTAGGTTGGTGCCACGGAGGTAACCGTAAACTGTGACGGTACGGTCACATTTGCCTCCTGACAAACGTATTTGTTCACGAGAAGTAAGGTCCTCGAAACGATCCGCAAGAAGGTATGGATGAGCGTTGCGAAAGATAAGAGGGCGGAACTTCATGACAGAGATGAAGCGAGATAAGTTGAGGATTTCGGAGTCAGGATAGCGTCCGTTGAGGACACCAGACAGGTAAAAAAGCTTTGCACCCTGGTAGATTTCTGCCCAGAAGCGCTTTTTCAAAGCTTTTTTGGTGGCACGCAGGGTAGCCGTCTTTTTGATAAGGTCAAGATGGGTGAGAACACCAATAACTTTTGGAAAGCCATGGGCTTGGAGGATGTTGAGGAACTCAAAGGTTTCCTAGACAGATAATACGTTGCTGATATACGAGAAAAGGGTTGAGACACTCACCATCTCGAAACCGAACGAGCCATCAATCATGAGAAGAACGAGGTCAGCGACTTTGCCAACGTCGATCATGGAGGAGAGGTCATTGTTGCACTCGATAAATGTAAGTCGCCTTCTTTTCCCGCTGATTACTGTCACAGGTCCTCGAATATCGTTCAGGGTCTGCTTGGTATATCTGCGAACGAGGGACTTGACAAGGGTGCTCTTTCCGACACCTGGTGGACCAACGATGGCTACTACAACTGGTGGAGGGATGTCATCGGGGGTACGGTCAACGAGGGGAACATGGAGGCGAGTTTGATCTTTTTCTGCGGCGCGACGACCCTGTCTTTCCGCCCTTCGACCTGATCTGGGTGCAAATGCCTGAAAAGTCTGAGTAGGGCCGCGATGCACGAAAAAAAACATACTTTATCGTTCAATGTCTTTTGCTTTTCCTTTCCTCTTGACCGCTTCTCTGCTTTTTTACCTGACTGGGAGGGATGATAGGCCTTTTGTGCTCTTTCCTCTGACATTGTGGAAGGGGGGCGAACACGGACACGTGACACCTACGCGCCTTTGTTCGTGTTCGGTTTCCGTTTTCTGTGCATCCTCACCGTACGTGTACTACGCTGGCACTCCACCCTGAGCCTCCTCGCACGCCATCATGAGGAGAACACCTCTCAGGTTCGATATCAGTATCGCAGGTGACGAGCAGGAGCAGTCTCGCATTCAGCTCGAAAAGAACCTCCTCCACACAGACTTGTCTCTTCATCTTTCCTCTACCCACGATGACTACTCCGTCGAGAACCCCCGCCATCAGTCAAGCGTATCAGCACCATTCTCTGCCTTTGATTCTATTGATCGCTCCCGAGATGCGCTTGATATGGATGATGGTCTCAGTCAACTTCATGCGTGGTCCTATCGCACCGGCGAGGATGATGAAGGCATTCATCCCTTCATCGGAGGCGAGACGTTGTCGACAGCTGCTCATCATGCTAGTGCACTCACACTCAGCGCTGGTCTTGGTGGACGAGGCGAAAGACGGGATGTCAGCCTCAGTGGTGCCGAGTACGACCCTGAGCGGCCCTTACAAGATCTCATCGCTGGTATAGGTACAAGATTCAATTTATTAAACACTGAAAAAGAGCCATTGCGGCATATCGTGGGTCTTCCTATTCCATCCCCTACAGCGTTTTACGAAGTCCTCGTCTTCTATATCCAGTCAAACACGGTGCCTTTCGATCCGCCCATAGTGGATCGTTCAGCAGAGCTCGATCGAATTTTATCCGCACAGCACATTGCCACTCGCCGTGTTCGTTCCCCCTACTCAGAGCAATCAACTTCTTCGGAGCCAGATACTCCTGATCCGACATCATCGAAGCCAAAGCTTTCCGATGCCCTCTCGCACCTGACATTTTCTCCAAAGCGTCCGCGTTCTCCTGCCTTGCGGCCCCGCTCTGCGTCCTCGGGCCACATACATGGCCCCACACCTGGAGCAATATCCATGTCAAACCAGCAGCATCTACCCCAATTGCACCAGGAAACTGCACGACCCTCTGTTCGTGTATCGCAAGTGGATGCCAGAGAAGGTGAGCCAACGCCACGCCCACGGAAAGTCCATATGCGAACGCAACCTATCAACTCGGACAATGTACTCCGCCCACCCACACCTTCCACTGGCAACTCTAACTTCACAAGATTGGCGAAGGGATTGGCGCGTGAGATAGAAGCTGAGCAAAGCAGATGGCACACGTCCTTGGAGGTCGAAGGGACACGCGTTGGCACAAAGGAGAGTGGCTTGACGCAGAGTGCGCGCGAGACAGGGGCAATTTCTGGTAAGCATTGGTTTTTCGACGATCCTTCATCTAAGAGAAGTTGCAAGGAAATACGCATGTTGGCTCCTCCAACGTGAAGAGGAAACAGGTTCAACTCCCCGATGTGACTGGACTAACTGCTGCTGTTGAGAGCCCCGCCAAGGGTCAGTTGTATCAGCCCTACGGGGACACAGCCAAAGAGTGCAGAGACGACGAGGGCCACGGTCTGTCCCCTTCCTGTTTTTTGTGTCCCGCAAACTCAACCCGTTCCAGCACGTTTGCAGTTAGCCATGAAGCTCCTTCAAAAGAAGATCGCCCATCTCGATGCGGAGAATCACACGTCCAGGAGATGCATGAAGGAGCTTGAGCACGAGTTAGATGTGTGCAGACAAGATGTTGAAAAACAACGTGAGCTAGTCATGCGGCGGGAAGAGCTTTTGGTGAAGCAACAACGAGCTGAGGCAGCCACGGCAAAATTGAAGGGCAAAGTGCGCGCTGTCGAAGAAACAAAGGAAGAGCAGAAGCGTTATAAACAAGCTGTCGAGGAGAAAAGGGGTACGCAGATATCTCTATCAACTATCTTTTTTTGAATCAACCACCTGGAGACAGCCTTGGAATCCCTCATTAACACTCTCCGATCTCACATGGCCCGACTCACCTCTGAGCTCTCGTCGCATAAAGCGCTACTGGACGAATTGCGCTCTCTCCGAGAAGCGGACAAGAATACACTTCGGCAAAAGGTCCGCGAGGTCGACCTCCTCAGGCGAGAGGTAGAGAAGATTGCTGGAGAAGTGGAGGTACTCAAGGGTGTCGTGGAAGAGGGTCTCAGAGAAAGAAGAGAACGTAGTCTCTCTCAACCTTATGGTGTGCCGCAAACTCATGGCCTGGATGTCAGTCAGGGAGACGACAGTGGCGTCACCGAAGCGGGAAGGGAACGGGATGGGGACGAGATTCTCGACGCCCAACAAGATGCCGACGACTACGAGATCGAAGACGTTCAACCTGCTCTCGCGCGTCGTGCGCTCCTTGAGCGCACGACGCGCACGGTTTATGCCACGTTTGGTTCTTCCCCGATTCCAGGCAATGGGAGCAACACACAACGTTATGTCGAGGATAATGAATTAGAGCGGATCTCGGCAGAACTTGAGGAGCGGCGTTCAGAACGATCACGCTCATCGTCTAGGCTAGGCAGCTCAGTCAGCAGCAACGGGTCCCGCCGTGCGCCGAGCGTAGCATCATCGATAGGTTCCACACACAACCCTCTGGTTACCGCATCTTCCTTAGAACGTGCTGCCACTCCGGACAGCCTTCGTCAACGACGGCAACAAACACCCGTTTCACCCATGACCCTCCCCGTGCAGGATCCTCAGCCCCCCGCACCGATGCTGGCGCACGCCCGAGAGCGACAACATGCAGGCGAGGTGCACTTCCCGCAAATTCGTGGGGCGCGGCTCGAGAGGATGTTTTTCTCTGCGCCAGAACATAACACAAGGACATGTACTGTATGCAATCGCCGACGTCACCGTGAAACTGTGCCGGCGAGACCGCTGTGGTACCCCGCAAGCAGGGGTCATAATGTCACAGTTGCGGATGCAAATAATGAGGATGAAGGCTTCGAAGAGGGTTCAGTCATAGAGGACGGCGAGGGGCGCAAGGCCTTCCAGCGGGCTACTGTGAACCTCGATTTCTTGGGCGGGGACCCCGGAAATGGCCACCTTCCCCCACAAACCGTGCTGGTACGCGTGCTAAGGGAGCTAGAAGATGACTTTACACACTATAAAGGGTAGGTGCTTGTGTATTCCTAACCCTGGCGTTGCACTGAAGTTTCGGGCGTAGCATCTACACTGAGTTAGCGGACCAGTACAAAATCATGGACGCTGCCTCGAACGTTGTGAAACGGAATGTATTGGCGCAACATCTGCGCGAGGTAATTGACGTTCTCGAACAAAGGGTGAGACTGTGTTGTTTAATTTGAAAACGGGCTCATCACATATGTGGTCAAATTCAGGGTGACCAGATTGCATCTCTTTATGACCTCCTGACTTTTGAGGACAAGCCTGTGGCGCGATCGGTGGTGCCAGAGAAGGACCCTAGGAAGCCCGCTGGCTTGGAACGGACTCGGCAGAGTGGATCGAAAAAGTGCCTAGCGTTCGCGTAAAAATTCGTTTCTATTAATTATGATGTACTATAAATGTATCATTATTATTGTCCATCTTACCTTCTGTCTCCGTTACCTCATGATTGACTAATCCGATAAGAGTGGTCTTTTCTTCATTACTGTACTGGTATTCCACGTTAACTGAGAAGTGGAGGGTCAAGGGAGCATATTCCAAGGGGGGTTCTGTGCATCACTCTTCTGCTTCTGACACCGACCTCTTTGACCGGGTCTCTTCCGGCACCAGCTATTTGGCCAACTATTTGCACAGCTGCGCCCATTATAGGGTAGATAGAGTGGAGATATGAGAATGATCGGAGCGAATTTTATTCAGAATTGGCAAGCGTCTGATTTATGAAGGCTTTTAACTTGGTATCCTGTTACGGCCCGAAACTGAACCAAGCTGCATTATTACGAGAATGTGTTCATGAATCGAGTATTACTAAGCGAAGGCAGTGTCCAGGAGTGCCTCAATTTCCTTCTTATGCTGCGTCTGTAGAAGAAAACTAAGTTCAGCCAACGGACGTGTGTTATCGCGTCAGTAAGTTACCTTGCTGCCTGTGGCAACGGAACTGGTAGGTTCACGGCCAGCATAAAGAGGATATTTGCCCTTGTGATGCTGCGTACCATTCGCGGCGGTAAAGATGCGAGGCCCAACGTAAGTCCAGGCGCCGTTGTTGAGAGGTTCCTCCTATACATTCCAGCAGGTTAGTCATATAGATAGGGAAGTAATATCACACACTGCCATACCTGGCACCAAAGGATATCTGCATTGGGATACGCATCGAGGTGAGGAGCAATCTGGGAAACGATCAAAAGTCATCCAAGGGTTGGTGAAGAGATAACATACCAAGTCGTAAGGAAAAGGAGAAATTTGCTCCACCCGGCTGATCGCTACATCCTTAATGCCCTTCGCCTCACGCTCCTGAAGTAGTGTATAGTAAATTTGGCCTGGGAAGCAAACATCCGCTTGAGGTCCCAGGATGAAGATATATCATATATCAGCACTTACCTGAGCAGAGAATGTGACGCCTTATATCCTCGGGAGGAACAAGCCCCTGGGAACTGTCTGGCAGATAGCGCTGGAAGTGAGTATTGCCGACCATCTCGGAGAGGGTGGACTTCGCTTTTGGATGACGAAGCAACGACTTAGAGAACAACAGAATGAGCTGGATAGCACGTAAGGGTGTCAGACGCCTGAGGAACATGACAGACAGAAACGCACTGGCTTCCGGTAATCACGGTGAATCTGACGCCGGAGAATGTGGAACTAGACATAGGAGGTCAGTAATGATCACCGTTTGCCACAGCATCAACCACTAACATAATTGGCAGGCGTAGTAAGATACGCAATCTGCATATTACAATCTTGGTGCAAGCGCTCGAGTTTTTCAGGGCTAGGGAAGTGATGAGGATGATCATCACAAAGTTGCAAAAATCGCTCGAGGCGTGCACTGGAGTGTTCGGGTCCTTGGCCGTCATATCCATGAGGCAAATTCACAACCAAACCAGTCCGCTGCAACCACTTGCGCTCTCCTGACGCGATGAACTGATCGATGATTGCCTGCGCATTGTTCGCGAAGTCACCGAATTGAGCCTCCCAAATTGTCAGCGTGTCGGGTGAAACAAGTGAGTAGCCAAGCTCAAAGCCTAGCGCGCCATATTCGGACAAAGAAGAGTTGCAAACGACAAAGCGCGCTTGGCCTCCGCCAAGGTTGTTCAGAGGGACATATTGCCTCTCATTTTCTTGGTCGTGGAGAACTGCATGTCGCTGCGAGAATGTGCCGCGTTCAACGTCCTGGCCTGACACGCGCACGTGCTTCTTCTCTAAAGCAAGGGAACCGAACGCGAGCGCCTCGGCTGTAGACCAGTCAATGCCTTCGCCGTCCTCAACAGACTTGCCTCGGTTTTTGATGATACGCGCAAGATTGTTGTGAACATTAAAGTCTGGGGGATAGGAAGAGACGACCTTGCCAATGTGTTTGAGGATCGCATCATCTACACCAGTTGCGCGTGCTGGCATAATCTGTTCGGCGAGTTGCTTTGGTGGTGGGAAACCTGGCCATGATGCTGAGAGCCACTCTTTACTGGTCGGGACGTAATCTTTTGCGCCTTCGGCAGCGGTCTCGAGCATGCCCCACACCCACTTCTTGTGTTCATCAATATCCTTTTCCGTGAACGTGCCACGTCCAACAAGAAACTTTGTGTATTGTGTCAAGGGCGTGGGCTGCTTTCCGATGGCTTGGTACATCCGCGGCTGTGTAAAGCTTGGCTGGTCAGTCTCGTTGTGCCCGTAGCGCCGATAGCAAACAATATCTATGACGACATCTCTCTTGTACTTGGCGCGGTAGTCAGCTGCAAGCTGACAAACAAATGTGACGGCTTCCGTATTATCACCATTGACGTGGAAAATCGGGGCATCGATGGATTTAGCGATATCAGAAGGGTAAGGTGTCGATCGTGTGAAACGAGGGTCGGTGGTAAAGCCGATCTGATTATTGACAATGAGGTGAATTGTCCCACCGGTACCATAACACGGGAGATTGTGGAAGCCCATAGTTTCGTAAACGATGCCTTGTCCAGCAAACGCAGCATCACCATGGAGCAAAACTCCCATGGCCGTGTTATGCGCAACTTCGTCGTTCTCCAAAAATTGAATCGCACGAGTCTTGCCGAGGACAACCGGATCACAAGCCTCTAAATGTGATGGATTGGCGACAAGAGATAGAGAAACCTTCTTGCCGGACGGAGTAGGGCGGACATAGTTGGCACCAAGGTGATACTTTACATCACCAGCTGGGAAATCATCCGAATCCGCCCCACCGGAAAATTCGTTGAGTATGGCTTCGATGGGTTTTCGAATGACGTTTGCTAAAACATTCAAACGGCCGCGATGGGGCATCCCTATAGTGACATGCTTGATACCATGGTCCACGGAACGATCGATAAGAGCCTTCATGCCAGGAATAAGAGACTCGCAGCCTTCAAGGCCAAAGCGCTTCTCGTTAGGATACTTGCTAGCAATGAACTTCTCAAAGGACTCCGACCAAATAAGGCGGTCAAGAATCATCCTTTTTTCTTCTAATGTGTAGTTCCAGGGTTTCGGCACCTCGATGCGCTCACGAATCCAGTCACACTGTTCCTTGTCAGGGATATGGACATATTGGATCCCGACAGCACCACCTGATTCTCGGTTATACATGCGCCAAAGACGCGAAGGAAGAGGCTCACAGTATATACGCTTGAGAGTTTTGATTATTTCACCAAGGCTCATAGATTTTCGGTCCTCGGTGGCGAAGTGGGGCAGGATGCCGGGTCCTAATGTGATCTGCTTGTCAAGGTCACGCTCAGTGAAGCCGTAGTGACTCAATTCGAGCTCCGGGGGATGGACGTCCTGAAGATCTGCGTCGAGGATGCCGAGGGGGTCGAGCTCTGCGACATGGTGTCCGCGCACTTGGTATGCACGGACCAGCAGTTGCACCTAAATAGGGTGTTAGCATTGACACTAACCAAAGTAATCCTCTGGCACACGCACCTTGAGATGGTCGTCAAGTTGAGCACCACCAGCTGCATGGAGCGCGGGTGCACCATCTGCAGGAGCAGGGAGGAACTTGGGAGGGGGTTGGAATGCATTAGGGCCCAACCCCTTCTCCAAGCCAGAAAAGTAGGCATCCCAGGACGCATGGACTGAAGTGGGGTCTTGCCTCCAATGGCGGTACATTTCCTCTGCATAGTGAGTATTGGTGCCATTTGCAAAAGGATCGTTAGGCGAGAGAGAGGTGGCTGGAGTGGCAAGGTCGCGGTGAAGGAGAAGAGAACCTTGCTTGGGGGTGACGAGCAACCTGGACCTGCCAGTTGTGCAACGGAGGCGCCTCAAAGCATGCCTCTGTAACATGGCAGTAATAAGACAGTGAAGTAAAAGAAAAAGGATGACGGGGGCTGATGATTGCTTTCGCTTGAGAGTTCTCGGACTCGGACTCGGAGCTTGGCCAGCACACAACACACGGTCTCAATTCGCCCCGAGCGGCAAATGCCGAGGATTGCACGTGACAGACAACGTACATCACAATTACATCGCTCATGTAACCCTCCCTGACTGCCTCATGCCAGTGAGCTTCGGAAATTCAGCAATGAATGACTTGTACACCGCAGATACCCCCCGGGCATAAATGTTTGTTGTATATACCTACAATGGCATTTCAGAAAATGTCGTTAAACTCCACGTTGTCGGTGGAAGGACTCACAAGCTCGTTATAGATTATGGCTGGCGACCGCTTATCCATCAGAAACGAGCTAGGGTGGACCTTGACGACCTATGGGAAAGAGCTCAGTATCTTACAAGCTGAACACTTCAACAAGCTTACCGAAGGACCCATCACCTGTTTGTAAGTGCCGTCGGGTTGTAAGAACGCCAAGTGTTGTAGTAGACCCCTCAACAGACACCGGAGCAACGGGTGTTCTTCGTTTCCGCACGATAAACTCCAGTCAATGCCCATCCTTTCACAGACGCCCCGCAGTTGTGTCCGAATTTTCACTGCTTCACGGAGTGCACGTTGATTAATGAAATTGCGCTTGCACCAGTCCTTACGCCCGCTTTTGCCCTCCAGGGCACATACTTCATCGTACGCACGGAACACGTTCAACATAGTCCAATGGTCACCAGAAGGGTGACGGAATTTTGCGCGGGATTCATTAGCTGCCTCGCGCTGCGATGAAGAGTCCGGGAACAGGGGGGAAGAGGACGATAACAATGCAACAACGGAGATAACTTCGGCTGTACAGCTGTGCTGCACCGAAGCAAGAAGTGCCGCTGCATATTGAGGCTCAAGGGGAAACATCGCAAGTGACCGTCCGAAATCCGTTAGACAGCGGGAATCGTCAATAGCGTCGAGGAGCCAGAGTGTCCGCAAGGCTGAGCCAACTAATTTTGGCGTCAAGCGGGTTCGCTTATTGATGAGAGACACACACCGGATTCCTGGTCTGGCCTATCCATGAATGGCATAGCATCCAGATCCTGGCCAATTACCTTCAGCTGTAGAAATGCTGATGTGAGGCTACTACGCTGCACTTCTGGTTCTGCAGACGCCGCCATGGAGTTGAAGGCATCCTCGGTATAGAGGCGGAAGCAGAAGCCATGGCCTTCGCGGCCAGCGCGGCCAGCGCGTTGCATAGCAGATGACTTGGTAATGTCTGTTGTTAGCAGGGTATCAAATCCTGCATCGGGCAGTTCAGAAATAGCAGAGGAAAATTATCAATGTTCCTCACCACTTCCGGCTATTCTCGCTAAGTGCCTCTTCTCCTTCTGCTTCCCAGAGTCTATTACGTATCTCACTCCTGGAATTGTGATGGAGGTTTCCGCTATATTAGTAGCAAGGATACACTTGCGCGAGTCGGGTGGTGTTGAAAGGAAGACTTTTGTCTGCTGTGCCTGAGGAAGTGATGCGTATAGCGAACATATGATCACATTGGGTACTTCTTGGGGGAGTTGATCGGCATACATGCTCAGGGAACTCTCAAGGCTCTCAATATCGTCCTGGCCTAGATATAGTTGGACATTTAGTGCAATCAGGAAAGCGCCAAATACGAACATACCTGGGAGGAATATAAGAACATCGCCAGGAGGCCTATCTACGTGTATCTGGAAGAAAGTACGTAATGCAGCGTCCAAGTAGTCATTTTGGCTAGTAGACGTATGGAAGATGGATACCGGGTGCTGACGGCCTTTGACATAGAGCACCGGGGCACTGTAAAGTGTTAATATTGGGATTATAGGAGTTCGGAGAACATACTTGTCGAAGAACTTGCTGAACTTTTCTGCATCTAGTGTTGCAGACATGATAACGACCTTTAGTGGATTTGCCTTGGCTTTTCCTTTGGGGCTACTGTTAGCTCCGCCATTACCATTCCGTACAGCCAGAATGCGTTTCAAGCTTGCGAGCACAATGTCCGTGCGCAACGTACGTTCATGGGCTTCGTCCACGATAACAACATCGTAGCACGTCAGAAATGGATCGGTCATCATCTCCCGCACGAGCATCCCATCAGTCAGATACTTGATTCGTGTGCCTGAACACACGCGCTCGTCAAAGCGCACTGAATACCCAACAAGAGTGCCAAGAGGTTTCCCCTGCTCGGCGGAGACGCGAGCAGCAAGTGATGTTGCGGCGACGCGACGAGGTTGCGTGACAGCAATCTGACCACGGTAAAGGCCACCCTCAAGAAGGTATTGCGGAAGCTCTATGCGCAAAAGCTTGAGTCAGAACGTCCGCAAAGGGGAGGGAGGGGCGGCGCAAGAACATACGAGTAGTCTTTCCCGACCCTGTCTCGCCAAGAATAATGGTCACGTCATTCAATGTGATACGGTGCATGAGCGACTCGCGCCCTACAAAGAACGGGTGGAGGTAGAAGCTTAATTATTCTTATATGGATTTGTGGATAGTCCTACCTCGCGCAATGGGAAGATGTTCCCTCTGCTCTTGGAGGTGCCGGAAGATGATACTGTCGTTGCTGGCAGTCGAGAATGTTTCATCCTGTGTTTCAATAGGTAGAGTCTTGCCAAATTTCTGGCGTTTGCGACCATGGATGGTACGGTCAGAGACTGTTGGGGGATGCTGATCCTCCGATTCCTTCTTCACTATGGCCGGTCGTCTTCTTGTTTGACGAGGTGGCGATTGGGAGACCCCAAGGACCCTGCATTCCTGACGATGGGACCCGGATAAAGGAGAATGGGAAATGCCTAAGGAAGATTGCGTTGGTATTCCGGACTGGACTGTCTTGCAAGGGGCCCGCGGGGTCAGTGCCACAGTGGGCATTGAATTAGGCGCAGGCGCACTGTCTGTATCCAATCGATGATTTACAGTAGTAGAAACGTAAACATTCGCGATCACGTGCACGTGGAACCGCGCTCTGGATACACAGGCATGTTTGACGGTTCTCTCACAAAACATATGGTGTCTCAGCCCGCCTGGCAAACGGAGGAACTCAAAGACGAGTGGCCAGATGAATTCGAGGATGTCTCTGAGCATAACACTCGCTCAATCTCCCTGACAATCCCAGTTGGCTCACTGCACCACCCTGCTCACAGTGGCACAGGCCTTAGCCAAGATACAGACGTTGCTGATGTCCTGGGTACATTCTTGATCCGAGATGCCCCCCCAGCACTTCTACAGAAGACTCCCGCTCAGAGGAAGGGTTTAATCAAAGACTTTTTCAGTCCCATTGCCCTTGAATGCATGTTCGACCCGCCCTCTCCAGGGATTTCCGTCCTCCCAAGTCCCAACCCGTCAGGGCATAATGACCCTTCTTGCCAGCTGCAATCATCTGCAGTACAGGGCTCCTCTGTATCTTCTCCGATGGGCGGTCAGGAGGGGCTTGCAATCCGCCGTTCTGGCACGGATCATTGGCGACCAGATATGTCTTGCCGATTCACCTTTTCTGTCCCACATTCTGTGCCCGTTCCTCACACCTCATCCTCTAGTCTCATTCAGGACAAGAATGCCACAGGTGGTGCTGCTGCTGTTATGTTAACGGATCCTCCCCTACGTCTTTTTCAGTTCCAGTATGACACCTTTACCCGTGATCACTTATCTGCCATGGTGGATTCCATCGCTGTCAATTCACCCTCTGGTAGCAATGCGGGAAATCTCGTTGCTAATACCTCATCGCCATTCGGTCTCCCTCCGGTTTCCGAGGCATCAGTACACACCAGTTCGATCGAACTACGAAGTGCGAAGCGGGTCAAACTTAGCCCTGCTAGCGACTTTCATGGCTCGAAAAATAACATTAGCTACGGCGTAAGGCGACCTGTCTGCAGAAAGGACTATGTTGGGGAATCCAGATTCCTCATGACCCAGATCAAGAATGCAAAGCACTCTCCTACCCCCACATCGACTGGCACTTCCGCTGCATATCCCAACTCGAATGACAACCTACCACGCGAAAACCAATGTGAGTCAATCCTTGTTAGGGCGACTTTCATCTCACTAATATGCGGGAAGTCGTGCCAAAATCCAGTGCCATTGACTCACCAGGACCCAGCAAAGATTCGCTCCTAGCTAGGCTGAGTGGCATCTCCAAAAGGAAGGGTCACTCCTCCCTGGGTTACAGACAACAGGCAGAAAGCTTGATGGCTCAGCTCAAACAGGATATGAAGGGATCCAAGCGTATATTTTCTACAGATGCTACGGAGCCATCTCCTAGCGTCGACAACGCATCCAGGTCCACTCGGCCAATCACTGGCCCTTCCCCTCCCCATCACATTCAAGACCAGCGAAGTTCTCCACCAACTGTCCAAGGGAGCGACTTTCCAAAGATTTCTCTAATGGTAGCGTCATGCTGAACTCCATGTAATCATACTTACAATCTGAAGCAGGATACTAGCATGGCCTCCTTAGACACATCGCGTGTTTACGCACACTTCCCTCCACCCCCCATTCTTGTTGCCCCTCCTCCATCCCCACCGCCTCGGCCGCTTGACCCACCGCCTCGTGCCACCACACTCGAGGTAGGCATCAGCGCCAATGTTCTCCTCTCCCCGGTAGCTAGGACGACAGCCGCTACCACATCATCCATTCTGGGGCGGCCTAGCGAGGATCTCAATCGATTCGTCTCCTCCAGCACGGCATCTGGGACGGCGGGAAGCTCGGGCTCATTTGTGAAGCACCCGGGGCCAGCGCAAATCACCCGTATTGGGCCCGAAGACGTACCTACCCTGCCAGAACGGGTTGGAAGGATGGTGTTCGACAAAGTTATGATGCGATGGGTTAAGGCAACTGCGATCGAACTGCCAAATATTCCTGGCGGCGGCGGAGGGAGCGCGGAGATCGACGGAGAGAGTGAAGATCCATTCCGTGATATTGAGAGTCTGCGTGAAGACTCTATGGCGGATGACGGTGCTGGGGATAACAGCGACATCGATGAAGTAGGTGACGAGGAAGAAATGGAACTCACGTCTTTTTCATTCGATGGACCCTCCAGCCGTATGCGGGCCACGAGCATCCCCGGTGAGGATGATACCACAGATTCAGATAATGACGACGAGGATGTGACAGAAATCAGCGCACTGTCAGCGTCACTCTCCCTGGCGGGTCCACCTGAAGTTGGCTTCGATCCAGATTCAAGTGATGAGGAAAGATACCAAGGGCGCGCCCTCGCCGTCATTAAATGTACCTCTGGTCGTGAAGCTTTCGCCCCCACGCCAATCCGTTCTGTTTTAAAGAGCGCAATTGCGAGTCCTGCGGTATCACTTGTGGATCCCGTCATTAATAGCCACCATACACCCGCAGGCAAGCCCGGCCACCGACGATCTGTTAGCTTCTCGGATGGTAAGAGAGAAGGGCCCATCAGGGGTCTTGGACGAAGCACGCACGCAGACAGCAGCAACCGCGAACTAGTCAGCCAGGTCCTTGTCGGGGATTCGCCCTTTGAACCATCTGCACGGTCGAAGCGTATTGGCGAGATGTTAGGTGGCCTCCAGAGTACGAAACAATGGGTTTTGAGATATACTAGACTCAATCTTGTCATCTGTAGGTATTGACGACAAGTGGCCGTCAAGACCCACCGACTTTGCGACCCCCCCTACTGGCACTATACTCCCTAGCATCAAGCATAGTCTCGGCACCGATGCAACGTCTGACACCGGGGTTCCGATGTCGGATATTACCCGACGCGTGCCTGTACGATCACAGCACTCGACATCGCCCAGCGCAGCACTGGGGATGGGCAGACGGCCTAATGCGACATTCTTGACCGAGGCGTCGTTTGGGGTTGCGCATGACAAACTCATTCAGGTCATTACTGACATGCAACCGTTTGAACCATACTGGGAAGAATTGAACTCCATCGATTTAGCAAACAAGAATATCGAGAGCGTCGCAAGGCTCCAAGAATTTCTGCCGCGGTTGCATACATTGTCACTGTGGGTTAGATCCAGGTTCTATTGTTCTGGTGATACCTGCTGACGTGGTGGTAGCAACTCCAACCAGTTGGCATGGCTGAGCGGGGTTCCCGCTACAGTCAGGTCGCTATCAGTTTCTCGTAATAGGTTTGTGTAAACCGCACCGGAACATGTCCTGCGAGTTCTAACAACTGCCCGACGTTGTGTGAGGTAGCTTAACGAGGGCAACATCTTTTAGCCATCTCCTCAGCTTGGTGCACCTTGACATCAGTTATAACAACATCGAAAGCTTGAGCCGTAAGTTTCTATTGTGTTGCCTTTACAAATCGAAGGCCATGAAATTACGTCTAGAACTGGAATGCCTCCGGCATCTTCGAGAACTACGTGCAGATGGGAATCACATTAGATCCTTGGAGGGTTTGCAGCGTATGGACTACCTAGTCAAGCTTAGCCTCCAGAGAAATCGCATTGCCGACATGGATTTCACACAAGGTTCCTGGTGAGCCTTTCTCCCGTACCATCTATACCCGGAGAACACCTTTCTAACCCACTGTTTCATATCCCCGTGTTGTCACATCCGTGTCACCCTCACGCCTGGCCTCCGCGTGGCATTGTTCCATTCCCCCCCCCCCCCCCCCTCTTTCTGTAGGCCAAGACTTGAGGTACTAAATGCAAGCCAAAACCGGATCCAGCGTATAGCCGGGCTGTCCCAATTGCTTTCCTTGGTTGTTTTGAATCTTGGTGAGTGCTCAAGGGGATCAGACGCATCGGGGATGAGATCTCTCCTACGCCGACCTTCCCCCACCGCTCCACACGATGTACTCTTTATGGCAGACTCCGCTGCTATACTTCCCCGGGCGATGCCACTTTCTTGGGCTAATTTCCCCACCACTTTTGCTAATTTTCCTGCTTGTTGTCCGGTACAGACAACAACACCCTTGATGAGCTCAAGGCTCACGGCATCCTGCCTAGATTGCGTATATTGCGTTTGAGCGTCAACCGCTTGAAATGTCTCGACGCTACTCATTTCCCAAATTTGCGGATGCTCTACATCGACAACAACACACTCACAGAGCTCAAGAAAGCGAACATGCTTGGTAGACTCGAAAACTTGAGTTTACGCAATCAGGGAGGAAATGGCTTGTGAGTCCAGTCAGGAATAAACCAGTGACATCGGCTCAATTGAAATAGATCTCTCTCAATACGAGACGTACGAGACGTAAAGCGACTATATTTGTCTGGTTAGTGAATTGAGTTCCCTCCGAACGGCGACATATAATGCCAATTGTTAATTGACGGTACCACAAAACAGGCAATGCTCTGCCAGCGGATTTTCTTTCCGAACCATGCTACAATCTGATTTACCTCGAGATTGCTGCTTGCCGGCTGTCGAAACTTCCCGCAAATTTCTCTACTTTTGTGCCTAACCTTCGGGTGCTAAACCTCAATTACAATTTTCTCTACGACGTGAAACCGCTGGAGGGCCTGCGCAGGCTTAACAAGCTCACGATCATCGGGTCAAGGCTCAAAGGTACAAAGGGCATTATTAAAGTGTTGAGGGGGTGTCCAGACGTAGAAATGGTCGACTTCAGGTACGTTTCATTCGCTGGCTTATCGTAATCTCCCCTTCCTCCCTTCGTTTGACCCTTGTTCTCGCCGCATTCGGGGTCCTCGATGAGACGCATCATTCGTCCCTTGCAATATGGACTTCCTGGTCTCATCACTCCTCGGGGCCTCCGCTAACACTTCTCCCTTCCCCTAGAATGAATCCATGTACGTTGGGTTGGTATCTGCCACTCCTCGTAAAAGATGCACCTGGGGCACTCCAACCATCTGAGGCTGGTCCTCGAGCGGAAAAACACGGTCGGGGTGCTAGCAAACCCTCGGTTCCGGATTTGGGATACACAGATGAACAAGGAACGACCACCAGGGGTGGGAACAGGGGCAACCCTTGTGACGGAACAAGCAGTGTCGCGCCGACGCTGGCGTGGCACGAGCTAGATGCAAAATTCCGTCGAGACCTTCCGGATGAGGCCTACCTAGGCCGCCTCACGTATCGCGGCCTAATTATGCGAGCTTGCCCACAAGTGCGCATGCTAGATGGTGTCGTCGTTGGCCGGAAGGAACGAGAAAAGGCTGAAAAACTCCTTGAAGGGATTGCACTAGCTAAGGGGTAAGGTACGGAGGGAAGACGGCTCTTAATGCTGTGGGAGGGTCTAGTCTGGTGGGAGTATCCGTGCTTTCCGGGACGGTGGAGATGCAGGGATGTATGCGTCGTTGGTTGAGTGGGTGTGATCTACATAGACCATGGGATAATCTTTTTGGCAATCTACATTCATGCTGTACAGTTCCAGCCCTGGCATGTGGTCATGGGTAAAGCTGAATATGGATACAATGCAGGCAACGAGTCGCGAAGGGTACGGCATTATCTAAGCGCACAAGAGCAAAAAAAAAGTGATGGCAGTGATTGCACTGCTTGCGTGTTTCAAGTGATGATCGCTGGTGGGGAAAGAGTCCCATTCCCGTGCGCATAGAGCAGAGGCATAAAAATTCCTCTGCTGTGGAGACCGCTGCGTCGGGTCTACAGAAGGGCTAGTTACGGATGGGAACTGGTGATGTAATCCCCGGAATGCGCGCTTTGCCGGCAGAACTCCGCGACGCCCAGGTGGAGTGCCTTGATTTTAATTAAGCTAAGAATCCTCGATTTAGTAGTTATGGAATGTTTAGTGCGAGTTTCGTAAGCGAGCCCTTTCATGTAGCCAATTTCGGACGAGCTCCGCATCCGTTCTTCTTCCTTGCTCCGAGTCGCAATCGTAGTCGCGGTGACCACAAGACTGGCAGGGAATACAGAGACAGAATACATACGCGCAGCAAACTGGATGTTTTTCCCCGACCCTCCGCCTAGTAAAAGTCGTAGCCGGAGGGCTCTGGCCACGTTCCCAAATCAAAAGCACCCTCGTCGGCCTCGAGCTTCGAGACGGAAATCGCGTGAGAAAGGTACCCGATCCGGTCCCGGGCATATGGCCTGGGGTCACAGAATAAAGGGCAAATAGGACGGGATAAATGTAGGCGCTCCAATGGGATCTGGGTGTTCATTGGACATTGTTCTGCACAATGCAGGGTGGGAACAGCCTGAGCGCTGTACTGTTTGTTGTTGGGCGCACCTGAAGGGCCGATGGAAAAAAAAAAGGGGGGGGGGAAACCAGGAAGGAGGCGGAGGGTAAGTCGTTCGCGTAATTATGCCCTCGGAAGCTGGGATCAATGGAACCTGATTCGAGTTGAATCTTGGGCAGCCAGCTTTCTGGCGAAACTCAGACTTTCCTCGATGGTCTGGCCTTCTATGTGAGCATCGCGGCATGGCCGAACATCATCTCCGTTCCCAAGAAGCGTGCGACGCGTATATAAATCACTGCGTATCATCCAGGTTCGATCTGCTCACGTTCTTGATTCTCCTTCCTCCGCGCTTCCCTCCTGCCTCCATGATTGAGACCAAGACTGAGAGCCAGAACTACCTCGTCAACCCTTACAACACTTTAGGTCCTCTCCCATTCGATACAGACGAGTATGTCATCTACGCTATTCATTTTATGATCCCTTTTTTCTCGTTTTCTTTTCGGCGTCATGCGTTCTGTCACCTGTCAAACGGCCACGAGAGAGGTGTCATTCGATGGACGGAAGCCACTCTCCGCCTTCATCCTCCCCGGGATGGATCGTCCTCCCACCACGATTCATCAATTCTCCCTTTCCCATGCCTTAGATCGGCGTTGATTCCCGTCAACATTGTTGCTGATTGACTTTATAGCAAGTTTTCTCAACTGGCCCGCACCCCCGAGAGTAGTTCAACCGCTTTTTCTGCATTCGAAACTGCGGTCCTCACATACCCTCCTTCAGCCTCGGTATCGCCGGCCGTCACAAGGTCGGTACCTAACCCCCTCCCGCCCTTGCCTCTGTGATTTTCACCATATCTGATGTCATCCATAGCTCTCCCGACCTCGACTGTGACTACTTTAACGGCTCGAGCATGTCATCCGTCACCTCTGCAGAGTCTGAATCTTCGCCCCGCCCCGACAAGCGCCCAGCCTCGCCTGCACAATCTCCGCAGCCCAAGCGAGCCCGCCCCACAGAGCTTTCATTGGATAACTCCGCTTGGGAGGGTGACAACGCCCCCACGAACACAGGCGAACAATCGTCTATCGTCTCAGGCAGTCCGCGCATCCAGCTACCTTCAATCTTTTCGACGTTTGAGGACCCCTTCCGTGGAGAACATCGTCGTGCTTCCCTGCCAACCCTCTCCTCGGAGCTTAGCTCTCGTAGTCGGCTCCCTTCTGTGACGCCGGCTTCCCGAGGGCTGACATCCGTTGCACATACACCCTCTTCTCTGTCGTCTTATCAGTTTCCCCCTCAGTCCTCCATTGATTCAGACGACAAGTTATCTGTTAGGCCAAAGCTTGCGGCTGACACTCAGCTTGGTTTGTCTTTCCCAGACCACGCCTCACTTCCTAGTGCAGCGACTCTATCTAGCTCGGGCACAACTACCTCGTCGTCCACATCCCCCTCATTCCCTACCTCAAGTTTTGGTTCTCCTCTTACGGCGGACTATACTCTGCCCCGCGCCCAACTGCCGTCGCTGCAATTTTCTGATTCAGAATCTTGGGGCACGGGCACGGGCCACGCCGCATCGCTTCCGGGAATCGTAAGGCCAAGCTCTACTCCCGGGCCTATACCCAGCGCGAACGGCCCTTTAAAGTACGACGACAATCTGCGTCATTCATCCCTGAGTGGTTCGTATACGTTTCCTCCTGCAAACCAGGCCCCTATGTATGGCAATGTTGCACGAATTTCTGGCCAGGCAGAGCGGCGAGCATCCTACACTCAGTCCTCTGCCTCAGAGGCGGCAAAGGACGAGTGGAACTTTTCTTCGCCGGATATCCTCCTTCCTTCAGCTTCGGCCAACGGACCGGTGCAGTCACCCTCCCGAACCCCTCCAGCTCCACAGGCAGCTTCATCTCTTGTTGACCGTCCCCAGAAAAAGCGTGGCAAATTACCCAAACCTACGACCGATTTCCTGAAAGACTGGTTACATCGACATTCAGATCACCCTTATCCCAGCGAGGACGAGAAGAAGCAACTATGCGCAGCGACTGGCCTGAGCATGAGTCAGGTTTCCAATTGGATGATCAATGTGGGTTTGACCTCAGTGAAATTGATCCTCACTGACACGTATGACTCTCACTAGGCTCGCCGACGGATACTCGCACCTGTTCATCGACCGTCGTCTGGACCAGCCACAACTCATCCTCTTCCTTCGCAACGTGGTGGAGCGAGTCATTCTGGCGTTTCTACAGGCACGCTACTGCGTCGTGCGTCTATGCCTACCGACAGTCTCCAGCTGTACCACCCACTCTCGCTGCAATCCATCTCACACGCTGGGTCGGGCCCACTCGGTTCTGACCCATATTACACACACCCCAGCCAGCGTGTTCTCGAGAATGGCTATGGTGGTGGGCGCTCATCATCCATGTTAGGAAATTATACGCAACAATCGGGCGGCGCTGGCGCTGGCTACACCTTCCCAACACCAGCGTCAATGTCTTCACATCACCAGCCAGGGTATACCATGGGAAACCAACATACCCCATCATATGTGTCGTCGCAAGGACCAACACCGGGAAGTGGCGGCCACGGGTACTACACCCAACAACAACATCAGTACTTTTCTGGTAGCCATCAGGATCGAGGTACCTCAACACCGTCCAGCGGGTCGGGCCCCGGGTATCATCCGCAATGATCCCGTTACGGCGTTATGAATGCTGGCACCCTTCTTCCATTTCCGCCTAGTCCCGTGTATTACTCATCCCTACCGGGAGTAGAGTGGACCCAGCACACAATCGGGGGCGATGAGATGCTAGTCGGGGGCGTAAAGGTACGATGCTCGGCTGAGGGGCCTGTGATTTCTTACAAAAACGGACGACCCGTACATACGTACAATTGGTAATTTCTTTCCTGCTAGCTCATCCGGTTATGTTCCATGGACTTTTTGCTCTGTATAGAAAGGTGTTTTGTTTGTGACCATCACTGCTTTTAGTTGCGTGTTGTGATAATCTCACGCTCTCTCCCCCACGTTGCGTATCGTACTCTTGCAGCACTGTCACATGCCGTTGGATATATCCTAGTTGAATAATTCTAGCACTAATATACCCCACTCTGGTTTGCATCTCAAACTGCTTTGCTTCGGAATGCTTCCATACAATGGAAGCAAGCTCTATCTCGTCAGGCGTCGCTTCGGAACTGCTTGTGCGTAGAACTTTTGATTGTGAAACTGAGTCAAATTCCGAATACGACTGGGTGAAGTTCATAGGATAAACCCTCCCTCGAACAACACCTCCCGGCTTCAAATAATACCACAATATCAGCGCATCAAGGTTTTGTGATGGCCCAGAGCGCTCGCCCTTTTGGCAATGCAACAAGTTACAGCATCCATACCTAGTAGACAGGCGTTAAATGGGACACCACATCAAACACGGCACCTTGGAGGTACAATATACCACATTCTATCGTCCACCTCGACACAATTTTGCCAGTATGGTTATAGTCGTATCGCGCAATGAAATACTTCCCAGAAAGTTCGATATTCATTCTCATACGCGGCCTTTTGAATGGCGAGAAGTCTGAGGTTTCTTGCTTAAACCTTGTTGGTCGGAACTGCCTCGACGTTAATTGAAACGCTGCAGGCTGAAAGAAGGCAATAAATCGGGAATAAGGCTTAATAAGGTTTTGCATGACATCAACAACCCAAAACTGCCGGTGCCGTGCCGTGAAGTGGGCTGCAGTGGCTGCTAGTTATTTGAGCATACACTTTAGTGAAGGGTGTGTTGCAAAGACTGAATGTGGCCAAAATCCATGTTGATTTCTTTTAGACCCATTTACATAAAAGTATGGAATGGTGGAATCACAGTGGAGCACAGAGGCAGCTGATGTTGTGCAGGCAATATCAGGAAACCTGACATAAATATTTTTCACTTGCACCAGCTTGTGCAAGCTTGTATGAACTGGTGCAAGTCAAAAAAGTCAAAAGGAGCCTGCATTGCATCAAAAGGTTTCTCAGCTGACTTGCTAAAAAGTAATGACATTAGAAAAAGTAGTAAAAAAGTAGTAAAAAGTGGCAAAAGTGGGAAAGTGGACCACAAGGATTTTCTGTTGCTTCTCTACACCTGGGAACATAAGTAATTATAACAAAACAAGCAAAAGGGGAGTAGATGTGAAAGAAATGAAAAGACCATATGGTTGTTGAGTTTGCACTCCTAAGGGGTGTAATGGTTGTGTGCTGTTTTATATGTTAGTGTTGAAATTGAGCTTGTATGCTCATCTTAGTTTTGCACCTCTCCTGGCACCAAGAGGTATGGGCAACCAAGATCCTAAACATGGACTCTTATTTTCAACTTAAGGCCTGTTGACCCCCCCTACCCTAGACCCTAATAGGATATATGAGGCAATATATACCATAAATAGCAGACATATGAATATATTTAGTCCACAACTACAATTTGGTGCTTTTTATGAACAGGGTAAATTCATTGGCCTGCATTCATTCTGCAGTTGGCATCATAGAACCACCCACTGGTTGGTGCAGCATCCAGTCCTACACAAGACAAATGATACTAGGAGTTCTCTGTAAGATTCTGCATGAATACCAAGAAAGAACCTACCTTTGCATTACAGCCTGGCCCAGCACACTTAATCTTCTCTTCTTGAGACAATGGGTCATTGTAGTCCATTTCTGCACAGTCTTCTTCATCAGCTCCAGAATATTTATTGGTCTGAGCATGCTTTGATCAGCACCAGTTGGGGGTCAATATTTGCAGAACTTCACCCTGTTGAGGAGTTATAGGGGCGTGTTATAAGTTAATTTCTGAGTCATAATTATCATTGCTAATGCCATCTGAAAGTTTGGTGTCTGTAGGTACACCCTTGTTGGAAGAGGGATTTGTCTTATGTTATTGAGGTTGAGTCTCACAAGAAACACAGCAGTTTCCTCACTTATTGTTATGCTCTTTTATGTAATTGACTCTGCCCACAAAAGGGTCATGTTGGATGTTGTGGTGGACAGTTGGGACACTTCTGCTTACTAATATTTTGTCCATATGCATATGTGTTTCTCATGGTCCAGCTGGAGTTGTCATCACTTCCCCCACCCTACTTTACATACCTTCTATTACACTGCTGCCACCCCATTCTGCTGCTGTGTTGCCTTGGCTGATTACTAGATGATGAAGTGCAGCTGGAGAGGAGTTTAAACAGAGGAGATAACTCTGTAGGAGATGAGATGTCTTGCTCACTCCCAAGGGTGTATTTATAGTCCCTATGGTCTCTATACAGTCGCTCAAAAACTGTCCCAATGTTTGGCCATTTTGGAAAGCCTGGCTTGTCCTAAATCAAATAAATTAGGTAATATTTTGAAAATAATATATATTATAGTTTAGCATCTTAACATTCAGGAATGCCTGCAATCATGTGATTTGGACCAAAAGTGATGTAGCAATGTGCAAGATAAAGTTGGGTATCATTGGGACAGTTTTTTGACCCTCTATTTTATCTACAGTAGGTATCCAATTAGTAGTTTGTATGACCTCCATTAGCTCTAATAACTGCTTTAATTCTTCTAGGCATACTTTCTATGATATTTTGGCATGTTTCTGCTGCAATCTCATTCCATTCTACCTCCACCCTATCCCATAACTCATGCATCCCCTTGGGTGAGGTTGAATACTTCTGCAAAGCCCTTTTAAGATGCACCCAGAGGTGCTCAATAGGGTTGAGGTCAGGAGATTGGGAAGGCCAGACAAGCACTTGGATGTCATTGTCTTCAAACCACTGGGAAGCCCTCTTGGAGGTGTGCTTGGGGTCATTATCCTGCTGGAATACCTGTTCTTCCTCTGGTACCTTCAGCTTCTCAAAGCTTTCCACCACCCCATCATCTAAGATGTCACAGTATTGCTGTAAATCCATGGCCCCCTGAACCTCTATGAGCTTCCCAACCCCATTCCAGCCCATATAGCCCCATACTATGAGATTATTTCCTCCTCCATGCTTGACAGTTGGGGTGGTAGTGTGATCTAAAAGGGGCTCACCCCTTTCATTCCAGGTGTAGACCCTTCCATCTGACCCAATCCTGTTGATCTTGGTCTCATCTGACCATTGAACCCTCTTCCAATCCTCCACTGTCCAGTTTTCATGGTACTTTGCAAATTTAAGATGATTCTCTTGATGCTGCCTCTTAAGAAGAGGGTGCTTCTTCTTGATAACAGAGGAAAACCCATTCTCCTTAAGGACATTCCTGACTGTTTGGGCTGAGACAGGATGAGGAAGGATGCTATTGATGAAATGGGCAACTTAAACAGCATTATCAAGCTTTCCAGTAGTGATTTAGTGAAGAATGGATTGTTTATTGCAAGAGGAAAGCTTGGAAGGGCAACCTCCCTTATTGTTTTCCTTATTTGTGTCCACTTATTTCTTGATTCTACCAATGGTAGACTTTTCTATACCAGTTTTGGACTGGATTTCACAGACAGAATAGTGTTCATGAAGAGGGAGATGATGGTAGAGTGCTGAGCAGAGGGTATGGGATGCATAGTGGTGGTAAGAAGGAAAGAAGTTGGTTGAAGTGATTTCAACATGTCAAACTTGTATAAACAGAGTCACATGACCCTGTTTATTACTTTTGGACTTGATCAATACTTGATCTTAAGATGATTCAGGTCAATAAAAAGGAGATATGGTGAAAATAATAGAGGGTCAAAAAACTGTCCCTGTCACTGTCAACGGCAGTGACACATTAGACCTTGTCAGTAGTGTTATTACTGAAGGTATTGAGATGAGACTCAGCAGATGCCTCTCTTATCATGGGCAAGAAGTAGCTTGTCTGGCTACCAAGTGACTCATTGATTGTACTGGAGTCTGAATCTACCCAAGGTCCGTTGGGTGATCATGAGATGCAAAGAACTATACAGATGAAACTGAGGAGAGCAGAACAAGCCATGGCTGCTCCTAGAGATGATAGAAACAAGTCACTACTTCTATTTGACAGGAGACTCGACTTAGAGTCTCGTCTTAATGCGCGCATATGCATTTATACTAGTGTACATGTCCTAGTACGACTACTACTCAGAACCTGGCCATTTTCTGACCATTTGGCTAACTAAGATGCTTATGAAGAGCTGACTGAGGCTGACACATGAGCTGACTATAAGTCTGACCTGTATCACTAATCCCCAGGCCCAGACAGGCCTACCATACCTGGGGTCAAACACGATCCTCACATGTCATCAGCGGTTCTCTTGCCCTCATGCAAGCTGCCCTGTGACATTACCCTCAGTCTAGAAATGAGCTGCACTGTGGCATGAGCTGTTAGGGACTGCTGAGAACTTACATGTTGAGTCCCCTTTGATGAGTGGCCCGTCTTGTATTTTGCAGAAGAGGGTGTAGCTCTCATATTTGTGAGAGGCAAGTAGGTGGTGGTGTCATGGTGGACTATTGGGACGCTTGCGCTTACTAATATACTTACCTTATATGTACATATTTCCCACAGCTCGGCTGGAGTCGTCACCACTTCCCCCTCCTTATCTTACCCTCTCGCTATTACACTCCTGCCGATCCCTTCTGCTGTTGTGTTGCCTCGGCTTATTACTAGACTACTTACACTAATATGCCGACGAGTTTCGTGGCCTTACTGCCGCTGAAACGCGTCATAGACTGCCGATGACTCCGCCTAAATACTTGTATATAAATACGCTCATAGAAGGGGACCAAAGCCTTAAGCTTGGTCTCTTGTGAATCCTAGACATTCTCAGAGCAACCCTCCGAGTGATCCGAAGCTTCCCAGCCCCTTTTCCCTCCCACTTGCGCCCTAGAACGTACCCTAGGGTCTGCTAAGCGACTTAGTGACGCGTTTCACTTAATCTACCATATATAGTAAACCGAGTCCCGATTGGGAACTCTTCGAACTCCGACACATACGTTAAGCGCTCAGAAAGGCGTTGCCTTTCTTCGCTTCAGACAGAAGAAGGTCACTGAGTAACGGACCTCTCAGTGCTCTATAGAACTACCCTATCTGCACCAGAATCCCCAGCAGGAAGGAGCAGCTCCTTCCATTCACGACCTTAGTGGCATACCAACGAACTAAGTGCAATACAAGGCGTATCAGCACTCCAGACATCCCTTCCTTTGGACACTCATCTTGAGTATCCAAATTGACTCCTTCACATCTAGATCCCCTTCCTCCTTCAGAAGATAGGGAACGACAGCAGCCAGCACTGCCACTACCCACAGCCGTTCTAACAAGGCATTAGAACTCCACAGAAGACGACCAAGATGACGGTCACCGACGCAGATATCATCCTACACTTACAACAGAAGGACAGAGACAGGCCAGACGCCCTACCCCTCATAGCAAGAGAACGAACAGCCAAGGAGGCTGCCAGACAGAAACATCGACAGAACCACCACGCTCCGTCCCGCGTGACAGGTGGTGACTTTGTTCCTCTTGATATTGGAGGGAGTCAATGCAGGCTTGTAATTCCCTGACTTCAATATGGAGGCCTGTGAGGTCAGTGATGGTTTCATGACTGCTGGAGTTCAGCGGCAGTGCCCCAGTCTTCTCCTGGCTCATGGCATGATGCAGCATGATGTCATAGGTGTTTGGGTCTGTGAGGGCTTCGAAAAACCAGTGAGGGTACTCACCTTCCTCATTGATGGTGATTTGGCTTGGTGCAAACAGCTCTTGATGATAGATGGCTTCCCCTTTTCCAGAGGTGCCAAGGCAGTATTGCCCTCATGTTTGATATAGGTGGTGAGGTGTGGATAGTGTAAGCGCCATCGGTGATGGGAATGAAGAAATCGGGCACTCGCCCTTCATTCTCTCATACCCTTGGGTACCCCCAGATCCTCCTTGTCTGCTGTGAGTTGGTCATCTCTCCAATGCTTGTAGGTGGCTTCCAGGCGAGCTGCATTCGCCTCATGCTCTGCCAGAGCGTCAGATCATCCTTTGAGTATGGTGAGCTGTTCCTTGTTGCATCGTGACACATCTTCATTCTTATGCACATTGCTTGCCAGCCCTTGAGCGATAAGAGTGAGTTGCTCTTTGGTGGGGCTGTTCCCTTTGAGAGCAGCATGGACAGTCTGAGGTGAGAGTGGAAACTCACTGAACTTGGTGGACGATGCCACCACTTCCTCTGGGATGATGAGGGGCTCAGGCTTCTTCCCTTCTGCTCAGTGTGTTGGGGGTGGGATTGGTAAGGGCTCTTCACATCCACTGGGGCTCACTGTGATGTAAGAGGGGACAGAGAGAGGTGAAGACATGATGCTGCTATTGGTGATGAAGGGACAGAAGAGAGAGAGGCGATGGATTTGACCCATGTTGTTCACCTTTGTCCTTTATACTGTTTCTTGTCTTTTAAAGGGTGATGTTGATGATAACTTGTTACTAAGGCTGGGGCATGTACTTGGTCAGCAGGTTCCCATGTATTGTCAGCAGCTGAGTAACCCTTCCAGTGGATGAGGTATTGAAGCTGACATTTCTTCCCTTGGTGCCTGTGATTGATAATTTGCTCCACTTCATATTTCTCAGCATTATCAATCATCTCTGGTGGTGGGCGTTGGTAATTGGTCCCATGTTCTTTGGTTTCTTTGTAAGGGGTGAGTAATGAACTGTGGAACATGTCATGGATGGTCCAGGCCACTGGTAATTGCAATTGGTAAGCTATCAGTGAGACTTCATGTAGTATCTTGAAGGGTCCATGTCATTTTGGTGCTAGCTTCACAGAGGCGTAAGGCAATGATAGGTACTTTGCCTCCAACCAAACTTGATCTCCTTTGTGATACTGTGCTGGTGGGATCACTTTTGCAACTTTATTAAGGGCGTGCACTGCTGCCTCTCAATGTTCCTTGGCGCGTTTATGTCTGTCTTCCATTGCTTCATTATTGGTGGTCAAAATTGGCTCCTCTGTTATATTGGGGTGGTATCCCAGGATGACTTCGTGGGGACTTAACTTGGTCATTGCATTTGGCCAGCGGTTATGCACAAATGTGGCGATAGGTAACAGGTCTGCCCAGTCATCTTGTTGGGCCAATGTGTAGAGCCTGAGGTATTGTTTGACCCATTGGTTCTTCCGTTCAGTAAGTCCATCTGTTTGTGGATGGAATGCCATGCTGATGTTTCTTTCTATTTTCAACTTTGTTGTTAGTGCTTTGGTGAAATGAGAGGTGAAATGTGGGTCTTGATCTGAGATTATCTTGGATGGTATTCTGAACCATGGGAAGAGGTGTTGGAGGTATAGTCGGGCTATGCCTTCGCCTGTAATTGTTGTTGTGCATGGGATGAATAATACTGCTTGCGAACATCCTTGGTCAACAATAGTGAGGATGGCATCCTTTCCGTCTGCCTTGGGCAGTTGAGTGATAAGATCTAGGGCTATGATGTTAAAGGGATGCATCTGTGAGTCTCCCAGGATATGGTAAAGGGGTGTCTTTTTCTTTGTGGTATGAATCTTGTTCTGCTGACAATGAGCGCATCTGGCCATGTATTGCTCTATCCAGGCATTCATCCCTGGCCACCAGTAGCATTGCATGATGAGGTTTATAGTGTTATCTCTGCCTGGATGCCCCACTGTGGGTGAGTCATGGAAGTGGGATAGGATATCGCATCTTAGCTGTAATCCAGAGGGTACTGCAAGTCTCCATCCCTTCATATATCCTTCTGGTAGCTTCCTTACTTCTTGCAAGTCACACCATGATTCCGTTTCTGCCCTTCTTTGTTGTTGAGTTTCTCTTACTTGCTGATCGAGAGAGTTCACTGGCATTGATGTTTTGTTGATAAACATTGATGAAGGGAGAAGCGTAAGATCTGTGTTATCTTCTTTGCCTTGGTCTGCTCTGGGTGGTCTAGATAACATATTGGGGGCTGTGTGGATCTTTCCAGGGACATGCTTGATAATCAGGTTGTAGTCCTGGATTTTGGCAAACCACCTCGCTACTCATCGATTGACCTTTTGAGGGGTCTTCCAATACATTAGGTTAGTGTGGTCTGTGAGAATGGTGACTGGAATGTCTGTGGCTGCTATGTGAGGGCGGAAGCATTTAAGGGCTTTTAGGACTCCTAGGAACTCTCTTTCATATATGTCGTAATTGTGCTCTGTAGGTGTGAAAGTGTTGGAGTAAAAAGCAATGGGGCACAACATAGGTTTGTGTGTTCATGGGTTGAGTTCTCCCTCCTGTGAGAGTACAGCGCCCAGACCGTATGCAGATGTGTCTGTGGTGAGAAAGAATGCTTTTGAATAATTGGGTTGGTGAAGGATGGGCTTGCTACACATCAGTGTTTTCAGGTGTTCGAATGCATTCTTGCAGTGGTCTTCCCATATGAACAGTGTATCCTTTCTGGTTAGTTGGATAAGGGGGCATGCTATGATGGAGTAATTGGGTATGAAGTATCAATAGAATCCTGTAAAGCCTAAGAAAGCATGGACATCTTTGATGTTTTGTGGTCTAGGCCAGTCTGCAACTCCTTTTACTTTAGCTGGGTCCATCTGGACTGTTCCATCTTCTAGTACCACACCTAGGAACTCCACCTTTCATTGTTCAAAGATGCATTTTTCTGGTTTGAGGTATAGATCATGCTGCCGCAACTTGTCTAGGATTTGATGGATGCATTGTTCGTGGAATTCAGGGTCATCTTTTGTAGCAATGAGGAGATCGTCCATGTATACGATGAGCCATCCTTTTGCTATTTCTTTGGCAAAGATTGCATTCATCATTGTTTGAAAGGTGGCTGGGGAGTTCATTAGTCCAAAGAACATTACAGTGGTTTCGAATAATCCCTGGTTTGTTATGAAGGCTGCTTTCCATTCATCTCCTTCTTTGATGCGAATGTTGTTGTACCCCCATCGGATATCAAATTTAGTGAATAGCTTGGCTCCTTGTACTTTGGCGATAAGTTCAGGGATTAACGAAAGTGGATAGCGATTGCAGATGGTCCATTCATTCAGGTGCCAATAGTCTTGTACTGGTCTTAATTTTCTATCCTTCTTTTTGATGAAGAAGAAAGGGGCCGCATATGGGCTCTTTGAGGGACATATATAGCCTTTACCCTGTTGCTCTTTGATGAAGCTCAGCAACGCTTTCTGTTCATCTTGAGTGAGTTAATAGACTTTGCCTGGTATGGATGTGGGTGCTTCAGGTTTTAACTCAATAGCATGGTCCCATATGCAAGGTTTAGGGAATCGTTGAGCTGCTTCTTCACTGAAGATGTGAGTGTGCCTTTGGTATTTTGTTGGGATTTTACCACTTCCCTTTTGTGATCCTGCTTCCTCTGCTAATTTGGATGCGAGGGTCTGCTTCTTTGCCGTTTCAGTGAAAGTTATTTTTGCCATGTGAATTGAGTTGTTGAGGGGTCATGGACATCA
Source organism: Russula compacta (assembly GCA_022376555.1). NCBI lineage: Eukaryota > Fungi > Basidiomycota > Agaricomycetes > Russulales > Russulaceae > Russula > Russula compacta. The sequence goes on from WTXH01000004.1 coordinate 512,362, forward strand.
TATCAGAGCTCTACAACCCCTTGGTGTGATCCTGCATTCTCTGATCCTCATTTGAGTGGCTAACTTTGTTCTGAGGATGAGGGGTAGTTGGTCACTTTCTAGCCATCCTCTCACCCAGTCTATCTTTGGTTGAGTGGCAGCAAACCAAGGATATCCCAGAATGATCTTTTGGTCTCCCAGATCTGTAAGGAAGAATCGTAGCCATGTTTTTTGACCTCCTGTCTGCATTTCTAGGTTGGTATAATGCTCGATGTCCCCTTTCTTATTTCTGGTCCCGTCTACATTGTAGACTGGTCATGGTCATTCTAGTCATTTGATGGGAAAGCGCATTTCTTGCATGTACTTTGCATTGATAAAATTTTGGTGGCTCCTGAGTCTAGGAGCATGATGGTTTTGGCCCTCTTTTTGGATAGATGGATGAAGAGATGTAACTGCATAGATTTTCGTACAGAAAGATACATCTGATCTGATCCTATTCTCCTAATCCAGGCTGCACAGATTAGGCTTCCAAAAAATTTCCCTCCTTTGCTCCCAATCAATTCATCAGTTCTTCCTGGTCTTCTGGAGACAGGGTGTTGAGTTGTTGCTGGATGCTGTCTACTTTAGATATATTGGTCTCACTTTTGTTGTCTTCAGGTGACCAGTCAGTCAGCTGGGCTGTGCGAGTGTTGGATCGCTGCTCTTTGGAGGGGCATGTGTGAGCAAAGTGTCCTTGTTGTCCACAAGTAAAGCATGCACCCTGGGTTTTACACTGAACATGATCATTGTCTGTCCTCACTACATTTCCTTGGGGTTGTCCTCCTCTTTGCCCTTGCCAATTGTTTCTAGGTGCCCAAGTTCTGTCTACATCCATTGGTACGGGTTGGTTGTTCCACATTCTTGGAGCGGTAGTGGAGTTGTATGGGACTTGCCCAAAGTTTTGTCTGGGGCTCTGATTGGTTGGCGAGGGTCGATTCTGCCAGTTATTTTGGAAGGGGGGTTGTGCTGATTGTTGGCTGGCCTGGTGTAGTGTCATGGTGGACTATTGGGACGCTTACGCTTACTAATCTTCTTACCTTATATGTACATATTTCCCACAGTCTGGCTAGAGTTGTCACCACTTCCCCCCCTTACCTTACCCTATCGCTATTACACTCCTGCCGATCCCTTCTGCTGTTGTGTTGCCTCGGCTTGTTACTAACTTACTTACACTAATCTGCCGATGGTTTTTGTGGCCTTACTGCCACTGAAACACGTCAGATGCTGCCGAAGACTCCGCTTAAATAGTCATGTATAAATATGCTCATAGAAGGGGACCAAAGCCTTAAGCTTGGTCTCTTGTGAATCTTAGACATTCTCAGAGCAATCCTCCGAGTGATCCGAAGCTTCCCATCCCTTTTCCCTTCCCACTTGCACCTTAGAACGTACCCTAGGGTCTGCTAAGCGACTTAGTGACGCGTTTCACTTAATCTACCATATATAGTAAACTGAGTCCCAATTAGGAACTCTTCGAACTCCAACACATACATAAGCGCTCAGAAAGGCGTTGCCTTTCTTTGCTTCAGACAGATGAAGGTCACTGAGTAATGGACCTCTCAGTGCTCTATAGAATCACCCTATCTGCACCAGAACACCCAGCAGGAAGGAGCAGCTCCTTCCATTCATGACCTTAGTGGCATACCAACGAACTAAGTGCAATACAAGGCGTATCAGCACTCCAGATATCCCTTCCTTTGGATACAGTATCCAAATCAACTCCTTCACATCTAGATCCCCTTCCTCCTTCAGGAGATAGGGAACGACAGCAGCCAGCACCGCCACTACCCACAGCCGTTCTAACAAGGCGTTAGAACTCCACAGAAGACGACCAAGACGACGGTCACCGACACAGATATCATCCTACACATACAACAGAAAGACAGAGACAGGCCAGACACCCTACCCCTCATAGCAATAGAACGAACAGCCAAGGAGGCTGCCAGACAGAAACATCGACAGAACGCCACACTCCGTCCAGCGTGACATTAGACCAAGCTTATCAGTCAACACGGAAGAATTCCGAAGAGAACCACTTGTCTACCCAAAGGCTTGGGAAGGAAGCACAAGGGTTCGCATCGAATGAAGAACAGAACCAAATCTCCCAGAGTACATCACAGGACCAAATATCTACTGGACAGTCCAAGGAACGTATTGAGGATACACCCTTGACGTCCCCAGCGAAAATACTAGTGCAATCAGAAGATACCCAGTTGAATTCATCAGTGGATACTGGTACACCCTTACCAGAGACGAAACTGGTGTTCTTTGGGCATACGACCAAGACCGAATTGAACACGGAGGAGCAGGAACAGGATACCCACCAGTAGACGATCCCTACCACCCCAATTACCAAGCCAGCGAATCACACTAACCCCAGCAGTAGCTCCAACAGAACTAGGAGCCACAGCACCAGAAACACACACCCCTCGCACACATTCCACCAACCTCCACTCCCCTAGACAACCAAGAAGTGAAGCACACGATTCCTCTGAAGAAGGAAACGGAACTGAACACACAGCCAGCGAAGGATCTGAAAACAGACCTCATACACCAGAAGAAGCCAACCCCCCTACATACCACAAGTAACTCCGGCACACCACGAGCAAATCGAAGCCCACAACCCCCAGAACAAGAACCACACCTCCCAGAAGACGTCGAACACCTAGGAGAACAAATTAACCTTCTAGCCATCTATCACATCGAGCCACAAATCCAGATCACCCCAGCAGACCAACAACCAGACCCACCACCGCCGCAACTGCCCATACAAGTCTTTATGGCCAACGTACCACCCCAACAACCTCAACAACCTCAGCCACCCGCAGGAGGACCACCCCCAGGTCCACAACAAGCGGGAGCACAAGCTGCCCATCCCCCAGGCAATGGAAAATGGAATGGCACACCGCCAGACATATACACAGGAGACAGAAGTCGAAGCGACAAGTTCCTAAAAGAGTTCAAACTCTACAGGCTGCTCAATGAAGACAATGAAACAATGAACATCCCATACAAGCGAGCAGCCTTAGCCTTGTCCTACATCAGAGGACCCCTAGTCGATGATGGGTCTACCAACGAGTTGATCACCTCAGTAATCAGCTCCACACCAACAATATACCTATGCAAGACGAAGTCCACTGGGCCGAATTTGAAACAGCTTTTACAGCTGCTTTCACCTATATCCACAAGGTTACCAAAGCCACCACTATGCTCCAGCAACTAAGAATGAAACAAGGAGACCTAGATGGATATATAGCTCAGTTCAGAACCTAGCCACTAAAGCTGGATATGCCCTTGACGCTCCAGGAACACTACAGATGTTCTTACAAGGACTACCATCCGGCTTAGGATGACGAATGCTCAGAATGCACCCTGGACTAACCACCTTTGATGAATATGTCCAGGCTGTCCAGAAGGAATCCAAAGTACAGGAGCAAGAAAACCTGATCTTTGGAGAAGGGAAATGGCCTATGCCAAACTGGGGACCTAAAAGACCACCACCCCGCCATGCCGCCACAACCCCTAAACCCCAGTTCACCCAACGATGCCCTACACCAATGGTACTCCTATGCAAGTAGATACCATCAGGAAAGCAGATACAGACAAGCTAAGAAGAAACACAGAGAAGAAGGACGATGCTTGAATGTAGCAAACAAGGACACATGGCCAAGAACTGTCCTACCAAGAAAAGGCCACCCCAGAAACCATCTTACATTAAGATGGTCCAAAGCAACGAAGAATACTATGACAGAAGAAGAAGATGAAGAAATGGAGAAGCCAAGAAGAACCTCAAGAAGTGGACAAATGAAGATATGGTTAATAGAATGGTCACCTTCTCCGACGACAAGAAGGTGCAGTGGATGAATGCGATGCAAGCCAAAGGAGTGGATTTTTCGACCGCCTGAATGACACGGCCATCATTCGGGCACTGTTCACAAATAACGTATTTGTACCCAAGATTTGATCAGTACAAACTCAAATAATACTATGTTTACGGAACAGAAGGGCCGATGCAACAGCACTTGTGGACAGCGGAGCCACAGAAAATTTCATCCACCACAAACTCATACAGAAGTTCCAAATCCCCACAATACCTCTCCAGAAGCCAAGAATCGCCAGGAACGTTGATGGAACCATCAACCAGGCTGGAAAAATTACTGACAAAGTAGAACTTGAAATTCGACATCAAGGAATCACAAAAAAATTCCCCTTCTTTGTCACCAACTTAGGACATGACAACATCGTCCTAGGATATCCATTCCTAGCCACTAATGAACCAAAGATAGATTGGAAGAAAGGAACCGTTGAAGGAAACATTGTGGCGTCTACCATGGATGCCCACAAATGGAAGGTGCTTTCCCAAATCTGGAAAACCACCACCTCTACACAATTAGCGATCCAGGAAGCCGAAAAGAAAGACAAGAAAACCTGGGATCAAATAGTACCAGAAAAATACCACCCATTCAAGAAAGTCTTCAGTGAAGAAGCATCCAAGCGAATCCCAGAATCAAAACCTTGGGACCACGCTATAGATCTAAAACCAGACGCTCCAGCATCATTTGACTGTAAAGTCTACCCCCTATCACCCAAAGAACAAGAAGCATTGGAAGAGTTCTAAAAGAACACCAAGAAAAGAAATACATCGAACCTTCCAAATGCCATATGCCTCCCCTTTCTTCTTTGTCAAAAAGAAGGATGGAAAACTGCGACCAGTCCAGGACTATAGAAAGCTCAATGAATGGACAATCCCAAACAACTACCCCTACCCTTGATTAGAGACCTAATACCTCGACTTGCAGGAAAGAAACACTTCACCAAGTTGATGTACGTTGGGGGTACAATAACATCCTCATCGACCAGAGGACCAACATAAAGCAGCCTTTAAAACAAACAGAGGCTTCTTCCAACCAAAAGTAATGTACTTTGGAATGAGGAATGCCCCTGCCACCTTCCAGAGCATGATGGACTTCATCTTCAGAGATCAATTAGCCAAAGGGAATGTGTTCATCTACATGGATGACATCCTCATCGCCACCGATGGAACTTGGGAAGACCACTACAAGAAGTAATCAAAGTCCTAGAGGTCTTACAAGAAAATGACCTCTATCTCAAACCAGAGAAGTGCGACTTCCACAAAACGGAAGTGGAATACTAGGAATGCTAGTAGGAAGTGGACACGTCAAAATGGATCCAGTCAAAGTCAAAGGAATTACAGATTGGCCCATCCCTACGACAGTCAAAGAACTCAGAGCCTTCCTAGGCTTTGGAAATTTCTACAAAGACTTCATTGATCATTATTCCCTAATTGCCGACCACTCCATGAACTAACAAAGAAGAGTAAGAAATGGGAATGGAGTCAAAAGGCCGATGAAGCATTCAAATACCTCAAGAACAAATTCACATCCTATCCCATCCTCAGGAATGCTGATCAAACCAAACCATTTACACTAGACACAGATGCATCAGACTATGCCATTGGAGCCACCCTAACACAGGAATTTGAAGATGGACAACACCCAGTTGCATTCTTTTCAAAGTCACTCAACCAAGCGGAACGCAACTATGACATCTATGATAGAGAACTACTGGCAATAGTATCAGCAGTTAAATTCTTCAAACACTTCCTTCTAGGAGCCAGGCATCAAATCAAAGTACGCTCAGACCATGACAACCTGAAATATTTCTGAGCGGCGCGAAAAGTAACACCCAGACAAGCAAGATGGATGAACTACTTGGCAGACTATGACTTTATCATCCATCACTTCCCAGGAAAACAAAACACCATTGCAGACCTTCTATCACAGAGAAAAGACCTTGAAGAGGGGGTAAATAATGAACAAACTACCATCCTCCCCGACAACCTATTCATTCGAACTCTTTACCTCCCAAATGACAACCAAAAGCGACAACAAACCCTCAAAGAAATACATGATGCACCCACAGGTGGCCACCCAGGGATCTCAAACACCTGGGACCTAGTCAAAAGATGCTACCACGGCCCCAAACTTCGAGAATTTGTCAAAAATACGTTAAAGGATGCACCAAATGTCAAGAAAATAAAACCATCCGAACCGCAAAAGCCCCCTTACATCACTTCGACACCCCAGTAGAAGAAGGACCTTTCCAATATGTGTCCATGGACTTCATAACAGAATTACCAAAGTCCAAAGGATATGACACAATCCTCACCATTGTGGACCAAGGATGTTCCAAAGCCGTCAAGTTCTTACCCTGTAACAAGGAAATCACCGGAGAAGGAGTGGCACAGCTGTACCTTCAGCACCTCTTCCCCTGGTTTGGAACTCCCAAACGTATCATATCCGACAGAGACCCTCATTTCACCGGAAATTTCACAAGAACCTTATGCAAAGCGATAGGCACCAAACAAAACCTTAGTACTGCGTTTCACCCTAGAACTGATGGACAAAGCGAATGCATGAATCAATGGGTCGAAACATTCCTGAGACACTTTGTCAATGGAAGACAAGACAACTGGGCTACATATCTTCCGGTGGCGGAATTTGCTCACAATTCATGGAAACATGAAGGAACGCGCCACACACCCCATCAATTAATCATGGGATGTAACCCTCAGGCAATTTGGACAAAAGGAGACGAAGAAGTACCAGCGTAGATATCAGACTAAAGGAACTAACCAAAGCAAGGGAAATTGCGCATCAAGCCTTACAGAAAAAGACAGCCATAACGAAACAAGTCAGAACATTCAAGACTGGAGACGAAGTCTGGCTAGATGCACAAACATAAAGACGAAGGCACCATCAAAGAAGATGGAACCGAAATGCTTAGGACCCTTCATTATCAAGAAAAAGATATCTCCGGTCGCTTACCAACTCAACTTGCCAGCACACATGCATATACATCCAGTGTTTCATGTAGATCTATTATCGCCCTATATGGAAACCATGGAGTACGGCATCCCATTCAAGCGCCCAGCACCTGAAACCATCGAAGGAGAAGAAGAATATGAAGTAGATGAAATCATTGCAGAAAGGAAATATGGCCGAAAAAGACAACGACAATACTTAGTCAAATGGAAAGGTTACCCCGCATCGGACAATTCATGGGTCAGCAGCGATGACCTACATGCACCGGAGCTACTTAGCGAATTCCACCGATCGCAATCACCCACCCAGCTATAAAAACCCCCTCCAAACTACCTTCAAACGACAGCAGTGAACCATCACTACTACACTTCCAAACCAACTCTCCAACAACACCCCCTCACTCTAAACAAACTTCCCCCACTCGCAACCATTCAGTCCTCAACAACATGTCCATCTTCCCCACCTCCTGCGAACGAACCACCCCCCTATGCACCACCACCAACCGGTTCGCTCTGCTTGACATTGAAAATTATACCAATAGTGATGCCTATGAGGTTCGCTCCCCAAGCGCCTCTCCTCCTCCCCTTGAATCCATCACCACAACTCCCACCTCCACCACCGTCGAGTCAGCCCCAATCCGAGCAAACCTCGACGACCTCCTCGCTGCCATCGACTGGACCACCCAACAGATCCCCACTCCTCCAGTGACCTCTCCCCCAACGACAAAGAACCAGGAAGTACAAACCAACATATCACCGTACACCTGGACAACACTCCAACAGATCACATCCGCGCAGCCCTTCGAGCCCTTCACTACAAATGCACCTGCGCCTACGACGAGGGGGAGGAAGAGGACGAGAGGATCTGGACCCTCAACGAGAACAAGAGGGAGAACAGAGAGCAGGGAAAGAGTCAAGCAGATGAAGACGACCCCATCCTGGACCAGGATGGATCGAAACCACTAACCAACCATTTACACTCCCTACCATTACAGGAGGGGCCCTCTTCGCCCCCTACCACAAATACCACCTCGACAACCCAAAGTACCCCTTGTCAGCACCACTCTTCGCAAGGGAGAGGAGGTATTCACCACCCTCCTTCGTCCCAGCCCGGTACCACACAAGAGCCCATACATCACACCAACACAGAAGCGCATCTTTTCGGGAAGAGAGCCCTTCTCTCGAAAAGTAACTGAAGTCGCCACAGAAGAAGAGGATGAGTCATTCCTCTCCGGTTTGTTGGCCTATAGGATGTGGGAAAGGGAAGTAATGTACACCCAGCAAGAGCTTGCCCGGGTGAACAGCAAACTCGCCTTCCAAAAAATCAGGTTGATGGAGTGGTATGGAGCGCTCCAAGATGCTGATGGATACAGGAGGCTGGCTACGGGTCTCCAGGATTATAACCCCTGGGGAAAGCAGAACAAGAGGCCCTCAGACAAGTCCTGAAAGGGTTTCGAGTCCCCCTGCATCTGCGCACTAGGAAAGTGGAAGGAGATTGGGGATTCGAAGATAGGGAAGTCCCCATTCGCAAAACCAAGACCAAGAAGTGCTCAAAATGTGCAGCACTACCCATTATCGCCGCCACTGCCCCCAAAGAGTCAACCACAACCAGCAAAGACTCTGAACAGGGGATCATGTCATGGTGGACTATTGGGACGCTTACGCTTACTAATCTTCTTACCTTATATGTACATATTTCCCACAGTCGGCTAGAGTCGTCACCACTTCCCCCCCTTACCTTACCCTATGCTATTACACTCCTGCCGATCCCTTCTGCTGTTGTGTTGCCTCGGCTTGTTACTAACTTACTTACACTAATCTGCCGACGGTTTTCGTGGCCTTACTGCCACTGAAACACGTCAGACTGCCGAAGACTCCGCTTAAATAGTCATGTATAAATACGCTCATAGAAGGGGACCAAAGCCTTAAGCTTGGTCTCTTGTGAATCTTAGACATTCTCAGAGCAATCCTCCGAGTGATCCGAAGCTTCCCAGCCCTTTCCCTCCCACTTGCGCCCTAGAACGTACCCTAGGGTCTGCTAAGCGACTTAGTGACGCGTTTCACTTAATCTACCATATATAGTAAACCGAGTCCCGATTGGGAACTCTTCGAACTCCAACACATACGTTAAGCGCTCAGAAAGGCGTTGCCTTTCTTCGCTCAGACAGACGAAGGTCACTGAGTAACGGACCTCTCAGTGCTCTATAGAATCACCCTATCTGCACCAGAACACCCAGCAGGAAGGAGCAGCTCCTTCCATTCACGACCTTAGTGGCATACCAACGAACTAAGTGCAATACAAGGCGTATCAGCACTCCAGACATCCCTTCCTTTGGATACAGTATCCAAATCGACTCCTTCACATCTAGATCCCCTTCCTCCTTCAGGAGATAGGGAACGACAGCAGCCAGCACCGCCACTACCCACAGCCTTCTAACAAGGCGTTAGAACTCCACAGAAGACGACCAAGACGACGGTCACTGACGCAGATATCATCCTACACATACAACAGAAAGACAGAGACAGGCCAGACACCCTACCCCTCATAGCAATAGAACGAACAGCCAAGGAGGCTGCCAGACAGAAACATTGACAGAACCGCCACACTCTGTCCAGCGTGACATGTAGAGGGTGTCAATAATTCTTTGGGACGCTGTGATGTTAATTGCTTTTGCTTTCATTTGGTTGTAGGTATTAACATTGGTGTCTTCTAATACCTTTTGCCCGATGCTGCACAGTAGTCCCTGCAGGAACAATTGGATCATATTTTGGTCCATGGGGCCATAACCTGCTTCATGTGCTATGCTCTCAAAAGTGGAGATGTACTCATCTATCTCTGGCCATCTCATTTTTAATTCTTGCAGCTTAATGCGAGCTTTCTGAGCCTTTTGAGAGTTGAGGAATCATGCTTCGAAGTTTTGGATGAAGGTGTCCCAAACTGCTCATATGTCGTTGGCTGGTTGAAGAGTGCTAAGCCAGTTGAGCTGTTGTTCAGTCCATTGGTTGACTTTGGATCCTTTGATGCATGTAAGTGCTATGGCTACACATTTGATAAAGGATGCTAGAGCTGGGACGTTGTGGTTAACTAGGAAGTAGGTTTGGAGTTCTTGCAGGAAACTCTCAGCTTTTGTGCAGTCTCCTTTGAAGACCAATGGTAGAGCTCCCATGGGTTTCCCATCTCCTAGTATTTGACCTCCTCCTGGCACATTTCCTCCTCCTCCTGGCAGTCTGCCACCAGGTGGACCTCCTCCTCCTGATCCTCCAGGAGGGCCTCCTCCACTTGGTCCTCCTCTAGCTGGGGTTGTGGTTGTTATTGCGGTCACTGCTAGCGACATGGTGATTGAGTTGACAGTTGCCATGGTTTCACTGGTAGGGATAATGATGGTTGGGATGTTGATTGGCAAATTTTGAATTTGTTGGTTTATAGGGTCTTCCTCTTCTTTGCTTTCAGAGGTGTTTTCCCAGTCGTGGATGATGGGAACATCTTCGTAGTTGTAAGGAGCCTCTCCTTCTTGTTCTCCATTGTAGTGGTCGATTTTTGGTATTCTTCGGCCTAGAAAGGGGTCCCTTCCTTGGTTTCCCCACTGGAGTGTGTACCACCATCCTTCTTGTAGATGTACTGCCCATACTTGTGTTCCTCCTACCCTAAAGGTATATGTGTGGAACAGAAAGATCTGATCTTCCCAATAGATGGCAGTGTTTTGTTGTGCTAGACTTCTGTTGATGGGAAGGGTGATATACCATCTCTCTTCAGGTACCGTGGTGATAAAGAAGTTGAGTCTAATGTCACCATCAACGGCAGTGACATGTTAGACCTTGTCAGTAGTGTTATTACTGAAGGTATTGAGATGAGACTCAGCAGATGCCTCTCTTATCATGGGCAAGAAGTAGCTTGTCTGGCTACCAAGTGACTCATTGATTGTACTGGAGTCTGAATCCACCCAAGGTCTGTTGGGTGATCATGAGATGCAAAGAACTATACAGATGAAACTGAGGAGAGCAGAACAAGCCATGGCTGCTCCTAGAGATGATAGAAACAAGTCACTACTTCTATTTGACAGGAGACTCGACTTAGAGTCTCGTCTCAATGCACGCACACGCATTTATACTAGTGTACATGTCCTAGTATGACTACTACTTGGAACCCGACCATTTTCTGACCATTCGGCTAACTAAGATGCTTACAAAGAGCTGACTGAGGCTGACACACGAGCTGACTACAAGTCCGACCTGTATCACTAATCCCCAGGCCCAGACAGGCCTACCATACCTGGGGGTCAAATGCAATCCTCACATGTCATCAGCGGTTCTCTTGCCCCCATGCAAGCCGCCCTGTGACAGTCCCAATGATACCCAATTTTATCTTGCACATTGCTATGTCACTTTTGGTCCAAATCACTTGATTGCAGGCATTCCTAAATGTTAAGATGCTAAACTATAAGATATATTATTTTCAAAATATTACTTAGTTTATTTGATTTATGACAAGCCAGGCTTTCCAAAATGGCCAAACATTGGGACAGTTTTTTGAGCAACTGTATGTCCATAAGCCCTTAAGGGGTGAGTACAGGCATCCACAATATTGCATATACACTATATTCTACATTTGGGTGAGTCTGACAAGTCCACACATACTCTGAGCCCTCAGAAGGTGTATGCATAAGCGTAGAACTAGTCTAAAAGGTCCATATGTGAATGTAACTACATTGATACTGTTAGGACACTTATTGTGACATGTGACTGTGACCGAGTAGCACTGTGACTAGCTGTCACAAAGGGTGTGGTGCCTTATGCACCACATGCACTCTCCAAACATTTTGTTGTACATTTTTCCGATGCTTCACGTAAGTGCCCTCATCATCATTGTGTTGTCATACCTACAAGCCAGTCAGTACCATTGTATGATGTAGCATCTCCTTGTTTTTGTATATAAAAGATCTGGAGAACTGTCACTCAAGCCTTACACTTGAGTTGAATACACTACCATGTCCTAAACAAGACAGCTTCCCTGAAACACCAAGTGATCTGTCTCTGGCTTCCTGATCAGAAGCTCTAACCTCAAAAGTCCTCACTCTCACAAGATGACCTGGTGCTGTTGTACCAATTTGTCTTACTTGAACCACTGTCCCCTCAACTTACTAAAATGCTACCACATGAAATGTCACATGGGTGTAACACAACTCAAGTGTACCACACCATCAAAATCACTGAGTTGCTATGTCCTATGAAGAGCTCACTGTCACCTTCACCACTGATGAAACTGACACTATCGTCAAACTCAGAAGCAACGACGACCTGCCAATTGAAATCAAAGGCAGAGCCAGATAGGGCCAATGTTATCCAAATGTGGGCCCCACATACTATGTCGATCACAACAATCAGAGATATCCAATGGAACAATACAATGGCAGGTGGTATAACATCACTTGGCATGACACACAGCATGTATTCTTCACCAACCTATTGAACAAAGTTACAGCAGGGAACCCCATTCATCCAAAGGCTCCCAGCTCCACTGACCCCACAGTTGCCATGACCACAATTTCCATAATCTCCACAGTCCTAATGATGATCAATCCTAGTGACCTGACAGCAGGCAAAGGAAAGCAACCTGTTTGTAATGCCACACTTGGTGATCATTTCTACACTCTGGCTCATGGAAGTAATCAGCAACACTTTCAACAACAATGCATTAACCCTGACATGCACACTCAACTGGAAAACCTTCTGTGATAGTACAGGGTAATCCCTGATCATATGAAGATCTGTGCATCTCTTCAACCCCAGCCAAATGCACCTTGACCCACTCATATGATGGTTGATGGAGCCCTACATGGCCAACTGCCACCCAAGTTCAATGGTGATCATACAAAGGCTGCAAATTTCCTGACCAAGTTTACCAACTATTGGATGAGCAATGACAACAACTTGTCATTCATCATACCTTACCAATGAACATCCATTGCCCTTGGTTTTATTTGTGGCCCCTGAGTCAGTGCCTGGAAAGCCAAATACTTATGACAACTCCAGGAGGACATCAACAGTGGTGTATATTGCCATGAAGACAAAGACCTGTGGGATGAATTCAAATGTGAGTTTAACCATGCATTTACAGACACTGCTGCAAAAGAAAAGGCTTTAAAGGAGCTCACCTTGTTGGGGCAGAAAGGGATGGATGGCATCAATGAATACATCACCATGTTTGAAGAACTCCTTGATAAACTCAGATAGGACCATACCACAGAATCCATTGTTGAATGGTTTAAGGAGGGGTTGATGAAGAGCCTCCTCCAGTGCATCCTGAACCATGACATATGGCTGGACACATTGACTGAATAGGAAGAGGCTGCACATCGCAAAGCCAGACATGCCACCTATACCAATGAAGTCCTAGCTGGATGAGGGAACTGGGCACTACCTGCCAAGGAGGCCTGCCTAAAAGCCCTGTTTGACCATGCCAAATCCCAAAACATGAATCAGCAGCCAAATAAGAGAAAGGAGAAGGGATAAGATGACAATGCCATGCAAGTTGATGTCATCCAGCTCACCCCACTCACCAACAAGGAACAAGAGAAGCTGCATGGCAAAGGACATTGCTTCCGCTGCCAAAAGCAAGGCCACCTATCACACATGTGCCTACTCAAAGATCAGCAGCAACCCCAGCCTCAAAGTACCACACATACCAACACATTGAGCACCATGACCTCCACCCCTTCTTGTGTGCACGAGGCCAAAATAGAGGAGGTCCTGGACAATACAGAGCTTGATGAGAAAGACGTTCCCCAGCTCCTGGCACAGATTCAATGTCTAAAGGTCACCGCATCTGAGAAACTCTTCAACAAATTGATGAGTGATACTCATAGCAGCTGCAGGAAAGGAGCTGAAGAGGATTTTTAGTTTGCTGATGCTTAACAGCTGCAGTGAAGGCAACTCTATGCACTGTGTACATATGAATGACCAAGTCAATGAAGGTTGATTTATGGCATGATGCAGAAAAGGCTGAACAGGTCTTGATTGACAGTGGAGCTATGGATAATTGTATCCATCCAGCATTGGCCAAATGCATGGGGATGCAGGTGCACATTTTGACACAGCCACAATGAATAATCAATGTTGATGGGACAGAGAATAAAGGAGGCTGGATTCACCAATACATCGACACTTGAATGACACTAGTGTCACAAACAAAGAAACAGCAATTCTTTGTTATGGATCTTGGCAATGATAGAGCAATTCTAGGCTACACCTTCTTGCACACATTCAACCCTACAATCAATTGGCTAGCAAAGACACTAGATGGCCAGAAAAAGATCAGCATCATTTTTGAACAGAAGGACCCATACTTATGCACTTGAGCACTACAAATACAGGTGAAAAGATTTTGTAGACCATTAGAAGAAGGAGAAGAAATTTACATGTGGAAAATGACCTTCATGCAACAATGGGCAACACAAGCAAATGAAAACAAACAAAAGCTGATGGAAGCCAACATCCCCAAAGAATATCACAGACATGCCAAAGTCTTTTTGGAAGAAGCTGCAAAAGCTCTTCCTCCTCTCTGCGAAGAGAACTTCACTATTAATCTGAAACCTGATGCCCCTAGTGAACTGATGTGTAAAATCTACCCCTTAAATCAACAAGAACTGGAGGTCCTGAGGGAGAATCTGCAAAAGGATAGAGAAAAGGGCTACATTTGTCACCGCCAAGGGTTTGACAGTAACAATAAACACACTAAGTTGGTAAGCTAGGTCTCAAAAGTGACCTAGAAGACTTGTAGAGAGAAGTTGACGTGAGTGTCAATGTCAACAAGCTGGGTTACTGCTTGCTGAGCTCCTACTCAGTAGCCACCCGCAATGAAGTAGAACACTGCTAGTATTGAGACAAGAGACTCAACTTGCCTCTACCAGGCATAATGAGTCCCCTATATATAGTACATGGTACTTGAGGGCAGGCCTAGGGCTGAAGGGGCAGTGCTACCTATTTATACGTGAAACACAACCAAGACAATAACAGCCAGTAGCATAAGGGGCTCAAGAAAATCACAAGCTGATGTACATGAAACGGGGCGCAAACGTGAAACAGGGTCAGAGTCCTCTATTTGGCCAGTTCCGCAACTTACAGGGGTGTGATGGTGTTGAACCATCACCCCAGGCCGGTTACACCACTCCTCCGCTAGACAGGATGTCCTCATCCTGTTTTCCTCCATCCCAATCGTCTAGCCAGTTGTGGCCGAAATCATTTGACTCCTACCTGTGGGACCTTCTTCCCCGCCCTGGCAGCGACGAGCCGGTCTTTGGAGGCTTGTTTTGTGGCCTCAGACGCCGCCAAATTTGCCTGAGCCAGGTGTAGCTCAGCGCGCAGAGTGTCGACTTCACAATCCAGGACTCGGTATTGTGTGACCTTGGCGAGGAGAGGCCAGTCATCCAGGTCGATGATGGCCTCGCGGAGCGGGTGATAATCGATCTCGGTCCCCCAGAGGCGGGTGCGGAACCAAGACAGAAGCGGGGAGAGGGGGAAGTCATCAAACTCAGGGCAAGCATAGAGCTCGATGATTTGGGCATCATGATTGCCCATCACATTGGCCGCCAGACCAGCCACTCGTCCGTCATCCAGTTGTTTGATAAAAATGGTGGGCTTCTCACCATTGGGGGTGGTGATGGTGAACTCAGGGAGCTGCCCCTCGTTCTCGACATATCCGTCGGGGCATAGGAGGGGCTCCCCGTCGATTTGTTGGATGCGCGCCTTAAGCTCGCAGTTGTCTCGGTTGACGTCCTCAAACTGGTGTTTGAGGCACTGCGCCTCATCTTGGAAAAGTGCCTCTCGTTGTTGGAGAGTGGAGGCAAGACCCGTGGCCAGCTGGCAGAGCTGGACTGGGTCAAGATTTTCATATCTGTCCAGGATGGATTGTACAGTTCCAGGGGAGAGAGGCCCTTCCCAGAAGGCGTTCGTTTTGAGGTCGGGGAATGCACTGGGAAGGCGGATGGTGTTGGAGGCAGGGGCAGCAGTGGTTTGGCTGGAGCTGGCCGCTGCGGAGGGAGACGGACAGTCTCCTTGGTCGTGACACTGCGGCCAGGGCTGGGACTGGGACTGGAATGGGGGAGGACATGAAGAAGTAATGGTTTTGAGATGAGTGGAGAGGAACTGGGTTGATGCTTTCACCGGGGGCTTCTGCTTCCCTTTTATGTTGCCTAAGGGCCAGTGCTTATAATACTCCCGAAGGAGATCTGGGGTGTGCACCTGGTCAGCTGGTTCCCAGGTGTTGTCACTTTTGGGGTAACCCCACCACTTTATGAGGTATTGCAGCTTCTTTGACCGCCCTTGATGGCGGTGATTTCGAATCTGCTCCACTTTGTATTGTTCTTCATCATCGATCAGGTCAGGAGGGGGTCAGGCATAGTTGGGTCCGTGAGTGTCCGTCTCCCTATATGGGGTAAGAAGGGAGGCATGAAACACGGGTGGATCAGCCATGAGGTGGGGAGTTGTAGAAGGAAGGCGACTGGAGATACTTCCTTGAGTATCTTGAAAGGGCCGTACCGTTTCGGGTTTAATTTGGACCCTTGATGTGGGAGTTCAAGTGGGTTCCCTCCAGCCACACCTGATCTCGGCCCTATATTGACCCATGGGTGTTTCGGCCGCCTTTCTGTTAATTGCCTTGATTGCTTGGTCTCGTGCCTCCTCTATTCTTCGCGCCCTTTGTTCTATCGCTTCATTGTTGGTTCGGACCCCTAAATCTCCAGGCCCTAGCGTCAGTTCGTATCCGATCAGAATCTGATTGGGAGATGGCCCAGTGGTGCTGTTTCTCTGGTTGTTGTGTACGGCGTTTGTGACCGCGACCCATTCCGTCCAGTTGTCTGGCTGCCTGCCTGTTACCAGCTGCAAGTATTGTTCCACCCATTGATTCTTTCGCTCAGATAGGCCATCGGTTTGGGGATGGGCAGCTGTGGATAGGTTCTGTTGTATCCCCAGCCTTTTGGTGAGTGCCTTTCCGAAACTCGTCATGAACTGTGGGTCCCAGTCGCTAATGATCTTTCTTGGCAGCCCATACCATGGATAGAGATGATCCAGATAGAGTTGGGCAATTCCTGGCCCTGTGATGCTGGTTGAGCAGGGGAGGAATAGGGCGGCACGGGAGCATCCGTGATCCACAATGGTGAGGATTGCATCCAATCCTTGCTTCGGCAGTAGTCCAGTAATCAGGTCCATAGATATGGTCTGGAATGGTAGTGTGCCCGGTTCTGAAGGGATTCGATAGAGTGGGACGTGGGGCTGGTGCATTAGTATCTTAGCTTGTTGACACTCGCACATCCTCTGACATAGTCCGCAATCCATTCTTTCATTTTTGGCCACCAGTACCATTCCTGCACTTTTCTCAGGGTTTCGTCTCTCCCTGGATGACCGGACGTGGGTGTGTTGTGGGCGTCTCTGACGATGGCTCATCTGAGTTCTTTAAGGTTTGGTACCACGGTTCTCCCGTGGATTGTTTGTGCTGCTCGAATTCTATGGGACGGTATGATCATGATGTTTTTATTGTCATTTTTGCCATGGTCCACATTCGATGGTCTGGACAGCGCATCTGCTGCAGTGTTCGTTTTTCCTGGGATATATTCCAGGATGTAGTCATACTCTTGAAGGTTGGCGTGCCATCAGGCGGTTTGTCAATTTAGGTTTCTTGGTGACTTCCAGTATTGGAGGTTGGCGTGGTCGGTTCGGATTATGAATGGTTGTTTTGTCCACCCTAGGTAGTGCCTCCAGTGGGCTAGGGCTTTCATGACGGCTAACAGCTCTCATTGTAGATGTCGTAGTTTCATTCTGTGGGTGTGAACATTGCTGAATAGTATGCTACTGGGTGTAAAATGGGCTTGTGTCATTGGGCCAGTGTTGGTGTGAGGTTGTGCTGCTGTCCCTCCTGCGAGAGTATGGCACCTACGCCGTATGCTGATGCGTCGACATGAAGTGTGAATTGTTTTTCGACATTTGGTTGGATCAGTACTGGGCTACTGCACATTCTTGTCTTCAGCTCTTGAACGCTTTCATTTGTGCTTCTCCCCAGTGCCACGGTGTGGTCTTCTTCGTCAGTTCTAGTAGGGGACGTGCGATTTTCGAATAGTTCGGGACAAAGTAGTGGTAATAACCTGTGAATCCCAGGAAACTTCTGACTTTGGTTGGGCTCCTTGGTGGGGACCAGTCTGCAATTCCCTGCAGTTTCTTGGGGCTCATCTTGAGGTGCCCTTTTCCTACGATGACTCCTAGGTACTCAATCTCTTCTTTCTCAAATTGGCATTTTTCTGGTTTGAGGTAGAGGTCGTTTTTCTCAATTTGTCTAGCATTTGGTGGACGTATTCCGATGCCTGGCTGTGTGCTGTTCCTCTGTCTCATGTGGTCATTTGGCTGTGTGAATGGCGATGTTGTCCATGTAGACAGAGAGCCAGCCCTCTCCTACTTCTTGTCAGAATATGGCGTTCATCATCATTTGGAAGGTTGCCGGGGAGTTGGTGAGGCCAAAGAACATGACTGTGGGTTCAAATAATCCTTCATGGGTGAGGAAGGCGGCCTTCCACTTGTCTCCTTCCTTGATTCAGATATTGTTGTAGCCCCATCGCACGTCTACCACTGTGAACTTGGTGCATCCACTGAGTTGATCTACGACTTGCGGGATGAGAGGTGAGACATTCCTGTTTCTCTTTGTCCACTTGTTGACAGGCCGGTAATCCTGTACCAGTCTTAACTTTCCATCCTTCTTCTTCACGAAGAAGAAGTTAGCTGCATAGGGCGATTTTGAAATGCGAATGGTTCCCCTTTTTAAATGCTCTTGGACAAACTTGTGCATCTCCACTTTTTCTTCTTGTGTGAGGGGTAGCAGTCATCCTGGCATGGTGTCGGGTGCTCCGGGTAGTAGCTTGATAGCATGGTCCCATATGGTCGAGCTGGGCATTCGTTGGGAGTCTTCTTCGCTGAACACCTTTTTGTGCCATCTGTATTCAGCTGGTATGGTGTTGTTTTGTTCTGGGTCGCTTGCGGCGCCTCCTATTGTTACTCTTCCTAGGAGGTATGTATTGGTTCTTTTTCTGAGTGGTCGTTGTCACAGAGTGGCTTGCACGGGGGCAAGAGAACTGCTGATGGCATGTGAGGGTGCATTTGACCCCCAGGTGTGGTAGGCCTGTCTGGGCCTGGGTTGGTAATACAGGTCGGACTTTAGTCAGCGTATGTCAGGGCTTTGTCACTCCCCTCAGTCAGCAATCAAGTTAGCCGAATGACCAGAAAACGGTCGAGTAGTAACAGTAGTCACATGTACAGTAGTATATGTACGCGTGCGCGTAAGAGATGAGACTCTAAGTCGAGTCTCCTTGTCTCAACAAGAAGTAGTGACTTCACTGTTATTGTCTCTAGGAAAGCCGTGGCTTGTTTGCTTTCCTGGGTTTTCTGTGCTTCCTTCTCTGTGTTCCACAAATCGCATGCACACCAAACGTCTGCTCTAGTTCGAGCACTATCAACGAGTTGCTAGGTAGCGACGGCAATTACTTCCCACCAACAGTAGTAGAGGCAGCCGCTGAGTTATCCGAGGTTTCATCCGAAACAAGGGATACTGACACGTCTAAGTGTCACTGCTTCCGCCGGTGACATTAGACTCGACTTCTTCACAACCACGGCCCCTGAAGAGAGACAATACGTACAACTTCCCATTGACAGGGAACGAGCACTGCAAAACACTGCGGTCTATTGGGAAGACCAAACCTTCCCTTTTCACGCATACGTGATCCGAGTAGGGGGAACACAGATCAGGGCAGTTCATCTGCATAACAGACATTGGTACACCCTCAACTGGGAGAACGAAGGAGAGTCTCCATTTCTTGACCAGAGAGCACAACGTGTTGATCAATACAACGGATGATACGAAGGAGCAGCAGCAAACACGTACGAAGAAGTGCCCACCATCAGCAATTGGGCCAAAGGATCTGACAGTGAAGAGGAAGAAGACCTCCTTGACCAACAAATTCGAAACTCACCCATTGACTTATCGGCAGCCATTACCGCCCTTGCGGACCTATCACTAACAACTGAACCAACCATCATAGCCACCATGTCAACTGCAGCGACAGCAGTGACCACAACTCAAGCAGGAGGAAGAACTGGACCACCAACTGGAGGTGGAAGTGGAGGACCAAGCAGAGGCGGAGGTCCTCCGGGAGGCGGGCCACCAGGAGGAGGAGGTGGAGGCCCACCAGGAGGCGGACAACCGCAACAACCAATTCAAGCAGATGACAAACCAATGGGAGCCCTACCAACGATCTTTGAGGGAGATCGAGCCAAAGCTGAGAATTTCTTATGGGAACTCCAAGCATATTTCCTTGTTAACCATAACGTCCCGTCATTAGCCTCCTTCATCAAATGAGTGGCCATAGCCCTTACTTGCATCAAGGGAACGGAAGTCAATCGATGGATGGAACAACAACTAGACTGGCTGGGGACACTTCAACCAGCAGATGACGCATGCGCAGTATGGACAACGTTCGTGCAAAACTTCGAGAACCGTTTTCTCAATTCGCAAAAGGTGCAGAAAGCACGCATCAGACTACAAGAGTTAAAAATGAGATGGCCAGAAATAGATGAGTACATCTCTACATTCGAAAGCATAGCGCATGAAGCTGGCTACAACCCGATGGATCAGAACACCATGCAGCTATTTCTGCAAGGGTTACCGCGTAGCGTTGGACAGAAAGTGTTGGAAGACACAACCATTAATACCTACGATCAAATGAAGGCCAAAGCTATTAACGTGACCACATCGCAACGAATCATCGATGCCCTGTACACGCGCCCCAACAGCAACAACAACACCAGATGCACCCCGTTCCAGAATAACTGGCAGTATTGCACTCAGCAACCGCAGAATCCTCGACCACCGCGACAAGGGTTCGGACAAACCCCCTATAACTCCACCACAGCACCTAGGGCATGGAACAATCAACCAGTACCCATGGACATAGACCGAGCCAGAGCACCTCGAGGAAACTGGCGAGGACGAGGTGGAGGTCCACCTAGAGGAAACATTGTAAGAACGGACGATCACAGAACCCAGAGAGGGGCGCAGGGTGCGTGTTTCACTTGTGGACAACAAGGACACTTCGCTCGCGCCTGCCCCACTAAGCAACACCGTGCAAATACACGCACCACCCAGCTCATCGACTGGATGCTTGAAGACAACAAGACCGAGTCCAACGTCTCGAAGGTGGATCACCTCCACCAACAACTTGAGACACTCTCGTCCGAAGACCAGGAAGAACTGATGAATCGTCTCGGAGCAAAGGAAGGAAATTTTTCGGAGGCCTAATCCGTGCGGCCTGGATTAGGAGGACTGGATCAGATAGGATGTATCTCTCTGTACGAAAATCTATGCAGCTACGTTTATTCATCCATCTATCCAAGAAGAGGGCTGAAACAATAGCGCTCCTAGATTCAGGAGCGACCGAAAACTTCATCAGTATGCAGTACGCGAGAGAAATGCAATTCCCCATTAAAGACTGGAAAGGCCAAGGCCAGTCTACAACGTGATGGGACCAGAAATAAGAACGGAGATATAGAAAATTACACAGACTTAGAAATGCAAACAGGGAGTCAGTGGACCTGGCTACGATTCTTCCTTACTGATCTGGGAGAACAAAAAGTCATCCTAGGATACCCGTGGTTCGCAGCCACACAGCCAAAAATCGATTGGGCACGAGGTTGGCTCGAAAGCGATCAATTGCCCCTCATCCTTCGAACCAAGTTGGCAACCCAAGTGCGAATAGGAAAATGCAGAACTACCCCACGAGGTCGCGAGACACCTTTAAGACGAGCCAAGATTGTACAAGAGTCCATCCACATGGCCAAGCTCGTCATCCCTGCAGCAAAAGGGAAAGGGCAGACATTGGCGTCGAAGCTAGCTGAGGAAGCAGGGTCCCACAAAGGGAGCGGCAAAATCCCAACCAAGTATCAGAGACACGCTCGTGTTTTCAGCGAAGAAGCCGCCCAACGATTCCCTGAACCGCGTATCTGGGATCACGTGATTGAATTGAAGCCAGAAGCACCATCTTTGATACCAGGCAAAGTGTATCAACTTACACAAGAGGAACAGAAGGCGCTATTAGAATTCGTCAAAGAGCAACAAAAAAAGGCTACATACGCCCCTCCAAGAGCCCATACGCGGCACCCTTCTTCTTTATCAAGAAGAAAGACGGGAAACTGCGCCCGGTACAAGACTACCGTCACCTAAATGAGTGGACTATTCGCAACCGTTACCCTCTCCCACTGATTCCAGAGTTGATAGCAAAAGTCCAGGGAGCAAAACTCTTCACAAGTTTGACATCCGATGGGGATACAACAATGTCTGCATCAAAAAGGGAGACAAGTGGAAAGCCGCATTCATCACCAATCAGGGATTATTCGAACCCACCATAATGTTCTTTGGACTGACGAACTCACCAGCGACCTTCCAAACCATGATGAATGCAATCTTCACTGAAGAAATGGCACAGGGATGGCTCATCATCTACATGGACGATCTCCTCATCGCCACAGGAGACGACCCCAAATTCCACGAAGAGTGCACCCACAAAGTCCTAAACAAACTAAGGCAATACGACCTATACCTCAAACCGGAAAAGTGCATCTTCGAGCAACGAAAGGTAGAATTCCTGGGAGTCATCCTAGAGGACGGCATGGTTCAGATGGACCCTGCGAAAGTACAAGGAGTTGCTGACTGGCCTCAACCGCAAACCATCAAAGATGTCCACGCATTCTTGGGCTTTACAGGATTTTATCGATACTTCATACCCAACTACTCTCTCATAGCACGTCCCCTGATCCAACTAATGCGAAAAGACACCCCATTCAGATGGAACCATGACTGCAAGGAAGCCCTTGAACGCCTGAAGACACTGATGTGCAGCAAACCCATCCTCCGTCAACCCGACTACTCCAAAGCGTTCTTTCTAGCCACAGACGCCTCAGCATACGGCGTGGGCGCCGTACTCTCACAAGAGGGAGAAATTAACCCACGCACCCAGAAACCCATGCTATGTCCAGTTGCATACTACTCTAACACCTTCACCCCAACAGAACGCAACTACGACATCTATGAAAGAGAATTCTTGGGAGTCTTGAAAGCCCTCAAACGCTTCTGCCCTCATGTAGCAGCCACGGAAATACCAGTCACCGTCCTCACAGATCATGCTAACTTGACATACTGGAAAGCCCCTCAAAAGGTCAACCGATGCATAGCCAGATGGTTCGCAGAGCTTCAGGACTACAACCTAGTCATCAAGCATGTGCCAGGAAAAATCCACACCGCTCCCGACATGCTGTCTAGACCACCAGGAGCTGATCACGGCACCGAAGACAATACAAACCTAACTCTTCTCCCTCCACCCATGTTTATCACCACTACGACAACACAAATGGACCCTCTAGAGCAATGAGTAAAAGAGGCTCAACGACAGCAATGAGCAGAAATGGAACTATGGTGCAACTCACAAGATGTATGAAAAATCCCTGAAGGTTATGTACGAGGGTGGAGCCTAGCAGTACCAGCAGGATTACAGCTAAGACACGACATATTATCCCACTTCCATGACTTACCTACAGCGGGACATCCAGGACGAGACAATACCATCGCCCTCGTCAATCAGCGTTACTGGTGGCCGGGATTAAACACGTGGGTAGAGAGATATGTTGCAGGATGTGCACAATGCCAGCAACACAAGATTCGGACGACGAAGAAGAAAATACGTTGTACCACATACCAGGAGATCCACAGATGCGTCCCTTTAACATCATTGCCCTAGACCTCATCACTCAACTGCCAAAAGCCAATGGAATGGATGCCATCCTCACCATCGTCGACCAAGGATGCTCCAGAGCGGCCTTGTTCATCCTGTGCAAGACAACCATCACCAGCGAAGGAGTAGCCCAGCTGTATCTCCAGCACGTATTCCCATGGTTCGGAGTGCCATCAAAAGTGATCTCAGACCGTGACCCCCGCTTCACCTCCAATTTTTCCAAAGCTCTTGCCACTAAGCTGAAGATAAAACGAAACATCAGCACAGCCTTCCACCCACAAACTGATGGACTCACCGAACGAAAGAATCAGTGGGTGGAACAATACCTTCGACTCTATACCTCAGCCAGGCAAGATGACTGGGAAGAACTCCTGCCCATTGCAATGTTCATACACAACCGATGGCCCAATGCCACGACCAAGCTAAGTCCTCACGAAGTCATCCTCGGATATCGCCCCAGTGCCGCTGAAGAACCCATACCCATCACGAGTAATGAAGCAATGGAAAACAGGCATGAACACGCAAAAGCACACCAAGAAGCAGCAGTTAAAGCCCTCAATGAAGTCGCCAAAGCAACCCCCCTGGCACAATATCGAGAAGGGGATCAAGTTTGGCTCAAAGCAAAACACCTGTCACTCCCCTATGCATCTGTCAAGCTTGCACCCAAACGCCATGGACCCTTCAAAGTATTGAAGGAAGTTTCGCCAGTGGCTTACAAACTGGAACTGCCGGCAGCCTGGACCATCCATGACGTGTTCCACAGCTCCTTACTCACCCGTTACAAAGAAACCGAAGAGCACGGAGCCAATTACCAACACCACCACCAGAAATGATTGATAATGCTGAGGAATACGAAGTGGAGCAAATTATCAATCACAGGCACCATGGGAGGCAACGTCAGCTCCAATATCTCATCCGGTGGAAGGGTTACTCAGCTTCTGATGACACCTGGGAACCTGCTGACCAAGTACATGCACCTGCATTGGTAAGGCAGTATCACTGACGACACCCGTCAAATGAAGGGACCGAGTACAAAGGAACCAAGCATGCAGCATGGGTCAAATCAACCGCCTCTCACTTTTCCGCCCATTCGCAACTAAGAACAGCATGTCTTCGCCCCTCTCCATCCCTCCTACATCACGGCCAGCCCCAGCGGGTGTAAAGAGCCCCTGCCTATCCCACCACGTACCCAATCCGCCACTGGCAAACAGCCAGAATCCCTCGTCTCCCGATGGAAGTGGTGGCCTCATCGGCCGAATTCAGTGAGTTCCAGCTTTCTCCGCAGACTGTCCATGCTGCTCTCGAAGGGAACAGTCCCACCAAGGAGCAGCTCGTTCTCATCGCCCAAGGACTGGCAAGCATTGTGCGAAAGAACGAAGAAGTATCAAGGCACAACAAAGACCAGCTTGTGGTACTCAAGGGACGATCTGACGCTCTGGCAGAGTGTGAGGCGAACGCGGCTCATCTGGAAGCCACCTACAAGCACTGGAGAGACGACCAACTCGCAGCCGATGAAGAGGATTTGGGGGTACCCGAAGGGTATGAGGAGAACGAAGGGCAAGTGCCCATTTCTTCATTCCAATCACTGACAGAGCTTACACCATGCACACCCTCGCGGCGTATGTCAAGCGTGAGGGCAGTACTGTCTTGGCACCTCTGGCAAAGGGGAAGCCATCTATCATCAAGAACTCTTTGCCCCCAACCGCGCCACCATCATCGAAGAAGGGGAATACCCCCAGTGGTTCTTGACGCCCTCACTGACCCTAGCACCTACGACGCCATGCTGCGTCAAGCCGTCGAACCAGGAGGAGATTGGGGGACTGCAGCTGAGTTCCAGCGTTACCATGAGACCATCACTGACCTCAACGGGCTTCACATCGAAGCCCGAGAACTCCAAGCCCACATTGACTCCCTCCACTACCAAGAGGAGCAATGCTGTCGCTGCCTCCTCGCATCCCACAAATACAAGAGCTACGCTCTCTTCCACAAGCTCTGTGACGAGCCCTTACTTAGAGGAGACAAAGGCCGTAAGTTCTCATCCATCCCACACAGCTCACGCTGCGGTGTGGCTCGTTTCTAAACTGAGGGTAATGTCACAGAGCGGCTTGCACAGGGGCAAGAGAACCGCTGATGGCATGTGAGGGTGCTTTGACCCCCAGGTGTGGTAGGCCTGTCTGGGCCTGGGGTTGGTAATACAGGTCGGACTTTAGTCAGCGTATGTCAGGGCTTTGTCACTCCCCTCAGTCAGCAATCAAGTTAGCCGAATGACCGGAAAACGGTCGAGTAGTAACAGTAGTCACATGTACAGTAGTATATGTACGCGTGCGGTACAGAGATGAGACTCTAAGTCGAGTCTCCTTGTCTCAACAAGAAGTAGTGACTTTGCCGTTATTGTCTCTAGGAAAGCCTGGCTTGTTTCGCTTTCCTGGGTTTTCTGTGCTCCTTCTCTGTGTTCCACAAATCGCACGCACACCAAACGTCTGCTCTAGTTCAAGCACTATCAACGAGTTGCTAGGTAGCGACGGCAGTTACTTCCCACCAACAGTAGTAGAGGCAGCTGCTGAGTTATCCAAGGTTTCATCCGAAACAAGGGATACTGATGATGTCTAAGTGTCACTGCTTCCGCTGGTGACAGTCATGGTACATTCTTCATTCGAGGTACGTATACCGCTTTAGCTGCATTTGGGGCTGATAGGACAATGGGGAGGTGAGTGAAGTCAATCCATCCCCTTTTCCAGTCGATCTTTGGCTGGACGGAGGCGAACCAAGGGTATCCGAAGATGGCTTTGTGGTCTCCTAGGTCGGAGAGGAAGAACCTTTGGTTTGTGGTTTGTGTTCCTGTTTTGAACTGTAGGTCAGTGTAGTATTTGAGAGCTCCACTTTTATTTTCTGTCCCATCGACGTTGAACAGGGGTCTTGGGTTTGCGAGTCACTTGATGGGGAGTTGTAACCACCTAGCGTAATCGAGGCTCATAAAATTTTCGGTGGCCCCTGAGTCTATGAGGGCCACTCCTTTGGCTCTTTTCGCAATTGATTGTGCATAGAAATGAACTGTCATGGATTTCCTTGCTGATATGTACATGTTATTGCTATGGATTCGCCTAAGCAGGGCCAATCTGATTAGGCAGAGGGAAAATCCTGTGTCACTCCCATTTCTTTGGCTAGTTTTATCTGGTTGTCAAGGGACATCCCTTCTAGTTGTGCTTGCATGGTGGCCACTGAGGTTCCCTCCGATGGCTCTGCCATTGGGTAATCTTGATCTTCCTCTTCTTGGAAATTGATGAGGTTGGCCTGTCTGGGGTTTTGCCTGTAGGGGTTTCTGGGCTGCTGGCACTTGTCGGGACAGGCATGGGCGAAATGCCCTTCTCTTCCGCAGTTGAAGCACTGCATTGCTTCATATCTGGGGGCTGATACATTTCCTCTGGTGGGTGGTCCCGCCCTCTGTCTCCAGTTCCCCCATCCTTTCCAATTGTTAGGGGTGCGCCCCTAGATAGGTCCATGGGGACTGGGGTGTTGTTCATTGATGGGGGCACGTTTGTCAAATTGTATTGGGGACGGTTCCCCTGGTTGTATCATGGTTGCCAATTTCTCTGCTGAAATGGCGGTGGTCGGGGTGGGTTGTTAAACCGCTGGAAGGGTGACTGCCCTCCTAGGGTCTTCTTCAGTATGCCGTCTATGATGGTTTTTCCCTGCGCGATGGTTTTGACCTTTTCTTTAAGGTCTTGATAGTTAAGGGGGATTGGTGGCTTCAGGGTATTGTGGAGGAGTGATGCCGGGATTCCTTGTAGAAATATGTTGTAGGTTTCTTCGTTCCCCAACGTGTATCCCGCTTTCCTTGCCAGGCTTTCGAACCTGGTGATGTATTTGTTGTAGTTGGATCCTTTCATCTGACAATCTCGGATTTCATTTCTGGCCCGCTGGGCCACCTGAGTGTCCTGGAATTGCTGGCTGAATTCCAGGAGGAATTGGTCCCACAGTGCTGGGATATTGTCTTGGGGCATTTGCAGCCTGTTGATCCATTCGCCCATGTCCCTGACCCATTGGGCCGTGTTTTCTCCCTTGATGAGGGTGAGGGTGAATGCGATCTTCTTGAAGGGGGAGTTATACCCTGCCACGTCTGCATTTAGCTGTAGGTATCCTTTTACTTCTTCGATGAAGTCATCAGCTTTTGATCTGTCTCCCATGAAGACTTGTGGGAGTGCTCCCATAGTCTTCATGTTGGCAGCTGCAGCCACGGGTATTTGTGGTGCATTTGGGTCTGGTCCTCCTGGTCCTCCTGGTCCTCCTGGCCCTCCACCAGATCCTCCCTGTGGGCCCGACCTTTTGAGGACCTGTCTGAGAACGTTCTGGATGTGTTGTGGTGCACTTTGAGTGGTGGTGGATGGCTGCGCGGCGACGGCCATGGCTGTGGTGGTTTGAGTGGACATAGCTTGTGAAAGGCTAGGGATTCTGGCTCCTGCTGGTAAGGTGTCGGTTGGTATTCCCTGAAGGGGAGTAAGGGTCCTGGTGGGAAATACTGGTGCTTTTTCTTCCACCGGGTAATCTTGATTTTGTTGAAGGCATTGTCAATTTCTTTGACTGCCTCGTCTGATTCTGTGTCTGAAATGACCTCAGGTCCTTCTAGTTCTTCGTTGAGAAGCTCGTCAGCTTCTGATCCTTCAGTGTCATATTTGTGTAGCTGTGGGACTGCTGCTCCTAGGGTGTATCGCCCTTCAGTCCAGTGGACTTCCTTCCACCTGTCATTGTGGATGCACACCAGCTTTGGGTTGGTTGGCACTTTGCCTCTTGCTGTGACAATAATCTGTATATCCCGATCCATGGGATTGGCTGGGTGTTCTTTGGAGATATACCAACCCTGTGGTTCCTTCTGCCTTCAGTGGTGTCTACCCAATCGAGGGTTGTATTCTGCAGTGTCCCTTCTGAACTGCTAGCCGTATTGAAAAAGAAGTTGAGTCTAATGTCACCGCCAAGGGTTTGACAGTAACAATAGACACACTAAGTTGGTAAGCTAGGTCTCAAAAGTGACCTAGAAGACTTGTAGAGAGAAGTCGATGTGAGTGTCAATGTCAATGAGCTGGGTTACCGCTTGCTGAGCTCCTACTCAGTAGCTACCTGCAATGAAGTAGAACACTGCTAGTATTGAGACAAGAGACTCAACTTGCCTCTACCAGGCATAATGAGTCCCCTATATATAGTACATGGTACTTGAGGGCAGGCCTAGGGCCTGAAGGGGCAGTGCTACCTATTTATATGTGAAACACAACCAAGACAATAACAGCCAGTAGCACAAGGGGCTCAAGAAAATCACAAGCTGATGTACATGAAATGGGGTGCAAACGTGAAACAGGGTCAGAGTCCTCTATTTGGCCGGTTCCGCAACTTACAGGGGCACAATGGTGTTGAACCATCACCCCAGGCCGGTTACAACATTTGTAATGGATCCTCACCTTACACTGCCCCCATCTTTTTTATAGCAAAGAAAGACACCAAGGATCTCTGAATGGTGGTGGACTACAGGAAGCTAAATGATGTCACCATCAAAGATGACTACCCTCTCCCCAACTTACACCACGAACTCGACAAACTGCACAGTAAGACATTATTCACAAAGTTTGATTTGCACACCAGATACAATAACATCTGTATTGCCCCAGAAGACTGCTGAAAAGCAGCCTTTAAAACATCACTAGGCACCCATATACCACAGGTGATGGGCTTTGGTTTCAGCAATGTTCTGCCTTTGTTCCAGCGAGCGATCAATTGTGACTTATGTCTGGTAAAGGATGTTTACCCAAATGACTTCACTAATTATCTAGATGACTGCATCATTGCTACTGGAAATTCCACACAACAGCAGTGGCTCCACCAACATATTGTTCATAAACTCCTAGACCTCCTAGAATGACACCACTACTTCCTGAAACCATTGAAGTGTGAATTCAAAGTACCAGAGGTTGAATCTCTAGGCTTCCAGGTAAAAGAAGGGGACCTACATGTTGACCCTAGTAAAATCTCAGGCCTTCGCGATTGGCCATGAGAACTGAAGAATGTCCATGAGGTACAGCAGACTATGGGTATCCTGAACTATCAGCGACCGTTCATCAAGGACTTCACATGCTTTGCTCACCCTATTAACAACCTCCTGAAGAAAGGCACACCATTTGTATGGACCAAAGCCTGCCATGATGCTCTAGATGCCCTCATTAAGATAATTACAACCAACCCAGCACTTGGTACTCCAGATCCCTCATGACCCTTCAAGTTTGAAACAGACATGTCCAACTTTGCAGTTGGCACCATCCTATTCCAAGTAGATGATCATGGGAAGCATTGTGCCATTGGGTATGCTTCAAGAATGCTAAATGCAGCTGAGCAAAACTATCATGTCTGGGATAGGGAGTTCGAGTTCTTAGGACTTATATTTGGACTGACACACTGGTGTCACCTCCTAATAGGTGCACAACATAAATGAAGGTCTTTGTAGACCATGCCAATCTGGCCTATTACTGACACCTGCAGAAAGTCAATCAACGTGTTGCTCAGTATATCGCCACTCTAGCTGACTATGATATTGACCTCATACATCGCTTGGGGAAGTTGAACAAGGCAGACACCTTGTCTTGCTGACTGGATTATAACAATGGAAAGGCAGACAATGTGGAGGTAACAGCCCTACCCAACATGCTGTTTATATGACACTTGGAAACCATCAACATCCATTGACAAGTCCTTACTCTCAAGCACAATACAAAGCCAAATCATTGATGATACCTGAGGTTGAATGGCAAGAGGGAGCCATGTGGCATGACTTGCAAATTGTCATCCCTGCAGACCCTGACATTTGATGATACATCTTGAAAATGTATCATGATCAAATCAGCATGGGACAACCTGGTGTGGCAGCTACTCTTGCTAACATTGAGCAAGACTACTGGTGGCCAAACATGAAAGATTTTGTATGTGAGTATGTCAAAGGATGCATGACATGCTGGATGAACAAATCTGACACACACCCAAATTGACCCCCCACCTTCCCAATTAGCATCGAACCAAATGCCTTACCATTTCAAACAGTAACCATTGATTGGATCATGAAACTGCCCCATTCTGGTGACTTCGACTCCATCCTCACTGTCATGGATCATGACTGTATGAAAGCAGTCATATTCATTCCCTGTAAAGAAACATCATCAGCAGACCACATGGTTGATCTGTACACCTGAAATGTGGTTGTCCACTTTGGTATCCCACAAAAGATCATTTCTGATTGCAACCCCCAACTTACCTCCAACTTCTTCCAATTGCTGTGCACCTCTTTTGGCATTGCTTGGAACACCAGCACAGCCTATCATCCCCAAACAGATGGCCAATCAGAGTGGACAAATCAGACACTTGAGACCTTTCTATGTATCTTTTGCAATGATCAGCAAAAGGAATGGGCCAAACTCCCCATCACACAGTATGCCCTCAATTGCTGTCCATTGACCACAACAAAAATTGCCCCCTTTGAGGCCTTGATGGGTTATACTCCCACCATCCACCAATGCACCCCCATCTTGCATTTTCCCAACCAACAGGCATGCATCCAACATGTGTTCTACATGAGGCAGAAGGTTCAACAGAACATCCACTTTGCACAGGAAAGGATGACAAAATTGACACATTTCTGACTGTATCAGCTAGGCAATAAGGTCTGGCTTGACTGGAAGAATTTGAAGACTAGGCACCCAGCCCACATATTACATGCAAAGCAACAGGGACCATTTACCATCACAAATGTCATATCTCATGTCAGTTACCAACTACAGCTCCCTCCCACTTGGAAAGTACACAATGTGTTCTATGCCAGCCTCCTGTCATCATACAAGGAAATGGAGGAACACAGCCCTAACTTTATTGAGCCACCCCCAGATGTCATCAATGGAAATGAAGAGTGGGAGGTAGAACAGGTGATGGACATGAGGCTGTTTGGATGACATTGACAGCGACAGTACAATGTCAGGTGGAAAGGTTACAGCAGCACTCATGATTCCTGGGAACCGACCCAGAACCTCCATTGTGATGACCTCATCACTGCATTCAAAGCCAGACAGGGTCAACAGGGTATAAAAACCCTCTGCATCTGTCATCTATCCTCATCCCCAGTTCTTCTCCCTCTTGCTACCAGTCCAGTTATGTTGTCCTCTCCCACATCCAGCTCTCAGACACCAGTGCCTGGCACTGCCTTGGTTGCCCCAGTGACTCTGCCTTCCACCCTGTGCTGTGCTGGTAGTACTCTTGTTGAGACAGAACGTCTGTGCAGCTATGCCCAGACCGGACAGTCTCACGCTCAGGGGTTCAGTAGAACCAGACCGGACATTACAAGGGGCACTTAATGCTCCAGAACAATTATGGACTTAGTGAGCACATGTCAGCACATGGACTGCATGATCAGTTAGTTACAATCACATACAGACCTTTTAGTGTGGTTCTATGCTTACGCATACCCCTTCTGAGGGCTCAGGGTATGTGTGGACTCATCAGATTTGTCCATATGTAGAATATTGTAATTATGCGATATAGTGGATGCCTGTACTCACCCCTTAAGGGTTTATGGACATATGTAGACCATAGGGACTATAAATACACCCTTGGGAGTGAGCAAGATGTCTCATCTCCTACAGAGTTCTTTCTCTGTGTGAACACCCTCTTCAGCTGCACTTCATCAACTCTGATCCCTAATGGGGATTTTCATTTCAGTAGCAGCCTGGGAGGTACTATCTTTTGCCAAGAGTTTCCACTCCTGCTAGCAGCTCCTCATCTGCCACATTCTGTCTTCCCCCACTCTGCATCCCTGACAGTCATAAACCCAATCCAAGTGGCAGTATGATGGCAAGAGAAGGCAGCTGCCCAATGCTATTACTTCTCTCATAGATGTTTGCCAGGGAAATAACAGGTGTATGCTTACTCACAAAGGAGGAACATTGTATCATGTTTTCAAAGGAGTTTCTCACCTGGTACACAGACAAACAGGTGCAGAAGGGATATAGTGACCTGCCCATCTGGTTACCTGAGGATCTGTTAAAATGTTACAGCCCCCTACTCAAAAACCCTGAAAACATATGCCCATGAGACCCCATCCATGTTGCCAATGGTGACAGATGAAACAGCAAGGAAGGTCTCAGCCCTAGCCTTGCTCTAGCCACCCTCCAAGCAGAGGAAGTCACTCCCCCTATCCTGTCCAAAGCTCAGCCATCTTCATCACCAGAACCAATCCCCATTCCCCCACCCTGTCAACTAGTGATCATTCCCATGGATGACACTATTCATCAGCAAAACTGGACTTTGCTCCCAGGCTCTATATAGGGATGCATAGCAACCATAGCGGTCATAATGGTCATAGCAGAGGCCCAGGTGTTTATGGAGCTACGAAGTCCAAGCTACAAACTATGGAATGCTACATGGTGTTACATAAGCTCACGTAGCAAGCTCAGATACATATAGATTCCATCCACTACCCTTGCTTTGCGGTTCTTTGCCACTCATATGGTTTGCTTAAACTTGCCAATTTCAGAAAATTCAAACAAATAATGCCATTCAAATTTGCCACTATATTCTATGCATCATAAGCACATCAGTAAAACCTGACTCCACCTGGGAGCCCTATATAGCAATTCATAGCAGTCATAGTGGCTATTACTCTAATGAACAAAACATCGCCTGCAGTGTGATTCATGCCATTGCTGCCAGCACAAGGCTCTGTCGTCCTTCAACCATCTCGCAGTCTTGTCCAACTTGTCCAGTTCATCTCGCAGGTTCACCATCCCTGATGCTTGCCCCGATGCCTTCATTGCCCAGTCACACTCACAATCTCTCTCATGAGAACCATCACAGCTGTCACTGCAGGTCAGGTCACAAATCACACTGGCACTCCCCTGGGTTAACCTTGCCCACGCCCTCGCCTCACATCCAGGCGACACCACGACTTGTGGTCATGAGGTGATACACCCCCACTACCCATGCCCGCACCAGAACTGCATTGCCCATTGTGGTGTTGGCAGGTGTGCAAATGTGTGCAGGTGAAGGTGGGTGCACATGGACAGGTGGAGGCGAGCAGGCACGGCAGGAAAGTGGGGGTAGGCAAGTGCACATGGGTGACGGTGGGCAGAGGTGTGGGTCAGCAAGTGGCGTGAATGAGAATAACAGAAAAACAAGTGTGAGCATAAAGATAATAAAAACAGAGGTCAAACTCATGCACAGAACTATATTCCTTGCTGAGTTTGTTCTTGGGTCGTTTGGACATGCACTTTTCAATCCTGAAGGTGAGGGAGGCAAGGGGGCATGGGTGGGAAGGTGGGGGTAGGCAGGTGCGTGCAGGCAATGGCTGGTGGAGGTGTGGGTAGGTGAGTGGGAACGTGAATATGGACAACAGAGAAAGCAAACATAAGCGCAAAGAAAAAAACATTTGGAAAAGCCCACACCCTTTTCAATCCTGGATGGGTGAGGTGGGCGAGGTGCAGGCAAATGCGCACAGGCAGGTGAAGGCAGGTGTGTGCAGGTGGAGGCAAGTGGGCATGGGCACAGGCAGGAAAGCACATACCCTGGAAAGCAGGGGTAGGCAGGTGTGCATGGGCAACAGTGGGGAGAGGCATGGGTGGGCAAAGTGGGAACATGAGTGCAAAAAAAAAAAAGCTCACACACTGAATTAAGATCCTGCCACTGAGTTTGTTCTTGAGTCATTTGGAAAAGCCTGCATTTTCAATCCTGGACAGGCAAGGGAGGCACTGGGCGAGAGACTAGAGATGAGGTGGGCAAAGAGGAGTTGGTGTGGGTGACCAGCCAGAAGGGAGGGGCCAGAGGTGGGCAATGAAGGGCATGGCAAAGATAAAGATGAGATGGCAAATGAAACATGTTTAGTCGATGTTTGGTTGCAGCTGCAGCACACGATCCAAGTGCACTGCAGCATGAAACAAAACAACCAAGTCACAGAGGAAAAAGAAAAGGGCCCTCCATGGTTTGAACTGGCTGACCTCTACAATGATGCAAAAGTAAAAACAAAGCACAATACCAACTAGGTTAAAATAGCAGTGTTGTGTCAGCGTCAATGTCATG
The DNA here is from genome assembly GCA_022376555.1 of Russula compacta. Classification (NCBI taxonomy): domain Eukaryota; kingdom Fungi; phylum Basidiomycota; class Agaricomycetes; order Russulales; family Russulaceae; genus Russula; species Russula compacta. The sequence goes on from WTXH01000004.1 coordinate 547,126, forward strand.
TTTGAGTTCCTGTTACACTTGAATCTTGTCATGCAGCAGCTCTGGCTGGCTCAATGAGCCGACCAGCCACTGCCCTTCGCCCACCACTCCTGTATTCAATGCTGCCACATCCATACCATTGTCTCACATTGACTTCAGAACCTGATTCAAGCAATTTTAATGTCTTTGGATTGTGATCCTGGAAGAAAAATGAAAGAATCACCCACAGGCAAGGGTGAGCATGGGTGGGTGCACCTGCCTGTTCCTGGCCACCTGTGCCCATGCTTACCCACCTGGCTCCCTGGCTGTGCATGGACATAGGTAAGTTCTTTTCTTTTCTCTTCTTCATGCTTGGGCTCATGTTTTCAACACACTCACACCTGCTCACACCCCCACCCACTTGTCTGCACTCACAGTGCCTGCCTGCTTGTCCCCATGCCTGCCTGCAAGACCAAGGCGTATATGATACCAACAGTCAAAGGGAGGGATGACACACTTGTGACCACCTACCCTACCCGCCTGTGTCCACATCTGCCTATGCTGGCCTGTGCCCATGCCATGCTTGTGGGCAAGTGTTTTTTTTTCTTTCTACTTGTGTTCACAATTGTAACCCACATGCACCCACTTGTGCCTCCTCACCTCTCCCTACGCCCACCTGCATGTGCCTGTCTGGGCATGCCAATGCTTTCCCACCCATGCGGGCACCCACCTGTGCGCACTTGCTGAGGCTGGGCATGGCCATGATTCTCACCCATGCCCGCACCCGCCTGTGCACACCTGCCAAGGCTGCTCCTGCCTGGGCATGCCCACGATTTCCTGCCTGTGCCTGCACCCGCCTGTGTGCACCCACCTAGGCTGCTCCTGCCTGGGCATGCCCTCGCTTTCCCATGCATGCCTGCCCACCTGCTTGGACCTGCCTGTATGCACCTGCCTGCACCTGTTCCTGCATGCACACACCTGCTTGCATTGGAACGAAGGAGCATGGTGAGTAATGTGTAGGGTGGATGAGGAAGGTGGTCTGGAGCATGTAATTAGATGAATAATACCAGTTTTCTTAATGCCAAACATATTTCTCACTGGGATGAACTATGAAGTATGTGACTCAAAGCCAGCTCATTTAATGGCTTGGCGCAGCTGGCTCATATGGGCAAACTGCTGCAACACTAGTGTATCACAATGAGACTTGTACATGCTGCAGCTATGAGGTCGCTATGTGGAGCTACAAAGTGGCCATGGGTTGCTATGGATTGCTACAGTGTGCTAATAAGATGGCCCCCTGCTATGACCACTATACACTCACTATGAGATGCTATGACATCTATGAAATTCCTTGAGTGCTATGACCCAAAATCTGGGTTTGCTGATGTTGATCTCACACAGTTGGATGATGAAGAGAAGCCCACAGACCAGGCAAGCACTCCAGAGGAAGAAGATCCATTGCCTCTAGATCATCCTGGAGAGGAGTGGGAGGAGTACAGTCTGAGGCTTCATAGGACAGCCTTCCTTCTTAAAATAGATGGAGCTCCCTATGAGGCCAAGTACATTTGGTATGAACTAGGATGGATGACAGACAACCCTACCATATCTGGTACCATGGAGAGGGATATGCCTGTGGAGAGCCATCCTCTCTACTCTGAACCACATATGGTCTATGGATCTGCTCACTCCTGCTATGACCTCACCATCTTCAAGAAGGCCCTGCAGTGGGATACTGACACTAACAAAGCAATCTCCATGCTGGTGATGAAGTGCAGCTGAAGAGAGGTATTCACACAGAGAAAGAACTCTGTAGGAGATGAGATGTCTTACTCACTCCCAAGGGTGTATTTATAGTCCCTATGGTCTACATATGTTCATAAGCCCTTAAGGGGTGAGTACAGGTGTCCACTATATCGCATAATTACAATATTCTACATATGGACGAGTCCGATGAGTCTGCACATACCCTGAGCCCTTAGAAGGGGTACATGTAAGTGTAGAACCATACTAAAAGGTCCATATGTGACTGTAACCACATGATTGTAAAGACAGTAGGTAAAGTGTCAATCTGAAACAGTTTGATCATACAATAATTGGGTCAGATAACAAAAGAGTGTTCTTAGATCAGCCGTAAGGGCATAATCACATTGTTCTAGGGTATCATATGTACACAGGTGTCCATGCAGTCCATGTGCCAACATGTGCTTACTAAGTCTGTAATTGTCCTGGAGCATTAAGTGCCCCTTGTAATGTCCAGGCCAGTTCTACTGAACCCCTGAGTGTGAGACTGTCCAGTCTGGGCATAGCCACACAGATGTTCCATCTCAACAGCTGGGAGATAAAGGCATCGAGGCAGACATTCGCTGCTACTGACAAATGCCAGGCAAATGAACAAGGCTATAACAGGACCTTGCTGCAGTAGTGTAGGCTGAGCAATGCACATGGCAACTTAGTGAAGATTGGCAGTGACAAGTGGCTGACCTAAGACAGACAACAAAATGATGTGCAATGATGTCTCATTGCAGCAAATGTGCACCCTCATGTGCAGCACATGTTGGTGAGACTTTGAGACTCTCAATGCCCTGTCTTCAGAGGCAGCTCCAAATACAGTGCCATCCTACTGATATTTGCCACACAAGGACCCCCAGGTTCACCACATACTAGTGATGACAACTCTATTGGGACCTTGGTGGTGGATTACTGTCATTTCTGTCATCTGAGGGACCATTACACCACTGACTGTCCTCACCCTCACTGGTTCTGCATTAATAATTTCACCAGCAAGTGTTGTTTCATACCAAGGAACCATGCAAGGTATGCTGCCAACCTTCCTGACACTTGCTCCTACACTGGAGAAAGGGAAAAGGGAAGTTGTTGCTACAGGACCTACCCACCCACCTCCTATAAACATTATGGAGGTGATAAAGACTAGAGGGAGGTAATGGACTAATCTGGGTCTTGAGATGATCCCTTCTAGTGGGGGATGATGATACCATTAGGATGCTTATCGTGACATATGACTGTGACCAAGTAGCACTGTGACTAGCTGTCACAACGGGTGTGGTGCCTCATGCACCACACACACTCTCCAAACATTTTGTTGTACATTTTTCAGACGCTTCATGTAAGTGCCCTTATCATCATTGTGTTGTCATACCTACAAGCCAGTCAGTACCATTGTATGATGTAGCATCTCCTTGTTTTTGTATATAAAAGATCTGGAGAACTGTCACTCAAGCCTTACACTTGAGTTAAATACACTACCATGTCCTAAACAAGACACCTTCCCTGAAACACCAAGTGATCTGTCTCTGGCTTCCTGATCAGAAGCTCTAACCTCAAAAGTCCTCACTCTCACAAGATGACCTGGTGCTGTTGTACCAATTCATCTTACTTGAACCACTGTCCCCTTGACTTACTAAAATGCTACCATGTGAAACATCACACGGGTGTAACATACATGATCATAAAGACAGTAGGTAAAGTATCAATCTGAAACAGTTCAATCATACAATAATTGAGTCAGATAACAAAAGAGTGTTCTTAGATTGGCCATAAGGGTGTAATCACATTGTTCTAGGGTATCATACATATGTAGGTGTCCATGCAGTCCATGTGCCGACATGTGCTCACTGAGTCTGTAATTGTCCTGGAGCATTAAGTGCCCCTTGTAATGTTCAGGCCAGTTCTACTGAACCCCTGAGCATGAGACTGTCTGGTCTGGGCATAGCTGCACAGACATTCTGTCTCAACACTAGAGTCCTTACACTAATATGCCAACAAGTTTTGTGGCCTTACTGCCACTGAAATACATCAATTGCTGCCAGAAACTCTGCTTAAATAGTCATGTATAAATACACTCTTAGAACTGGACCAAAGCCTTAAGCTTGGTCTCTTGTGAATCATAGACTTCTCAGAGCAACCCTCTGAGTGATCCTAAGCTTAGAATCCCTCTTCCCCTTTCCACTTGCACCCTAGAATGTACCCTGGGGTCTGCTAAGCAACTTAGTGATGCATTTCACTTAATCTACCATATATAGTAAACCAAGTCCCAATTGGGAACTCTTCAAACTCGAATGCATATGTTAAGTGCTCAGAAAGGTGTTGCCCTTCTTTGCTCCAGACAGATGAAGGCCACTGAGTAATGGACCTCTCAGTGCTCTATAGACTGACCCCTCTGCACTAGCAACCCAGTGCCAAGGAGCAGCTCCTTCCATTCACAACCTTGGTGGCACACCAACAGACTAAGTGCAATACAAGGTGTATCAGCACTCCAGACATCACTTCCTTGACACCAACTAGACAATACACTTCTTGAGTATCCAAATTAACTCCTTCACATCTAGATCCCCTTCCTCCTTTAGGAAACCAAGGACAAATACAGCCAGCACTGCCACTACCCACAGCCATTCTAACAAGGTGTTAGAACTCCACAGAAGACGACCAAGACAATGGTCACAGACACAGACATTAGCAATGCCACTCATCTACAGCAGAGGGATATCCCAGATGAACTAACCACCAGACAAAGAGAATGGGCAGCCAAGCATGCTGCCAGACAGAAACTTTGACAGACCAGCCATGTTAAGATGGAATGTCTGCATGGCTATGCCTGGACCAGACAGTCTCATGCTCAGGGGTTCAGTAGAACTGGCCCAGACATTACAAGGGGCACTTAATGCTCCAGGACAATTACAGACTTAGTAAGCACATGTTGGCACATGGACTGCATGGACACCTATGTACATATGATACCCTAGAACAATGTGATTATGCCCTTATGGCTGATCTAAGAACACTCTTTTGTTATCTGACCCAATTATTGTATGATTAAACTGTTTCAGATTGACACTTTACCTACTGTCTTTATGATCACATAGTTACATTCACATATGGACCTTTTAGCATGGTTCTACACTTATGTGTACCCCTTCTGAGGGCTCAGGGTATGTATGGACTCATTGGACTTGTCCATATGTCGAATATAGGGTATGTGCAATATAGTGGATGCCTGTACTCACCCCTTAAGGGCTTATGAACATATGTAGACCATAGGGACTATAAATACACCCTTGGGAGTGAGCAAGATGTCTCATCTCCTACCGAGTCAATCCTCTGTGTGAATACCTCTCTTCAGCTGCACTTTATCAAGCCACACTCCATTCAGCATGACATCAGACCAAGCTTATTAGTAACCACACAAGAATTCAGAAGAGAACCCCTTGTCTACTGTTATGGACTGCCAGACTATTTTTGCTTACATCATTTTTAACCATATATAGTAATCACTTTCTCATGGACTGGCAGGGAGCCTCTTCCACATCCATCCCCATATATTACCACACCTCTATTATGCTTTGCTGTGCTCCACTTTATGTCATGTTGCCTCAGCTCATTACTAATAGTTTCAGACTAATATGCTGCCATGTTTCATAGTCTCATAGCCTTATGATGCTGCTTAAACATGTCATCTAGCCTCTTAGTTATATAGGCTTAGTAGGATGCCACCTAGATGCATCATCACTTACTTAGTCATATATGCTTACTACCTTGTAGTCATATATGCTTAGTATGATGCCTTAGAGATGCATCATCCTTCTACTTAGTCATATGTACTTACTGTACAGTAGCCACAGGGCCAATAAATGCCCCCCAAAGTGAGACTAAAAGCCTTAAGCTTAGTCTCTTGTATAATACAGGACTTCTAGTTCATCCCTTGTGAGCTCAAAGCTTAAGAACCATCAGAACCATCCCCTTGCACCTTAGAAAGTACTCTAAGGCCTGCTAAATTGACTTAGAGCCATATTTGCTCTTTACTTAAAACTCTGAACAAACTCAGACAGAAAGACACCATCTTTCCCACCCAGAACCCAAACCTAAAGGCCACTAGTAATGAAACTCTAGTTATCTATATGAACAAGTCACATACTACAACCTCTGTAACATGTGTCACATACTATAACCACCTGTGGCACCAAGGAGCTGCTCCTACCAGACATCAGAACCCCTTCCATTCATGAGCTTCATGAATCACCAACAAACTAAGTGTAATACAAGATGTAGTTGCACCTCCAGACATCACTTCCTAGAGTGACAACAGAATAAGCCAGCACCACTACATGCCATTCAAAAGCCACAGCTGTATAAGTTCTAAAGACAGAACTCTGAACCCTAACCCATATCAGAAACCAGACTTGGACAAGGTGTCTAAACCCAGAACTGAACCCTCACACTAAGACACTTGACATCATAGCATGACATCCACTCTAAAGCCTTTGCAACCAGCACCAGGGTCCAACTTGCACAAAGAACAGAACCAAACCTCCCAGACTACATCACAGGACAGAATATCCATTGGACAGTCCAGGGACCAAACAGAGGATACACCCTTCACATACCCAGCAAACACTCCAGTGCAATCAGAAGACACCCAGTTAAATTCATCCAAGGATACTGGTATACCCTCACTAGAGATGAAAACAGTGTTATTTGGGCATACAACCAAGACAGAATTGAACACAGAGCAGCAGGAACAGGATACCCACCAGTAGATGACCCCTACCACCCTGATTACCAGGCTCAGCAAATCACATTAACCCCTGCTGTCATCACAGAAGAACTAGAAGCCACAGCATCAGAAACTCACACCCCTCACACTCACTCCACTGACCTTCATTCCCCTAGGGAACCCCAAAGCAAAGCACAAGAATCCTCCAAAGAAGGAAATAGAGACAAACATACTGCAAGTGAAGGATCTGAAGAAAGACCTCACATACCAGAGCAAGCTGATCCCCCTACATACCATGAAGTAAACCCTATACACCATAAGCAAATCAAAGCTCCCCAACCCCCAGAACAAGAACCACAACTCCCAGAAGATGTTGGACTATTAGATGAACAAGTCAACCTTCTAGCCATCTATCACATCAGACCACAGATCCAAATAACCCCAGCAGACCAACCACCAGAACCACTACTGCCTCACCAGCCTATACAAGTCTCTATGGCCAACATACTGCCCCAGCAACCACAGCAACCTCAGCCACCCCAGCCACCTGCAGGAGGACCACCGCCAGGTCCACAACAAGCAGGAGCACAAGCTGCTCCACCCCAAGGACCTGCCAACAGAAAATGAACCAGCACCCCTCCAGAAATATACACAGGAGACTGAAGTTGAAGTGACAAGCTCCTGAGAGAGTTTAAACTCTACAAACTGCTTAATGAAGACAATGAAGCAATGAAGTCCCATACAAGTGAGCAGCCTTAGCCTTGTCCTACATCTGAGGACCCCCAGTCAATGACTGGGTCTATCATCAAGTTGACCATCTCAGTGATCAACACTATATCAACAACATACCCATGCAGGACAAAGTCCACTGGGCAGACTTTGAAACAGCTTTTACTGCTGCATTCACAGATATCCACAAAGTTACCAAAGCTACCACCATGCTCCAGCAACTCAGAATGAAACAAGGTGACCTAGATGGATATATAGCTTAGTTCAGGAACCTAGCTATAAAAGCTGGGTATGAACCCAATGCACCAGCAACTCTCCAAATGTTTCTACAAGGACTACCATCTGGATTAGGACAATGAACATTAAGAATGCACCCAAGACTAACCATCTTTGAAGGTTATGTCCAGGCAGTTCAAAAGGAATCCAAAGTATAGGACCAAGAGAACCTAATCTTTGGAGAAGGGAAATGGCCAATGCCAAACTGGGGACCCAAGAGACAAGCACCTTGCCATGCTGCCACACCTTCTAAACCCCAGTACACTCAGAGATGTCCTTACACCAATGGTACTCCTATTGTCATAGCATGGCTAGCCAACAGGCTAGAGAACCACGGGGATATCACAGGAGGGCCAGAAGAGTGTAAGGATGGGGGCTGGTGAGCCCCTTAAGGGCAGATTGAGGTGTTAGAGCCCAAAGATAGAGTCTGGCAAGACTCTGGAGGGCTGATCAGTAGTCTATAAGGAGGTAAGTATGGCTCATGGATGTTTGAGACAGGATTCAGAAGTGCAGCCTGGTTATGCTGTTCAGCCTGGTGCACATGATACAGCATGGACAATGCTTAGTAGGATACCTGTGAGGCAGGATGACAGAGCTAGGGCATTTGAGTAAGCACTATGACTGTGCTTGACTAATGGTTAGTCAGAAGTGATGAGTAGGGGCTTGGGAAGCTCCTTAGTATTGCTAAGGTATCAGTCAGTGCTTTAGTAAGTGTGCTAACTTTAGAGTACTGCTTGGTGAGCAGATTGCTCAGCTTATGATACTATGATCACTGTGGTGAAATTCACCATGCATACAGCACACATGACACAGTCAATCTCCCTCAGATCCTATGCCCTCATAAGTGTGTGCTGCACACCTTTGTTTTCTCAGTTTATTGTTTTGTTATTGGACTCTTGATGCCCGCTGTCACTGAACTACATTAGTTGCCAGCTTCGCTTTTCAGTTCCTGTATGCACACCTGCCTTTATTGATTGGGTGGGCTGCTACTTTTGCTTGTCTGCACATATGTGATAAGATAAATTCTCCCTGATTAGATAAATGCGAATTGTTGTGCGGGCTAGCCAAGTATGGGCAACAGGCCAGTGCACGCTCGCCCATGTGGCAGTGCCTGACATTTATTTTACACTTTATCCCTTTTTGTCTCAACATTGTTCCCCACGTTCCACCCCTTCTTCACCTCATTCCCCGCACTTTGAACCCTCAGACTCACATACACAATATCTACCTCACTACATGGTATGCAAGCTAGGTACAATGTAAGTAGGTATAAAAAGGGCTTTGCAAAGGCCAGAACAATCCAGCATCATGTTATCATCCACTTCCCATGTGCCTTCCTTGTGCCCTTCAACCCTCAAAGTTTACTAGGTTATGAGCCCTGCCCTGCTGCTCTAAAAACCTAGTCTACCCCCAGCCCCTCTTGCTCTGTTCCTGCCCCCTGCTGACACTATGCAAACCAAAGAACGTGAAGCCAAGACCAGTGTCCCCAAACTGCTATCTGATGGGACTAACTGGGTCATCTATCGCAACAGGCTACTCTGGGCACTACAGACGAGCGACATGCAAGAACACCTCACCAACAACAGCGCTCTGTCCAGCTACACCTCAAAGGCTCAGACTGCCGGCCTAGATGCTGCCACCACTACAGCCCACTAGACAAAGGAACAAGGCACCATCAAGAACCTTATAGGGGCAACTGTGCCTGACACTGCCTTCAACCGCATCAAGTCCTGTACAACAGTCAAAGAAGTCTTGGACATGCTGAAGAGGGTCTACAAGGAATGGTCTAGAGCTATGATAGTGGATCTAATGAGGAGATTCAGGAATAAACAATGTGAGGAAAACAACAGCGTACGCACCCACTTCAAGCAGCTCACTGCCATCGGAAAGACCATCTCTGATGAAGATTACACCAATACACTCCTCACCTCCCTCCCACCATCTTACAACCATGCGTGCTCATCACTCAGTGCAAGTGCACGCCTCAGCTCCAAAGACCTCACTTCTGACATCTTCCAACAGTTCATCATTGACAAATATGAGTGGTGCTCACTACAAACCAAGAAGAAGGACTCAAAAGATGAAGCCTTCGTCGCCGACAGCAGCGGCAACAAAAAGAAGAAATGTGACATCAAATGCTATAACTGCCACAAGTGGGGCCACATCAAAGCCAACTGCTGGGCTAAGGGTGGCAGTAAGGAGGGCCAAGGGCCCAAGTGCAATGGTGGCAAGGCAAGCATGGCAGCAGCAGCAACAGCTGATGAAGCTAGCATTGATGTGTGGTGTGCCGCAGAAGTGCAGGAACTTGGCGAGGATGAGTGGGCCACCAAGAGTGACGCCTTGAGCAAGGTATCTTGGCTCAGTGTAGAAGCTGATGAATTGGACCTAGAGGTTGGGCCAAACAAAGAGGATCATGAGGAGTATTGCACAACTATGGAGGTGGATGATGAGGACAACGAGAGCTGGACTACCATGGAGATGGAGCCAAGCGAAGTGTCCTGGGCTGCCATCCAAGAGATTGCAAACAGCGAGGACGACGCCCACACCACTGCAGCATCCACAAACAGCAAATGCATGGCATGCAGAACCCAGGTATATGACTCCGGAGTGTCGTGGCACATGTCCCCACACTGTGAGCTCTTCACCACCTACTGCTCGATCCCACCACACACAATAATGACTGTGGACAGCTGCACCTTCTATGCAGTGGGGGAAGGGGACCTGAAGGTGCAGGTTCTGAATGGAAATTTGCTCACCCCTGTTCTCCTCAGAAGTGCACTACACGCACCCAACATGGGGATGACAATCATCTCCATCAACAAAATTGTCAAAGCCGGCAACTCAGTAATCTTCGAAGGTGACTCATGCAAGATCAAAAACCAGCATGGCAAAGTCATCAGCACAATCCCCATGGGCACAAACAGCCTATACAAAGTAGAGCACATGCATGCAGCAATTGCCTCACAAGAACAAGTCAGCCTCCCCACCATGCACCACTTCCTCGGCCACATTGCCCCCAATACTGTCCACACCCTCATCAAATCCCAAGCAGTAGAGGGCATCCAGCTCATCAATGATGGCATGCCCCTCATCTGCGACTCCTGCAAGTATGCAAAGACCACATGGAAACCCATCCACAAGGAGCACGCTGCTCCACTGGCCAACACATTCAGCACTGAGGTACACACTGACCTCTGGGGACCCTCCCCTGTCTCCAGCTTAGGGGGGAGGAAATACTACATCACCTTCACAGATGACCACACCTGCTTCACATGCATCTGGGTCATGTGCACCAAGCACAAAGCTCTCACAGCCTACAAGGCTGTCGTGGCATGGGCACAAACACAGCACAGCACGCGCATCAAATGCCTGTGCTTGGATCGTGGAGGGGAGTACACCAGCACAGAATTCACCACTTTCCTGCAGGAGCAGGGTACGGAGTGACAGCTCACCACTCATGACACCCCCCAGCACAATGGAGTCATGGAATTGCTCAACCACTGACTCGTAGAATGCATGTGTGCCATCCTCCACCACTCCGGCCTCCCCAAGACTCTCTGGGGGGAGGCACTCCATTTTTCAGTATGGCTCAAGAACTGCACATCCATGCATGCCCTTGGCAATGTCACCCCACACAGGAAACTCCATGGCACAAAACCTAACCTCACAGGACTGCCTGAGTGGGGGCAGCATGTGTGGGTACACAGTGACCATGGCAGCAAACTGGACATGTGCATGACCATTGCACAATGGGTGGGCTATGATGCTGACAGCACCCACGCCCACCACATCTATTGGCCTGAGAAAGGCACCATCACTGTCAAGTGCAACATCAAGTTTGCAACAGAGGAAATCACCCCAGCACCGCTAATGTGTCCACAGCTGCCTGCACTGCTGCTCACCACACCCTTGCAGACAATGCCGACACTCATCATGAGCATGTCCACGGTGCCGCACAACAGCTGCCAGACAGCAACACTGAAGAACTCAAGGTTGAAGAAATGACCAAAGCTTCAGAACCCTCACAAACATCACAAGCACCCCATAGCCACCCATACCATCCTGCAAACCTAAACAAACCCAAGCCACCAAACTGACACGCAAGTCCACACATGTTCCAAAGCCATCTGACCATGTGCAAAGAATAGCAAGTGGCAAAGGGAGTGCTGATGGTACTACACCTCTGGGCAGATTCAGCAACTGGCAGGGGAGACAGCTGGGTCTACCACTGAACACCACACAGACACCAGCACCCCTGAGTTTGCATTCCAAGTGCAGCATGACAATTCCGTTGTGGCCACAATCCAGGATGTGGAAGGCAATCCCAAGTTGCCGGAGGAAGCCCACACACATCTGGATTGGGCATGCTGGAAGGAGGCGATGGATAAGGAGATAGAGAGCCTTGAGTGAGCAGGAACTTGGGTGACTGTAGCACACCTGAAGGGGAAGAACATTGTTGGCTTGAAGTGGGTCCTCCACATCAAATGCAAAGCAGACAGCTCCATCAAGAAGTACAAGGCATGTCTGGTAGTGTGTGGGTTCACACAAGTATACAGTGTGGACTACTTTGACACCTACTCCCCTGTAGCAAAGCTCTCCAGCCTCCAGGCCATCCTCACTCTTGCTGCACGCAATGACTGGGATGTTGAGACCTTCAACTTCAACGGTGCATATCTCAATGGCAAGCTGGAGGAGGAGATCTACATGCAGGAGCTGCCCAGGTATGAGATGGGCCTCGAACACATCAAGCAACTCCTCAAATCCATCTATGGGCTGAAGCAAGCGGGCAAAGTCTGGTACGATGTACTCATGCTTGCACTCGCTGACCTCGGCTTCTGCATTAGCCAGGTGGATCCAGGAGTATTCTTCACTCTCATTGAGGGGCACCTTCTCATCATCATCATTCACGTCGACGACTGTGTGTTCACCAGAAGCTCACACTGCCTCATCGCAGAATACAAGTGCAAGTTTCATGCGCACTACCCCCTTACAGACCTTGGCCCTATTCATTGGCTGCTGGGCATTAAGATCAAGTGCAACTGCCTTGCACACACCATCACCCTCTCCCAGGAATCCTACATCGACTCCATTCTCACTCGCTTCAACCTTGCTGATGCCAAACCCTGCAGCACGCCCATGGTGCCAGGCACAACCTACTCCAGAAATGATGGCCCAACCATGCCCACTGAAGCTGAACAAGCACGCAAGTTCCCCTATTGTGAGGCCATTGGCAGCCTCATGTACACATCTATTGCTACCCACCCTGACATATCCTTGCTGTCTCTACCCTCTCCCAATTCCTTGATAATCCCAGCTGTGCTCACTGGGAGGCAGTCAAACACATGTTCTGCTATTTGAGCGGGACCAAGACACTGGGACTAACCTACGGTGGTGAGCGCCATGAGCTCATAGGCTATACTGATGTGGATGGGGCATCACAGGAGCATCGGCATGCCATCTCCAGCCATGCCTTTCTTATCAATGGTGGCACCATCTCCTGGTCCTTCTGCAAACAGGAACTAGTCACCCTGTCCACTGCAGAGGCTGAATGTGTTGCAGCGACACATGCCACAAAGGAAGCCATTTGGCTTCGTCACCTCATAGGTGAGCTCTTCCCTCCACTGATCTCCAAACCTACCACCCTCTATTGCAACAATCAAGCTGCCATCAAGCTTGCCACCGATGACAACTACCACACCCATAACAAGCACATTGATATCCGGTACCATTTCATTTGTCAGGTGGCGGCAGACAGTATAATCTTCCTCATCTATTGTCCCACAGACAATATGACTACAGACGCTCTCACCAAGCCACTGCCAAAGTGGAAAGTGACCTTCCACACCCTTGGGCTCGGACTGCACCGCACGTGAGGGGGAGTGGTGAAATTTGCCATGCATACAGCACATGCAACACAGTCAATCTCCCTCAGATGCTATGCCCTCACAAGTGTGTGCTGCACACCTTTCTTTTCTCAGTTTATTGTTTTGTTATTGGACTCTTGATGCCTGCTGTCACTGAACTATATTAGTTGCCAGCTCTCCCTGATAAGATTAATGCAAATTGTTGTGTGGGCTAGCCAAGTATGGGTGGTGGGCTGGTGCCTGCTTGCCCACATGGTGGTGCCTGACATTTCTTTTACACTTTATCCCTTTTTGTCTTGACATCGTTCCCAGCGTTCCACCCCTTTTTCACCTCATTCCCCTCACTTTGAACCCTCAGACTCACATACACAATATCTACCTCACTACACAGTATGCAAGCTAGGTACAATGTAAGTAGGTATAAAAAGGGCTTTGCAAAGGCCAGAACAATCCAGCGTTGTGTTATCATCCATTTCCCATGTGCCTTCCTTGCACCCTTCAACCCTCAAAGTTTACTACACTGTACTATACTAATCCAGACTGAGATCTAGGCCTTAGGCCTGTAGAGTATATAAGTGCAATAGGTGCTCAGGCAAGGGCTCTCTAAGTCGAGTCTCTTGTCCTGTCCCTGTCTAGTCCTTGACTAGGAGTATACAGGCTTTTGTAACCTTGTTGTCACCCCAGGGGGAGACTTGTGGCATGCTTTCTATTCTCTGCAAGCTGAGCAGACATTTCACTTGTAGCTTGAATTCAGCTACTATGGTCACAGTCTATGCTGGTGACACCTATGCAGGTGGATACCATTAGAAAATCAGAAACTGACAAAGCCAAAAAGAATCACAGGGAAGAAGGACAATGCTTTGAATGCAGCAAGCAAGGACACATGGCCAGAAACTGTCCTACCAAGAAGAAGCTGCTCCAGAAACCATCTTACATCAAGATGGTCCAAAGCAATGACAAATACTATGAAGAAGATGAAGAAATGGAAGAAGCCAAAGAAGAGCCCCAGGAGATGGATGAAGTAGAAGACATGGTCAATAGAATGGTCACCTTCTCCAATGACAAGAAGGTGCAATGGATGAATGCAATGCAAGCCAATAGAGTGGACTTTTTGACCACCTGAATGACATGGCCATCATTTGGGCACTGTTCTCAAATAACATATTTGTACCCAAGATTTGATTAGTACAAACTCAAATAATACTACATTTATGGAACAGAAGGGCAGATGCAACAGCACTTATGGACAGCAGAGCCACAGAAAATTTCATCCACCAAAAACTCATACAATGCTTCCAGATCCCCACAGTACCCCTCCAGAAACCAAGAATTGCCAGGAATATTGTTGGAACCATCAACCAGGTGGGAAAGATTACTGACAAAGTAGACCTCAAAATCTGACACCAAGGAATCACAAAAAAATTCCCCTTCTTTGTCACCAACCTAGGACACAATAACATTGTCCTGGGATACCCATTCCTAGCCACCAATGAACCAAAGATTGATTGGAAGAAAGGAACTGTTGAAGGAAGCATTATGGCATCCATAGCCAATGCTCACAAATGGAAGGTGCTTTCCCAAATAAGAAAAACCACCACATCTACACACTTGGCAATCCAAGAAGCAGAAAAGAAAGACAAGAAGACCTGGAATCAAAGAGTATCAGAAAAATACCACCCATTCCAGAAAGTCTTCAGTGAAGAAGCATCACAGTGGATCCCAGAATCAAAACCTTGGGACCATGCTATAGATCTAAAGCCAGATGCTCCAGCATCATTTGACTGTAAAGTCTACCCCCTATCACCCAAGGAACAAGAAGTGTTGGAAGGGTTCCTAAAGGAACACCAAGAAAAGAAGTACATTCAACCTTCCAAATTGCCATATGCCTCCCTCTTCTTCTTTGTTAAAAAGAAGGATAGAAAACTATGACCAGTCCAGGACTGTAGAAAGCTCAATGAATGGACTGTTCCAAATAACTACCCCCTACCCCTGATTAGGGATGTCATGGTGGACTATTGGGACACTTATGCTTACTAATCTTCTTGCCTTATACGTACATATTTCCCACAGTCCGGCTGGAGTCATCACCCATTCCCCCACTTTACCTTACATCACTGCTATTACACTCCTGCTGATCCCTTCTGCTGTTGTGTTGCCTCGGCTTATTACTAGAGTACTTACACTAATTTGCCGATGGTTTTCGTGGCCTTACTGCTGCTGAAACACATCAATTGCTGCCAAAGACTCCACCTAAATAGTTATGTATAAATATGCTCATAGAAGGGGACCAAAGCCTTAAGCTTGGTCTCTTGTGAATCCTAGACATTCTCAGAGCAACCCTCCGAGTGATCTGAAGCTTCATAGCCTCTTTCCCCTCCTACTTGTGCCCTAGAACGTACCCTAGGGTCTGCTAAGCAACTTAGTGACACGTTTCACTTAATCTACCATATATAGTAAACTGAGTCCCAATTGGGAACTCTTCGAACTCCAACACATACATTAAGCGCTCAGAAAGGTGTTGCCTTTCTTCACTTCAGACAGACAAGGTCACTGAGTAACAGACCTCTCAGTGCTCTATAGAACCACCCCATCTGCACCAGAAACCCAGCAGGAAGGAGCAACTCCTTCCATTCACGACCTTAGTGGCATACCAATGAACTAAGTGCAATACAAGGTGTATCAGCACTCCAGACATCCCTTCCTTTGGATACGCATCTTAAGTATCCAAATTGACTCCTCCACATCTAGATCCCCTTCCTCCTTCAGGAGATAGAGGACAACAGCAGCCAGCACCGCCACTACCCACAGCCATTCTAACAAGGTGTTAGAACTCCACAGAAGACAACCAAGATGACGGTCACCGACGCAGATATCATCCTACACATACAGCAGAGGGACAGAGACAGGCCAGACACCTAACCCCCATACAAAGAGAACAAGCAGCCAAGAAGGCTGCCAGACAGAAACATGACAGAACTGCTACGCTCAGTCCAGCATGACAACTGATGGTGCTTACATCCTCCACACACTCACCACCTATGTCAAACTTGAGGGGCAAGACTGTTGTGGCACCTCTGGCAAAGGAGAAGCCATCTATCACCATGAATTGTTTGCCCCCAACTGTGCAACTATCAACAAAGATGGGGAGTATCCCCACTGGTTTTTCGAGGCCCTCACTGATCCCCACTCTTTTGATGTGATGCTATGGCAAGCCCAGGACTTGGGAGGGCACTGGGGCATCGCAGCTGAGTTCCAACAATATCATGAAACTGTCACTGATCTCACAGGAGTACACATCAAGATCAAGGAGTTCAATGCCAGAATTGATGCTCTGCACTATCAAGAAGAGCAGAGTCGGTGATGCCTCCTCACATCCCATGCCTACAAAAGTTATGCCCTATTTAGGGCCCTCCAAGACAACCTGTTCCCCAAACAAGACCAACATAAGAAGTTCTCCTTCATCCCTAACAGCTCACACCACAGTGTGGCTAAGTTCTAGACTGAGGGTGATGTCACAGAGCAGCTTGCAAAGGGGCAAGAGAACTGCTGATGGCATTTAATAGAGGCATTTGAACCCCCAGGACTGGTAGGCCAGTCTAGGCCTGAGGTTAGTAAGATACTGGTCAGACTTTCAGACTTCCTAGTGGCTAGCATCCTAGGGTAGTCATCATGGTTTGTAGGGCCTCAGTCAGCATCAGTAAGCACCTCAGTCAGCAGAAGTAAGGGTTAGTCAGCTGGAGTCAGGGCCAATTAACTGGAGTTCCTAGGATTTAGGAATAGTCACAGTTTGTATGCATGTGCATGCAGAGACATGACTCTAAGTCGAGTCTCCTGTCCCATAGGAGTAGTGACTGTCATTCTATCATCTCTAGGAGCAGCCATGACTTGTTTAGCTCTTCTAAGCTTCTTGTGCATCATCTTCTGTGTGCCATGCATTGCACAGATGCCAAATATCTGTCAAAGCTCTAGTACTGTCAATGAATTGCTGGAGAGCGAAGGCAGCTACTTCCCACCAGTGGTAGTGGGTGCATCGGCTGAGTCCTCATCAAATTCCCCTCAGTGCCTGAGGTACTGACAAAGTCTAAGTGTCCCTGCTCTCACTGGTGACATTAAGCTTGGTCTCTTGTGAATCTTAGACATTCTCAGAGCAATCCTCTGAGTGATCCAAAGCTTAGAATCCCTCTTCTCCTTTCCATTTGCACCCTAGAATGTACCCTAGGGTCTGCTAAGTGGCTTCATGACATGTTTCACTTAATCTACCATATATAGTAAACCAAGTCCTGGTTGGGAACTCTTTAAACTCTGACACATATGTTAAGCACTCAGAAAGGTGTTGCCTTTCTTCACTTCTGACAGTTGAAGGCCACTGAGTAATGGACCTCTCAGTGCTTTATAGAACGCCCTTTTGCACTAGCAACACAGTACCAAGGAGTAGCTCCTTCCATTCACAAGCTTAGTGGTGCACCAACAAACTCAGTGCAATACAAGGTGAATCAGCACTCCAGACATCACTTCCTTGACATCAACTAGACAATACACTTCTTGAGTATCCAAATTGACTCCTTCACATCTAGATCCCCTTCCTCCTTCAGGAAACTGAGGACAAATACAGCCAGCACTGCCACTACCCACAGCCATTCTAACAAGGTGTTAGAACTCCCCAGAAGATGGCCAAGACAACAGTCACAGACACAGACATTAGCAATGCCACTCATCCACAGCAGAGGGATATCCCAGATGAACTAACCACCAGACAGAGAGAATGGGCAGCCAAGCACACTGCCAGACAGAAACTTCAACAGACCAGCCATGCTCTGTCCAGCATGACATTAGAAGCTTGAACATGTACATAAACTCAATATACCTTAGTGCAACATGTGAGCTGTGTGCTTCAGAAATACTGATATTACCTAGAGCAATAAGTGCATAAGAGAGTGCACAGTCGGCATGCTAGGCAGCACAGGAAGGGGTTGATGAAGTGCAGCTGAAGAGAGGTGTTCACACAGAGGAGATAACTCTGTAGGAGATGAGATGTCTTGCTCACTCCCAAGGGTGTATTTATAGTCCCTATGGTCTACATATGTCCATAAACTCTTAAGGGGTGAGTACAGGCATCCACAATATTGCATATACACAATATTCTACATTTGGGTGAGTCCAATGAGTCCACACATACCCTGAACCCTCAAAAGGCATACATGTAAGTGTAGAACTAGTCTAAAAGGTCTGTATGTGAATGTAACTACATGATTGTAAAGACAGTAGATAAAGTGTCAATCTGAGACAGTTTGATCATACAATAATCATGTCAGTTGACAAAAGAGAGTTCTTAGATTGGCCATAGGGGCATAATCACATTGTTCTTGGGTATGTACAATTTTTCTTTTTTTTTTTTTTGAATCCATTACCATGTGCCTCAGGGTACAGAACCCCATGTAGCACTTCCTATACATTATAGACTACTGTGTGTATGGCTAAACTGCACTTGCTAATATGGAACTCCTCCTTTGACTGAATGAGGTCAACAATGTGTAGTGTGAGAAGAGGGTGGTGTTGAGTGTGGTGAGAGGTAAGGGTATAGTCACACCAGGGGGCAGTCAGGAGGTGTCCGCCTGTATGTCATCTGGCCCTTTACTGTTGGTTGCAGGCACACTTTTGTGTACAGGCGCTTGCTTCTGCCACTACAAGGAGGGTTGGGAAGTGGGATGCAGGGTTATTGAGGGGGTGTGCCATGGTTTGGGGTGATAGGGGGGGGAGGGGGAGGGGGGAGTATCACATGCCGTGCAGTGGGCCTTGGGGTCCTGCAAGATTTGGGTGTCAAAGTGGTGGCTCGCACTTATGAAGTTTGCCAAAGGAATTGTTGCATCTGTGTCCCCCAACAAGGTCTCTAGAGTCAGGTTCTTGCCCTTCTTTCTTAATCTTCCCTCCAGTATCCAACGTTCATGTGCATAGCCCAGGCAGTGCAGCAGGAAATGCTTGACCATTTTGGAACCAGCACTGCATGAGGGACATCCCAGGTGGTCTATCTTGTTGATTTTTGCTAAGTGTTTGTTAAGTGGGATGTGTGCTAGCTGGAGCTGCATTATCAAGCTGGCCAATCTATGCAAGATGTTAGTGTTACTGATTGCTCTGAGGAAGTGAATGGATGGGGTTTGGCTATCTAGCTTGAGGGTGGCCTGCCCTCTCTCTGAGTTTCTCCATTTGGTGGTCCATTGTAACTTGAGCTCCTGATTATGCCTCTGCTTGATTGCTGATAGGTTGATGGCCAGTGGATGCCTTAAGAAATGTGGCAGGAGTGAGATGTCCAACATGACTCCTCCTGCTGCTCTTTTGGCTTCCTCATCTGCTTTCTCGTTACCAGGATGCCCACATGGCCTGTGGTCCATCTGAGCATGAGTGGATGCTTCTTTCTCCCTCATTGTTTCTGTAGAATGTTAGCTTGCCTTACCAGCTCCCTTGCAATACTGAGTGTGGGGCCTCTCAGATCTGAGTTGAACACCCTTAGAGCTGCTTGGTTGTCTGCTCCTATGGCGATGGGTACACTAATTGCTTTTTCAGTTAGGTATGTACATATGTAGCTGTCCATGCAGTCCATGTGCCAACATGTGCTCACTAAGTCTGTAATTGTCCTGGAGCATTAATTGCCCCTTGTACTGTCTGGGCTGGTTCTACTGAACCCCTGAGTGTGAGACTGTCCAGTCCAGGCATAGCTGCACAGATGTTCCATCTTAACAGGGGTATGCAAAGTAAAGAAAACAGCAGCACACTTGAGTCCTAGGGAGTGCACACACATTGATATCTGTACAAAGGACAGAAATTCAAAGTGCTTAGTATGCACATGACTACTGCATGAGAACTGGTGTCACCACCAAGATTCTTAGCAGAGACAAAATAGATGCAAATGAAAAAGAGAGCCAGGTCACACTATGACTTGGAAGGTAGATAGAGATGAAAAGAGTTGTGAGAGTTCCCACCTATTGCAGTATGTCACAATGGCCACTCTAGAATTGAGATAAGGCACTTGTACTTGGATTGACAAGAGACTCAACTTGCTAGTGCACAGGGCAAGGAGTTGACTACTTATAGTAGGAGGTGGCCTAGAGCCCAAATGGGGACAAGTACTATATGTGGCAACAGCAATAACAGGAACAAGGGATGGTCTAGATACACAACACCTAAAACACTTCCTAAACACATTCCTACATTGCCATAAAAGCAAACAACAGTGCTAGTCTTATTGGACTAAGGGACAAAGCCAATTCCACTATCAAGGGAATCATGGTCCCCATGTGTCCGAGTGAACCCAAAGTCAAAAGTGTCAGTAGAAACCGCAACAGCTCACTCCTTCTCACACTGAACTCAAAGGAAATGGTAAGCTGGCTAAGAGAGCCAGATGTGAAGAAGGAATTTCTAGAGAAATTTGCCACTGGAGGGAACATTAAAGAAAGAAACTTTAATATACTGACAAGATGGGTACCAATCACCATTGATCCCAGTAATAGGATGCACCTAAGAGAGATTGAGCAAGTAAATGGCATATGAGAACTCATAATCAGTAACACACATTGGATCAAGCCAATTAAGAGGAGGAAAGAAGGTCAGACACATGCACATATGATACTAACTCTAAATGAAGCAGAAACTGCAAATACCATACTTTGCAATGGACTGGAAATCTGCAGAGTTAGGGTAAGGGAGAGAGGACCAAAATTGAACCCCTTTAGTGCCTTAAATGCAGAGGCTGGGAGCACAAAGCCCAGAACTGCACAGCTTAAAGGGAAACCTATGGCACCTGTGGAGAAAATCACTGCACTAACAAATGCTCAAATATGGACAAGTGATACTGTGCATCTTGCAAGACAAATGAGCATGCCAGCTGGGACAGATTGTGTCTGGAATTCAGAAGGCATTGCATGGTATGCAATGAAAGATTCCCTAAGAACCACTTGGTGTATTTCCCCACATCATAGGAGTGGACACTGACTGCTAGACCTGACAGGATCCCAGTAATGGAAAGATTCCAATTCAGAAAAGCAGTCAAGGACCTCCCCCATTCTGAGCAGAGAGGGGTCAGGCCCATTGTGCACATTCCACAGAGAAGGGAACCAAACATACCCCCCAGCATCATCACAGATGTGGGAGTGGGTAAAGGCCAGGGCAAAGGTAAAGAGACAGAAATACTAACTAACAGTTCAAACATGAACAAACACTCTGTGACCTGGAACAGGGAGGAGGGTGAACTCCCTGACATTCCAGAATATGACAATTATTTTGACTATATGGATATAGCAAACATTAAAGACATCCTGGGGGGAAAGGACACCCTCCCAGGCGGCATTGTAGGTTGGGACTAATGTTGAACACACTGATGATATTGGAATAGAATGTGAACAAATCACCCATACTAATGCAACCCTACACATTGGCCACCCCCCCCCCCCTTTCAGCCACCTCAAATATCTCATCCAGTTATTGTCCCATCCACATAAAATTTTGTATATAGCATCCAATACACCATATTAACAATCTCCATGTTATTTTTTTGTATGATATGCCCTGTGTTGTGAGAACAAAAACTTGGTTGATGTCACACTTGCTGACCAAAGCCGCTTTGGTATTTGATGTTTTGCACTCTGAGTGGCTGAAGTTCAGCACGTGCACCAAACAACCATGCCTGCTATGTGGCCTCTATGGACATCAACTAGACATCGTGATCAATGCTCTAATGACCCACTATATGAGGCATGTATTCAGGAGGCATTGGAACAGATTAAACTACAAAGTGCTCTATTTAGGCAGTCGCAAAGGAAAGAGGTGTATGTGATAAGCAATAAAGCTGGTCTGTAGGGTGCTGACTAATGGTGGGCATAGATTTCATGTTTGACCTTAACAGATAGGGCAGCTGGATGTCATGATTCTTGGAAAGATGCATGTGTAGCACAACAGCTGTTAACACCTGAATAAGAACAAACTTTAGTTGATTGGGCAAAGCATCAGGGTGAAATGGGCCTGCCATACTTGCATGAAACACTACACACTAAGGCTGCAGCAATCTCCAGGAAGATAATCAGCCAGAAATGGCCTTATTGATTCCTTCAGCATCACCCTGAAATTGAAGCCATGAAGCCCTCTAAGATAGACCCAAAATGTGCCAAGAATTTTAACCTAATTATCATCAATGATTACTTTAACAAACTTGAAGTGTTACATGCGCGATACAATGGTATTCCCCTAGAGCACATATGGAATATGGATGAGAAGGGGATCCAGATGGGTGGCAGCCACAAGAAATCCAGCAAGAAGTTCTATTATCTGAGGAACCAAAAGCAAAATACTGCCTGCAAAGTGATAATCTAGAACTGGTCACTGTCCTCAAATGCATTTCTGCTGCTGGGGACATCATCCTGCCATCATTTTGCCTTCAAAATGACAGCAAGCCAGATATGTGCATGCTAGACAATAATCTATGGGGAAGGTTGGTGTATTAAATCTCCATTTCATTGATGATCTAACACATGCAAAGCATATATTTTTCAGATCTGGGTGGACAGACTTGTATAACTTTGAATGCTGGGTTGATGAAGTCTTTATTCCCTATGCAAAGAAGCAATGCATAGACAATTCAAAGCCAATCATCCTAACTATGGATGGCCATGATACACATGAGCAACTAGAAGTTGAGCATGTAATCTATAAGCATCTTGATAATCACAATCTGGAGATTGTAACAATGTGCTTCCCATCAAAGATAACACACAAGTGCCAGCCACTTGACGTTTTAATATTTTCTGGTGTTGATCATGTGTGGCAGATGGTCTGCGATGACTACATCATGATGGGTTGTCCAAACAATCAATTCACAATCATCCCCACATATATTAATGGAACATGCAAGGCCATAACCAGGGACTTAATTGCATGAGCATTCAAGAAGACTGGTCTCTATCCAGTTGATCGCACAGTATTTACACCAGAGGACTTTGCGCCAAGCAAAGCCTCATCAACCAGTGCACACATCCCTGATTCTTTTCCCCATGTGCCATCTTCTGATCCTATTAAGCCCTCTGATGATGATCTTCTTACCAGCAATGGTGATAGTGATTCCAATTATGAGTCTTCACCTGACAATGAAGACTCATTATCAGATTCAGATCTCATCTTATCTAACATGCATGACACATCCAATGATTGCAATAACAATCGTGACTCATCCAACTTAGAAACTGAAGATGAAGATACCAGATCACATGCAATCATTGTTGATGATGATCAAATCAAAGATCATCAACTGATATCTGGCCTTATGGCCTTGATCACCAATCTGAAGTCCAGCATCATCCACATGACATGCTCTGCCACAGTAAAGCTCAATCTCTACATGGCTGCACCTCCTAAGATAGTGTCACATTTCGAAGATTCCCAGTGATCTCACCAGGAATTGTTAGATGAGCTTCAATTGGTCAGATGTTAGTTATCAAGCATGCATCAGGCACTTGGACACAGACTTGGGCAACTAAGCGCATCTAATGCACACTGCGCATCAATCCATCGAGAATTGGAACATGTATGACATCAACTTGAAAATGCAACCAAGAAGAAAGTACAGGGTTCAAGAAAGATAAAGGCACACTTTTAATGGCTGCAAACCTCTGTGAGGAATTTGATCACAAGGACACAGAGAAGCAAGTGCAGGAACAACTTACAAAGGATAAAGAGAAATGAAAGGAGGCTGAGACTGCTGAACAATCTCTTCATGTAGCAGATGATGCTCTCAACCATAATTTTGCAGGTTGGCTTGTCTCATTCAAGAAGGACAACCTTTGAGCACTTGCAATTGCCCTCAGCCTTTCCAACAAAGGTACCAATGCCAAGCTCTTGTCCTGTATCAATGATTGCTTTGAGTCACATCCAGAACTACAGAAAAACTCAAGATTTTCTGGTTTATTTACCCACAAGGGGTCTTCTGGTCATCGGAACACATGCAACACTCATGGATATGTACAGGAGCATCCACATCCAGCCCTGCCAGTGCTGGGCCAGGCATCCACAATGAACATGATTCCACCTCCCATCAATTTTGGTGACCACAGATCCCATCCAATTCCACCAATCAACTATCAAGCACATACACTTAATGATATCATGCTATCCTACCCTGACTGGCAACACTGGCAGTCATTGCCTAACAGCCTCACACAGTTTAATAATTCTAATCAGCCATAATAGTTATCTTATATATATTATATAATAGACTGTAGATACAAACAAATAGAAAGCAGACTCATCGGACACACTTGTCAGTCAGGTGTGTCATGTCCAGACAGCAGCTGGCAGGCAGAGTCCAAAAAAGTCATATGTCACATGCATGACTGGCCAAAAGGGGGGGGGTGGCCGATGTGTAGGGTCGTGTTAGTATGCCAACACTCAATAATCAGCAACAACACATTAGTTAAACATGATATAGGGGTAATAGCATTACAGGAGCCTGCCATTAACTCCTTTAACTATACTATAGCTGCCAGGGACTGGATCTTGGTGTATCTGATGACACACTGTGCAAATCTAGGTAAGACTTGCATGGTGACACTCATATGTGCATCTATAAGCACAGACACATGGGGACAACTGGACTTCCCATCAGGAGATGTCACAGTAATAGTATTCAAAGGACAGTGGGGCAAACTCATAATAATAAACATATACAATGATGGTAAGAGTAACAACATGATCAGAGTACTGAAAGCATTCCATAGGACTAATCTCAAGGACATGGAGTGACTTGAAGCAGAAGATATGCACATCATGTGGCTGGGGGACTTCAACAGACACCAATCACACTGGGATGACCCCAGTGACACCCAACTCTTCACCAGTGAAGCATTGGAAGTGGCAGAAGTACTCATTGAGGCATTAGCATCTTTGGGTATGAAACTAGTGCTACCCAGTGGGACCCCCACACATGTGCATCATGTAATGAAGAAGTGGTCAAGATTAGACCAAGTGTTCATAACTGACCATTCCACAGATATAGTTGAAGTATGCAATATGGAAACTAGGATGCATAACACCAACACTGATCACTTACCCATTATTACATGATTGAACTTAGGACTAACCCACACACAGGCACCAGTCACACACAACTTCTGAGATGTGGACTGGGAAACATTCTGTGAATACCTAATGGGCAAACTCAAGCAGCTGGAAGGACCAGAGCTGATAACCAGTCAAGAGCAGCTTGACCAAAGTTGTGACAAGCTAACAGCAGCAATCCAAAAAACAATAAAAGCAGAAGTCCCAAAAACTAGGATTTGCTCAAGATCAGAACACTGGTGGACAAAAGAACTCACCACATTGTGACAGCAGACAAACTGTCAAGGTAGGTTATCTTACAAACATAGGAATAATGCAGAACACCCATCCCACAAAGAACATAAGAAGCTCTCCAAGGCATACAACCAGTTGCTTGAACATATGAAACAACAGCACTGGAGAGACTGGCTGGAGTGTGCAGATGACCCAGATATATGGACAATACACAGACTCATCACTGCTCCAGCTTCAGATGGAATGAAAGCATGAATACCAGTGCTCAAGTTCAACATGGATGGTAAGGAGTCATTGCTAACACTAACATAGAGAAGGTGCAGGTGCTGGCAGAGAGTTTCCTCCCCAGAAAGCCAGACAATGTAGGCATACCAACTAACCATGTCTATCTGAGCCCATGCTGTAAGCATAATCAGTTGACAAGGGAACAAATTGTGTACCACATATGGAAGCTCAAAACATATAAGGTGGCAGGCCTGGATGGGATACTCAATATAGTATTAACACAGTGTGTGGAACTCATTATCGACAGACTATACTTCATATACAAGGCCATGCTTGAGCGTAAGTTGCACTATAAACCTTGGAAGACCTTCACCACAGTGGTACTACAGAAACCAGGGAAGCCCAGATATGATGTACCAAAAGTGTACAGACCAGTAGCATTATTAAACACAATGTGGAAGGTACTGACAGTGATAGTAGTAGAGCAACTAACCTTTTACAGTGAGAAGCACCACCTTCTACCAACCCATCACTTTGGTGGGAGACCAGGGTGCACAACCATAGATGTGGGACATGTCCTGGTACACAAGATCAAAAGTGACTGGAGAAGAGGTAATGTAACATCAGTACTATTCCTAGATGTAGAGGGAGCATTCTTGAATGCAGTTCTGGAAAGACTAATACACAACCTGCATAAGAGACAGATACTGTGTAGATACACTGATTTTGTTGCAGGTATGCTAGAGGGTCATATCACACATCTGAAGTTTGACAATCACACCTCAGAAAGCATCACATTAGATGATAGGATAGGGCAGGGGGACCCACTTTCAGTGCTGATACACCAGTCCTACAATGCTGATGATATACTAGACATACCCCAGGCTGATGCGGAAATGGCAATAGCATATGTGGATGACACAACACTCATTGCAACAGCCAAGGACTTTGGAAGGACATACAAGATACTCATGGATATGCTGACCAGGCAAAATGGAGTATATGACTGGTTGTCCATGCACAATTCTCCAATGGAACTGTTGAAACTTGTGCTGATTGATTTTGCTCACAAGAACAACCCCAAGGATAGGCCAGAAATGGTAATACTGGGCAGAACAATAACACTAATGGAGACCACTAAATACCTAGGTATCATGATTGACCAGTACCTAGACTGGAAAACCCAACAGAATTACACAATTGGAAAAGGAACCAAAGGGACCAACCAAATCAGAAGAATAACCCAGTGAATGGCTTGGATGCACATTGTGTTTGACTGTGGGAAGCTAGTTAAACCCTGCAGTACTGAGAGGTGACAAAAGAGAAGGCAAGAAGAGTGAGGTGTTGGGAAGGGAACAGAGCAAGGAATAAGGGGGAAGAGGAAATGAAGGCATTTGAGGGCTTAAGGTACAGATGCATTCCATAGGGGCTTAAGGTCACATGATAAGAGAGGAGAAGGGCACAGGCATGCTCAACAGGTCTACATTTGCAGGAATCAAAATTGGTGAGCTTATATACATCTGGTCTGATAGCTAGAGTGGCTGTCCAAAATGTATTGTATGATGAAGTGCAGCTGAAGAGGTAGTTTGAACAGAGAAGATAACTCTGTAGAAGATGAGATGTCTTGCTCACTCCCAAGGGTGTATTTATAGTCCCTATGGTCTACATATGTCCATAAGCCCTTGAGGGGTGAGTACAGGCATCCACAATATCACATATACACTATATTCTACATTTGGGCAAGTCTGATGAGTCCACACATACCCTGAGCCCTCAGAAGGTGTATGTGTAAGTGTAGAACTAGTCTAAAAGGTCCATATGTGAATGTAACTACATGATTGTAAGGACAGTAGGTAAAGTGTCAATCTGAAACAGTTTAATATACAATAATTGGGTCAGATGACAAAAGAGAGTGTTTAGATTAGCCATAAGGGCATACTCACATTGTTCTAGGGTACTGTACATATGTAGGTGTCCATGCAGTCCATGTGCCAACATGTGCTTACTAAGTCCAGAATTGTCCTGGAGCAATAAGGGCCCCTTGCACTATCTGGGCTGGTTCTACCAAACCCCTGAGTGTGAGACTGTCCAGTCTGGGCATAGCCACACAGACATTTTGTCTCAACATAAGGTACCTCTGCAAGATGAAATACAATGGGCTGCATTTGAATCAGCCTTCACTGCTACATTCACTGTCATGCTAGGACGTCACATGTCTTAGTGTGAGGGTTTGGGTTTGGTTCAGTTTGGGGTCGGAGTTTGGACACCTTGTCCAAGTCTGGTTTCTGATATGGTTCGAGTTTTGGAGTTCTGTCCTTAGAACTTGTACAGTTGTGGGTTCTGAATGGTGTGTAGCAGTGCCAGCTGTTCTTGTTATCACTCTTAGGAACTGATGTCTGGAGGTGCAATGACATCTTGTATTGCACTTAGTTCATTGGTGTTCACACTAAGGTCGTGAATGGAAGGGGTTCTGGTGTCTTGTAGGAGTGGCTCCTGGTTGCTACTGGTGTGTTGTAGTATGCGGCATATATTACAGAGGTCATAGTATGCGACTTGTTCGTATAGATGACTAGAGTTCCTTTACTAGTGGCCTTCGTATAGACGGCTAGAGTTCTGTTACTAGCAGCCTTCAGGTTCAGGTTTTGGGTGGGAAAGATGGTGTCTTTCTGTCTGAGTTGTTCAGAGTTTCAAGTGAAGAGCAAATGCGGCTCTAAGTCGATTTAGCAGGCCTTAGGGTACATTCTAAGGTGCAAGAGGATGGTTCTGATGGTTCTTAAGCTTAAGTTCACAAGGGATGAACTAGAAGTCCTGTATTATACAAGAGACTAAGCTTAAGGCTTAAGTCTCACTTTGGGGGGCTTTTATAGGCCCTGTGGCTACTGTACAGTAAGTACATATGACTAAGTAAAGGGATGATGTGTCTCTAAGGCATTGTTCTAAGCATATATGACTACAGGATAGTAAGCATGTATGACTAAGTAAGTGATGACATGTTCAGATGGCATCCTACTAAGCCTATATGACTAAGAGGCTGGATGACACATTTAAGCAGCATCATGAGGCTGTGAGACTATGAAACATGGTGGCATATTAGTCTGAAAGTATTGGTAATGAGCCGAGGCAACATGACATAAAGTGGAGGACAGTGGAGTGTAATAGAGGAGTGGTAATATATTGGGATGGATGTGGAAGAGGCTCCCTGCCAGTCCATGAGAAAATGATTACTATATATAGTTAAAAATGATGTAAGCAGAAATAGTCCGGCAGTCCATAACAAATATTCCTACAAGGATCACCACCCAGACTAGGATGAATAACTCTAAGGATGCACCCTGGACTAACCACTTTTACAGATTATATGGCTGCAGTTCAGCAAGAAGCAGAGACATAAGAGAAGGAACACTTAATCTTTGGAGAAGGGAAGTGGCCCATGCCTAACTGGGGACCTAAGCGATCCAGCTTCCTCCCTACAAAGTCACAGCCATCCTAGAAGCCTCCAAGACATCCTTACACTAATGGCACACCTATGCAAGTTGATGCCATCAGAAAAGTGACCACCAATGAAGAGAAACTGAAGCATAGAGTTAAAGGATGATGCTTCAAATGTAGCCAACAAGGACACATGGCAAAGAACTGCCCAAAGAAGAAGTTCAATCCCAAACCATTGCCTAAACCTTCCTATGTTAAAGTAGTCAAAGAAGAAGAAGAAAAAGAAGAATAAGACCAAGAGTATACTGACAAAGAAGAGGACAAAGAGCCTCAAGAACAAGATGAAATGACTAAACTAGCTAACAGAATGATCCAGTTCTTGATGACAAGAAACTTAAATGGATGAATGCCATGAGTGAAGGAGGAGTGGATTTTCAACAAGTCTGAATGACATGGCCATCATTCAGACTTTATTCCAGAATGATGCATTCATACCAAAGATACAAGCAGTACAAACTCAATTAATATTGTGTCATGAGGACCAACAGGCTAAGATTTGAACATTGATAGACAGTGGAGTGACAGAAAACTTCATCTCCCCTTGAATTGTCAAACATTTCAAACTTCTTAGACAGAAGTTAGACAAACCACAAACTGCCAGAAACCTCAATGGGACTATCAATGCAGCAGGACAAATTACAGAGACAATACACCTTACTATTTAACACAGAGGCATATGACAAGAACTACCCTTTTTTATCACCAATCTGGGGAAGGATAACATTATCTTAAGATACCCCTTCCTACAAATCACTGATCCAGACATTAGCTGGAAAGAAGGAAAGATATGAGGACACATTATAGCATCCACCCAAGATGTCAACAAAAGACCACCCATATTCTAAATCTGGAGAACCACAACATCTACCCAGCTAGCAATAGATGAAGCTAGCAAGAAGGAAAAGAAGGAATGACACCAACTAGTACCCAAGGAATACCAATGCTTCAAGAAGTTCTTCAGTAAAGAAGCTTCAAAGTAAATCCCTGAATCAAAACCATAGGACCATACCATTGACCTTAAACCCAATGCACCTGCATCATTTGATTGCAAAATATACCCTCTATCCCCCAAGAAACAAGATGCACTAGAGGAGTTCCTTAAAGAACATCAAGACAAGGGATATATTGAACTGTCCAAATCACCATATGCCTAACCATTCTTTTTTGTCAAAAGGAAAGATGGAAAACTCCAACCAGTACAAGACTATAGGCAACTCAATGAATGGATGGTCCCTAACAACTACCCTCTTCCCCTCATAAGAGACCTTATCCCATGACTAGCACATGAGGGACACTTTACAAAGTTTGATGTATGATAGGGATATAACAATATCCTCATTAAACCAGAAGACCAACACAAAACTGCCTTCAAAATGAACCAAGGATTCTTTCACTCAAAAGTCATGTACTTTGAAATGCAAAATGCCCCAGCCACCTTCAAAGTATGATGGACATCATCTTCAGAGAACAGCTAGCAAAATGAAATGTCTTCATATCTATGGATGATATCCTTATCACAACTGACAGTACATGGAAAGAACACCAACAACAAGTAGAAGAAGTCCTACAAATCCTCACAGACAATGACCTTTATTTAAAGCCAGAAAAGTGCAAGTTCCACAAAGAAGAAGTGAAATACCTAGGAATGATAGTAGGAGGTGGCCTTGTCAAAATGGACCCAGTCAAAATCAAAGCAATCACTGACTGGCCAACTCCTAAAACCATCAAACATGTTAGTGGATTTCTAGAATTTGGAAAGTTTTACAAGGACTTTATTGCACATTATTCTGACATTGCATGACCTCTACACAACCTAACAAAGAAGAACAAGCAATGGGAATGGGGACCAAAAGAAGAACAAGCATTTCAAACCCTTAAAATGGAATTCATTTGCTATCCCATCCTATGCACAGCAGATCAAACCAAAACCTTTATATTGGATACTGATACATCTGCCTTGCAATAGGAGCCACCTTATCCCAAGATTTCAAAGATGGGAGACACCCAGTGGCCTATTTTTTGAAGTCATTATCACCTGCAGAACAAACTATGATATCTTTGACAGAGAGCTACTAGCAATAGTAGCTGCCACCAAAGCCTTCTGTCACTTCCTCCTAGGAGCCACCCAACAAATCCAGATACACTCCAATCACAATAATCTGAAATAGTTCAGATCAGCCCATAAAATTATGCTTAGGCAAGCAAGATGGATGGCCCACCTTGCTGACTTCAATTTCCTACTTCACCACATTCCAGGAAAGCAAAACACAATTGCTGATCACCTATCTGAGAGAGAAGACCTTAAAATGGGGGTAGAAGTCAATGAACATGTGACAATTTTACCTGATCCTCTTTCTTCTCAAACAATATACATGCCAGATGATACCAATCAGTGACAAGAAACCCTCCAAGAACTACATGACTCACCTATTGGAGGACATCCAGGCATCAAAAAACACTTGGGACCTCTTCAAAAGATGCTTCCATGGCCTAAGACTTGGACAATTCAGCAAAAACTATGTCAAAGGATATGCTAAGTGTCAAGAAAGAAAACAATCCAAGTCACCCATGCACCTCTATATCACTTTAACACTCCAGTTGTCACACTGGACAGAGCATGGCTGGTCTGTCAAAGTTTCTGTCTGGCAGCAGGCTTGGCTGCTCATTCTCTCTGTCTGGTGGCTAGTTTGTCTGGGATATCCCTCTGCTATAGACAAATGGCATTGCTAATGTCTGTGTCTGTGACTGTTGTCTTGGTCATCTTCTGTGGAGTTCTAACACCTTGTTAGAATGGCTGTGGGTAGTGGCAGTGCTGGCTGTATTTGTCCTTGATTCCCTTGTAGAAGGAAGGGGATCTAGATGTGAAGGAGTCGATTTAGATACTCAAGAAGTATATTGTCTAGTTGATGTCAAGGAAGTGATGTCTGGAGTCCTGATACACCTTGTATTGCACTTAGTTCATTGGTATGCCACTAAACTTGTGAATGGAAGGAGCTACTCCTTGGTACTGGGTTGCTAGTGTAGAGGGGTGGTTCAATAGGGCACTGAGAGGTCCTTTACTCAGTGGCCTTTGTCTGTCTGAAGAAAAGAAAGGCAATGCCATTCTGAGTGCTTAATATATGTGTTGGAGTTTGAAGAGTTTCCAATCAGGACTTGGTTTACTAGATATGGTAAATTAAGTGAAACATGTCACTAAGTTGCTTGGCAGACCCTAGGGTACATTCTAGGGTGCAAGTGGAAGGGGGAAGAGGGATTCTAAGCTTAGGATCACTTAGAGGATTGCTCTGAGAAGTCTATGATTTATAAGAGACCAAGCTTAAGGCTTTGGTCTGGTTTTAAGAGCATATTTATACACAAGTATTTAGGTGGAGTTTCCGACAGCAATTGACATGCTTCAGTGGCAGTAAGACCACAAAAACTGTCAGCAAATGAGTATAAGTAGTCTAGTAAGTAGCTGAAGCAACACAGCAGCAGATGGGGTGGCAGGAGTGTAATAGAGGGTGTGTAAAGTAAGGTGGGGGAAGTGATGACAACTCCAGCCAGACCATGAAAAATATGTATGTATAAGGACAAAATATTAGTCAGCAAAAGTATCCCAACTGTCTACCACAACACCAGTTGAAGAAGGACCATTCCAATATATATCCATGGACTTCATAACTGACCTACCAAAGTCAAAAGGATATGACTTAATCCTTACCATTGTAGACCAAGGATGTTCCAAAGCTGCCATATTCTTACCTTGTAAGAAAACCATTGATGGAGAAAGAGTAGCTGGACTATACCTTTGCCATTTATTCCTCTGGTTTGGAACACCAAAATGAATCATATCAGACAGAGACCCAAGATTCATAGGCAACTTTGCATATACTGTACCATGTGTAAAGCAATTGGGACAAGACAAAACTTAAGTACTACCTTCCACCCAAGAACAGATGGACAAAGTGAATGAATGAACCAATGGATTGAAGACTACTTGAGACAATTTGCCAATGGAGTTTAAAATGATTGGGCTCAGTGCCTCCAAGTAGCAGAATTTGCTCACAACATGTGGAAACATGAAACAATGGGGCTTTATGCCACACCAATTAATCATGGGGACTAACCCACAAGTGAATTGGAAAGATGGCAATGAAACAGTACCTGCCACTGCCACCTGAATAGAAGAACTTACCAAGGCAAGAACAATAGCCCACCAATTGCTACAAAGGAAGACCCAAATAAAGAAAACAATCAAGATATACAAGGAAGGACAAAAAATATGGCTTGATG
The DNA here is from genome assembly GCA_022376555.1 of Russula compacta. Lineage (NCBI taxonomy): Eukaryota > Fungi > Basidiomycota > Agaricomycetes > Russulales > Russulaceae > Russula > Russula compacta. The sequence continues at coordinate 580,774 of WTXH01000004.1, forward strand.
CATGCAACATCAAAACGAAGGTACCATCAAAGAAAATGGCACCAAAATGCATAGGACCCTTCACCATCAGTCAGCAAATATCAGCAGTGGTGTACCAGGTTAACCTACCTCTGAACATAAACATACACAATGTGTTTCATGTGGATCTGATATCACCTTATACAGAAACCAAGGAGTATGGCAAGCCTTACAAATGACCACTACCTGACACAATAGAAGGCAAAGAAGAATATGAAGTTGATGAAATTATCACAGAAAGGAAACATGGGCACAGGTCTCAGCATCAATACCTGGTCAGATGGAAAGGATACCCTGCATTGGACAACTCATGGGTTAGCAGTGATGACCTACATGCTCCAGTAGTCCTTGAAGAATTTCACAAGACCAAAGAAACCTAAACAGGGGGTCAAAACATATATAAGGATCCATGAATCAAGACAAAGACCTTAGCAAGCAACTGCCTCTCAATTGCTTACTACCAGATAGCCTCATCACTACTACCACACTTCTCATCTTCCACACAACACTTCCACCATTCCTGACTTTTGAAACATACAGCCCCAACCATAATATCAATGGCTGCAATCATCAGCACCACCCCTATGGCATCCACAACTGGCCTAACTGCTTTTACTCCCTTGCTTTTGTTAAGGATGGCTCTAAGAACAGCTCCTGGGGATCTATCTCCCCACTGCTGCTTACCACTATGGGGTATTCAATCAATAGTGCCCCCTCTTCCCCACTTTCTTCCTCCACTAGCCTTAGGCTTGATGCCCTTGCCAATGCTTGTAAGAGGGCCTCCACCACCACCACAATATACACTGAGCACATTCCAGCAGGTGATGTCTGTGACACCCTTCATGCACTGGGAGCCAACCAGCTTGCTCCCAGCAAGAAAAAGAAGAAGATGAAGAAATTCACAAATGACAAGTCAACAAGGAGGAGAAGGACCAAACAAATGGTGAGGAGAGTGACAAATACCCAGGTGCCAGTTGGTGCACCCATATGTACAAACCCTTCATTGTTCCTAATAAAAAGGGAGGTGCAGAGCATGCCAAATACTACAAATACCACTTTAACAACAACTGCTATCCCCTTGTCAGCACCACCATGGGCAAGGGATGCCTGGTTTACCCTGACCTACACTGTCCCATCCCCTCCACACATCCCACTGTGGGATACACCAAACACCACAGCAGACTGTTCTCTGGCAGGGAACTGTTTGCTGAGAGTGTCAATAACACCATGAATGATAAAGGGGATGAGTCACTAACAGCAGCCATCATTGCCTACCACAAGTGGAGAGAAGATGACCACTACCTTGAGCAGGAAATGCTCAAGCTCAAAATCAAGGCAGCATTCATGCAGATGAAGAAGATGGAGTGGTTAGGAGGATTGCAGGATGCTGATGCCTTCAATCACATCACCACTGGCCTTAAAGCATAGCCAGTCCCCTAGAGCAACCTTGGGAAAGTTGCCTATGATGAGATGCTCAAAAGCTTTAGAGTCCCTGAGTATCTCAAACATATTGCCCCCCTTGACACTGATGAAGAAAATGAAGCTAAGTATATATGGTCCTGGGGGGCTGTCAATAACAAGGCCAAGAAGTGCCACAAGTGCCACCACTCTGGCCACATCTGCTGCAACTGCCCCTTCAGGGCTTCCTACCAAGGCCAGTCAGGAAGACTCTAAATAGAGGGTGATGTTATAGACTGCCAGACTATTTCTGCTTACATCATTCCTAACTATATATAGTAATTGCTTTCTCATAGACTGGCAGGGAGCCTCTTCCACATCCATCCTCATATATTACTACAGCTCTATTATGCTTCACTGCCCTCCACTTTATGTTATGTTGCCTTGGCTTATTACTAATATGTTCAGACTAATATGCCACCATGTTTCATAGTCTCACAGCCTCATGATGCTGCTTAAACATGTCATCCAGCCTCTTAGTCATATAGGCTTAGTAGGATGCCACCTAGATGCATCATCACTTACTTTGTCATATGTGCTTACTATCTTGTAGTCATATATGCTTAGTACAATGCCTTAGAGATGCATCAGCTCTTTACTTAGTCATATGTATTTACTGTACAGTAGCCACAGGGCCTATAAAAAGCCCTCAAAGTGAGACCAAAGCCTTAAGCTTAGTCTCTTGTATAATACAGGACTTCTAGTTTATCCCTTGTGAACTCAAAGCTTAAGAACCATCAGAACCACCCTCTTGCACCTTAGAACATACCCTAAGGCCTGCTAAATTGACTTAGAGCTGCATTTGCTCTTCACTTGAAACTCCAAATGAGCTTAGACAGAAAGATGCTGTCTTTCCCACCCAGTACCTGAAGCCAAAGGCCACTAGTAAAGGAACTCTAGTTGTCTATATAAACAAGTCACATAAGGTAGAAGTCATCCAGATACTGCATGGTTTATGTAAGCATCTAACCCTAGGGTTAGGTCATGTGAAAGGTCCAAATTTTCCAATTTTGTGGGTGGAAGGCTCAGGCACATAGAGGAAAGTGGAATGATCGACAAATCTATGTGTCATGGCCTAATAATGGCTGGTAAGGACTTGCAATACTCATATAAGTACTTACCTATACAATTTCTTTTCTTTCTCTTGGTACCCTCTTTTCTACTTTATACACACCCCATTTCTCACTATGTACTTACTGCAGTGCAGTCCCTTAGTGGATGTATCACCTTCCACTCTACCTTACTGTGGATTACTGTATGATTTACTATGGATACTGTGCATGCACAGCATACAGAAGCACAGCAATGCACAGCTAGCATTGTCATGCTGGATGGAGTGTGGCGGTTCTGTCGATGTTTCTGTCTGGCAGCCTCCTTGGCTGTTCGTTCTATTGCTATGAGGGGTAGGGTGTCTGGCCTGTCTCTGTCTTTCTGTTGTATGTGTAGGATGATATCTGCATCGGTGACCGTCATCTTGGTCGTCTTCTGTGGAGTTCTAACACCTTGTTAGAATGGCTGTGGGTAGTGGCGGTGCTGGCTGCTGTCGTTCCCTATCTCCTGAAGGAGGAAGGGGATCTAGATGTGAAGGAGTCGATTTGGATACTGTATCCAAAGGAAGGGATGTCTGGAGTGCTGATACGCCTTGTATTGCACTTAGTTCATTGGTATGCCACTAAGGTCGTGAATGGAAGGAGCTGCTCCTTCCTGCTGGGTGTTCTGGTGCAGATAGGGTGATTCTATAGAGCACTGAGAGGTCCGTTACTCAGTGACCTTTGTCTGTCTGAAGCGAAGAAAGGCAACGCCTTTCTGAGCGCTTATCGTATGTGTCGGAGTTCGAAGAGTTCCTAATCGGGACTCAGTTTACTATATATGGTAGATTAAGTGAAACGCGTCACTAAGTCGCTTAGCAGACCCTAGGGTACGTTCTAGGGCGCAAGTGGGAAGGGAAAAGGGATGGGAAGCTTCGGATCACTCGGAGGATTGCTCTGAGAATGTCTAAGATTTACAAGAGACCAAGCTTAAGGCTTTGGTCCCCTTCTATGAGCGTATTTATACATGACTATTTAAGCGGAGTCTTCAGCAGCGTCTGACGTGTTTCAGCAGCAGTAAGGCCACGAAAACCGTCAGCAGATTAGTGTAAGTAAGTTAGTAACAAGCCGAGGCAACACAACAGCAGAAGGGATTGGCAGGAGTGTAATAGCGATAGGGTAAGGTAAGGGGGGGGAAGTGGTGACGACTCTAGCCGGACTGTGGGAAATATGTATGTATAAGGTAAGAAGATTAGTAAGCATAAGCATCCCAATAGTCCACCATGACAAGCATAGCCTCATTTTCCAGTAGTATATAAAGGCCCCAGGTTCTGAGGACCAGCCTTAAGCTTGGTCTTCTGTGCAATACTGGACTTTAGCCTCACACCGAAGGGAGCACCTCCCTAGTCTAAAGAGCAATCATTCCACTCAACTCATTTGCCACTCTCATCTCTAAAGAGATCAAAGCCAAGATGGCTGTCACTGAGAGTAACCAAATTAACGCCATCCTTGTTGGAGGATGTAGACCATCTGAAGATATGGAGTCTTTATCAATATTTCAGACTGACAAGTCAGCTTAGAACAAGGAGTGATTCAGAAGAACATTCAGTCAAGGAACAGCACCCTTAGACCCTATTATCAGAAAGACACAGACCACAGTTGTGAAGGCTGACTAGGTTAGACATGTCAGAAAGTGAGTTAACTACACAGCCTTCCTAAAGGCCATATGATCCAGAACCTTTTGGTTCAAGCCTAGATGAACTTAGGTCAAAAGAAACCAGTCACTCAGAGTTCACTGTGTGAATTCTTCACTCCAGAAATTGAAGCTGAATCATTCAGGATTGTGAGGCAATCCTTCATTCATATTGCAATTGTTAGACCACCACTCAAACACCAGTACAGAGAGACATAACCCATCTCTTCCTCTCTCTGGTCCTCTACTGCCTTGTCCTCCTCATCACCAATCACCTACTCCCACTCCTATCCCTCCTGAGCACCACTGCTTACTATCACTACACCTTCCACTTTAAGCCTGAAGTAGGCTGACTCCCACAGCAGATGAAAATCACCATCAACAGAAACCTTCTTGGACAAGGAAGGCCAAAACAGTTAGCCAAGACTGCTAGGATCACATTGAAGAACCCTGACATGCCTACCCTGGGTGTGACAGCACATATGTATATATATGTAACTAACAATATATCACTTGGGAACTGTCTCCTTCACCAGTGCAATCATATCAGGAGGGAGAATATGATGGCCATGGTACTTCTTGTTGGCCCATGCTGCTTGGGCACTGGACAAACCTTGATGATAGGCTGAAATAAAACATCAGACCTATTTGCATATCTGCAAGAGTTTTCAGATCTGGAATAATGAGAGGAGTGGTGACACACCTTCAGATTTGCTCAAGGGGGATGTCATCAAGACACTGCAGCATTTTCCATTCCATCTTTGCAATGGTCTTTGCATATCCAGCAACATGAAATTGAAGCTTTGCTGCACCCCAGTATTGCTCAATGAAGTTCAGTTCATAGTGATACTTAGGATAATAGTCACATAAATGCCCATGCAATTTGATATGCTCCTGGAGTCATGGCTTCTGAGATGACTGCCCCCACATTCCCTAACAGCATGCTTAAGGGGTCTGTCAGTGGGAATAATCAATTTATCTTTATTTTCAAGAAAGGTGGATGCCATCAGTGAGGATCAGAGCTGGTGTGGTTGGTGGAACTCACTGTGAGAGCTCTGTGCCTTTGCATTCCTTGTCCCTTTGAGATTTTTAATTCTGTACTTCACAGTATGCTTCTTACAAGGCATTCTAGTGATTTCTGAGCAATAATAGGATTATCTGAGTGCTCTAGATGGTGCTCAAGTTGACAATGCCATTTACAGATAAAGTCATGTGACAGGTCCAAATGTCAGACATCAGAAATACAAAACTGTGCCATTTTGTGCCCAGACACCTGAAAATGAATTCTCAAGTAAAATAAGTATTTTTGCCTCTTCTAAAAAATGGCTTAATATTTTTGAAAAATATTTCCTACAAATTGAAGCTATGGCCATATCTACCATCTCTAGGGACTAGAAATTGTCCTAATTGATGTGTCACAGAAGAGAGGCAAAAGGGAGAAGTGTTATATTTTGCTTACATAAACTGTGCAGGATCTGGACGACTTCTACCTTGCTATAACCACCTGTAGCAGCAAGGGGCCACTTCTACCAGACATTAGAACCCCTTCCATTCACAACCTTTATGAATCACCAATGAACCAAGTGTGATATAAGGCATAGTCACATCTCTAGACATCACTTCCTAGATATCAACTAGATGATATACTTCCACAAAGCTGGCACCATTATATGCCATTCAGAAGCCACAGCTGTATGAGTTCTAAGAGTTAGAACTCCAAATCCTGACCCATATCAGAAGCCAGACTTGGACAAGGCATCCAAACCCAAATCAGAACCCTCACACTAAGACATGTGATGTCCTAGCATGACATCCCATTAGTACAGGTGTGTGAAGGGGTAAAGGAGATAACTGTACCTTAGTACATATGTGACTATTACATAAGAACTGGGGTTTACAACATGCACTACTAAGGGTATTTAAGCTATAGCTAACTGAGCTGCAGTGCTACATGAGATGAAGTTGAAATTGTAGCTTATTGTGTGTGTTATATCACCTCACACTGAGGTGCACAGGAAGGGTAAGTAAAACTGGGTGGTTCACATGCCATCATAGTGAGTAAGGTAACACTAATGTATGTGGAACAGATTCAATATGAGTGAAATATTTGCAATAATTGATCAATAGAATATATATTTGGTATAGTACTTAGCTTAGGCACCACCTCAGGTGCACATGTGTGCCTGCTTCCCCTATCTGGGGTGCACATGCCTCAGCCACCCCCTATTTCCAACATCACCAAGGTCACAAACATATTTTGCAGTCCATCACAGTTTAAAGAAGAATGTGTTTTTGAGGGCCACCCATTTGAACTTGCAGATGGCAGTAGAGTGAATAGTCTTCAAGTGCATCTTAAAGTTGTATTTCCACACTGCATCTAATGCAGGTAGAGAGAGTGGACATATAATTAGGATATTTGTGCATGGGCTTGGATTGGAAGACTTTGCAAAGCTGGTAAATGAGAGCTTCACCTGATTATTGTGCTGGCAATGGGAGTTTTATACATCAATTTGCATCCTAACATTTCTGCCCTGCCTCTTCTTAAACTGTACTGAGCATTTATAATGGCTCCAAAACTGTTGCAATGGTAACCCTAGATTAAAATGGTTATATCTCTACAACTGCTCATTTAAATTATATGATTATAATAAGATTGTTAGAAAGCTAAGATTAAATACTTTACTAAGTTCCATCTACTTTAAGTGCAATTCCTGCTCTGTCAAGCACTACATCACACCCAGTCAAAAATAGCCAAACATTACAATGGTTTTGGAGCCTACTATACTATCTTTATAATCACTTCACATATGACCTTTTAGCCTTATTCTATGCTTACATGTACACTTGCCTGGGCTCAGGGTATATGTGGACTCATTAGACTAGTTTCAGATTTGGATATACCATATATGCAATATTGTGGACACCTATTCTCTACCTCTTTAGCTGCACTTTATCAATGTTGCCACAAACACTACCTTCACCCTCACAAATAAAGTAAACTGCACCTTTAACAAAGAACCAGGTTGCCACTAAGAAAAAAACATAGATAACACCTTACCATTAGGCATCTGATATGAAAATGTCTTGTACCATGGCATGCAAGGAAGCATATCAATTTTGGAATGCATATTTCCATATAAAAGGGTGGTGATTGTGATGAGTTCCCTAGACTAAAAGCAGTATGCCAGCATCTGATTACATCTAGGGCAGGTTGACCAAATAATGGCAGGGTTAAGTAGCTAAATTGAATGACCTTTGAGATCACAGGTCAATTGTGTGTACTGACCTGTCCACTCCCACTTGCCTTTATCATTACCTGATATATATGTAAGGTGCATGATTTGGGTAGCTAATTGGATATTGGGCTTGGCAAGTAATGGCATAGGAAGGGTGTCAACTGTCAAGTTTAGCATTGCTGTAGCTTGAGCTAGAGTTTTTGCTAACTCACTGAATACATTATGTAAAATCATGAGAATATTTAAGGGTATAGATCTCCTTAGAAGCTGATGGGTCACTTAAGATGACCTTTTAATCTGAGCAACAGTTTATGCATAATTTGATCAGCTGCAAAATTGCTTAGCTAAGCTGACTTTGTAGCTGATCAGATTCCATATGAACTGTTGCTTATATCAAAACATTGTCTAAAGTGACCTATTGGCTTCTGAGGAGATCTATACATCTGAATATTCTCATAACTTTATATAATTTATTTAGTGAGTCAGCAAAAACTCTAGCTTGAGCTATAGCAACACTAGTTAAGTTCTGTTGTTTGATGGCAACAATGTCTCCTATTGCAAGCCATATTAAATCCTTTGACTGAATAAGAAAAGCTGCAAAGTCCTGAGTTTAAAGAATGGCATTGGTTTGATTTTCATCTGCACTGCCTAGAGGGATCTCTTTCTTAACTTCTTAATATTGTGAGTAGCCCTAAATGCACTTCAAATGATTGGATGACTTTTGTGCAGAGTGGGGTTCAGATAGTATATAGCATATGGTTAATTTGTGTCATTGAATTGTCTTGCTGCTACTAGAATCAATTTTGATATATGGATTATATGAATGGGAAACCTGGGGCAGAAGTTTGGAAGCCTTATCTTTAATGTTAGGCTGAGGGACCTTGGCATTATCATGAGTAGTTTCAGTGGGTACATTAAATGTTTTATCAGCTAGTGCAGGTATATCTTGCTTGTCTTCATCCTCTTCTCACTCCCCTTCAGATGACCCATTGATTAAGACTACCTTTCCATCTCTGCATAGACAAAGCATATTGAGGTTTCCAGATTTCTCCATTTCCATGAATGGGATATGGAAATTGGCTGCCTAAAGCTCCTGTTCTGCTAGATGACAACCACTTGTCCAGGATGTCAAAAGAATAACATTTTTCATATAGACATTTCTGTTCCATGATGCAGGATCAATGTGGTCATATTTTGTTGAAGTATCTCCAGTATCATTGTGCCAATTGTTAACTGACAGTTGTCAAGGCCCTTGTACCCATTCTGAATGTTTGGTAAGGATACAATAGCATATAGCAGCCACTTTAAGGTGGTTTCCAGGCTGAAGTAGATCAACATTTGCATCAGTGCTCACCATTGTCCAAATCATGCCAAAGAGGTGCTCTAAAGAGTCTGTTCCAAGTAATATGAACCAGAATTGACCATCAGGGTTGTCTAGTTTAGTTTCACAACACAGAAGAATGCATTCTTTATCCATGTCTGGACATCAAAACATAGCCAGGATGAAATATAATTTCCCTTATTGATAGAATAAATGACAAGGTAGAGGTGCCTAATAGCACTTAGATTTATGAGTTGTTCATGGACATAGAGTGATAGGTTTACATTGGTAAACATGTCTAGAAAATGTGTATAAATGCCTACTAGCAGGCATAGAATTCAGCAGGTTGTTTGGACAGTGGGTATGTCACAGAGTGGCTTGCCTAGGGGCAAGAGAACCACTGATGGCATCTCAAGAAGGTGGTGACCCCCAGGTTTGGTAGACCTGTCTAGGCCTAGGGTTGGTAATACAGGTTGGACCTTGTAGTCAGCATGTTTGTCAGGATCCTAGGATTGTAGTAAGTGGCTTTGTCAGCTGGAGTCAGGCTCTGTCAGCTGGAGTCAGAGCCAGTTAACCAAAGTTACCAGTAGTCAGCAGTATTCAGTCATGTACTAATAGTATTTGTATGCATATGTGTGCAGAGATAAGACTCTAAGTTGAGTCTCCTGTCCAATAGGAGTAGTGACTAGTGTTCTGTCACCTCTAGGAGTAGCCATGGCTTGTTTTGCTCTCCTAAGTCTTCTGTGTGTTGTCTTTTGCATACTGTGCATAGCCCATACACCTGGAGTCTCCTGGAGCTCCAGCACTATCAGCAAGTTGCTTGCAAGCAAAGCTAGTTATTTCCTACCTGCTGTTGTGGGTGCATTGGCTGAGTCTTTGCCAAATAACCTCAGTACTGTTAGTACTGACAAAGTCTAAGTATCACTGCTCTTGCCAGTGACAGGGTATGTCAGATCCAATGGCTGGTGAAAGAGATGTAATTGAGCTAAGAAGATTATAAGCAAGTTTGACATCTTGCTTGTCATTTGGTGACAAGAACTTTTCAATGTGGTAGTCTGTGAGTGCTGTTGTTTTAGGCAACATGGATAGATGTCATTTGAGAACCTGTGGTGTGATTACAACCCCATCAATTGTAGTCTCTTTTGGGCAAATACATGTATTCTGCATGCATTTCATAGGTGAAGGGTGTCAATATTGCCTGTAATATCATTGTCACTGCAGAGGTAGTTGAAAAATGTTTGTTCATTAAGAACTTTGCATAATTTGCTTTAAGGGTCAAGATTGTGAATTAGTGTCAGGAGGGCTGTTGCCTGATGGTGATGAGAATCTCCATCAGAGGAAAGGCAATACAGGCTGCCTTCAATTTTAGCTGTATTCACAGTGGTAATAGCAGTCTAAAGAATTAATTTCTGCAAAGTGACATCTTTGTGCTTGCAACTTCTGGAAACTACAAAAGGATGAGCTGTTATGGACTGCCAGACTATTTCTGCTTACATCATTTTTAACTATATATAGTAATCGCTTTCTCACAGACTGGCAGGGAGCCTCTTCCACATCCATCCCTATACATTACCACACCTCTATTATGCTTTGCTGCCCTCAACTTTATGTTGTGTTGCCTCAGCTCATTACTAATATGTTCAGACTAATATGCTGCCATGTTTCATAGTCTCATAGCCTCATGATGCTGCTTAAACATGTCATCCAGCCTCTTGGTCATATAGGCTTAGTAGGATGCCACCTAGACACATCATCACTTACTTAGTCATACATGCTTACTACCTTGTAGTCATATATGCTTAGTACAATGCTGTAGAGACACATCATCCCTTTACTTAGTCATATGTACTTACTGTACAGTAGCCACAGGGCCTATAAAAGCCCCCCAAAGCAAGACTCAAGCCTTAAGCTTAGTCTCTTGTATAATATAGGACTTCTAGCTCATCCCTTATGAACTCAAAGCTTAAGAACCATCAGAACCATCCCCTTGCACCTTAGAAAGTACCCTAAGGCCTGCTAAATCAACTTAGAGCCATATTTGCTCTTTACTTGAAACTCTGAATGAACTCAGACAGAAAGACACCATCTTTCCCACCCAAAACCCAAACCTGAAGGCCACTAGTAACAGAACTGTAGTTGTCTATATGAACAAGTTGCATACCACGACCTCTGTAACACACATTGCATACTACAACCACCTGTAGCACCAAGGAGCTGCTCCTACCAGACATCAGAACCCCTTCCATTCATAAGCTTTGTGAATCACCAATGAACTAAGTGCAATACAAGACATAGTTGCACCTCCAGACATCACTTCCTAGAGTGACAACAGAATAAGCTGGCACTGCTTCATGCCATTCAGAAGCCACAGCCATACAAGTTCTAAAGACAGAACTCTGAACCCCAACCCATATCAGAAACCAGACTTGGACAAGGCGTCCCAACCCAAACCAAATGCTCACACTAAGACACATGATGTCCTAGCGTGACATGAGCTGCATATTTATAAGGATTGCATAAGAAGTGGCTGATGGTGATAATGGTAGCCTTCAAAAAAATCTGTTAGGACAATAGGAAAATATGCTGTTTAAAGTTGATGCCATACCTCAGTCACAAAATAAAGGTGTTTACCATGTATTCCCTTAGCCAGTACTTAGGGCTGATCCATTGTACAAAATTTAACTGAATATGGTTAGATGTGCTCATAACATGGCCCAAGGATAATATTTCAACTACAACCCAATGCAGCCATGATTTAACCTTAAGTTTATCAACCATCTCCTGATATCCAGGTCCATGAGGACAATTAGGATGGTTGGATGTCATGCTGGATAGAGTGTGGCTGGTTTGTCTAAGTTTCTGTCTGGCTAGGCTCCTAGCTGTGCATTCTCTCTGTCTGGTAGTTAGTTCATCTGGGTTGTTCCTCTGCTATAGGAGGACAGGGCTGATGGTGTCTGCATTGGTGATCATCATCTTGGTTGTCTTCTGTGGAGCTGTGGCTAGTGGTGGTGCAGACTGTCTAGATGCAAGGGATGTGAGGTGGACACTTATAAAGTGTATTGTCTAGTTGGTGTCAAGGAAGTGATGTCTGGAGTGCTGATACACCTTGTATTACACTTGGTTCATTGGTATGCCACTAAGCTTGTGAATGGAAGGAGTTGCTCCTTGGTTCTGGGTTGCTAGTGCAGAGGGGCAGTTCTATAGGGACCTGAGAGGTCCATTACTTCGTGGCCCTCATCTGTCTGAAGTGAGGAAAGGCAATGTCTTTCTAAGTGCTTAACATATGTGTTGGAGTTCTAAGAGTTCCCAATTGGGACTCAGTTTACTATATATGGTAGATTATATGAAATGCATCACTAAGTCACTTAGCAGACCCTTGGGTACATTCTAGGGTGCAAGTGGAAAGGGGAAGAGGGATTCTAAGCTTAGGATCACTCAGAGGATTGCTCTGAGAAGTCTATGATTCATAAGAGACCAAGCTTAAGGCTTTGGTCCAGTTCTAAGAGCATATTTACAGTATACACAGGTATTTTGGCAGAGTTTCCAGCAGCAATTGATGTGTTTCAGTGGCAGTAAGGCCACAAAAACTGTTGACAGACTAGTGTAAGAAGTTTAGTAAGTAGCCAAGGCAACACAATAGCAGAATAGGACAGCAGGAGTGTAATAGAGGGTGTATAAAGTAAAGTGGGTGAGGTGATGACCACTCCAGCTGGACTGTGAGAAATACATACATATATGGACAAAATGTTAGTAAGCAAAAGCATCCCAACTGTCCACCACAACATGATCCCCTGTTCAGAGTCTTTGCTGGTTGTTGTTAACTTGGTTGGGGTATTGGCAATGGTAGTGGGTGGTGCTGCAACATTTGGAGCACCTTTTTGTTTGCTTACTACATCTGATGGCAATTTGTTCTTCAATAAATCCCCAGTCTCCTTCAATCTTCCTGGTGTGTAGGTGTAGGGGGATGTGAAATCCCTGAAGTACTTGCCTTATGGCCTCTTTTTTAAGAGACCCAAGGGGTTGGTAACTTTGAAGTCCTATCACTATCCTCCTGTACCCATCAGCTTCTTGAAGCCCTCCCATCCATTCCACCACCTTGATCTTTTGATAGGCCAATTTGATCTTAACCCACATTAGTCCCTGCTCTGTAAACATGACCTCTTGCTCCCAGCACCTGTAAGTGCAGAGTCCTGCAAGGAGGGACTCATCTGCTAAGTCTGCTGTGGCATAGGTGACAGCCTGTGTGAAGGGCTCTCTTCCCAAGAAGATGTGGTTCTGTTGTGGTGTGATGTGTAGGCATGGGTATGGTACTGGGCTGGGACAAAGGAGGGAGATGTAAACTTCCTCCCTTCTCCCATTTCAGGTGCTGATGAGTGGATATTTGGTATTGTTGATGTGGTATTTGTGATATCTGGCTTGGGTAGCTCCTCCATTAGGGAGGGGAAGTGTAAAGGGCTTGTCAGTGGTTGTGATCCACCCTTGTAGAGGGTGGGTATCCTCCTCCTTATCTTTCCAGTTGTCCTGCTCCCTGTTCTCCCTCTGATTCTCATTTCTGGTCTATACTCCCTTGTCCTCCTCCTCTCCATCCTCATATGCACCAGGGTGCTTGTACTGGAGGTGGTGAAGGGTGTCAATAACATTATTTGTTGGAGTGTTGTCCATGTGTATGGAGACACATCTGTTTGGGTTGTCATGTTGGCTGTCTGGGGAGGTAGAGGGTGGTATCTGTGTCCTGGTTGTTTTGCTCCTTTCTGTCAATGACATCAAGGAGGGTGTAGAGTCTTGTGGCAAGCCAGGTTGGCTCTCCTGCAGAGGTCTTAAAGGTGGGGGACTCAGGTTCCAAGGGAGGGGGTGAGGTGGTGTGTACTGCACTGGCATCACTACCACCATAATTTTCAATATTAAGGAGAGCAAATTTATTGGAGCTGGATAGGGGGGTGGTTTATTTGTAGGAGGTTGGAAAAGACATGTTGGTTGGTTGGTTGGCTGAATGTTGCAAAAGGTGGGAATGATGGAAGTGGTGTTGGGTGGAAGAGTTTATAAGGGTTTGTTGTGAGAGCAATGTGGAAGTGTAGTAGTGAGTGTTCACTGCTGTTGTTTGGAAGTGGTTTGGGAGATGTTTTTATAGATGTTTAGGTGATTGAGACTGGTGGAATTTGCTGAGCAGCTCTGGCATGTGCAGGTCATTGCTGCTGACCCATGAATTGTCCAATGTAGGGTAGCCTTTCCATTTGACTAGGTATTGCCATTGTCTTTTTTGTCCATGTTTCTTTTCTGTGATGATTCCATCTACTTTGTACTCTGCCTCTCCTTCAATGGTTTCAGGTGCTGGGTGATTAAAGAATATGCTGTACTCCATGGTTTTCATATAGGGTGATAATAGATCCACATGAAACACTGGATGTATGTGCATATGTGGTGGCAAGTTAAGCCAATAGGCCACTGGAGATATCTTTTGTTTAATGATGAAGGGTCCTAGACATTTTGGTTCCATCTTCTTTGATGATGCCTTTGTCTTTATGTTTCATGCATCTAGCCAGACTTTGTCTCCAGTCTTGAATGTCCTCACTGGTTTCATTATGGCTGTCTTTTTCTGTAGGGCTTGATGTGCTATTTCCTTGCTTTGGTTAGTTCCTTGAGTCTGATGTCTACTGCTGGTACTTCTTCATCTCCTTCTGTCCAAATTGCCTCATGTTTCCATGAGTTGTAAGTGAATTCTGCCACTGGAAGGTATGTAGCCCAGTTGTCTTATCTTCCATTGACAAAGTGTCTCAGGAATGTTTCAACCCATTACTTCATGTGTTCACTTTGTTTATCTGTCCTAGGGTGAAATGCAGTGCTAAGGTTCTGTTTGGTGCCTATCACTTTGCATAGTGTTCTTGTGAAATTTCTGGTGAAATGTGGGTCTCTGTCAGATATGATGTGTTTGGGAGTTTTAAACCAGGGGAAGAGGTGCTAAAGGTACAATTTTGCCACTCCTTCTCTGGTGATTTCCTTGTTACAGGGTAGGAATTTGACTGCTTTGGAACACCCTTGGTCTATGATGGTAAGAATGGTGTCATATCCTTTTGATTTTGGTGGCTCTGTTATGAAGTCCATGGAAACATATTAGAAAGGTCCTTCTTCCACTGGGGTGTCAAAGTGATGTAGGGGGGCTTTCATGGTTTGGATGGTTTTGTTTTCTTGACATTTGGCACATCCTCTGATGTATTATTTGACAGATTCTTGATGTTTAGGGCCATGGTAGCATCTTTTGACTAGGTCCCACATGTTTGAGATCCCTGGGTGGCCACCTGTAGGTGCATTGTGTATTTTTTTAAGGGCTTGTTGTTGTTTCTTGTTGTCATTTGGGAGGTAAAGAGTTCAAATAAATAGGTTATCAGGGAGGATGGTAGTTTGTTTATTGTTTACCCCTCTTCAAGGTCTTTTCTTTATGATAGAAGGTCTGCAATGGTATTTTGTTTCTCTGAAAAGTGATGGATGATGAAGTCATAGTCTGCCAAGTAGTTCATCCATCTTGCTTGTCTAGGTGTCACTTTTTGCACTGCTCTGAAGTATTTTAAGTTGTCATGGTCAGAGTGTACTTTGATCTGATGTCTGGCTCCCAGAAGGAATGTGAATTTATTCTTGAGGTATTTGAATGCTTCATCAGCTTTTTGGCTCCATTCCCTTTTCTTGCTTTTCTTTGTTAGTTCATGAAGCAGTTGTGCAATTAGGGAGTAGTGCTCAATAAAGTCTTTGTAGAAATTTCCAAAGCCCAGGGAGGCTCTGAGCGCCCTAACTGTTGTAGGGATAGGCCAGTCTGTGATTCCTTTGACTTTGACTGGATCCATCTTGATGTGTCCACTTCCTGCTATCATTCCTAGATATTCCACTTCTGTTTTGTGAAAGTTGCATTTCTTTGGCTTGAGGTAGAGGTCATTTTCCTGTAGGACTTTTATGACCTGGACTACTTCTTTGTAGTGGTCTTCCTAAGTTCCATTGGTGGCAATGAGGATATCATCCATATAGATGAACACATTTCCTTTGGCTAATTGGTCCCTAAAGATGAAGTCCATCATACTTTGGAAGGCAGCTAGGGTGTTCCTCATTCCAAAGTACATTACTTTTGGTTCATTGAGCTTTCTATAGTCTTGGACTGGTCATAGTTTTCCATCCTTCTTTTTAACAAAGAAGGAAGGGGAGGCATATGGCAATTTGGAGTGATCAATATATTTCTTTTCCTGGTGTTCCTTTAGGAACTCTTCCAATGCTTCTTGTTCTTTGAGTTATAGGAGGTAGACTTTACAGTCAAATGATGCTGGAGTGTCTGGTTTTAGATCTATAGCATGGTCCCAAGGTTTCAATTCTGGGTCCACTTTGATGCTTCCTTGCTGAAGACTTTGTAGAATGGGTGGTATTTTTCTGGTACTATTGATCCCATGTCTTCTTATCTTTCTTTTCTGCTTCTTGGATTGCTAAGTGTGTAGATGTGGTGGTTTTCCTTATTTGGGAAAGCACCTTCCATTTGTGAGCATCTGCTATGGACATCATAATGCTTCCTTCAATGCTTCCTTTCTTCCAATCAATCTCTGGTTCATTGGTAGCAAGGAATGGGTATTCTAGGATGATGTTATCATGTCCTAGGTTGGTGAAAAAGAAGGGGAATTGTTTTGTGATTCCTTGGTGTCAGATTTCAAGATCCACTTTGTTAGTAATTTTTCCAGCCTTGTTGATGGTTCCATCAATATTTCTGGCAATCCTTGGTTTCTGGAGGGGTACTGTGGGGATTTGGAAGCATTGTATAAGTTTGTGGTGGATGAAGTTTTCTGTGGCTCCACTGTCCACAAGTGCTGTTGCGTCAGCCCTTCTGTTCCATAAACGTAGTATTATTTGAGTTTGTATTGATCAAATCTTGAGTACAAATATATTATTTGAGAACAGTGCCTGAATGATGGCTGTGTCATTCAGGTGGTCAATAACTCCACTCCTTTGGCTTGCATCACATTCATCCATTGCACCTTCTTGTTGTCAGAGAAGGTGACCATTCTATTGACTATATCTTCAATTTCATCCATTTCCTGGGGTTCTTCTTCAGCTTCCTCCATTTCTTCAACTTCCTCTTCATAGTATTCATTGTTACTTTGGACCATCTTGATATAAGATGGTTTCTGGAGTGGTTTCTTCTTGGTAGGACAGTTTCTGGCCATGTGTCCCTGCTTGCTACATTCAAAGCATCATCCTTCTGCCCTGTGTTTTTGTTTGGCTTCATTGGTTTCTGCTTTCCTAATAGTATCCACTTGCATAGGGGTACCATTGGTGTAAGGATGTCTCTGAGTATGCTGCCACAGTTTATGGAATGTGGAGGCAAGGCAAGGTCCTTGTTTCTTAGGTCCCCAGTTTGGCATTGGCCACTTCCCTTCTCCAAGGATCAGGTCCTCTTGTTCCTGTACTTTGGCTTCCTTCTGGACCACCTGGACAAAATCTTTGAAGATGGTCAGTCCTGGGTGCATTCTTAATGTTTGTCATTCTAATCCAGATGGTAGTCCTTGTAGGAACATTTGGAGAGTTGCTGGTGCATCAGGTTCATACCCAGCTTTTACTGCTAGGTTCCTAAACTGAGCTATGTATCCATCTAGGTTCATTCTGAGTTGCTAGAGCAAGGTGGTAGCTTTGGTGACTTTGTAGATATCTGTGAATGCAGTGGTAAAAGCTGTTTTAAATTCTGCCCAGTAAGCTTTGTCTGCCATGGGTATGTTGTTGTTATGGTGTTGGTCACTGAGATGGTCAACTCAATGGTAGACCCAGTCATTGACTAGGGGTCCTCAGATATAGGACAATGCTAAGGCTGCTCACTTGTATGGGACTTGCATTGCTTCATTGTCTTCATTGAGCAGTTTGTAGAGTTTAAACTCTCTTAGGAACTTGTCACTTTGACTTTGGTCTCCTGTGTATATTTCTGAAGGGGTGTCATTCCATTTTCTGTTGGCAGCTCCTGGGGGGGAGCAGCTTGTGGTCCTGCTTTTTGTGGTCCTGGAGTTGGTCCTCCTGGGGGGGCTGAGGTTGCTGAGGTTGTTAGGGCAGTATGTTGGCCATAAAGACTTATATGGGCTACTGAGGCAGTAGGGGTTCTGGTTGTTGGTCTGCTGGGGTTATCTGGATTTGTGGTCTGATGTGGCAGATTGCTAGAAGGTTGACTTGTTTGTCTAGTTGTCCAATATCTTCTGGAAGTTGTGGCTCCTGGTCCAGGGGCTGGGGGGCTTCAATTTGCTCATGGTGTATAGGGGTTACTTTGTGGTATGTAGGGGGATCAGCTTGTTCTGGTGTGTGAGGTCTTTCTTCAGATCCTTCACTAGCAGTATGTTTGTCTCCATTTCCTTCTTCTTTGGAGGAGTCCTGTGTTTTGCATTGTGGTTCCTTAGGGGAATGAAGGTTGGTGGTGTGAGTGTGAGGGGTGTGAGCTTTGGGTCCTATGCCTTCTAACTCTTCTGTGATGATTGCAGGGGTTAATATGATTCACTGAGCCTGGTAATCAGGGTGGTAAGGGTCATCTACTAGTGGATACCCTGTTCCTGCTGCTCCATATTCAATTTATCTTGGTTATATGCCCAGATAACACCATTTTTGTCTCTGGTGAGGGTGTACCAGTATCCTTGGATGAATTCAACTGGGTGTCTTCTGATTGCACTGGAGTGTTTGCTGGATATATGAAGGGCATATCCTCTGTTTGGTCCCTGAACCATCCAATGGATGTTTTGTCCTATGATGTAGTCTGGGAGGCTTGGTTCTGTTCTTTGTGCAAGGCAGACCCTAGTGCTTGTTGCAGAGGCCTTAGGTGTCACAGCACAGCTAGCTGGCAAGCTAGAGAACCACGAGGACATCCAGTGAGGGTCGAGGGAGCCCAAGGATTGGGGCTCATGAGTCCCTTGAGGGCAGATTGAGATGTTAGGGCCCAAGGATAGAGTCTGGCAAGACTCTGGAGGGCAGATCATTAGGCAATGAGGAGGTAAGTATGGCTCATGAATGTTTGAGACAGGATTTGGAAGTGTGGCCTGGTGATGCCATTTGGGCCAGCACACATGATACGGCATGGACAATGCTTAGTAGAAAGCCTACAAGGCAGGATGACAAAGCTAGGACACTTGAGTAAGCACTATGACTGTGCTTGACTAATGGTTAGTCAGAAGTGACGAGTAGAAGCTTGGGAAGCTTCTTAGTATTGCTAAGGTATCAGTCAGTGCTTTAGTAAGTGCACTATCTTTAGATTACTGCTTGGTGAGTGGATTGCTCAGCTTACTATACTATGCTTACTGTACAATTACTGTACTGTACTAATTTGGACTAGGACCTAGGCCTTAGGCCTATCATGTATATAAGTGCATTAGGTGCTTAGGCAAGGGCTCTCTAAGTTGAGTCTCTTGTCCTGTCCCTGTCTAGTCCTTGACTAGGAGTATACAGGCTTTGTGACCTTTGTTGTCACCCTAGAGGGAGACTCGTGGCATGCTTTCCATTTTCTGCAAGCAGTCGGACATTCCACTTGTAGCTGAGGTTCAGCTATCACAGTCACGGTCTATGCCAGTGACATTAGGGTAGACAAGTGGTTCTCTTCTGAATTCTTCCATGGTGACTGATAAGCTTGGTCTAATGTCATGCTGGACTGAGTGTCACTGGTTATCTGAGTTTCTGTCTGGCTGCACTTCTAGCTGCATATTCCCTCTGTCTGGTAGTTAGTTTGTCTAGGTTGTTCCTCTGCTGCAGGAGGAGGAAGTTGATGATGTCTGTGTCAGTGACCATTGTCTTGGTTGTCTTCTGTGGAGCTGTGGCTAGTGGCAGTGTGGGCTGTATTTGTCCTTAGTTTCCTGAGGAGGAAGGATGTCTAGATGCAAAGGAGTCAAGTTGGATACCTAAGAAGGGTATCATCTAGATGGTGTCAAGGAAGGGATGTCTGGAGTGCTCATACACTTGTATCACACTTGGTTCATTGATATGCCACTAAGGTTATGAATGGAATGAGTTGCTCCCTGGGTTCTGGGTTGCTAGTGCAGTAGGGTGGTTCTATAGGGCACTGAGAAGTCCATTAGTCAGTGGCCTTCATCTGTCTGAAGCCAGAAAATGAAATGCCTTTCTGAGCACTTGACATATGCATTGGAGTTCAAAGAGTTCCAAATTGGGACTTGGTTTACTATATATGGTAGATTAAGTGAAACATGTCACTAAGTTGCTTAGCAGACCCTAGGGTATATCCTAGGGCATAAGTGAAAAGGGGAAGAGGGATTCTAAGCTTAGGATCACTTGGAGGTTTGCTCTGAGAAGTCTAGGATTCACAATAGACCAAACTTAAGGCTTTGGTCCAGTTCTAAGAGCATATTTATATATGGCTATTTAAGTGGAGTTTCTGGCAACAATTGACATGTTTCAGTGGCAGTAAGGCCATGAAAACTGTTGGCAGATTAGTGGAACAAATCTAGTAAGTAGCCAAAGCAACACAACAGCAGAATGGGGTGGCAGGAGTGTAATAGAGGGTATGTAGTAAGTAGAAGTGTCCCAACTGTCCATTATAACACTTCATGCCACAAATACAGCAGGATCAGGACCATCAATGCCACTTGCTGGGTCTAGTACAAGTCTGACTATGATGACCAACAGTTAGGTTCTTTCCTAACAAGGGGCAAGTATGTCAAGCAGTGGTAGTAGCTTCAGTGGTCAAACAGGTCATGGTGCCCTTCCTTTGGCTGAGTTCAACTTTGGGATAAACAACTTTCACTGTTTCAGCTCATGGAAGCCAGGCAATGATATAGTGTTGTAAGATAGGTCTCAGAGCCATGCTCAGATCCAAATAGATTAGCCATGAGTCCAACACCTCAACCTCCAACCACTCCCATGTGACTTATAATCTACCAATCATTGATGCAAGTGCTCATAAGTAAATCCCATCACCTCCTGCACCTCTCAGCCTCTCAGTTACATCCCATACTTTCCCCTTTCTGTCTTTTCCTATACCTTCTAGCACTGATGGATGATATGCTAAGTAGAATCACATAGTGCCTGTATGCCATTACCATTAACTAGAACCCATGTATATGAGCCACATCCCCATGTGAGGACAAGGCACATAGCTCTTAGGTTTGCAAATACTAGCCTGTATGTCATGTTGTGGAATAGTCATTCATCTGGCACTGCATTTATTAGAACTGTCACCCAAGTATGTTTTGACATGCCCACTCACACAGCCTCTAGCTTAGCTACAGTGTAAATGGTGCTATTCTACTCAGAGTCATAATGATAGTCTACTAGTCCACTAGCAAATAAATCTTCCTTAACCTTTCTCCTTTTACACTGGCCTTAATACTTGCAACAAATTTGAGCAGCAACATGATCCTCATTAGGTAAGTTAAATTTATCTGATGATAAACCATCCAAGATCAGTTCTTTATTCTGCTCTTTGTTGAAGTCTTCTGTCTTGATCTTATGAACCATAGTTTTTTTTTTTGCATCCATTACCATCTGCCTCAGGGTACAGAACCCCATCTAGGACTCTACTGTACATGGGTGGCTGATTTGTAACTATTTTCTAATTCTGTATGTGCTCACGTGGAAGGTCTAACCCTAGCTAGCTACACCTACATACTGTGCTATATTAAATCATCAGGATCAGGGTGGGCCCAGTCACTCCAGCTAAGAGGGAGGCAGTTTCCAGTTACCTTGTGTCCTCCTTGTTGTTGGGGCTGTGGGAGGTGAGGCAGTGGTGGAGGTGGGGGTCACACATGTGGCAGGTGTCAGGGGTTCCTGGAGATTGGGGTCCTTGGGTGCCAGGGGCACTTTGGTGCCCATAGTGGTGGCTGAGTTTGAGTTTGGGGTGGTGTGGGGTTTAGGGGGGGCTTGCTTCCACTTCTTCACTTTGATGCATGTGCCAAAGACATATAGTTGTTTGGCAGCAAGAAGCTCCTTCTGCTTGGTCCCATCGGGGTCCTCAAAGGCCAGAACGAGTGAGGAGATGGCATGACTTGGAAGGCGGATGGGTTGCAGACCCAACTTGGTTTCTGTGTGATGGTAAGGGTGGTGTATAATGGGTTGTCTTATGCAAGTGCCCTGTGGCACTCCTCATGGAAATATGCAGGCCGATTGTTGGTAGCTCCTGTGGGGACACCATTTAGGAGAATCTTGGACCACTTGACATTTGGTCTAATGTGGGAGTGGAAGTCATCATCATCAGGGTGTTAGAGAATGGTAGAGACATAGTGTTTGATTTGTGAAGCCATTTGGGAGAGTTGGCCCAGGGTGACATTGAAGCCAGCTGTGAGGACCAGGTTCCCCTTTGCCATCCACCTCACAGCAGACAGGTGAAGCACAGTACTCTTGGAGTTGGCCAGATGGTCATTGATCTGGGGGCAAAGTTCATGTTCTGGGACTCTGTTTTCTTTTTTGACAGGGTGTTTGCTAAAGTCCAGAACCAGGCTAGGCCTGGCCTGGGCAGCAACTTTAGCACTGTATGTGAGTGTTTGCTGGTCCAGCTGCTTCTTGGTAGCTAGCTTGCTGGCAGGAGTGCTGGGGATGGGCAGGGGGTAGCATTAGTGCCCCCTGGCCTCAGTTTGAGGCCGTCCACTGTTTTTGACAGTGTCAGGAGAGTGCTTGTGATGCTGTCTAGGCATCGTTGAGCTGCATGTTTGGGGATGGGGAGGCAATGGGGGGGGGGGGGTGCTGGGTGGGAAGTCCCAGGATAATTGTGAAGATAGGGTTGGCATAGAACGGTAGGAAGATGGGCCTGAGGTCTGCTATGGTACCAGGGTTGGTCTTGATGAGTTTCTGGCTAGCACTGAGTACAGATCACAGGGTCCCTGCAATTTGCTGGGGGGTGGGAGGTATCTGGGTGGGCATAGGAATATTGGACATGATGGTGGTATGAGAACAAGGGGCCTCCTCCTATGAACCATAGTGTGGATGATAATACATACCCATATCTATGCAAAGGCATGCTTGTGATCTAGAGCATTCTTGATCTGCTGATGCAAACCCTTTAGTGACTAAAATGGCCCTTGATAAATCCAACAGCATGTTCAGATTGAATTTAAACATTTAACTAGTTATTTAATGTGCTAAACTGAAAAGTATGACACTTACATTGGAAACCTAGTAATTGAAGACCTTGTTCTCCAGAGCATTTGCAGCAGGCTTCTTGAATGGAGTGATGCACCAAGCCTCTATCAGATATGCAGAGTTGGCCCAGATCCATTCTCCATGTCTAATGAGCTGCTGTCTCCTGAGAATAGTATGTGAGTCTTGAAAGGCAGTGGAGTCATGCATGCTGTCACAATGTCCAATAATGTAGTCAATGATGTGGAGATTTGGAAGGATGATAAGCTGCCAGTTACAAGCCTATCAGTATCAAGATCAGAGGACCTTTTAGCATCATTGCTCACCTAAACATTCAATGAATAGTTTAACTTTCAATCAAAGTATGCCTCACCATAATACCCTGGCTTTTTAGCAAGGGGAACCAGAGTACTGTTCATATAAATGCCGCCATTCCTCCAAGTAACACAAGTGGCAGCTTCAACCCACTCCTTAGTGTTTTCCTTCTCTTATGCACTTGGCCACCAGATTACAGTGTCATGAAGGCTAAGGAATGCCATTATCACCCATTGCATTGTGTTAACAACTGTCCTAGCTTATGTAGCTGCCCATTGTGCAATAGCTTCCACAGAAGCCATATTCCTATGATGCCTGAAGTGGAAAAGGGAGATCACAAGTTATTTGTCAAGAGGCATTTGATCTTGTGGTCCATTGCTTATGAAAATAGGATTACCTTCAATCCTTTTGATAAGTTTGTCAAATGTCTTAGGTTTGACCTGTAGATTTTGTCAGAATTATATATGGTCATCCTGGGGCTACACACCATCCATATATGTGTTACCTCTCCCCTCTGATGGTATGGTATGGGCACAAATATGGCTATATTATGGTTTATGGAAATATCATAGTATAGAAAATTACAATAAGAGTCTAATTGTGGTATGTTAAAGGTGTAATGCAGTTGTGCACTAAGCATGTGCAAGATAAATCTGTTTTTTGGTGAGCATTAAGACTTTGATGGTTTCAGGCTGAAGACTTGCACATCACAATGAGATTGTGTCACAACCTCCTAAGAAAACTCACTCAACAGCCATGGCAGATCCTATAATGATAATGTTAGTCCAAGAACTCCAGTGACAACACAATATGCAACCAGGGATATACAGAATGTCCTAACCAAGCTAAAACAAGTTGGAGAATTGTGCATGGTGGCCCATCCACCAATGGATTGGATTACAAGTCTCAAAATCCTCTTGAGGAAGCTTGAAGAACTTATCAAGTTCATTGGTTGCTGCCTTTGTCTTCTGCTGAAAGTGCAATGTAAAATCTTTTTGAGGGGAGCAAGGAGGGGCTGAAGCACCAGCTGATTGACCAGGCACCAGATCAATCACTTGCAGATCAATCACTTGCAAAGGAACAGAGAGTGTTTACCAGCAGAATGAGTCTCATAGTATTCATACAGATCTGCTTTTGATGTTTCAAGATATGCTGAAAGTGACTCATCACTTGCATAGTCAAGCCTCATCCCTTCCAAAGAGATGTGAGGATCAAGTACTAGAAGATTGTCAGCAAAACCAAACATCATAGTCCAATTTGGTGATGCACATACTACCCAGGTATAAAATGGTGATTCATCATACCTATGATAGTGATCACTAAGTTTTGTGTGTGCATCAATGAGACCATGCTTGATACTGGGAGGAACACTGGTGGGAAGATGTTGAAAGATTTCCTTGATATCTTCCTGTAGCCCTTGAAAGATGGCATGTGTTGTAGACAGCATTGAAGCCCTTGTAGTGGACATCTGCATTGTAGTGCTCCAGAAGGACTTGAGCCAAGAAAAAGAAAGGCATACTTTAGTGATAGCAGATATAATACCATCAGATGTTGTTGCATCACCCTCATCCTCTTCCTCATAATCCTCTTGTTGTACAGCATCATCATCAAACTGGTAATCCACAGGTGTGAGAGTGCTGTCTTAATAATTGCTACAACAAGATGTTGCCTTCTTGCTATCAGCATTTGAGATTGTGCCAATACTTTGAAGAAGCTGAAACCCCTTTAATATAAACACATCCACAGCTAATATGCATACACATACCTTAATTGCAGCAAGATGGACTGTGTGTGGCATGAAGTATATCTGAGAGTCCATAGCTAAGAAGTAAACCCCTTTGTCTGTAAAGTGTCACCATAGTCTCAAAGTGAGGGTGTTATTGTTGTTAGAGTGCAAATTTGGTGATATGATTATGACCAATAGCAAATTGAACAAACTTACACATCCAATAAGGCCATATTGCTACAGTGTCTCCCACACTGCCTCTGCCATATTCTCTCTGGAATGCTCTCCAATAAGCTCTTGAAAATTGATGAGAAGTCCCTCTAAAATATCACACAAACATTGTGAAGAGATAACAATGCCCATATCTAGATAATGAACCAAGTTGTCCTTCACTAGTCACATAATGTGTGACTATTGCCAAAAAAGCATATTGATTGCTTAAAGTCCATGCATTAAGGGAGAAAGCAACTTTTCCTTCAAGTTTCTATATAATAGTAAGCATAGAGGATGCCATACAATACTAGATCACACTTACCACAAACATTTCATGGATCCTAGCAATGGTATCCTCACCCATCTTCATCATGTGATGTTGAATCCCATCCCAACTGGGAAGTTTCATGAAAGGCACTGGGTGATGTGCATAAGTCATAAGCCTGACAAACTCCTCCTTTTCAACCTCATCAAATGGTTGGTTGCAGGTGATGATCCATTCTGTAAGAAGATGCTCAAATTTAGCTTGATCCCATAGACCCTGATATAAAATATTAGTTATTGTGCTAGGGAGGAAAGAGAACAATTGAACATACTACCACATTTTCCTGCTGTATGGCAAAAGCCTTCTGAATGTTCTCTGTGGCAGCTCTGGATAGTCCTTAAGTACCAAATAAAGCTGATACATTGTGGGGAGGGGCTTCAGATGACCAATAAGCTCTAATGAATATTAGTAACTGTAGTTGTTTCATTGACATGAAAGGCCACAAACCATTAAGATTACTTTTCATTGGCTTAGTCACTGTTAGAATTTTGTGATTTCCATGATGGCAGTGATAGTGCTTGTCACCAGGATCACCTGGCTAACCATTGGCATTCTGGGAAACAACTTCATAAAACAGATATATAGGGTTGCTACATTTTGCTCCACCTGGCTTCTGGTGTGTCATGAGTGGAGTAGGGTAGGGTATCAAGGTTCATACCATTTTTCTCCATTCCTTATTGCTCATTGTCATTTCAGTGGCAGCAGGAGGATTGGGAGATGCAGCATAATTGCACACTGATACATTTTGGAGGCTATCTTCATCCTCTACCTCTTTGACTATTGCCTCACATGATTTCTTTTTTGCATGTGTTAAGGATTTAGCCTTTGAGGAACCCAAAGCTGACTTGATCTGTTGTGTACATGTGATTCATTTGGTATTGGGTACTGTTTTTGATGTGAGCATGTCAATGATCTAGATAGAAAAGGCAGGTGAGTAGGGAATAGGTAGACATAGTAATCAATACACTTCATTGTTTTGAATCATATCAGACACATCTGATGCAGATTCTGAGCTTGATTTGTCACTAGAGCTCAAACTTGAAAAGTCACCATCTTTATCATCATCCTCATCCTCTTCTTGTGTGATCTTCTTAGCTTGCTTACACTTGCATTTCTGCTGACAATGCAGGGTTTGGCATTTCATAGGATGGCCATCTTTATCCAGCCATTCTTCTTCAATCAATGCTGCCAATTTTTTTCCCTCAGTTTGCTTGCCTGTGTTCTGTATAGTGACATGAGTACTGTGGGACAGTGGGCAGGGGTGGATAGCTAACTTACCTGACACTTGAGTAGAAGACAGCATCAGAGACATATCCAAGTAGATGGTGAACACTGTGAGTGTCAACTGGTGTAGCTGAGGTGGTGGCTATGAAGATGGCTCTGCCATCCAGAGGGGAATGAGGATAATAGAAGAAGATGAGATAGAATGAGGAATGAAAGGAACACTTGGGAACAGTGGAGCAACTTACCCAGAGGTGAAGGAAGTGAACCACACAAGGAAAGAGGGTAAAAAAGGGTGCACACAGTGGAATTGTGGTGAATAGTACTTCTGCAATTCTTGAGTGAGGAAGCCTTAAATACATAGGTCCTCATGCTCTGGATATATCAAGGAGTGGGGGTGGTTGTACATAACATGAAGATATGAGAATAATGGTAAGGAAAATTGTTGGTAGACATCAAAAAAGAGGCTAAGGAGTGTATCAGGGGCATACTGGTGCTGTACTATCACAACTAAGGTTGATTGTCATTACCTAAGGTATGAAAAGACAATAGGAGAAGGAATGTTGGGTGCCCATAGGGGTGGGAAGTGATGCATTTTGTCCACTGGTATCTCACACCAGTGGTTGAGATGGTGACAATGGTTGAGGGGAGAGGTGGCAGCAAGGCTTGAAGGGGAATGGTGAAAGTTTTGAAGGTGGAACCAGTGGTATTTCACTCACAACTATCTTTTACCAGTATTTGAAGGGATGTTTGAAGGGAGGAATGCAGGAGGTGAAGAAGGTGGTGGAGGAGTGGCAATGGTGATGACAAGAGTGGCAATGACTCTTGTGGCTGACTGGCTATGTCCTGATATGCTCCAACTTTGATCTGAGCACAGATCTGAGATTCCATATACCATACACATACCATAGATGGCTGTACAAATATGGTAGTATATGACATTGAACCATATCATGACCATACCATCAACATAGCACTCAGGATGCCTGATGGTATGGGTGCTATGGCCATAACATGGCACCATATAGTCATGGATTTATGGCATGGTATGCAGCCCTAGGTCATCCTCCTTATATATGACAGCAATCAAATAAAGCTATGATAGTTTGTGGATATGATTTGGGAAGAGAATATGGGTGTTTGTAAGGTAGTCAACCCATTTCTGAAGGGCTGCCAACCACCTTACAAAGAGGCTGTCTTTCTCAGCATCTGTAGACAAGGTATCATTGGAATCAGCTTTATAACCAGCACTCATATTATCCAGAGACTCAAAAGAGAATCAGGATATCAAAGACAGTGAAGATTATGAGGAATCAGAATCTAAGTTGTCAAAGTCAAAGCCCTGCTGACTCTGTAGGGCCTCCATGTCCAAACTTCTGTCACTGTCAAAGTCAAGCTCACCAGTTGCATCATGATATAGATCTTGCAGCTTTCTTGCAACATGAAGGCACCTCAAAGAAGACACTGTCAGACTAGAAGTGTGGGCATGGCATACAGATGCTGGGCAGAAAGGGCTGTGCCACTGCTCCAGCCATGATCACTAAATTACTTTATTTATTTGACTTATTTGACATGCTGTATGATTAATAAATATATCCATTGTGATAATGTGTAAAAACAGAGGATGGCTTTGTGGAATGACATAGGAGGGGGTTTCACATTGGACCTATTTTTTAACATGTTTTTAACAAAAACTAAATTGCAATCTTATAGCTGTTATCAAAAGAGTTAGCAATTCATAATTTCGAAAAAAGAATTGTGTCAAAATGTAGCACAGAACTTTTTATTTATATCTCATGAAATACACATTGTATCCTTACAAGTTGTATATAAAAGTTATAGTAGTTGTTGAACCTGAGGTGCCCATGGCAAAAATAGTGTGGCTTGACCACAAATTGTTGACCTGGTTTGAGGCTGCTCACAAATGATGTTTTTATTTATACTTCAATTTCTATGCTACAGGGCACTGAGAGCTATGTATCCCCAGCCTATGGGCTATAATACTGAGGTGCTACAACAAGAATAATGATGTTTGAGCATGTCGTTGATGTGCTGCATGCATTTGATCACAATAAGATGTAACAAACCTCACCCTACATGTTGAACTTCATGAAGCCACTACTCTGTCACACTAGATGATACAGAAGAGTAGTTTCATAATATTTGAATGCTATTACTACCTTGTACTTAGATTACACTGGACTGCTGAACAGCACACAAGTATTGTTGTGTTGTCCTGAGGGGATAGAATAACAGAGAGAGGGAGAAGAAAGAGGCCCTCTACTCCTCCAATCATGTTGGCCTGCGACAGCATGAGGCTGACAAATGCGGGTGATGCAGACTGAGCAGAGCCACTTGCACAAGGGCAAGTGGCCTTGAGAGAGCTGGGGCAATGGCCAGCGACATGTGGCTTGGAACTTAGGGATTGGCATGGGTCAGCTAGACCTGTGCAGGTCACATACCCATACCAGCATACCCACAGTAGATGGGTGGAGGTAGACCCACTGTCTCCCACTGTCTCCCTTTGTGCTGTTCACAGCTCCTGCATCTGAGAAGACCCACAATTGTGGACTCCTCTGAGTACAGGAGCTGGTGAGGCGCATGGCAACTGGGAGTTGCACTGACACAAGCACAAGGGTGAGGCAGGCACAGGCATGCCCAGGCCCAGGCAAGAAAGTGTGGGCATGCCCAGGCAGGTGCAGGTGCAGCAGATGCATGCAGCCAGGTGTGGGCAAGAAAGCATGGGGGCAGGTGTATGGGGGTGAACAGGTGGAGGTGAAGGCAGATCCACATGGGCAGGCAGAGGCAGGTGCCACAGACATGTGGAGGGGAGTGGGCATGGTGGGAAAGTGGGGGTAGGCAAGTGCGTGTGGGCAACAGCAGGCAGAGGTGTGGGTGGGCAAGTGGTGTGAATGTGAACAACAGAGAATAAGCGTTTGCACAAAGAAAAAAAAAAGGTCAAACTCATGCACCAAACTATATTCCTGCCATCAAGTTTGTTCTTAGATCATTTGGGTGCACACTTTTCAATCCTGAAGGCAAGGGAGGCACTGGGTGAGAGGTCAGAAGCAAGGTGGGCTAGGTGGAGGTAGATGTGCATGGGCAGGCAGAGGCGGGTGTAGGCAAGCAGAGGTGGGTGCATATGAGCAGGTGGAGGTGAACAGGCATAGCTGGAAAGTGGGGGTAGGCAGGTGCATGCAGGCAATGGCAGGCAGAGACGTGGGTGGGCAAGTGGGAACATGAATGTAAACAACAGAGAAACAAATGTGAGCACAAAGAAAAGAAAAGTGGTCAAAGATCACACACCGAACTATATTCCTGCTGCCAAGCTTGTTCTTGGGTTGTTTGGACGCATACTTTTCAATTCTGAAGGTGAGAGAGGCACTGGGCAAGGGGTCAGAGGTGAGGTGGGCAAGGTGGAGGCGGATGTGCACAGGCAGGCACTGGCAGGTGGCAGGTGGAGGCAAGCAGGCATGGGCAAAGCAGGGGTAGGCTGGTGCATGCAGGTGATGGCAAGCAGATGTGGGTAGGCAAGTAGGGATGTGAATGTGAACAACAGAGAAACAAATGTGAGCACAAAGAAAAGAAAAGTGGTCAAAGGTCATGCACCAGACTATATTCCTGCTGCCAAGCTTGTTCTTGGGTTGTTTGGATGCACACATTTCAATTCTGAAGGTGAGAGAGGCACTGGGCAAGGGGTCAGAGGCAAGGTAGGCAAGATGGAGGCAGATGTGCATGGGCAGAAACAGGCAGGTGGAGGCAGGTGGAGGTGAGCGGGCATAGGCGAGAAAGCAGGGTAGGCAGGTGGATGTGGGTGATGGTGGGCAGAGGTGTGAGTGGGTGAATGCAAACATGAATATGAACAACAGAGAAACATATGTAAGCACAAAGGAAAAAATAGAGGTCCAAGCTCACACACTGAATTATATTCCCACCACTGAGTTCGTTCCTGGGTCATTTGGATGGAAAACCCTACACCCTTTTCAATCCTGGACAGGCAGGGTGGGTGAGGTGGAGGTGGATGCACACAGGCAGGTGCAGGCAGGTGGCAGGTAGAGGTGAGCAGGCACAGGCAAAGCAGGGGCAGGCTGGTGCACATGGGTGATGGCAAGCAGACATGGGCAGCCGAGTGGGGATGTGAATGCAAACAACAAAGGAACAAACGTAAGCACAAAGAAAAAAAAAGTTTGGAAAAGGCCACACCCTTTTTAATCTAGGACAGGAGAGGGAGGCACTGGGCAAGAGACCAGAGATAAGGTGTGAAGTCTGGGGCAGACATAGAAGCCAAGAAGATAAGACGAGTCCAGGGTTTATAGATTATTAATAAGAACAAGGGGTAAGGAGTAAGGAGTATGAGCCAAGATTTATGTATTTGTCATGGGTGGGCTGAACACAAAAATCTGCTCCAAATCACTAACAGTGCACTCAAATATTATTATTCTTGTTGTTGCACCTCAGTATTATAGCCCATAGGCTGGGGATGCATGGCTCTCAGTGCCCTGTAGCATAGAAATTGAAGTATAAATGAAAACATCATTTGTGAGCAGCCTTAAAACCAGATCAACAATTTGTGGTCAAACCACACTATTTTTGCCATGGGCACCTCAGGTTTAACAACTACTACAACTTTCATATACAACTTGTAAGGATACAATGAGTATTTCATAAGATATAAATAAAAAGTTCTGTGCTACATTTTGACACAATTTTTTTCTTCAAAATTACAAATCGCTAACTCTTTTGATAACAGCAATAAGGAAAACTGCCAAAAAAACTGCTAAAAAAAATGCCAAAAAATGCCAATGTGAAACCCCCTAATTCACCCCTTCTAGCAGGTGTGGATGTGCACCTAGTCAAAAATACAGAGAAGGCCTCCCAAGCAGAGATAAAACACTACTAAAGCCTTCTTGGCAGCCTGCTATATGTACAAATTGGCACTTGTCTGGACATCTCCTTTGCTGTATCATATTTGGCCTAGTATGCAGCTAATCCCTCTAAACAACATCTATATCTCACTCAATATGTCTTGTCCTATCTTGTGGGCACTATAGACATGCACTTGTGCTATGATGGGGCCAATAGCAATGGCCTTTACAGCTATTCTGACTCCTCTATGGGAGACAATACAAAGGATCATCATTCCACCTCAGGCTATGTACAGTTGCTTAAAAAACTGTCCCAATGTTTGGCCATTTTGGAAAGCCTGGCTTGTCATAAATCAAATAAATTAGGTGATATTTTGAAAATAATATATCTTATAGTTTAGCATCTTTACATTCAGGAATGCCTGGAATCACGTGATATGGACCAAAAGTGATGTAGCAATGTGCAAGATAAAGTTGGGTATCATTGGGACTGTTTTTTGACCCTCTATTTTATCTACAGTAGGTATCCAATTAGTAGTTTGTATGACCTCCATTAGCTCTAATAACTGCTTTAATTCTTCTAGGCATACTTTCTATGAGATTTTGGCATGTTTCTGCTGCAATCTCATTCCATTCTCCCTCCACTCTATCCCATAACTCATACACCCTCTTGGGTAAGGTTGAATACTTCTGCAAAGCCCTTTTGAGATGCACCCAAAGGTGCTCAATAGGGTTGAGGTCAGGAGATTGGGAAGGCCAGACAAGCACTTGGATGTCATTGTCTTCAAACCACTGGGAAGCCCTCTTGGAGGTGTGCTTGGGGTCATTATCCTGCTGGAATACCCATTCTTCCTCTGGTACCTCCAGCTTCTCAAAGCTTTCCACCACCCCATCATCTAAGATGTCACAGTATTGCTGTGAATCCATGGCCCCCTGAACCTCTATGAGCTTTCTAACCTCATTCCAGCCCATACAGCCCCATACCATAAGATTATTTCCTCCTTCATGCTTGACAGTTGGGGTGGTAGTGCAGTCTGAAAGGGGTTCACCCCTTTCTTTCCAGGTGTAGACCCTTCTATCTGACCCAATCCTGTTGATCTTGGTCTCATCTGACCATAAAACCCTCTTCCAATCCTCCACTGTCCAGTTTTCATGGTACTTAGCAAATTTGAGATGATTCTCTCAATGCTATCTCTTAAGAAGAGGGCACTTCTTCTTGATAACAGAGGAAAACCCATTCTACTTAAGGACATTCCTGACTGTTTGGGCTGATACAGGGTGGGGAAGGATGCTATTGATGAAATGGGCAACTTGAACAGCATTGTCAAGCTTTCCAGTAGTGATTTGGCAAAGAATGGATTGTTTATTATGAGAGGAAAGCTTGGAAGGGCAACCTCCCTTATTGTTTTCCTTATTTGTGTCCACTTGTTTCTTGATTCTACCAATGGTAGACTTCCCTATACCAGTTTTGGACTGGATTTCACAGACAGAATAGTGTTCATGAAGAAGGGAGATGATGGTAGAGTGCTAAGCAGAGGGTATGGGACACATAGTGGTGATAAGAAGGAAAGAAGTTGGTTGAAGTGATTTCAACATGTCAAACTTGTATAAACAAAGTCACATGACCCTGTTTATTACTTTTGGACTTGATCAATACTTGATCTTAAGATGATTCAGGTCAATAAAAAGGAGATATGGTGAAAATAATAGAGGGTCAAAAAACTGTCTCAATGATACCCAACTTTATCTTGCACATTGCTACATCACTTTTGGTCCATATCACATGATTCAAGGCATTCCTGAATGTAAAGATGCTAAACTATAAGATATATTATTTTCAACATATTACCTAATTTATTTGATTTATGACAAGCCAGGCTTTCCAAAATGGCCAAACATTAGGATGGTTTTTTGAGCAACTATATTCCTACTTGCTAATGGTGCAATTTCCTGGTCATTGTGTAAACAAAAGACCATTGCCCAAAGCACTTCCAAAGTAGAGTACATGGCCCTGGCCAATGCAGCCAACCAAGCTATCTGGTACCAAGGTTTCTTAAAGAAACTTGGGTACATCGAGGACCCTGTCTCTCTACATGGTGATAACAAAAGTGCAGTTAACCTTGCACTAAACCCAGTCACTGGTCATTGTAGCAAGGCCAGTTGCTGTGAGTGCAGTAGTCATCCCCAAACAATAAGGATGCAACATAATGATTGGTTGTGCTAAGAAGATAGGGCAAGACATAGATTAGTCACTTTAGAGGGTGTAATGCTAGACTGAGTGTGGCTGGTCTGTCTATGCCTTCATCTGGTGGTTTGCTCATCTGGTGGAATCCTTGGATTTACAAGGATGAAGTTGATGATGTCTGCATCAGTGACCATTGTCTTGGTTGTCTTCTGAGGAGTTTCAACACTTAGAATGAGTATGTTTTGCAAGTGGCTATGCAGACTGTGTTTGTCATTGGTTTCCTGAGAAGGGAGGGTATCTAGATGCAGAAGAGTCAAGTTAGATACTTGTCTTTATGTGGTCTAGAGGAAGCAATGTCTAGTGTGCTGATGCACCTTATATTGCACTTAGTCTGTTGGTATGCCACTAAGGTCATGAATGGAAGGCTTAAGGCTTTGGCCCTGTTCTAAGAGCATATTTATACACAACTATTTAGGTGGAGTTTCTGGCAATGATTGATGCATTTCAGTGGCAGTAAGGCCACAAAAACCATTGGCATATTAGTGTAAGTAGTTTGGTAAGTAGCCAAGGCAACACAACAGCAGAAGGGGGTGGCAGGAGTGTAATAGAGGGTGTGTAAAGTAGGGTGGGTAGAGTGATGATGACTCCAGCCAGACTGTGAGAAGTACATCCTAAGTACCACTGGAGACAAATGTGGGAATTGGCCTAAAGAAAGTAATTTTTTACATAAGCAGCTTAGTCAGAAGCTAGGGATGTCATAGTTAATGCATAGAATTGCAACTCCCACACTTTTAGGTACATAAGTGCCAAATAAGGCATCTTTCACACATGTCTTGGTCCTTTTCTTCCTGCCAAAAAAGGTGTTGCTCCCATGGTTGTGGCCACTGCTTTTTTTCCTCACATGGGTGTGCTCATGTAAAACAAAAACTTCCCACTCTCCTTTGGCTGGCACAAACTCCAGATGCTTTTTAGGGGTGCTTACTTAAGCCTAAAAACTCGCAAATGAGGCTGCTCCATACTTCAGGCCTGCTTACTAAGCTAACTCCTGCTTACAAATGACCTGTGCCAGGCAAATAAGTGTTTTGCACACCATAGAATATTATTTTCTTGGCCAAAATAGCTAAAATTTCAGAAAAAAGTGTTTTAATCTGGCTAAAAAATAACTACCTTTGCAGATAAACAATCACTGGTCCCACACTTCTTGGACTGCTTATCTAATCCAACAAACTCACAACTCTCCCACACTCTGGCCCAGAGCACCATAGAATATTATTTTCTTTGCTAAAAGTTGCCAAAATTTCAGAAAAATTAAGGTTTGACTCTGGCTCAATAAAATAACTGCTTTTGTAAATAAGCATTTGCATAACTTCAGAATTTCAATTTCTCTGTTAAGTATGGCTAAAAATTTGGAATATACAGTAATAGGTTTTATTGCTGTTACCAAAAGAGTTGACTATCCAGAGATTCAAAAAAAAGTGGCATAGAGTTTTTGATTTATATTTCCTAAAATACTGATTGTATCCTTATGAGTTATATATGAAAGTTGATCTATTTATCAAGCCTGAGGTACCTATAACAAAAATAGTGCGATTTGACCATAATTTGTCAACCTAGTTTTAGGGCTGCTTAAAAAATTATGGTTGAATCACACTATTTTTATCATAGGCACCTCAGGCTTGATAAATAGATCAACTTTCATATATAACTCATAAGGATACAATCAGTATTTCATGAGATATAAATCAAAAACTCTATGCTACTTTTTTTTTTTAAATCTCTGGATAATCAACTCTTTTGATAACAGCAATAACTCTGGCTTGATGCAACAAAAAAAATAACTCCCTTTGCAGATAGACATTCACATAACCTTCAAAATATTGTTTTCTGTGCCAAATATCACTACACATTTTGGAAAATATTGGCCTTTAATTCTGAATATTATTCTCTCTGCTAAATATCATCAAACTATTTCAGATAATGATTAATTTTGATATAGAAAACTTTACAATGTATTTTTTCTTACTGATATATTAACCAAAAAACAATTTAATATAGAAAATGTGAAATCTATTTTTCTATGGTGAGATACAGCTAAGAAATCAAGATAAAGGGGGAGAGATATACTACTAAATGTATGCACTGTTAGTAAGAAATGAGAAGCAGGGGTTTGGGGGCACAGCCCCCAACAAGGTGGAGGCCATGCTGTAGGCATGGACATAACCTTGTACACATACATATATGGACAAAATGTCAGGAAGCAAAATCATCCCAACAGTTCACCATAACAGAGAGAGAGGGAGAGAGATACAGACTATAGGGGAGAGGTGAGCTAAAAGATGGTCAAGGGGATACACACCACAAATGTGATCTTGCAAAGTTTGACTGTTGACAGGGCAAGATGAATGTGTAGGAAGGAAGGGGGAAAAGAGGGAGCACTCATGGATAACAATTCCACTTAGAGATGCACTGGAAGATAAAGGAGGCACAAAAACACACAGAGGATATGAGAAGAGGATGGGCATGCACTGAATTCCCTGGTAATGCTAATGCCATCCCTGAGCAAGAAGGCTTTGAATATAAAGTAGTCCTACAATTTCAGGGGTATTAGGGCCAATAAGTGGTGCCCTCATTGTCAAGGTCCATAGCATTTTGTAAGTAGAAAATGTTAGTAAATGATACCAAGGTAGTTTAGAGCGCACTGGTCACTGTTTTGCTACAACAGTAATCAGTTAATATTGCAGAAATCTAAGAAAAATGTGTCTGAAAAAGGAAGGGAAAAAGGAGTGTCTGCTTTTGAGGCAACAGGCTTTGGTGTCAATCATCTTGTGCTAGGGGTCAAGTTGGCTAAGCCTTGAAGGAGGAAGGCTTAAATGTTGAGGGTGGGATGAATGATGATTCGCTCACAGTTGTCTTGCTCAGGTGTTTAAAGGTGCAGCAATGTTGAGAATGGTGGAGTCTTGAAGGGGAAAGGTTTGAGAGCAACAAGGGTGGTGGGCATGATACAGTCATGGTGGTAGAAGAGTGGAGGAAAAGATGAAAGGCCTATGTGGCTTGTGGCTGACAAGTGCTGCAGTGTGGACAATCTAAGCCAATCTGACAGGGGATTTGAGTGCTTGAAAGATGTTGATCCACCATGATCTGAGCCTAGATCCAAAGGCTTCCTTACATCAGCCAGGGGGTCAAAATCTTGACTGTCCTCAGTCAAGTTGCTGGTAAAAGATTTGACTGCTTGGGCATGGAGTTTGTCATTGTCTTTACTATCTTTGAGGTCTGCCTCTGGGTTGTCTTGGTCCTTGTTAAGGTGGATCCACATGAGATCTTTATGGTTGATGATGTGTATGATGGGGATTGTCATGCCAAGGATAGGTGTGTTCTGGTTCTTCAATGTGATTCTAGCAATCTTGCCAATTGTTTCAACCTTCCTTATCAGGAGAAGGTTTCTGTCAATGATGGTGGTTGTCTGCTGTGGGAGTCAGCCTACTTCAGGCTTATTTAAAGCATGGTGATGACCAGGATGGTAAGTGGTGCCCAGGATAGAGCAATAAGCATGTGGAGGAGTGCACAGTTGGTGTGCTAGGCAATGCAAGAGAGGGGTATATAAGGCAAGGGACACAGGTGAGAGCACACTTGAGTCCTAAGGAGCACATGTGTGTTGATGTCTGCACAAGGGCCAGCAATTGAAGCACTCAGTATGTGCACAACTATTGCATGAGAACTAAATTGATATTCACCTGCACAAGGGACAGCGATTGAAGTGCTGGGTCCCATCAGTACAGGTATGTGTAAGGTAAGAGGGAGCTCAGTACATGTGCAGCTATTGCACAAGAACTGAGGTTTACAATGTACACTACCAAGGGTATTTATGCTGCAGCCATCTGAGCTGCAGCACTGCATGAAGTGTGGTCAAAATACATAGATAATAAATCTGTTTATACTGCCTCATATCAAGGCATGTGGGAAGGAGAAGTGGGACCAGATGGCTCACATGCCATCACAGTTGGTAAGGTAATGCTAATGAAAGTGAGACTGAATCAATGTAAGTAAGTTATTTATAATGATCAATCAATAGAATATATATTTGATATAGTACTTAGCTTGTGCACCATCTCAGGTGTGTGCATGTGCCTGCCACTCCTTATCCAGGGTGCACATGCCTCAGCCACCCCCTATTTCCAACACTCCCCCAGAGGTGCGATGCAGCCTAAGTCCCAGGGCATGACATATCATCTTCCAGCATGGCAGCACTTTGGTGAGTATGTCAGCTGTCATATTGTCTGTGGGGCAGTATGTGATGTTGATGGTGCTGCTGGCCATAACCTGTTGGATGAAATGATAGCAGATATCAATATTCTTTGTCCATGCATGGTAATTGTTGTCTGTAGCCAGCCTTAGAGCCACCTGATTGTCACAATACAGTGTTGTGGTGGATAATGTCAAGGAGAATAGCTCTCTAATGAGGCGGTGCAACCAGATGCATTCTTTTGCTGCATGTGTTGCAGCAATGTACTCTGCCTCCACAGTGGACAGTGTGACCAACTCTTGCTTCTGCAGGCTCTATGAGATCATCCCACCATCTATGAGGAATGCATAGCCAGAGATGGCTCAGTGGTGGTCCTGTGAGGCTCCATCAGTGTCAGTGTACCCTATCAGGTTGTGCCTCTCCCCCCATAGGTCAGTGCATAGTGCTGTGTGCCAGACAGGTACTGGAACACATGCTTCACAGCCTCCCAGTGTGCCTCCCCCAGGTTCTTGAGGAACTGGGAGAGAATGGACACTGCAAAGGTTATGTCTGGGCATGTGGCCACAGCAGCATACAGGAGGCTTCCTACAGCCTTGCAGTATGGCACCTTGTGCATGGGCACAGCATCTTGCTGCAAGGAGGGTGAGTTGTCCTTGGAATAGGATGCTCCTGAGGTCATAGGCATGTCATATGATTTTGCATTGGTTAGTGCAAAGCAGGTGATGATGGAGTTGATGTAGGATGATTGGGATAGTGAAATGGTCCCTGCACTGAGATTGCATGTGACTTTGATGCCGAGCAACCAATTGACAGGGCCTAGATTGGTGAGAGGGTATCGAGCATTTAGCTTCATCTTATACTCAAGGATGAGCTTGGTCCAGCTGCCAGTCATGGCACAGTTGTCAAGGTGCACTGCAAGGATTAAGGTGTCTTTTGCCCAGGCAGGCATAGAACACTCCTGGATCAACTGCACTGACAGTGAACCCAAGCACTTTGAGCACATGCAGG
Organism: Russula compacta; assembly: GCA_022376555.1. Classification (NCBI taxonomy): domain Eukaryota; kingdom Fungi; phylum Basidiomycota; class Agaricomycetes; order Russulales; family Russulaceae; genus Russula; species Russula compacta. Next base: position 619,696 of record WTXH01000004.1, read on the forward strand.
AGCATGTTGTACCACCTCCTCCCTGCCTGCTTCAGGGCATAGATTGCCTTGAGCAATCTCAATACCCACTCCTTACTGCCCATCTTGTGCCCCAGCTGCTGCTGCATGTATATTTCTTTGTCCTCTTCCAGCTCACCATTGAGGTACACACCATTGAAGTTGAATGTGTGAACCTCCCAGCCATTCCAGGCTGCAATGGAGAGGATGAGGCAAAAGCTAGACAGCTTGGCCACAGGTGAATATGTTTCAAAGTAGTTGATAGCATGAATCCATGTGCAATGAGCCATGCCTTGTACTTCTTGACACTTCCATTGGCTTTGCACTTGATTCTGAAGACCCATTTGCACCCAATGACATTTCTGCCAGGCAGTCGGATGACTGGATTCCAGGTGACTGCTTTCTCAAGCATCTCCATCTCATGGTCCATCGCTGCATTCCAGCTAGGCCAGTCAGTGTGAAACCACACCTCTTTGAGCATCTTGGGGTGACATTCTGCATCTTGGATGGCTGCTGCCATTTCTTCTTTGAGTCCTGCATGGAGTGCATACTCCCCCACAGCTAGGTCTGATCTCCTGTTGACAATCTGAGGGTACTCATCTGGGGCTGACTCAGCACCAAAGCTGCCTGGCAATGTGAGGCTCCCATCTGCTGAGCCCTTTCCATTTGCCAATCACCTTGCATAGTCTGAGGGTTGTCAGGCCCACATTGATTGACACATGGCCAATGCAGTTGGCAGGCCCTTACCCTTCCTTGACTTCCTTGGTGCTGGAGGAGGCTGAGGGAGTGATGCTTCTTCACCATCTGTCTTCTCCTCCTCTCCACTGGAAGTTGCAGGCAGTGGTTGCAGTGGGGACCCAATGTGTAGTGTCACGCTGGACTGAGCATGGTGGTTCTGTCAATATTTCTGTCTGGCCGCTCCCTTGGCTGCTTATTCTCTTTGTCTGGTGGTTAGTTTGTCTGGTCTGTCTCTATCCCTCTGCTGTATGTGTAGGATGATATCTGCATTGGTGACCGTCATCTTGGTCATCTTCTGAGGAGTTCTAATGCCTTGTTAGAATGGCTGTTGGTAGTGGCAGTGCTGGCTGTATTTGTCCTCTGGTTCCTTAGAGGAGGAAGGGGATCTAGGTGTGAAGGAGTTGATTTGGATACTTAAGATGGATATCCAAAGGAAGTGATGTCTGGAGTGCTGATACACCTTGTATTGCACTTAGTTCATTGGTGTGCCACTAAGCTCATGAATGGAAGGAGCTGCTCCTTCTTGCTGGGTTGCTAGTGCAGAGGGGGTGGTTCTATAGAGCACTGAGAGGTCCATTACTCAGTGACCTTCATCTGTCTGAAGCAAAAAAAGGTAATGCCTTTCTGAGTGCTTAACATATGTGTCAGAGTTTGAAGAGTTCCCAATCAGGACTTGGTTTACTATATGTGGTAGATTAAGTGAAACACATCACTAAGTCACTTAGCAGATCCTAGGGTACATTCTAGGGTGCAAGAGGGAGGGGAAAGGGGCTGTGAAGCTTCAGATCACTCGGAGGATTGCTCTGAGAATGTCTAGGATTCACAAGAGACCAAGCTTAGGACTTTGGTCCTGTTCTATGAGCATATTTATACATGGCTATTTAAGTGGAGTCTCTGGCAGCAATTGACATGTTTCAGTGGCAGTAAGGCCATGAAAACCATTGGCAAATTAGTGTAAGTACTTTAGTAAGGAGCCAAGGCAACACAACAGCAGAAGGGATCGGCAGGAGCGTAATAGAGGTAGTATAAAGTAAAGTGGGGGAAGTGGTGACAACTCCAGCCAGACTGTGGGAAATATGTACATATAAGGCAAGAAGAAGATTAGTAAGCATAAGCATCCCAATAGTCCACTGTCATGCTAGGATGTCACATGTCTTAGAGTGAGGGTTCAAGTTCGGTTTGGTTTGGTTCAGAGTTTGGATGCCTTGTCCAAAGTCTGGTTTCTGTTATGGTTCAGTTCATAGTTTGGACACCTTGTCCAAAGTCGGTTTCGGGGTTTGGAGTTCTGTCCTTAGAACTTGTATGGTTGTGGGTTCTGAATGGTGTGTAGCGGCACCAGCTGTTCTATTATCACTTAGAGGAAGTGATGTCTGGAGGTGCAATAACGTCTTGTATTGCACTTAGTTTGTTGGTGTTCACACTAAGGTCGTGAATGGAAGGGGTTCTGGTGTCTTGTAGGAGCGGCTCCTGGTTGCTACTGGTGTGTTGTAGTATGCGGCATGTATTACAGAGGTCATAGTATGCAACTTGTTCTTATAGACAACTAGAGTTCCTTTACTAGTGGCCTTCATATAGACGGCTAGAGTTCCATTACTAGCAGCCTTCGGGTTCGGGTTCTGGGTGGGAAAGACAGCGTCTTTCTGTCTGAGTTCAGTCGGAGTTTCAAGTGAAGAGCAAATGCAGCTCTAAGTCGATTTAGCAGGCCTTAGGGTACATTCTAAGGTGCAAGAGGATAGTTCGGATGGTTCTTAAGCTTAAGTTCACAAGGGATGAACTTGAAAGTCCTGTATTATACAAGAGACTAAGCTTAAGGCTTGTGTCTCGCTTTGGGGGGCCTTTATAGGCCCTGTGGCTACTGTACAGTAAGTACATATGACTAAGTAAAGGGATGATGTGTCTCTATGGCATCATACTAAGCATATATGACTACAAGATAGTAAGCATGTATGACTAAGTAAGTGATGACGCATTCAGATGGCATCCTACTAAGCCTATATGACTAAGAGGCTGGATGATGCGTTTAAGCAGCATCATGAGGCTGTGAGACTACGAAACACGATGGCATATTAGTCTGAACGTATTAGTAATGAGCCAAGGCAACACAACATAAAGTGGAGGGCAGTGAAGCGTAATAGAGGTTTGGTAATGTATAGGGATGGATGTGGAAAGGGCTCCCTGCTAGTCCGTGAGAAGGCGAATACTATATATAGTAGAAAATGAGGTAAGCATAAATAGTCTGGCAGTCCATAACATCCACCATGACATGCAGCATGGGCACAGATGCAGGGACTGGTGCTGGTGATACTGGGGGCAATGCCTGCAATGCAGGGGATGGCGCTTGTGGCACAGGAGCAGGGGGCACTGTCATTTCCAGTGTGGGGACACAGGCAGAGATCGTGACAGCAGTGCAACTGAATTCCACATTGTGCTCTACACTGACTGAGTTCTTTTCAGCCCATTAGATTCTATGGGTGTGGGTGCTATCAGTGTCATAACCCACCTATTGTGCTACTGTTGCCTAAGCATCCAGCTTTGAGCCTATGTGGTTGTGCACCCACACAGACTGCCCCCACTCCGGCATGCAAGGCAAATAAGGCCTGGCCTTGTGAAGGCACTCATAGGGTGTCACTGCACCAAGTGCATGGGTCGACATGTGGTTCTTCAACCAGACTGCATGTAGCAGCACCTCTGCTGTAACCGGCCTGGGGTGATGGTTCAACATCATCGCGCCCCTGTAAGTTGCGGAACCAGCCAAATAGAGGACTCTGACCCCATTTCATGTTCGTGCCCTGTTTCATGTATATCAGCTTGTGATTTTCTTGAGCGACCTTTGCTAGTGGTCACTATTGTTCTTGTTCGTGTTTCAAGTATAATTAGGTAGCACTGCCCCTTCAGGCCCTAGGCCTGCCCTCAAGTACCATGTACTATATATAGGGGACTCATTAGCCTGGTAGAGGCAAGTTGAGTCTCTTGTCTCAATACTAGCAGTGTCCTACTTCATTGCAGGTGGCTACTGAGTCGAAGCTCAGCAAGCGGTAACCTAGGTATCGACATCGACTTGCAGGTCAACTTCCTCTCTATAAGTCTTCTAGGACACTTCGAGTCCTAGCTTATCAACTTAGTGTGTCTATTGTTGCTGTCAAACCCTTGGCGGTGACATTAGACTCAACTTGTTTCCAATACAGCTAGCAGTTCAGAAGGAACACTGCAGACTATGACCCTTGATTGGGTAGATGCCACCGAAGGCAGAAGGAACCACAGAGTTCGGTACATCTCCAAAGAACACCCAGCTAATCCCACGGACCAGGATATACAAATCATTGTTACCGCAAGAGGTAAAGCACCAACCAACCCAAAGTTGGTGTGCATCCACGACGACAAGTGGAGAGAAGTCCATTGGACTGAAGGACGGTATACCTTGGGAGCAACAGTCCCACAGCTACACGAATACAACACTGAAGGGTCAGAAGCTGACAAGCTTCTCGATGAAGAACTAGAAGAACCCGAGGTCGTCTCAGATATAGAGTCAGACAAGGCGGTCAAAGAAATCAACGACGCCTTCAACAAAATCAAGATTACCCTGGTGGAAGAAAAGGCACCAGCATTCCCCATCAGAACTCTTACTCCACTCCAAGGACTACCAACCAACGCCTTACCAGCTGGAAACAGAATCCCCAGCCTTTCACAAGCCATGTCGACACAAACAACCACAGCCACAGCCACTACTGCCCAGCCATCCACAATCACCCAGAGTGCACCACAACACATCCAGAATGTCCTCAGACAGGTCCTCAAAAGGTCAGGACCACTGGGAGGATCTGGAGGAGGACCCGGAGGACCAGGAGGACCAGGAGGACCTGGAGGGCCAGGAGGACCCGGAGGGCCAGGAGGGCTGAACCTGAACGTGCCACAAATACCCGTAGCAGTGGCGGCCGATGTAAAGACCATGGGAGCACTCCCACAAGTCTTCATGGGAGACAGGTCAAAAGCCGATGATTTTATCGAAGAAGTAAAGGGGTACCTATGCCTGAACGTGGACATAGCAGGGTACAACTCCCCTTTCAAAAAGATCGCCTTCACTCTCACCCTCATCAAAGGGGAAAACACGGCCCAATGGGTCAGAGACATGGGCGAGTGGATCAACAGACTGCAAATGCCCCAAGACAATATCCCAGCATTGTGGGATCAATTCCTCCTGGAGTTTAGCCAGCAGTTCCAGGACACCCAGGCGGCACAACAGGCCAGAAACGAAATCAGAGACTGCCAGATGAAGGGATCCGATTACGACGAATACATCACCAGGTTTGAAAGCCTGGCAAGAAAGGCAGGATACATGTTGGGAAATGAAGAGACGTACAATATCTTCTTACAAGGAATCCCAGCATCGCTCCTGCACGACACCTTGAAACCACCAATCCCCCTCACCTATCATGACCTCAAGGAAAAGGTCAAAACCATTGCACAAGGGAAGACCATCATAGATGGCATCCTAAAGAAGACCCTGGCAGGGCAGTCGCCCTTCCAACAACTTAACAACCCGCCCCAACCGCCACCATTCCAGCAAAGGAATTGGCAGCCACGATATAGTCAGGGAAACCGCCCCAAGTATAACTCAACAAACGCGCCCCCGTCCATGAACAACACCCCAGTTCCCATGGACCTGTCCAGAGGCCACACCCCTAACAATTGGAGAGGAAGAGGGAACTGGAGACAAAGAACAGGGCCACCTGCAAGAGGAAACGTGTCGGCACCAGGATACGAAGCAATGTGGTGCTTCAACTGCAGCAGAGAAGGCCATTTTGCCCGTGCCTGCCCCGAAAGGCGACAACAACCCAGGAACCCCTATAGGCAAAACCCAAGGCAAGCCAACCTCATCGACTTCCAAGAGGAAGAAGACCAAGATTATCAGATGGCGGAACCATCAGAGGGAACCTCGGTGGCCACCATGCGAGCACAACTAGAGGGAATGTCCCTCAACGACCAAATCAAATTGGCCAAGGAAATGGGGGTTGCACAGGATTTTCCCTCTGCCTAATCAGATCGGCCCTGCTTAGGCGAATTCATAGCAATAACATGTATATATCAGCAAGGAAATCCATGACAGTCCGTTTTTATGCATGATCCATTGCAAAAAGAGCCAAAGGAGTGGCCCTCATAGACTCAGGGGCCACCGAAAATTTTATGAGCCTTGACTATGCCAGGTGGCTACGACTCCCTATCAAGCGACTTGCGACCCCGAGGCCATTGTTCAATGTTGATGGGACTGAAAACAAGAGTGGGGCCCTCAAATACTACACTGACCTACAGTTCAAAACAGGAACGCAGACCATGAACCAAAGGTTTTTCCTCTCCGACTTGGGAGACCACAAAGCCATCTTTGGATACCCATGGTTCGTCCGTCCAGCCGAAAATTGACTGGAAAGGGGATGGATCGACTTCACCCATCTCCCCATCGTCCTTTCAGCCCCAAATGCGCCAAGGCGGTATACGTATCCGGACAAAGAACGTACCACAACCAGTCAGGAGGAGGACTGATGTGTACCTCCTAGGAAGGGTGACAATAGGAAGTGTCACAGACAACCCAGAACAAAATAACACCATCCCAGCCAAGTACAGGCGACACAAAAAGGTGTTCAGGAAGAAGACTCACAGCGATGCCCAGCTCGACCATATGGGACCACACTATTGAACTATTACCGGGGCACCCACACCATGCCAGGACAACTACTACCCCTCACACAAGAAGAGAAGGCAGAGATGCACAAATTCGTCCAAGAGCATCTAAAGAGGGGCACCATTCGCATCTCAAATCACCATATGCAGCTAACTTCTCTTTGTAAAGAAGAAGGATGGGAAGTTGAGGCCGGTGCAAGACTACTGACCCATCAACAAATGGACCAAAAGAAACAGAAACATCTCACCCCTCATCCCACAAGTCGTAGACCGACTCAGCGGATGCACCAAGTTCACAGTAGTGGACGTACGATGGGGCTATAACAACATCAGAATCAAGGAAGGGGATGAATGGAAGGCCACCTTCCTAACCCACGAGGGACTATTTGAACCCACGGTTATGTTCTTCAGCCTCACAAATTCCCCAGCAACCTTCCAAATGATGATGAATACCATCTTCTGGCAAGAAGTAGGAGAGGGCTGGCTCTTGGTCTACATGGACGACATCGCCATTCACACAGCCAAACAACAGCACAAAACAGAAGAACAGCACACTGCCAGGCATGGGAGTATGTCCATTGGATGCTGGACAAATTGGAGGAGAACGATCTCTACCTCAAACCAGAGAAATGCCAATTCAAAAAGAAGAGATCGAATACCTAGGGGTCATTGTGGGAAAAGGTCATCTCAGGATGAGCCCCAAAAAGCTACAGGGATTGCGGATTGGTCCCCACCGAGAAACCCAACTGATGTCAGGAGCTTCCTGGGGTTCACGGCTACTACTGCTACTTCGTCCCGAATACTCAAAGATGCACGACCCCTACTCGAACTAACAAAGAAAACCACACCCTGGCACTGGGGAGAGGCACAGATGAGAGCGTTTGAAGAGCTAAAAACAAGGATGTGCAGTAGCCCAGTACTGATCCAACCAGATGTCGAGAAGCAATTCACACTCCACGTTGATGCATCGGCATACGGCGTAGGCGCCGTACTCTCGCAGGAGGGACAGCACAACAACCTCACACCAACTCTGGCCCAACGACATAAACCAATTCTACACCCGTGGCATACTACTCAGCAACTTCACACCCACAGAACAAACTACGACATTTACGAATGAGAACTGTTAGCCGTCATGAAGGCTCTAGCACACTGGAGGCACCACCTAGGGTGGACAAAACAGCTGTTCATAATCCGAACCGACCACGCCAACCTCCAGTACTGGAAGTCACCAAGAAACCTGAACCGATGAACGCCCGATGGCACGCTGACCTCCAGGAATACGACTACATACTGGAATATATCCCAGGCAAAACTAACACCGTGGCAGATCATTGTCCAGGCCGTCAAACGCAGACCATGGTGGAGACGATAACAAGGACGTTACGATCATTCCACCCCACAGAATTCGAGCAGTGCAAATGATGCTGGAAAAACTGTCGTACCCAACCTCAAAGAACTCAGAGGGCCATTGTCAGGAACGCCCACGATATGCCCACATCCGGTCACCCAGGGAGAGACGAAACCCTACAAAAGTACAAGAGCGGTACTGGTGGCCGAAGATGAAGGAATGGTGGCAGACTACGTCAAAGGATGTGCAATGTGCCAACAAGCCAAAATACTAATGCACCACACCCACATTCCACTCTATCGAATCCCTTCAGAGCCGGGCATGCTACCATTCCAAACTATATCCATGGACCTAATTACCGGACTACCACGGAAACAGGACTAGATGCAATCCTCACCATTGTAGATCATGGATGCTCTTGTGCTGCCCTATTCCTCCCCTGCTCTACCAGCATCACAGGGCCAGGGATTGCCCAACTCTACCTGGATCACCTCTATCCATGTATGGTTACCAAGAAAGATCATCAGCGACAGAGACCCATGGTTCACATCAAGTTTCAGAAAGGCGCTCACCAAAAGATTGGGAATCCAACAGAACCTGTCCACGGCAGCCCACCCTCAAACTGACGGGCTATCCGAAGAAAAAACCAATGGATAGAACAATACTTGTGGCTGGTAACGAGTGGGCAGCCAGACGACTGGACAGAGTGGGTCACAGTCGCTACCGCAGTACACAACAACCGGAGAAACAGCACCACTGGGCTATTGCCCAATCAGATTCTGATCGGTTATGAACCGACACTGGGACCGGAGATCTGGGGGTCTGAACTAACAACAAGGCGTGGAACAGCGGACACAAAAATGGAAGAAGCACGGAACAAGCAATCAAAGCAATCAATAGAAAGGTGGCTGAAGCACCCCAGGTCAATACAAGACCGGGACCAAGTCTGGTTAGAAGGGACCCACCTAGCACTCCCACATCAAGGGTCCAAATTAACCCAAAACGGTACGGCCCTTTCAAGATACTCAAAGAAGTATCTCCGGTCGCCTTCTTGCTACAACTCCCTGCCTCATGGCTGATCCACCCCGTATTCCATGCTTCCCTCCTTACCCCATATAGGGAGATGGACACTCACAGGCCCAATTACACCCGGCCTCCCCCGACCTAATTGATGATGAAGAACAATATGAGGTGGAGCAGATCAGGAATCACCATTATCAAGGGCGATCAAAGAAGGTACAATATCTCATAAAGTGGCAGGGCTATCCCGAAAGCGATAACACTTGGGAACCAGCTGACCAAGTGCATGCCCCAGATCTCCTTCGGGAGTATCATAAGCACCAGCCCTTGAACGAGATAAAAGGGAAGCAGAAACCCCCAGCAAAACCATCAACTCGATCCGCCTCCACTCTCAAAACCATCATTACTCTCTCATGTCTTCGCCAGTCCCAGTCCCAGTCCCAGTCCGTGCAACCCATATCACGCCCGAGGAGACTATCCAGTCTCCCTCCACAGAAGCCGTCCCAGTCAGCCCACTACCACCCCTGCCTCCAATACCATCCACCTTCCTGGCGCATTTCCCAATCTTGAGACAAATGCCTTCTGGGAAGGCCCTCTCTCCCCGGCACCGTGCAGTCCATCCTGGACAGATATGAAAACCTCAGCCCAACCCAGCTCCGACAGCTGGCTGTGGGCCTCGCCTCCACTCTTAGCAACGAGAGGCACTTTTCCAGGATGAGGCATGATGCCTCAAGCACCAATTCGAGGATGTCAACCGAGACAATCGCGAACTTAAGGCGCACATTCAGCAAATCGATGGGGAGCCCCTCCTGTGCCCTGAGGGGTACGTCGAGAATGAGGGGAGACTCCCCGAGTTTACCATCACAACCCCTGATGGTGAGAAGCCCACCATTTTCATCAAACAGTTGGACAACGGATGAGTGGCCAGGCTGGCGGCCAATGCGACGGGTGATCATGACACCCAGATCATCGAGCTCTATGCTCGCCCTGAATTCAATGACTTCCCCCTCTCCCCTCTCCCATCTTGGTTCCGCGCTTGCCTCTGGGGAACTGAGATCGATTATCACCCACTCCACGAGGCCATCATTGACCTGGATGACTGGCCTCTCCTTGCCAAAGTCACGTGGTACCGAGTCCTGGACCGGGAAGTCGACACACTGCACGCCGAGCTACGCTTGGCTCAGGCAAATTTGGCAGCATCTGAGGCCACGAAACAAGCAAGCAAAGATTGGCTTGTCGCTGCCAGGGCTGGGAAGAAAGTCCCACAAGTGGGAGTTAAGCGATTCCGGCCTTAGCTGGTGCAATGGTCAGGCTGGAGGAAGACAGGATGAGGGCATCCTATCTAGCAGAGGAGTGATGTAACTGGCCTGGGGTGATGGTTCAACACCATCGTGCCCCTGTAAGTTGTGGAACCGGCCAAATAGAGGACTCTGACCCCGTTTCATGTTCATGCCCTGTTTCCTGTATATCAGCTTGTGATTTTCTTGAGCGACCTTTGCTATTGGTTGCTATTGTTCTTGTTCGTGTTTCAGGTATAATTAGGTAGCACTGCCCCTTCAGGCCCTAGGCCTGCCCTTAAGTACCATGTACTATATATAGGGGACTCATTACGCCTGGTAGAGGCAAGTTGAGTCTCTTGTCTCAATACTAGCAGTGTTCTACTTCATTGCGGGTGGCTACTGAGTCGAAGCTCAGCAAGCGGTAACCTGGGTATCGACATCGACTTGCAAGTTGACTTCCTCTCTATAAGTCTTCCAGGACACTTTGAGTCCTAGCTTATTGACTTAGTGTGTCTATTGTTGCTGTCAAACCCTTGGCGGTGACACTTTGACTGTCTTCAGTATCAGCCAGTCAGTGAGTGCTTTGACTTTGATAGGATCCATTTTGACAATCCTATCGCTTAGTATTAGGCCTAGATAGTCAATTTCTTCTTTGTGGAAGGCACATTTCTTGGGTTTGAGGAAGAGGTCATTTTCCTGGAGTTTCTTGAGGACGTTCTTGACCTTTTTTTTGTGGTCTTTCCAGGTTCCTTTGGTGGCGATTAGGATGTCATCCATATAGATGAATACATCTCCAGTGGTGAGCTCTTCTCTGAAGAGAGAGTCCATCATGGTCTGGAAGGTTGCTGGCAAGTTGGTGAGTCCAAAGTACATAACTTTGGGTTCGAATAATCCTTTGTTGGTCTTGAAGGCAGCCTTCCATTGGTCTCCTTCTTTGATTCAAACATTGTTGTATCCCCATTGGACATCAAACTTGGTAAAGTGTTTCTTCTTTGCAAGTTTGGTGATGAGTTCTTTAATGAGGGGAAGGGGGTATTTGTTTTTTTTAGTGAACTTGTTGAGTCATCAGTAATCTTAGACCGGTCGCAGTTTTCCATCTTTCTTCTTTACAAAGAAGAATGGAGAGGCATATGGGGATTTAGAAGGTTGTATGTATCCCTTCTTTTGGTGGTCATCAAGGAACTCATCTAGTTTTTCTTGTTCCTTGGGTGATAGAGGGTAGAGTTTACAATCTAATGCAGGTGGTGCATTGGGTAAAAGTTCAATGGCATGGTCCCATGGTTGTATTCCTGGGAATCTCATGGATTCCTCTTTGCTGAATACCTTCTTGAACTGGTGGTATTCTGGTGGAACTAGTTTATCCCAGGGGAGTTCTTCCTTTCCTTCGAGGGCTTCGGCTGCTAGCTGGGTGGATGTCGTGGTTTTCCTTATTTTAAGGAGGGGTTTCCATAGGTGTGTGTCATTGGTGGAAGCTGTGACTTTTCCTTGGAATTTTCCTTTGGCCCAGTTGATCTGTGGGTTCATGGCAGTAAGGAAAGGGTATCCCAAGAGTACAGGTTCATTTCCTATGTCTGTGACAAAGAATTGTTGCTAAAGGTTCTTTTCTCCATGTTTGATGTGGAGTTGGACAGTGTGGGTAACTTGTCCAGCTTTGTTCTTTGTTCCATCAATGTTTTGGAGGGTGAGAGGTCGAGATAGTTTGATTAGGGGAGTTTGTGGCATTCTGCAAACTTCATGTGTATGAAGTTTCTGGTGGCTCCACTGTCGATGAGTGCATTTGCATTGGCTCATTGGTTCTTCGTTCGCAAAGAAATATTCATCTTGATTGCATTAAGTTGTGGTATGAACATGTCTTTGAAGAACGTAGCCCAATCATAGCCAAGTGATTCAGGCTGCTTGAAAATCCACACCATGTTTCTTCATCTCTTCTACCCATTCTTCGTGCTGTTTGTCAGAGAATTGAACCATCTTTGCAGCGAGCTCAGGATAGTGGAGGAGGATTTGGTGGATCCATCATCAGAGTCAGGTTTGTCTTCTTCTTCATCATCACTTTCTATGGATTTGATGAAGGCAGAGGAGGATTGTTTAGATCTCTTGTTAGGACAATTGCGAGCCATATGGCCTTGTTTGTTGCATTCAAAGCATTGTCCTTCTTTCTTGGCTTTCTCCTTCTCCAGGTCGGTGATAGCCTTTGGATGATGTCTATGTCCATAGGACAGGTCTATTGTGATTCTGATTGTTACAATTCTGGATAGAAGGGTTGGGACATCCTTGGTTATTGGACTGTCCGGTCTTGGTCCATAGGGGCCATTTGGAAGTTGTTTGGGTTCATTTTCCCAATAGGACATTCTTGTGTCTAAATTTGTTGTTCTCTTTGTGTAGGGCATCAGTCCAACCATTCCAATCTTGTGGCGGGTTGTCTCTGCTCATTACAGCATCAGCTAGTCTATGTGGAACACCTTTGGCAAGAAGGTAGAGGGTTCCTTCTGCATCAAGGTTGTATCCAGACTTGTTGGTGAGGTTTCTAAAGGTGGCAAGGTAGGAATCAAGGTCTCCAGCTGACATCTGGAGGTTGAACAGGCTTTCTGTAGCTCTAGTCTTCTGGGTGGTATCCATAAAAGTGGCGGAAAATGCCGACTCAAATTCAGCCCAGAGGACTTCATTGGTTCTAGGGACAGGTGGGTGATTGGTGTCTCCTGTGGTTCTTTCATTAAGGGCTCTAATTTGTTCGTTGACCCAGTCTTCAACTTTGGGTCCTCTCATGAAAGAGAGTGCAAGGACCACTCATGAGAATGGTTGGTCCATGGTAGTATTTCCTCCATTGAGCATCCAATAGAGTTTGAAGTCTCGTAGGAAGGTGGCTGATGTGGAGCGATCTCCTGCAAATATAGAAGGGGGGTTTCCATTCCATTTGCCATTTGGTGGTGGTTGCTGTGCTTGTACTCCAGCTACTTGTGGTCCAGGAGGCGGTCCTCCTGCTGGTGGTTGCTGTGGCAGTGGTTGCTGGTGAGCCATGGGTGCTGCATGAATTACAATCTGAGGTGGTGGTTCTGATGTGTCTGGCAGTAGTTGGTGAACTGCTAGGAAGTTGAGCTGTTTGTCTGGTCCTGGTGCTGGTGGATCATCTAGTTGGACTGCTGCTATGTGTAGGTTATCCCAATGGGGTTGAGGGGGTTCTTCGTCAACAGGTGGCAGTGGTCCTGCATCGACTTGTTCGTGGGTGTCTGGGGTGACTTAGTGGTAAGTAGGAGGACTGGCTTTGTTTTCCAAATGAGGTTGAGGGGCTGGGACTGGTGCATCATCTTCTTCAGAAGATGAGTCTACTGCTGGTTGTGTGTCTCTGGGAGAGTGAAGATCTGTGGATCTTTATGATGTCGATGCTTCAAGCTGGGGGGGTAGGACCATTGGTGCATAAGGCGATCGAGGTGGCTGGTAATCTGGGTGATAAGGTTCGTGGATATAAGGATATCCTGTTCCAAGGGCATGTGGAGCGAGTTGATCTCCTGGATAAACCCAATATGTGTTCTGTTCATAGGTTAAAGCAAACCAGAATCCTTCAAAGAATTCTAGTGGGATGTTGATAGGCAGTCATTGTCCTTGTTATGGACTGCCGGACTATTTATGCTTACATCATTTTTAACTATATATAGTAATCGCTTTCTCACGGACTGGCAGGGAGCCCTTTTCACATCCATCCCTATATATTACCACACCTCTATTATGCTTCACTGCCCTCCACTTTATGTTGTGTTGCCTCGGCTTGTTACTAATATGTTCAGACTAATATGCCATCATGTTTCATAGTCTCACAGCCTCATGATGCTGCTTAAATGCATCATCCAGCCTCTTAGTCATATAGGCTTAGTAGGATGCCATCTAGACACGTCATCACTTACTTAGTCATACATGCTTACTATCTTGTAGTCATATATGCTTAGTACAATGCCTTAGAGATGCATCATCCCTTTACTTAGTCATATGTACTTACTGTACAGTAGCCACAGGGCCTATAAAAGCCCCCCAAAGCAAGACTCAAGCCTTAAGCTTAGTCTCTTGTATAATACAGGACTTCCAGTTCATCCCTTGTGAACTTAAAGCTTCAGAACCATCAGAACCATCCTCTTGTACCTTAGAACATACCCTAAGGCCTGCTAAATCGACTTAGAGCCACATTTGCTCTTCACTTGAAACTCTGAACAACTCAGACAGAAAGATGCTGTCTTTCCCACCCAGAACCTGAACCTGAAGGCTGCTAGTAACAGAACTCTAGTCGTCTATACAAAGGCCACTAGTAAAGGAACTCTAGTCATCTATATGAACAAGTCGCATACTACAACCTCTGTAATACATGCCGCATACTACGACAAACCAGTAGCAACCAGGAGCTGCTCCTACAAGACACCAGAACCCCTTCCATTCACGAGCTTAGCGTGAACACCAATGAACTAAGTGCAATACAAGATGTCATTGCACCTTCAGACATCACTTCCTAGAAGTGATAACAGAACAGCCGGTGCCACCACACACCATTCAGAACTCACAACTGTACAAGTTCTAAGGACAGAACTCCGAACCTCGAACCATATCAGAAACCAGACTTGGACAAGGCATCCAAACTCCAAACCAAACCAAACCCGAACCCTCACACTAAGACACATGATGTCCTAGCATGACAGTCCTTCTGGTAGGTCTTCCCTTCTGGGATCTGGTAAGGTGATATAATAGCCTAGATGTGGTGGTTGGTTGACCCAAAAGATGGGTGCTCCTGTGATATGGTTCAGGAGGTTGGGAAGTAGTCTTCATTGGACTCTTCTTTGGTTGGTCAGTGGTTCTTCTGGCCCAGTGTATGGTAGGGCTCTGTCAATGTGCAAAGCTATGGTAAGCTTGGTCTGGTGTCATGCCCAGGATAGGTGTGTTGGGGTTCTTCAATGTGGTTTTAATGGTTCTGCTAATCACTTCGACCTTCCTTGTCTAAGAAGGTTTCAATTGATGTTGATGGTTGTCTTCTGTGGGAGTCAGTCTACTTCAGGCTTAAAGTGGACGGTGTAGTGATGGCGAGCAGTGGTGCTCAGGAGGGATAGGAGTAGAAAATTGGTGATGAGGAGGATAAGGTGTTAGAAGACAAGGGAGAGGAAAAGACAAGCTATGTCTCTCTGTACTGGTGTTTGACTTGTGGTTCAATGACTGAGATGTAAGCGAAGGATTGCCTTGCAATCCTGAGTGATTTGGTTCAGTTTCTGGAGCGAAGAATCCACGCAGTGGATTCTGAACAACTGGTTTTGTTTGACCTAAGTTCATCTAGGCTTGAACCAAAAGGTTTCTGTTTGTATGGCTTTTAAGAAGCTTGTGTATTCAATGTGTTTTCTAATGTGTCTGACCCAGTTGGCTCTTTCAACTGCAGTTTGTGTCTTTCTGAGAATTGGGTCTAAGGGTGTCATCCCTTGACTGAATGTTCTTCTGAGTCACTCCTTGTTCTGAGCTGACTTGTTGGTTTCAAATATTGATGAGGACACTGTGTTACTAAACTGGCTCGTGTCCTAGGTCTGTCTTAGTTACTAGCTGCCTTGGCCTAGTCTTAGTCTTAGTCTTAAGAGATGAGAGCGATGATAGAGTTGAGGGGAATCGGTTGCTCTTTTGTATAGGGAGGTGCTCCCTTCTGGTGTGAGGCTAAAGTCCTGTATTGAACAGAAGACTAAGCTTAAGGCTGGTCCTCAGAACTTGGGGCCTTTATATACTACTGGAAAATGAGGCTGTGCTAGCTGCACATTACTGCGCTTCTGGATGCTGCATGTGTGCAGTATCCACAGTAAATAGTACAGTAATCCACAGTAAGTGTCACGCGGGACGGAGCGTGGTGGGTCTGTCGATGTTTCTGTCTGGCAGCCTCCTTGGCTGTTCGTTCTATTGCTATGAGGGGTAGGGCGTCTGGCCTGTCTCTGTCTTTCTGTTGTAAGCGTAGGATGATATCTGCGTCGGTGACCGTCGTCTTGGTCGTCTTCTGTGGAGTTCTAACGCCTTGTTAGAACGGCTGTGGGTAGTGGCGGTGCTGGCTGCTGTCGTTCCCTATCTCCTGAAGGAGGAAGGGGATCTAGATGCGAAGGAGTCGATTTGGATACTCAAGATGAGTGTCCAAAGGAAGGGATGTCTGGAGTGCTGATACGCCTTGTATTGCACTTAGTTCGTCGGTATGCCACTAAGGTCGTGAATGGAAGGAGCTGCTCCTTCCTGCTAGGGATTCTGGTGCAGATAGGGTAGTTCTATAGAGCACTGAGAGGTCCGTTACTCAGTGACCTTCGTCTGTCTGAAGCGAAGAAAGGCAACGCCTTTCTGAGCGCTTAACGTATGTGTCAGAGTTCGAAGAGTTCCCAATCGGGACTCAGTTTACTATATATGGTAGATTAAGTGAAACGCGTCACTAAGTCGCTTAGCAGACCCTAGGGTACGTTCTAGGGCGCAAGTGGGAGGGAAAAGGGGCTGGGAAGCTTCGGATCACTCGGAGGGTTGCTCTGAGAATGTCTAGGATTCACAAGAGACCAAGCTTAAGGCTTTGGTCCCCTTCTATGAGCGTATTTATATACAAGTATTTAGGCGGAGTCATCGGCAGTCTATGACGCGTTTCAGCGGCAGTAAGGCCACGAAACTTGTCGGCATATTAGTGTAAGTAATCTAGTAATGAGCCAAGGCAACACAACAGCAGAAGGGATCGGCAGGAGTGTAATAGCGAGAGGGTAAGGTAAGGAGGGGGAAGTGGTGACGACTCCAGCCGAGCTGTGGGAAATATGTACATATAAGGTAAGTATATTAGTAAGCGTAAGCGTCCCAATAGTCCACCATGACAGTAAGGTAGAAGGGAAGGTGACATGTCCATTAAGGGACTGCACCACAGCAAGTACATAGTGGAAAATGGGATGCGTATCAAGTAGAAAAGAAGGTACCAAGAGAAAGAAAAAGAAATTGTATAGGTAAGTACTTGTACTTATATTGCAAGTCCTTACCAGCTGTCATCAGGCCATGACACTGGGTCTTCTCCTCCAGTTTCACTTTCTGAGTCATTTTCCCAGTGGTGAATTACAGGGACATCTTCGTAGTTGTATGGTGCTTCACCTTCTTCTCTCCTGTTATATTTGCTAATGGCGGCTATTCTTTGGCCCAAGAAAGGGGAGGGTTCTCGATTTCCCCACTGGAGTGCATACCACTGCTCTCCTTGCAAATATACTGCTCTGATTTGCGTTCCACCTACTTGGAAGGCATATGATTGGAAAGGGAAGAGTTGATCTTCCCAGTAGACTGTGGTATTTCTTTATGCTAAGCTGCAATCAATAGGGAGAGTAACATATCGCCTCTCTTTGGATGCCATGGTGAAGAAAGAAGTCGAGTCTAATGTCACCAGTGTGAGCAGTGACACTCAGACATGGCTGGCTTCACGTATCTTGTTGGGTTCTGAGAATGATTCCTCAGATGCTTCAGTGATAGCTGGTAGGCAGTAGCTTTCATTTGTTTGTAGCGAGTTGTTGATAGTGGTAGAGTCAGAATCGACTCCAGGTGTAGTTGTGGTATGCACAATGCAGAAGAGTAGGCAAAAGACACTGAGGAGAGTGAAACAAGCCACAGCTGCTCCTTCTGGCAATAATACAAAGTCACTACTCCAATTGACAGGAGACTCGACTTGGAGTCTCCTGGTGGTACACGCTCATGTACAAATACTATGGAAGTACATGACTACTACGTGATGACTACTGATTCCTGGCCGTGTTCCAGCCATTTGGCTGACTGATACTTTCTTACAAAGGCTGACGAAGAGCAACACATATGCTGACTACAAGTCCAATCCATATTACCAACCCCAGGCCTAGACAGGTCTACCACACCTGGGGGTCAAACACACTCTTCATATGTCAACGGCAGTTCTCTTGCCCTTGTGCAAGCTGCCCTGTGACACATTTGGACCATACTATCTTTGAGTACTACTCCTAAGAACTCCACTTTTCATTGCTTGAAGGTGCATTTCTTTGGTTTGAGGTAGAGATCATACTGCTTTAACTTGTCTAAGATTTTATGGACGTGTTCTTCATGGAACTTAGGGTTGTCCTTTGTAGTGATAAGAAGATCATCCATGTACACAATGAGCCATCCTTGTGCCATTTCTTTAGCAAAGATTGCGTTCATCATAGTTTGGAAGGTTGCTGGGGAGTTTGTTAGTCTAAAGAACATTACAGTCAGTTCAAATTGTCCTTGGTTGGTGATGAATGCGGCTTTCCATTCATCTCCTTTTTTGATGTGGACATTGTTGTATCCCCACCAGATGTCGAACTTGGTGAAGAGCTTTGCCCCTTGGACTTTCACTATCAACTCTGGAATCAGTGGGAGGGGGTAGTGGTTACAAATAGTCCACTCATTTAGGTGGTGATAGTCTTGTACTGGTCGCAGCTTTCCATCCTTTTTCTTGATAAAGAAGAAGGGTGCTGCATAAGGGCTTTTTGAGGGGTGTATATACCCTTTCTTCTGTTGTTCATTGACGAATTCTAATAGCGCTTTTTGTTCATCCTGCATAAGTTGGTATATCTTGCCTGGTATCGAGGACAGCGCTTCTGGTTTCAGTTCAATCGCATGGTCCCAGATGCGTGGTTTGGGGAATCGCTGAGCAGCTTCTTCACTGAAAACATGAGCATGTCTTTGGTATTTGGTTGGGATTTTGCTGCTTCCCTTGTGTGACCCTGCTTCCTCAGCTAGTTTTGATGCTAATGTCTGTCCTTTCCCTTTTGTTTCAGGGATGACGATTCTAGCTGCATGAAGGAGTCCTCGAATGCAGTTGATTTGTCATATTGGCATCTTGCGACCTCGCGGTGTGACTCTGCACCTTCCTATTTGTACCTGGGTTGCTAGTTTGGTTTGAAGGATGAGGGGTAATTGATCACTCTTGAGCCATCCTCTTGCCCAATCAATCTTTGGTTGTGTGGCAGCGAACCATGGATATCCCAATATGACCTTTTGGTCTCCTAGGTCAGTGAGGAAGAATCACAGCCAGGTCCATTGACTCCCCGTTTGCATTTCTAAGTCTGTGTAATTTTCTATATCTCCATTCTTATTCCTCATCCCATCCACATTATAGACTGGTCTGGGTCTTCCTAATTGCTTAATAGGAAAGCGCATTTCCTTTGCATACTGCATGCTAATGAAGTTTTTGGTTGCTCCTGAGTCTAGGAGCGCAATTGTTTTGGCCCTCTTCTTGGATAGATGGATGAATAAATGTAGCTGCATATATTTTTGTATTGAAAGGTACATCCTATCTGATCCAGTTCTCCTAATCCAGCTGTACAGATTAGGCCTCCAAAAATTTCCTTCTTTCACTCCAAGGTGGTTCATCAGCTCTTCCTGGTCTTCCTGGGAGAGTCTTTTGAGTTGTTAGTGGAGATGATCCACCTTTGAAGTACTGGGCTCCTTTCATTGTCTTCTGGAGACCAGTCAATGAGCTGGGCAGTGCGTGCATTGGAGCAATGCTGTTTGGTGGGGCAGGTGTGAGCAAAGTGTCCTTGCTGTCCACAGGTGAAGCACACACCTTGCACCCCCATTGGGTCCTGTTATTGTCTGTTCTCACAACATTCCCCTGGACTGTCCTCCTCCTCTCCTTGCCAGTTTCCTCTGGGTGCCCTTGCTCAATCTACATCCATAGGCACTGGTTGATTGTTCCATGCCCTAGGTGCGGTGGTGGAGTTGTAGGGGGTTTGTCTGAACCCTTGTCATGGTGGTTGGGGATTTGTGGTCACTGGGTGCAATACTGCCAGTTATTTTGGAAAGGGTGTGTCTAGTGTTGTTATTTGGATGCATGTATAGGGCATTGATGATTGCTGTGATGCTGTCACATTGATGCTTTGGCTTTCATTTGGTCATAGGTGTTGACATTTGTGTCTTCTAGCACCTTTTGTCCAATGCTGCACAGTAATCCTTGCAGGAACAGTTGCATTGTATTCTGATCCATTGATTGTAACCAGCCTCATGTGCTATGCTTTCGAATGTGGAGATGTACTCATCTATTTCTGGCCATCTCATTTTCAGCTCCTGTAGCTTGATGTGTGCCTTTTGTGCTTTTGCAAGTCAAGGAAGCAAGTTCGAAGTTGTGGATGAATGTTGTCCAGACTGCATGTACATCGTCTGCTGGCTGGAGCGTACCAAGCCAGTCTAGCTGTTGTTCCATCTATCAGTTGACCTCTGCTCCTTTGATGCAGGTGAGGGCAATGGCTACTTGTTTGATGAAGGAGGCTAGCAACAGAACATTGTGGTTAACAAGGAAGTATGCTCAGAGTTCTCATAGAAAACTCTCAGCTTTGGTTCAATCTCCTTCAAAGATTGTTGGTAGAGCTCCCATTGGTTTGTCATCCACTTGGATTGGTTGTTGCAGCTGTCCTCCTCCTGGTGGATTTCTGCCTCCACCTCCTCCTGGTGGGCCTCCTCCTCTGCTTGGTCTTCTGCTTCCACCTCTAGTTGGTGGTCCAGTTCTTCCTCCTGTCTGGGTTGTTGTTACCACTGTTGCTGCAATTGACATGTTGGTGGTTATGGTTGGGTCAGTTGTTATCGATAGGTCTGCAAGGGCAGTGATGGCTGCTGATAGATCAATGGGTGAGTTTCAGATTCATTGGTCGAGAGTGTCTTCCTCTTCTTCACTTTCGGAGCCTTCATCCCAGTTAGTGATGGTAGGGGCTTCTTTGTATGTGTTTACTGCTTCTCCTTTGTAGCCTGTTGTATTGATCAATACGTTGTGCTCTGCAGTCAAGAAATGGGGACTCTCCTTCATTTCCCCAATTAAGGGTGTACCAATGTCAGTTCTGCAGATAGACTGCTCTGATTTGTGTTCCTCCTACTTGGATAGCCTATGTGTGAAAGGGAAAGGTTTGGTCTTCCCAATAGACAGCAGTGTTTTGCAATGCTCATTCCTGATCAATGGGAAGTTGGATATACTGTCTCTCTTCTGGGGCTGTGGTGATAAAAGAAGTCGAGTCTAATGTCACCAGCATGAGCAGTGACACTTAGACATCGTCAGTACCTCAAGTACTAAGGGAAATTGCTGAAGACTCAGCTGATGCACCCACTACTGCAGGTAGGAAGTAACTGTCACCACTACCAAGCAACTCATTGATTGTACTAGAACTTGGGCGGACATTTGGGGTACCAGTAATGTGGGAGACACAGAGAATGAAGCACAGGAAACTCAGGAGAGCGAACAAGCCATGGCTTCTCCTAGAGACAATAGAATGATAGTCACTACTCCTATTGGACAAGGAGACTCAACTTGGAGTCTCATCTCTGCACATGCACGTGTACAAATACTACTGGTACATGACAGAATGCTACTGACTAACTGGGAATTCCAGTTAATCGCCCTAACTTGGGCTAACTTAGCCTGACTCCAGCTGACTGAGCTGCTTACTACAATTCTAGGATCCTGACAAACATGCTGACTACAAAGTCCAACCTGTATTACCAACCCTAGGCCTAGACAGGTCTACCAAACCTGGGGGTCAAGCGCAATCCTCACATGTCATCAGTGGTTCTCTTGCCCTCACACAAGCCACTCTGTGACACATTCTCCATCTCCAGTTAAATTGTCAAAAGGATAGAGTGAGGATAAAATATTCTGAGAAGGTAGCCAGTTTTATCAATCACAGATTTCAGCATAAATTCTTCAATCTCCAGCCATAATCATGTCCTGAGACCCCAAAAAAAATCACATAGACTTTAATATAGTGCTCAATCATATATCCTGTCACTGCCAGGAGCATTGGCAAGTAACACTAGACATGATAGGTATTGAAGTAGAAAGCTAAGTCCTCTGAAGTGACTTAGAAGGCTTATAGATGAGGGTTACTGCCCTAGAGTATGTCCTAGTGGCCACCCTGATAGTCCTGAATAGAACAATGCTAGTATTGAGACAGGAGACTTAACTTACCATCCAACAACAATAAGTGGTCCATATTTATACTACTACAGCACAGGTACTCCACTATGATATCATACAGGGCTAGAGCAACTATCACATGCATGGATACTCCACTATGACTCATACATGGCCAGTTCTCAAACTTACAGGAGTGTGATGCCTTACCATCCCTCCAGGCTGGTTACATCACCCCTCCCCTAGACCTAGATGTCCTTGTCTTTAGTAGGGAGAGAGGCGTTGCTTGCCTTTTTCCTCTTGCCTCTAGGCACTCCTTTGTCCCATCTGCCCTGAGAAGTGGCTATATTTGAGGTGCTTGACCTTGGCTGGGAGGTGTGCTGCTGCCAGGTGCTCCTCAGACCACTCCCTAGCCTTCTAAGTGGCTTTGGGATCCACTTGGTATAGCTGGATCTTGCTGGTGATGATTTGGGCTTCTTCATCATAGCACCTATAATGTTTGAGCTCTGCCATGAGCTCCCAATTGTCAAGGTCGTTGATGGCATCTTCCAGGGTGGAGTAAAGCTCTGTTGGTCCCCAGAGCTTATGATAGAGCCAGGTGGGGAGGGGCTCCAGTAGGTTGTTGGAAGAATAGTCAGGAGAGGCATACAGGTTGATAACATGGGTGTCTTGTTCACCCCTGGCATGTGAGTGGATGCTGGCAATGCATCCATCTGGGAGCTGATGTATGAAGCAGGCAATGCACTCCGTGCCATTGGAGAGGGGGATGGAGAAGTTGGGGACTCACCCCTCATTCTTGATGAAGCCTTCAGGACACTTGAGGAGGCCCAGCTCATCTCCTTCTGCCAGCTCTTTGTTAGTACATTGCAGCTCTTCCATCTCTTCCCTGTGCATATGCTCTCTTGCATTGATTGTGGTGAAGAGGCCCTTGATGATGGTGACAAGTTGGGAAGGGGTGGCATTGGGAGTAGCACAGAGGATGTTTTCTGCACTTTGAGGGGAGAGGGGGAAGCCCCAGCTGTCAACAGTGGCAAGGGCAATCTGAGCTCCTTTTGGGGTAGGGTCAGAGACTTGGAGGGTGTCTCCATCACCCAGGTGGAGGTGCCAGGGAACTGGGCAATATCTGGGGAGTCAGTGTGCATTGGAATGGGCAGGGGTGCAGAGGATGAGACTCTGGCAGAGGTCTCGATCCAAGGCAGAGTAGGGGATGACATAGCAAGTGTTCAGCAGGAATGATAGCCACAGTAGTTTTTGTGACAGAAGAACTTGTGCTCAAGTGAGTGGGAGTGGGTGATGTGAGGGTGGCAGCAATGAGTGAGTGGATGAGAGAGGTCCTTGTGTGGGCACTTGCATGGTTTGAACTCGTGGAAGCAGTGCGTGGTAAAAGGGGGTCCTTGCAGAAGTGATTTGAAGAAGTGGTAGGTGTGGGATTGAGAGGGCTCCAGAGCAGGTCCTTTCTGACTTGTTGAAGGGATATTGGGTTTCCTTTTATCCCTGTCAAAGGGTGATGTCAGTGGTACTCCTTTAGGAGGTCTGGAGCAAGGACCAGGTTAGCTGGTTCCCATGTGTTATTGCTTTCAGGGTGTCCCTTCCATTTGATGAGGTATTGGAGTGTTCTGGCCCTCCCTTGATGTCAGTGGCTTCTTATCTGCTCCACTTCATACAGTTCTTCACCTCCAATGAGATCGGGTGGGGGTCTGGAGTAGTTAGGACCATACATCACATTTTTGTGATAAGGGGAGAGAAGCAATGCATGAAACACATTGTGGATTTGCCAGGCATCTGGCAGAGTCAGCTGATAGGTCACTGGGGATATTTCTTTCATCACTTTGAAGGGTCCATAATGTTTTAGGGTCAGTTTTGAAGCTTAATGGGGGAGTTTTGAGTGGGTCACCTCTAACCATACTTGATCTCCAGGTTTGTATTGTGCTGGAGGAATATTGGATGTTTTCTTGTTTATCACTTGAGTGGCTTGATCCCTAGCTTCCTTCATTCATTCCACTCGCTTCTCTGCTGCTTCATTGTCTGATTTGGTTGCTTGGTCAGGAAGAAGATGCAGTTTGTATCCCAACAGTGCTTAACTGGGTGATATCCCTATTGTTGAATTGAGGCGATTGTTGTGTACCACTGTGGCTATAGCAATCCATCATGTCCAATCTTCAGGGTGTGCTGCAGTTACAGTTCTTAGATATTGCTCTACCCATTGATTCTTTTGCTCTGATAGTCCATCTGTTTGTGGGTGGAAGGCAGTCAACAAGTTCTGTTGGATTCCTAGTTTCTTAGTGAGTGCTTTGGCAAAGTGGGAAGTGAACCAAGGGTCTCTATTGCTGATAATCTTCATTGGGAGTCCAAACCATTGATAGATGTGATCCATGTATAGCTGTGCAATGCCAGGGCCTGTGACTGTTGTTGTGCAGGGTAGAAGCACCACTGCTCTCAAGCATCCATGATCTACAATAGTTAGAATGGCATCTTTACCATTTCACATTGGCAATCCAGTTATCAGATCCATTGCAATCATTTGGAAGGGTAGGGTGCCTTCTTGAGTGGGTATGTGGTATATAGGGGTGCTGTTATGGACTGCCGGACTATTTCTGCTTACATCATTTTTAACTATATATAGTAATCGCTTTCTCACGGACTGGCAGGGAACCTCTTCCTCATCTATTTCTATACATTACCACACCTCTATTATGCTTCACTGCCCTCCACTTTATGTCGTGTTGCCTCGGCTTGTTATTAATACTTTCAGACTAATATGCCACTGTGTTTCATAGTCTCACAGCCTCATGATGCTGCTTAAATGCATCATCCAGCCTCTTAGTCATATAGGCTTAGTAGGATGCCATCTGAACATATCATCACTTACTTAGTCATACATGCTTACTATCTTGTAGTCATATATGCTTAGTACAGTGCTGTAGAGATGCATCATCCCTTTACTTAGTCATATGTACTTACTGTACAGTAGCCACAGGGCCTATAAAAGCCCCCAAAGCAAGGCCTAAGCCTTAAGCTTAGTCTCTTGTATAATACAGGACTTCTAGTTCATCATCTTGTGAACTTAAGCTTAAGAACCATCAGAACTATCCTCTTGCACCTTAGAACATACCCTAAGGCCTGCTAAATCAACTTAGAGCCACATTTGCTCTTCACTTGAAACTCCAAACAACTCAGACTGAAAGATGCCATCTTTCCCACCCAGAACCTGAACCTGAAGGCTGCTAGTAAAGGAACTCTAGCCGTCTATATGAAGGCCACTAGTAAAGGAACTCTAGTCATCTATATGAACAAGTCACATACTACGACCTCTGTAATATGTGCCACATACTACAACACACCAGTAGCAACCAGGAGCCACTCCTACAAGACACCAGAACCCCTTCCATTCACGAGCTTAGCATGAATACCAATGAACTAAGTGCAATACAAGACATCATTGCACCTCCAGACATCACTTCCTAGAGTGATAACAGAATAGCCAGTGCTGCTACATGCCATTCAAAACCCACAACCATATGAGTTCTAAGGACAGAACTCCAAACTCTGACCCATATCAGAAACCAGACTTGGACAAGGCATCCAAACTCCAAACTGAACCAAACCAAACCCAAACCCTCACACTAAGACATGTGATGTCCTAGCGTGACAGGTGCATTTCTTGTGTGTGAGAATCTTTGTTTGTTGGCATATTGCACATCCTCTGACATATTTGGCGATCCATGCTTTCATCCCTGGCCACCAGTAATGCTTTTGGACCTTTCTAAGCATCTCATCTCATCCCAGATGTCCCATGGTGGGTGTATTGTGGGCTTTGCTGACTATTGCTTGTTTGACTTCTTTACATTAGGCAGTATTGTTTGCCCTTGGGTGGTGGTGGCTGCACATACACATTGAGGGGGAATGATGGTTATGTCTTTGTTGTCTTCTTACCCTTGGTCTACCCCTGGTGGCCTGGATAGTGCATCTGCTTCAGTGTTAGATTTTCCTGGGATATACAGTATTCCAATTGATAATCATATTCTTATAGGTCTGCATGCCATTGTGCCATTTGCCTATTGAGGTTCCTAGGGGCTTTCCAATATTGAAGATTGGTGTGATCTGTGCAGATGATGAAGGGGGTTTTTGTCCATCCTAAGTATTGTCTCCAGTGCATCAGGGATTTCATCACAGCTAGCAGTCCTCATTTGTAGATATTGTAGTTTTGTTTAGTGGGTGTGAACATCACTGTGTAATAGGCGATGGGACGGAGCACTGGTTTGTGGCGTTTTGCTAGTGTGGGTGTGGTGTGATTGCCTTCCTGTGAGAGTATGGTGCCCATGCCATATGCTGATGCATCAACTTGGAGGGTGAACTGTTTATTGAAATCTGGCTGGATTAGTACTGGCTTTTGCACATTTGTGTTTTGAGTTCTTCAAATGCTTTCAAGTGTGCTTTGCCCCAATGCCAAGGGGTGGCTTTCTTCATTAGGTCTAGGAGTGGTCAGACTATAGTGAAGTAGTGGGGGATGAAATATCAATAGTATCCTGTGAAGCCCAAGAATTTTCGTACTTCAGTAGGGTTTTGTGGAGGTGACCAGTCTGCAACTCCTCATAGTTTATTTGGGTGCATCTGCAGCCTGTTTTTCCTAATGATGATGCTAAGGTATTCAATTTTGTCCTGTTCAAATTCACATTTCTCAGGTTTGAGGTAGAGATTATTTGCTTTTAGCTTGTCTAATATCTGATGTAGGTAGTTTCAATGTCATTGGATGTGTTGTTCTTCTGTTTCATGGGGAAATCTAGCAGTATGAATAGCCAGATCATCCATGTACACTGAAAGCCATCCTTGCCCCACTTCAGTCCTGAAGATTGTGTTCATCATCATCTGGAACATTGCTGGGGAGTTTGTAAGTCCAAAGAACATGACTGTGGGTTTGAATAGTCCTTCTGGGGTAAGAAAGGCAGCCTTCCATTTGTTGCCTTCCTTGATCCTAATGTTATTGTACCCCCACCTAATGTCAAACTTTGTGAACAGAGTGATCTGCTTAATTGGTCTATCACTTGAGGGATGAGAGGGGAAACGTTCCATTCCTTTTTGTCCATTTATTTAGGGGCCTATAGTCCTGAACAGGTTGGAGTTTGCCATCTTTCTTCTTGACAAAGAAGAAGTTGGTGGCATAGGGTGACTTTAATAGATGGATAGTTCCTCTAGACAGGTGCTCCTTCACAAATCTGTGGACCTCCTCTCTTTCTTCTTGGTCAAGGGGAGTAGGCAACCTGGTAGAGATGCTGGTGCCCCAGGGAGGAGTTCAATGGCATGGTCCCATACCAAATACTGGGGTAACCTCTGCGATTCTTGTTTGCTAAAGACTTTACTATGTTGCAAGTATTCTTTTGGTATGAATGGTGTCATGGACTCCATTGGGGCATTAAAGGTAACTCTCCTAAAGAAGTAGGAATCTCTTTTGATTGGTCTAGGGACGTTGTGTGTCCTAGGTACATATCTTGCCTTCTGTGCATTTAGTGCACTGATGACAATAGGCAGTTGTGTAATATCAATCCACCCTCTTTTCCAGTTGATCCTGGGTTGCATTGCTGCAAACCAGGGATACCCAAGTATGGCTTTATGCTCCCCTAAGTCCATCAGGAGGAAGTGGTGGTTAGTTCATTATGTTCCAGTGCATATTTCCAAGTCCATATAACATTTCAAACTTCCACTTTTGTTTTGTGTTCCATCGACATTGAATAAAGGTCTGGGTCATTCCAATGGTTTGATGGGGAGTTTCAGCCATTTTACATAGGCAAGGTTCATAAAATTCTTGGTGGCCCCAGAGTCCAGTAGGGCAATTGCTTCAGCTCTTTTCATAATTGTATGTGCATAGAATCAGATTGTCATAGATTTCTGTGCAGAGAGATATACATTGTTGCTATTACTGTGCCTAATCAGTGCTGATCTGATCAGGCAGCATGAAAATCCTCATTTGGTCCTAACTCTTTGGCCAGGCATTCTCTCTCATCCATGGACATTGCCTCCAATTGGCCTTCATGACCACTATGGCATCTCTGGTGGGAGTAGGGTCTTCTTGTGGTTCATCGTCTTCTATGGGGTCAAAGTCGATGAGATTGGCATAGTTGGGGTTATTGTTTCACCTCTGAGGGCAACTTCTGGTGAAGTGTCCAGTCTGACCACAATTGAAGCAAGCATTGCTAGTTGTGGAAGTTTGTGTTGCCCTCCCCTGTACATTTCTTCCATTTCTGGTTGCCTTTGGCACCAATTTCCTTGATTTCCTCCTCCACCTCTCCAGTTATTGGGTGCACAGCTTTGTCCTACATCCATGGGGACTGGGGTGTTATTCATAGATGGGGTGCATTGGAGGAGTTGTATGCTGGTTGATTAGGCCTTCTTCAGCTCCCTTGCCCTTATCCTTGGGCAAAGAATGGTCATCTCTGTCCAGCAGAATTGGTGATCTGCTGGAAGGGGTTTCCAGAGCATGTGGGCATTCCTCTGGAAGTGTTTCTTGGTCTGAGGATGCCTTCTATGAAAGCCTTGCTTTGAGCAAGAGATTTGACCCATTCCTTAAGCAGGTGATAGTTGACCAGAGTCAGTGGCTTTAGGACATCAAGAAGGATGAATGTAGGCAGTCCTTCCAAGAACATGTTGTACATTTCTTGGTTGCCTTGGGTATAGCCTGCTTTTCTGGCCAGGGCTTTGAATTTGGCAACATATTCATCATAGTTGGTGCCCTCATTTTGCATTCCCTTAGCTCATTTCTAGCCCTTTGCTTGGCCTGAATGTCTTGAATTGATTGTGGTATTCAACCAGGAATTGGTCCCATACTTCAGGAATATTGTTGTTTATTGGGTCAAGGGTGTCCAACCATGCGCCCATGTCTCAGACCCATTGGGCTGGTTCTTCACCTTTTGTCATGCTGGACTGAGCATGGCAGTTCTGTCAATGTTTCTGTCTGGCAGCTCTCTTGGCTGCTTGTTCTCTCTGTCTGCTGGTTAGTTCATCTGGTCTATCCCTCTCCTGTTTCTGTAAGCATAGGATGATATCTGCATCAGTGACCATCATCTTGGTTGTCTTCTGTGGAGTTCTAACACCTTGTTAGAACAGCTGTTAGTAGTGGTGGTGCTGGCTGTGTTTGTCCTCTGTTTCCTGAAGGAGGAAGGGGATCTAGGTGCGAAGGAGTCGATTTGGATACTCAAGATGCATATCTAAAGGAAGGGATGTCTGGAGTGCTGATACACCTTGTATTGCACTTAGTTTGTTGGTATGTCACTAAGGTTGTGAATGGAAGGAGCTGCTCCTTTGTACTGGGTTGCTAGTGCAGAGGGGGTGGTTCTATAGAACACTAAGAGGTCTGTTACTCAGTGACCTTCATCTGTCTGAAGTGATGAAAGGCAATGCCTTTCTGAGCACTTAATGTATGCATCAGAGTTCGAAGAGTTCCCAATTGGGACTTGGTTTACTATATATGGTAGATTAAGTGAAACATGTGACTAAGTCACTTAGCAGACCCTAGGGTACATTCTAGGGTGCAAGTGGAAAGGGAAAAGGGACTTTGAAGCTTCGGATCACTCAGAGGATTGCTCTGCGAATGTCTAGGATTCACAAGAGACCAAGCTTAGGGCTTTGGTCCCATTCTATGAGTGTATTTATGTACAAGTATTTAAGTGGAGTTTCCAGCAGCAATTGATGCATTTCAGTGGCAGTAAAGCCATGAAAACTGTCAGCATATTAGTGTGAGTGTTTTAGTAAGAAGCCAAGACAACACAACAGCAGAATGAGGCAGCAGGAGTGTAATAGAGGGTGTGTAAAGTAAGGTGGGGGAGGTGATGATGACTGGTGACAGGGGTAACATGACATAATCTTGCTTGTTTTTGGGGTTTGCCAGGCTGTCACAATGTGCGTGATGTGTGATGCATGTGATCATCACTTTTTTTTTTTGATTCCATTATATCAATTCCAGAGAATGTTCCTGGAGGTTACCGAGCACAGTGGAGTCAAATACACCTATGTCTTTACATATAGAATTATTAGATGTACAGGATCATTGAATAAAGTAACTAGTCACAAAGTTTGTCTAGTTTTATAATAAAGTGGTGGTTGATGTAGTGTGTAGCACAGGCCTGCTACTCTATTTTGATGTATAAGAATACATATTGAGCACCAAATGAGTTGTGGCTGATGTGGGCCTACTGGTTCAAACCACGCAGGGGCCTGCTGGTTCAAACCATACCAAGGCCTGTTTTTTTCTTCTCATTTGCAATGCCACCTATATTAGTAATTAAAATCTGCTGCACTCTGTAACCTCCGGGAACATTTTCCAGCGCTGTAATGGAATGAAAAATAAAATAAAAGAGTTGATCACATGCATCACGCATCACGCACGTTGTGACGGCCTGGCAAACCCCAAAAACAAGCGAGAGTATGTCATGTTACCCCTGTCACCAGGTGTGACCTCCGGGGAATTCCGGTGGTAGAATTGCTAGCAAAATTGCTAGCAACTCGTTGCCGTATGGGGCCTATAGTCACCTTGCCTGGAATTCTGGCTCGGACCCACACAATATCAACTCGATCTTGGCTCCTTACGAGAACCGCGTCAAACTGACACCATTTATCTCCCCCCTCCATGCAAAAAGGTACGCCGAGCAGGCTACCACCTTCCCTGAGCTACACCACTATATCCTAATCGACCTCTCCAACCCCGACAAGGTTCTGACAACAGTTGAACCCTTGTGCAGCTTCCTGATATGCTCTTCGCGATCATTGGCGAAGCTCGTGGAGGTGTGCTCGCGGGCATGATCGGGCTTATCCACGCGTCACCAACATCCCTGGAGATATAGATCGCGTGGCCGGTCGTATTCTCCGCGTTCCAGCGTACCTATCTCATGACAAACGCTGTTGGCTTCTTCCTCGACTATTGCCTCCAGTCACTGAGCTTGCTAGAGTGACATAGGCTCAGGTTTGTGCGCGCGCAGTGATGGGCCACACAGAGAGCATGTCACCGTGTACGACGGCGAGGCGGATGGGGTTTAATGAGGACGGAGTGATGCGGTAGACTCGGAGGCTGCTTGACGTTGGAAGAGAACGGGCGGCCGATACGGGATGGAAACTCGGAGAGTCCAAAAGCTGGACGGGACAGTGGTCCCCCTCGATTTTCCACAGACTCCATACCTGTTACCTGTACGTTCTGTTCTTCGAACTGACCGCGAGCTGATCAGAGCTTCCATCCACAAGACAAGAACTTGAACGTGCGGAGCATAAATCTCGCTCTAGGAGAGTACACGATGCGCATGGTGAGCCCCCATGTTGTACCGCAATGACACCGTCCCAGGCTTCCTGAATCTCTTCATTGTGATGCAAGGCATGTCTTGTCCCACGTACATGGTCCAGAGTCCTTTCCCACTGACGCAGACGATATTCCGCACAATTAAACGGGTTCGAGCACGACAACTTGAACTGGCGACACATCCGTCATCTTCTCCGACGAATCGCAGCTTCTTATCCCTTCCTCAATCCCGTGCGCGAGGGCATACTCAAAAGCTCACACCTCACTGTGCCTCACTGGCCGCGCACTGCCTTGTGAGAAAGACAGGCGCGTTGGGTTAGGAGACTTTACCTTAAATTTGACACTTTTCAAGTTTTCGTCATAAAATTCGTTGGTGCTACTGTAGGAAAGCGATAGCCGAGAAACAACGACCTGGATCCGATTCTGAGGCTTACAACGTACCTCTTGCAGTAAGTCTTAGACGTCCGCCGCAATCCGTGTTGTAACTCAAAAAGGGGGCGGTGCTTGAGGTCAGTCAAAATCAATGTGTTCTACGTAGTACTGTAGTAAGTAAGAACAAAACAACGCAAAAAAAATAAACACGAAATCATCATCTTCAAGCCCAAAGAACCCTGGAACCCCTAGATTCTTGAATCATCGTGGCACGCCGAGCTCACGCCCGACCTCCTTCAAGCACTCCCTCGCCAGTACTCGAGCATCCAACGAAACAAGGTGACCCAGGTGTGAGCTCGGTCCACCACCACCACCACTACCAGTCTGAGCGTGGCGCCCCCCCGCCGCTGCACTAGTTTCCTTCTTCTCCTTCCCCTTCCCTTCCCCTTCTCCTTCTCCTTATCAACAGGCGCACCAGATGCGACCAGGCGCTCGGCCGTGATCCACGCGCTTGGAGCCTTGCGTGGCACGGACGCAATCTCGCAGAGCAACGTGTAAAAGTGGAACACGTGCGCGCGCGACGAGCGCTTGACCGAGTCCGCGATGAGCTCGGCAGGCGGTAGAGAGGTATCGATCGCTTTATTGGGTGGGGTTTGGGACACGTCAGGTCAGTAGGTTTGCCCAGCCCGAACGAACCTGTTGTGGCGTTAACGTACCAGGCTGCTCGGTTGCATATTTCGATGGAGCTTCTGAGAGAGCCGCCCAGAGGGAACCCGGCCATAGTCGAAGTCCCCGCAGTTTGTGAAGTACGTATAGCAACTCCTCTTCTCTACTCTGCACCATCGATCGAGTTCACGACGAAGAAAAAAAACAAGCAAGTCATATCATGTAGCGTACCTTGGGAATGGAAGGTTTCCGCGAATCTTTTCATCCGCGACGTAACCAGCGAGTGTAGTGCGGCATCGGCCAATGAGCGCAGGCAGGCACAGCGCGGCGACTCTTCGCCGTGAAGATTCATGATCTAAGAAGAGAGCATATAAGTTACGTCTACCAAGAGATGTAAATCAAGTGGCGCAGATTCTTGCCTTTAGAGGTATCGGAGCAAATGAGAAAGAGCAGATCCAGACACCAATAAGAAAAGCGCTCCCTCGAGACCGCCTGCACAGGTGCCGTACTCCCCACGCTCTCGCTGCCGGCCTTTTGGTGACTCCACGCGCCAGACTTGGTATCCGGCTGCTTTGTCAGACTAGTTGGCGTCGGCGGGTAATCCTCGTCCAATTCATGCTGCAGCAGTAGCTGCGAGCCTTGCTGGAGGACCTTGGCCAGCCGCGTGATGAGATAATCGGGGACGCGGCCATCGCCGAGGCAGGGAATGACGTCCGTCTCGAGGGACGCGATCAAGGACAGATCAAAGTTTTCTTCGCTCTCTTGTTCCGAGAGCGAAAAGCTATCTGCGACCAAACTAATTTTTCGTAGCGTGAGCGGGTATCAGAGGAGGATCGGGAACGATAGCGGTCGGTAGGACATACCAGTCGGCCAAGATGCCACCGCGGTAAACGTCGATCACCTGTCTCCATATGCTCTCCACCCTCACCGGGGATAATTCTGTGCCGTCGTCATGTGCGTGTACCTGCAGATGAAAAGTGAACCACATACTCGGGCCAAGTACACCAATCTGCGGTCCGATCTCCCTGACGATCTTCAAGAAGCACGTCGTCGCCGTCTTCCACAGCGGCGAGTCCTTGCCAAACTTTGACGGAGGTGGACAGTCATATTTGAGCTTGATCGGGACCGCGAATGCGGACAATACCGCCTCGATGGTCCCGTCCACGAAAATGTCGTCCTTTTCCTTGAATCGTAGGAAGAGCTCGACCAGCCTGGGCATGCACATCTTTGCGAGTGCGATGTAGGTTACCCTCTTTTGTTGCTGTTGCTGCTGTTGCTGCGCCGTCGTAGTCGCATAGGGTTTCGCGACTTGCTTAGGAACCCGAGGAACGTCAAAGGACGCAATAAATGCGAGAGTAGCGTATTCAGACAGATCTCTAAGGATATGCGACGGAGCACCCGACTCCGTCAGTTCGATGCCGTTGACGGTATCCACGACGATAGCCTATAAACACTACGCATTCAGAGATGTCCGTGCGTCGCAACGGGACAGTGTCAATTCCTCCTACCTGGACGGGTGACAGGTTATCCACATCTGGCCTGTAATCCGGCGAGTCCGGGTAGGTCAAGACGCCTAGTATGCAAGCGTCACACGGACACCGTCCATCAGTCCACTTTAAGATACAATACGGACAACCCACCCTTCAGGATCGCCATAAGCGTAGAGAGCCGCTGCAACGGCCACTCGGCGCCGTCCAACGTCCGACTGATGCTCCGCACGCACTTGATCACATCCACCAACACAACCAGGCTCTCCTGGGTGAACGGCGCAGGCGAGTGGTGCGCGTACTGCGCATGCGCACTTGCCGCGCGCCGAACCACGACGGCACCCATCTCGTCGCACTTGACCCATGTCTTTTCCCAAATCTCCACCAAAGACGGTCGGAGGACCGCCGCCGCCTCCGCGTCTGTTGGCACCGCAGTCTCGGCGGCAACGGCAACGGCCTTGAGCGCGCGCTCGAGACAGCGCAGGGCGGGGGCGCTGACGGCACGACTATCGAGCAGGAACGCGTCGCGAATGTGCGTGACGAAGGTTTCCCATGCCGCGCCGAATGAGCGCAAGTATATGATCTTCGTCATGAGAAAGTCGTTCAAGATCGCACCGATCGATTGCAGCGCGACCACCTTTGACTCGTCCCACGACGAGGACGAGTCCGGTGCGTCCGGCGCCAGGCTGTCCGAATCGACGGCAGGATCATCGA
Source organism: Russula compacta (assembly GCA_022376555.1). Classification (NCBI taxonomy): domain Eukaryota; kingdom Fungi; phylum Basidiomycota; class Agaricomycetes; order Russulales; family Russulaceae; genus Russula; species Russula compacta. The sequence continues at coordinate 654,158 of WTXH01000004.1, forward strand.
GGTCGGGGTCGGGCGACGACGGGGGCGTGAGCGCGTTACGGCGCACTAGCGGGGAGAGCGCATCGAGAAGCGGGAACGTGACCTTCCACACGCATTCTTCCCAAGTATCCAAGCTGAGCGTAGCACCATACAACTGCAGCGTCCTAAACAGCGTCTGAATCGCGCCCATGCGGACCTCGGGCCTCGCGTCGGCGCACAGACGCAATATCTCCAGCAGGAGGTGCATCCACAGCGCGCTGTACGCCGGCTCATGGTCCGCTTCGCGCCGCTTGGCCTGTATCGCGTCCGAGACGCCCCAGAAGAGACTCTCGGCCGCCGTCAGCGCGATATTCGTGTCCGCCTGTCGACCGAACTGCCCGAGTGTGCTGATGCATAGACGGAGGTGTTCCGGCGAGAGCACGGCAAGGGCGTCACACATGAGCGTCATGCACTGGAACGCGATCTTGATCAGCGCGGAGTAGCCTTTCTCTTGCAGGTATCCGAGCGGCGAGGGACGCCCGCGCGACGGCTTTCCGGGCGAGGAAGGAGCCGAGTGCGGGACAGGGTCAGAGGCGGGCCGGCAAACGCTACCGAGCACTGCAAAAATCGTTTCCCATCCCACGAGCAAGGTGTGGCCTGACGCCTGCAGGATTTGGTGCAGCGTCTCGAGGCCCAAGCGGCGCAAATCCATGCTCGTACTCGATGCTATGCCATCGAGCACGATCTGCTGCGCTAGGACGTCAAGTACGCGGCGCTGAACGGCCGCTTGGAGATCGCTGGGGGCTGCGGCAAGATGGCGTGGGACGATCGCGAGGATGTCGTCTAGGGTGCGACCGGCTTGCAGGCGGATGGGCTGCGGCGCCGCTGGGTGTCGAAGGATGAAGAGAAGATGTGAGGTGATGGCATCCCAAGCAACGTCCGGAGGCCGATACACGAGGCGTTGAATGTTAAGCGCGGCGACGCCACCCAGGCGCGCAATGCCAAAGTCGCCGGATCGCTATTCGTCCGTCGTCCTTCTGTCAATTGGGCGGAAGGGCAAGGAGGACAGAATAGGAATCACGCACCAACGTCCGCGGAATATGGATCCCACTTACCCTCCTCCTACTGAACCGCTCCGTTCGCGGAGTCACGAGGCTCGTCGCGCTCGTGCTCGCACTCGGTATATCGTCCTCCACATCCAAGCCTCCCTCTCCAATACTGGAACCGACACCAACACCGACGCCGCTCTGCATGCTGACCATCTCCGAGCTCAATTTGCACAGCGCGCCGACGAAATCGTGGAAAGCAGAGTCCTCCAGTATGACGCTCGCGTCAAACAGGCGCTGTATCGCAGCCTGCACGCTCTCCGAGTCTAGGTCGACAAGAAGTGGATGCACCGCCTGTTGTCTCAGTTGTTGTCCCGTCTGCCCTTCAAAGTGTGCCCCACCACGCTTGCTTGGCGTACCAGCAGCGGTGGATGCCGAGGCGCCGGCGCTCAGAGTCGCGGAACTATGAACGGCGGTGCCGCGCGTGGTGAGGACGTAATCAGCGTTCTGTAGCGCCTCGAGCACCGCGAACCAGCTAGGGCCCAGCGTGCCCGCGAGGAACAGCGCCGCAGCGACCAGCACGCGCAAACACGCCAAATTACGCGGGCTAAGTCCCGGCGGCTGCGGTGGGCCGCCGCCCCCTCCGCCCCCCGCGAGGCCGAGCGTGAGCCCCTCGAGCGAGACGGGCGAGCGCGCGCTGGCGGGCGTCTGTGGTGGCTCGTCAAGCGCGGCGACGACTCGCGGGGGAAGTGCGGCTTTCGCGAGCGCGGTGAGGAACGCGTCGCGCGGCGTGGGCAGCGCGAGGCACCCCGATGCGCGTGCGAGCGCCTGCAGCGCGCCGAGGACGTCGCCAAAGAGCGGGTCGGAGAGGTTTGTGGTGAGGAGCAAGGAGAGCGCCGCGAGAAGCGCGGGCCAGCCTGCGTTCAGCATTGCCCGCACCGTCTGTAACCCCGTGCGTGCCAACTCGGTTTCGGGGAGGGTCGACGGGTCGAGTGGGCCCGGTGCACGCACGGGCTCGGTGGAGCCGGCGGGGGGCTTTTGGATGGCGAAAGTATGGTAGAGGGGAATCGCATACCCTGCGAGGCCGTCGCAGAGTGAGACGAGGCACTGCACGCCGAGGAGATATATATACGCCTCTGGAATGGGCGGCGCGTCCGCCTTGTCGAGCTGGTCAATACTAACACCAGGTCAGATTGGCGGTCCTTGGTAGAAAGCCTGCTGGGAGGACGTACCACTGCACTTTCATCGCCGCTGTTTGCACGCTCAAACCAGCCTCGGTTCCGATCATCCCGACGACATTCGACATTGTGGCACTGGCAGCCGTTGCCATCATCCCCGCGACACTATCCAAGCTGTGGCTATGCAACGGCGAGTCGCTCGTAGGCACACCCACGCCCTGCATCTGTGCAGAGACGCCGAGTAAGGAGGGACGTGAAGTGACCAGGCGCTTGAGGGCGGAGATGAGGAGCGTGAAGACGCGTACGCCTGAGGCACTGCTGGTGTCACCGTCGGTGGCCAAGGCATCGTAGCTCTGCCAGACACTACGCATGAATTCGGCGTCACCGCAGAGGCTGCACGTGTGCGAATATTAGGCGCCCTGATAAGCCCCGCAAGGCAGTAAGTTGAGGGAGACGCACCCGCGCATGATCTCCATCGCGAGCACCCTCATCCACCCTGGACGGATGTCACCAACGTCGGATTCGCCGCTGATGAGTTTGATGAGTAGCATGAGGAAGACCTCAGCCTCAGTTGGAAGCTCGGCTGAGAATTGCTTAAGCAAGAGAAAGACGACACGGGTACCGCGAAGTGTAAGCGGAAAAGTGGAGCGCTCGGAGAGAGTTTTGAGAAGCAGCGGGCAGAGGTGGTGTTGCAATAAGAGTAAGAGTTCAGAATGCTGCGGATATGGACCGTGGTGTGAGTATGACCGCTGGGACAGACGACTCGGATGGAGGCACGCGCCTTGCGGAAGAGATCCTGATAGTTAGTGAGTACGCTCTCGATCAGCTCCAGTGCAAAAGTCTTATGGAGGTACTCGAGCTGCAGAAACTGCGGACTCTCGCCGTTCCCGAGCAGGCAGAGGTCTTCGAAGATGGCATACGCGTCGCGGGCAGCGGGTCCGAGGGCTTGCGTGGTGCCGTCTGGAAGAGTAACTGATTCAAGCTCGTTGGCCAGCAGCATGCGGCGATCTTCCTCGACTACCTTGTCGACGACGAACATAACGAGTTGGCGCAACGTTGCCGCAGCCGTGGAAGATACGACGGCCGTCCTGGACTCGTGCAGCCTGAAACATAGGAGCAGGGCCTGGGCGCACGGTATATTTCGGACCATCCGTCAAGGGCCAAGGGAGCACTTAGGAAACAAATGCACGCACGTTCGCGAGGAGCCTACCGTGGATGGTGGGGAAATTGGTGATGAGGGAGAGGAGGGTTTGAAGGATCTTTAGCTGTATGTCGACGCCCTGTGAGATGCAGTCATTCATCGTTTGGACGATGGCCGGAATCGCGGAGAGGGAGACGGCACGGAGGGCGATAAGACGCTGAAGCGAGCCGAGGGCGATCGTGATAACTTTGGCATTTTTCGTCGCGCAGCCCATGAAGACGGGGCGAAGGAGATCTTCCGTGTGCCAACCATCTGTCGTGACGGGGCGAGAAGCAAAAGTTAGCGTCGACGGCCACTCCGTAGCTTCGGAATAGAAGTATGACTAAGGGGATCACGGTGCTTGTCCGTCTCGTAGGGAAATAGAGACGGCATGGGGATGTAGCGCTCGATTTCTCCGGCACGTGGAAGGAGACGTACCGGAGGTCAGATTGGCAGATACCTGTTCTGGGGAAGATCTCAGTAGGGCAAGAGACTTTTCAGCGGCCTGACAGAGACTATCAGCTATCAGTGACAGATATAAAACACCTACAAGTTACACACCTCGCGGACTTCTGGGTGCTTTCTCCTCGTCTCGCTAGCCAGAGACTTGGGAGAGACAAGTAAGGGGAGTGGAAGAGGAGGAGCGACACAGCTGACGCACCTGAAGTTCTGTGACGAGAAAAGCGAGGGAGCTCATTGACCGAGTGCCGACAATATTAGTGCTTGGCTTGTCTCGACCTGCCGTGGCCGTGTTCTCGTCTCTCGTAGCAGCTTTGACACGTGACTATACTGAGTATTACATAACTTGCCCTTTACGGCAGAGTGACGTCACTTACTTGGATGGTGCGGCGCCAATCATTAATTCTTGCCTCCTCGTCTTCAAGTGCTTCCCCGACCCTCGGTCCGCAGCAGAGTGCCGCTTGTCGCTTGGCAGCCGCGCTCCACCATAAATCACGCTACCGTTGACGGCATGCCAATAAACGTCCTTTCCCCATTTCGACCCCTTTCTCCACTCTCCCTATTTTCTTCATACTGTATAAAGGGGTGCTTATCTCAGCCGAAGAGCTCTCTCTACAGTGACACGCCCTCTGGCAGGGCACGCTCCTGCATTTGCAATGTCACCACCCACAAGAATCTCACGTCCAATACTTATCATCGTTTTCGTTATCGTGCGCGCCCTTGCATTTGTAACCGCGCGACCGCTAATGATATAATACACAGCTCGCCCTCTTGTCCCTCTCCCTCATAACGCCCCACCCCTACAATCCAGTCAACTCCATCTCATCTCTAATATCCCCTCAGAAAAGCCCCCACAATGCAGTACCCGCAATATATTATGACGATCTCGGAGCATATGACCGCGTCGACCCGAACGTTGGCGAGCACCCCCCCGGATCGGCTCTACGCCGCCCTGCCAATGCGACGCTCCTCATGCTCGCGCGCAATTCGGACGTCGATGGTGCCGTACGCTCCATACGCGAGATGGAGGACAGGTTCAACCACAAGTATCATTACCCGTGGGTCTTCCTGAATGAGCAGCCGTTCTCGAACGACTTTAAGCTGTCAGTACCCGCCTTTTCCCCTCTTACGGCCGTCCATATGTCCTGATGCTATACCCACACACAAGTCGTGTATCCGTCCTCGCCTCAGGGCCCGTGCACTTTGGGCTGATTCCCGAAGACCATTGGTATCAGCCTTCGTGGATCAACGAGACAAAAGCAAAGGAGGAGAGAGATAAGATGGCAGAAGAGGGTGTCATATACGGCGGCAGTCTACCGTGCAGCTTTCCTCTCTTCTACTCCCTCTCCGGGTGGTCCTGACGATGCGTGTGTACCCAGGTATCGCAATATGTGCCGGTTCAACTCCGGGGTTCGCTCTATCCTCTTCCTCACTCGCATGTAGACCTCCTCTGCTGACACATCTACCTAGTTCTTCTACCGCCACCCATTATTGCAAGATTTCCGGTACTATTGGCGCGTCGAGTGCGTATTCTCTTTCAAATAAACCATTTTCTCCCGTACTATCTGACCTCGTGCAGGCCAGGCGTGCACTTCCACTGCGACGTCAACTTTGATCCGTTTGTCTACATGCATGAGAACAACAAGACATATGGTTCGTTTCTCTCATATCTTACCCACCAGACATCTAATTTGGCTCCTCTACTCAGGGTTCACCGTCACAATGTACGAATTCCGACGTACGATCGAGTCGCTATGGTCTACTGTGAACGGTATGCCCCCTCCTTCGCGGCACGCTAGCACATGCGCTCACGTCTCCCACTCCGTGCAGATTTCATCACTGAGCATCCCGAATATGTCGCGCAGAACAGTGCAATGAAATTTCTCTCTGACAACGGCGGCGCGGACTACAATCTTTGTCACTGTACGTCCTTCTGCACGGGCGAAGGACCGCTGCTGACTATAATTTCATGCAAATAAGTTTGGAGCAACTTTGAGATCGCCGATTTGGACTTTTGGCGCGGAGAGGCCTACACGGCGTTCTTCGACCACCTCGATCGCCGTGGCGGCTTCTACTATGAGGTACGTTCCCCCTCTATCCCCACTCCCCTGCCAACCCAATGTTGCGAACTGGGCGTTCCTAATGAGACATTAAAAAATAAAATAGCGCTGGGGCGACGCGCCCGTGCATTCCATCGCTGCGGCGCTCTTCGCAGGCACGGATCGCATCCAATTTTTCCGCGAGATCGGGTACGAGCATGCTCCGTACACACATTGCCCCGCGGAGGAAGAGCTCTGGAAGCGCGGTCGGTGCACGTGCGACCCCGTACATAGCTTCGGTACGAAAAAAAAATTCATTGATTCCCCCATCGCTCGTCCGTGATGTCACTGATATATGATATGATATCGTTTTTTTTTTGTTAGATTATGATGGGTACTCATGTATGCCGAGGTGGGATCGGACGGTGGGACGACGATGGTGATATTAATGATGTTCTCGGTGCGCACGTGAGCCACTTGGAGGATTGGCGAGTCCCTGTCTTTGGGCGTCTGTTCTCGCTTCTTTTATCGCTTTTGATCGCTATCACCTCACTTGCCCTACCATGCTCCACCTCCATACGACTCGCCCGCCTATCAATTGCCACCCCCCTCCATTTTTTATTTCGCTCATCTATCATCCGTTTACGTACCATGTATTAATCCACAACTGCTGCATGTATGCTCACCGAATCATAGACTCTCACCCTGCTGCATCTAAAATTCCTCTCTTTGTTGCTCTTTTAAAGTACTGCGACACCGCACCATGTGTGACGGCGCGTGGCGTGACGGGGAGATTCTTCGTCATTGGCTATAAATGCAGTGTGCTTTCGAATGCTAGCGAACGACATGGGTAAGCGTTTCCATGGTAAGGATCATGCAATTTCACGCGGAGACTCGTGAGTCCGAGTTCCTAGTTCCTAGTCCCCCGGGCCGCCGCCCGGACTATGCTTACCACCTGGTGCTGAGCAACATGCCGTCCTCTCCCTTCGTCTTCGTCTTTCTCCCACATGCGCACACACACTCCTTCGCCCCCTTTGACACTGGTGCTGCCGCTTTAGTCGCGCTGAGCCCCCGAATCATCGATACGTCCTGCTTCGTCCCCGTCGCACTGTCGGCTGTGTCCCTTTGCCCTTCACCTGCCGAGGCAATGGACTCAATGACGAGGCGATATCGAGTATGAAGGGTCGACCGTGCGTCTTCCGACTCCCGGCCATTCATCTTCGACATTGTCTTGGACATTTTCGATGTCCGATGCTTTCGTTCAAGATGCCACGCCTTTCTCTCAACCTACGTCCTCTCTGGCCTCCTGGCACCTTCTACGTACGATACGATTCCCTATCCGCCTTTCTCAAATATATGCTCTTACACACGTCCCCTTCCTTTCAACTCCCTCCCTTTTTGTCGTATTTTGCTGTTCACTTACCCTCAATTTGTCCTCGGCCCACTGATGCTCTTTATATGCACTCGCAGGCACTATGGAGCATGGGTATCGGAAGTCCAGCTTCTCATCACACCATCACACAACCCTGGACAGGTGTAGATATGGGACCAATTCGAATCGATCGTACAATATTTCCGTCCTGCCTAAACTGGCGATCGATCACCTGTCGCTGCCCCCATTTTCCCAATCATCTGCCCACAGCGAGAGCACGACGCTGTGCACACTATCACGCCCTCCTTAAACTTCATCCGCCTCGCCGTCGCACACGGTGACTCGCTCTCTGCGTGGCCCATCCACTGCACGCGTACAAACCCGAGCCTGGGTCTCTCTTTGGGTACTTGGTGACTCGAGGGCCATAGTCGAGGAAGAAGCCAACAGCGTCTGTCGTGACATAGGCGCGCTGGAGCGCGGTCAACACAGGACCGCCCCTGCGATCTCTATCTCCAGGATGCTGGCGACGCGTTGACAAGCCCGATCATGCCCACGAGCGCGCCTCGGCGGTTCTTCGTCGATGATCGGGAGGAGAATAGGCATTGGGAAGCTGCACATCAAGGGCTCAACTGTTGTCAGGATCCTGTCGAGGTTGGAGAGGTCGATCGGGAAATAGAGGTGTAGCTCGGGGTGGGCGGTGGCCTGCGCGGCGTACTGTTTTACATGGAGGGGGGGGATAAATGGTATCAGTTTGATGGGGTCGGACTCGAGTGTCGTCTCGTGAAGGGGTAAGAATGAGTTGATGTCGCGTGGGTCCTAGCCAGAATTTCCAGGCAAGGGGACTGGCTTCTCAGATAGCTTGCAAGAAATGGTATCTACCATGTCTAGCAACACCAGTGGTGTGTAGTGGTGTAATCAGGCCTTTGGATCAACGTATTCAAGTTCTGGTCAAGTCTCTACATACTATGGGTCCCATTGGATCTGGACTTTCCCATAGAAGCTGGATTTCTTTTGTCTAGTTTTTTGTTGCTCTCCCTTGCCCTTGGAATAAACTGGTATTTCATTGTACATGTATTCTCCATCTCAGATAAGAGTTTCAAAAGGATGCAGCAAGGATAAGGTATTGCAAGAAGGTAGCCAGTTTTGTCAATCACTGATTTCTTGTCATGCTGGACTGAGTGTGGCAGTTCTGTCGATGTTTCTGTCTGGCAGCCTCCTTGGCTGCTCGTTCTCTTTGTCTGGGGGTTAGGTCATGTCACCGCCAAGGGTTTGACAGTAACAATAGACACACTAAGTCGACAAGCTAGGTCTCGAAGCGACCTAGAAGGCTTATAGAGATGAAGTCGACCTGCAAGTCGATGTCGATATCTGGGTTACTGCTTGCTGAGCTCCGACTCAGTAGCCACCCGTAGTGAAGTAGAACACTGCTAGAATTGAGACAAGAGACTCAACTTGCCTCTACCAGGCGTAATGAGTCCCCTATATATAGTACAGAGTACTTGAGGGCAGGCCTAGGGCCTGAAGGGGGCAGTGCTACCTATTTATACGAACGAGACAATAGCGACCAATGGCACAAGACACTCAAGAAATCACAAGCTGATGTACATGAAACAGGGCGCAGACATGAAACAGGGCACAAGTCCTCATTGGCCGGTTCCGCAACTTACAGGGGCGCGATGGTGTTGAACCATCACCCCAGGCCGGTTACACCACTCCCTCGCTAGATGGGATGCCCTCATCCCATCTTCCTCCACACTGATCGCCTGGCCAGTTGTGGCCGCTCGACCCCCACCAACGGGATCTTCTTGGCCGCTCTTGCCGCGATGAGTCGGTCCTCGCAAGCTTGCTTGGCGGCCTCGGACGCCGCCAAATTCGCCTGAGCCAGGCGCAGCTCAGCGCGGAGCGTGTCGCATTCGCGATCCAGGACCCGGTACCTGTTGACTTCGGCAAGGAGCGACCAGTCATCCAGGTTAATGACGGCCTCACGCAGGGGGTGGTAATCGATTTCGGTCCCCCACAGACGGGCGCGGAACCATGGGGGGAGCGGGGATAGGGGTACTCGTCAAACTCGGGGCGAGCGTAAAGCTCGATGATCTGGGCGTCGTGATCGCCCGTTGCGTTGGCCGCCAGGCCAGCCACCCGTCCGTCGTCGAGCTGCTTGATGAAGACGGCGGGCTTCTCGCCGTCTGGGGTCGTGATTGTGAACTCAGGGAGCCTCCCGTCGTTCTCGACGTACCCGTCAGGGCACAACAGGGGCTCCCCATCGATTTGTTGGATCCGGGCCTTGAGTTCCCGGTTGTCGCGGTTGACTTCCTCAAACTGTCGTTTGAGGCACCTTGCCTCGTCTTGGAACAAGGCTTCTCGCTGTTGGAGGGTAGCGGCCAGACCCGCGGCCAGCTGACGGAGCTGGGTCGGCCCCAGGTTTTCGTATCCGTCGAGGACGGATCGGACGGTACCTGGGGAGAGGGGTCCGTCCCAGAACACGTTGGTCTCGAGGTCGGGGAACGCGCCAGGCAGGCGGACAGTGTTGGAGGCGGGGGTGGTAGTGGTCTGGTGGGCGGCGGCTTCTGTGGTGGGAGGTTGGACAACCTCCGAGGTCTCGACATGCGCGGTCGGGGCTGGGACAGGGACTGGAGCGGGGGAAGACATGAAGATGCAATGGTCGTTGGTAGGGAGGAGAGGACGTTGGTTGCTACTTTCGCCGGGGGTTTCTGCTTCCCTTTTATGCTGCTCAAGGGCCGGCGCTTGTGATACTCCCAAAGGAGATCCGGGGCGTACACCTGGTCAGCTGGTTCCCAGGTGTTGTCACTTTCGGGGTAGCCCCGCCACTTTATGAGATACTGAAGCTTCTTTGACCGTCCGTGATAGCGATGATTCCGAATTTGCTCCACTTCGTAATGTTCTTCATCATTGATCAAGTCAGGAGGGGGCCGGGCGTAATTGGGGCCGTGCGAGTCCGTCTCCCTATATGGGGTAAGGAGGGAGGTGTGAAACACCGGGTGGATTAACCATGAAGCGGGGAGTTGCAGGAGGAAGGCGACTGGGGATACTTCTTTGAGTATCTTGAAAGGGCCGTACCGTTTTGGGTTTAGCTTGGACCCCTGGTGAGGGAGTTTCAGGTGGGTTCCTTCCAGCCACACTTGATCTCCGACCCTATATCAGCTTGATGGCGTTTCGGCCGCCTTTCTGTTGATGGCTTTAATGGCTTGGTCCCGTGCGCTTTCCATTGTTTGCATCCTTTGTTCTACCGCCTCGTTGTTGGTCTGGACCCCCAGATCTCCGGGCCCCAGTGTCGGTTCATACCCGATCAGGATTTGATTAGGAGATAGTCCCGTCGTGCTGTTTCTCCGATTGTTGTGTACCGCAGTCGCAACTGCCACCCATTCTGTCCAGTCGTCTGGTTGGCCGCCTGTCACCAGTCGCAGATACTGCTCTACCCATTGGTTCTTTCGCTCGGACAAGCCGTCCGTCTGGGGGTGCGCTGCTGTGGACAGGTTTTGCTGTATCCCTAGTCTCTTGGTGAGGGCCTTCCCAAAACTCGACGTGAATCGTGGGTCTCTGTCACTAATGATTTTTCTTGGTAGGCCGTACCAAGGGTAGATGTGGTCAAGATATAGTTGGGCAATTCCCAGGCCCGTAATGTTGGTCGAACAGGGAAGGAATAGGGCCGCCCGGGAGCACCCATGGTCAACAATGGTGAGGATTGCGTCTAACCCTCGTTTCGGTGGTAGCCCAGTGATCAAGTCCATAGATACGGTCTGGAATGGCAGGGTACCTGGTTCTGAAGGGATTCGGTAAAGCGGTGTACGTGGGCGATGTGTCAGTATTTTTGCCTGTTGGCATGTCGCACATCCCCTGACGTAGTCTGCGATCCATTCCTTCATCCTCGGCCACCAGTATCGTTCTTGGACTTTCCTCAGGGTTTCGTCTCTTCCTGGGTGGCCGGCTGTAGGTGTGTCGTGGGCATTCCTGACAATAGCCCTTCTAAGTTCCTTGAGATTTGGTACGATGGTTTTTCCATCGATCGTTTGCGCTGTTCGGATCCGGTGTGGTGGGATGATTGTGATGTTTTTGTTGTCGCTCTCTCCGTGATCCGCGTCTGGTGGTCTTGATAGGGCGTCGGCTGCGGTATTCGTCTTGCCTGGGATATATTCCAATATGTAGTCGTACTCTTGGAGGTCGGCGTGCCATCGTGCGGTTCGCCAGTTTAGGTTTCGTGGCAACTTCCAATACTGGAGGTTGGCATGGTCCATTCGGATTACGAAAGGCATTTTTGTCCATCCTAGGTAGTGTCTCCAGTGGGCCAACGCCTTCATGACGGCTAACAGTTCTCGCTCGTAGATGTCGTAGTTTCATTCTGTGGGCGTGAATGTCGCTGAGTAGTATGCTACTGGGTGCAAAATTGGTTTGTGTCGTTGGGCCAATGTTGGTGTGAGATCGTTGTGCCGTCCCTCCTGTGAGAGTACGGCGCCTACACCGTATGCCGACGCATCCACGTGAAGCGTGAATTGCTTTTCCACATCTGGTTGAATTAGCACTGGGCTGCTGCACATTCTCGTCTTCAGTTCTTCGAACGCCCTCATTTGTGCTTCTCCCCAGTGCCAGGGTGTGGTCTTTTTCGTTAGTTCTAGCAGAGGTCGTGCAATTCTTGAGTAGTTTGGGACGAAGTAGCGGTAGTATCCAGTGAACCCCAGGAAGCTTCTGACACCGGTTGGATTTTTGGGTGGTGACCAGTCTGCGATTCCTTGTAGCTTTTTAGGGCTCATCCTGAGGTGCCCTTTCCCCACGATGACTCCTAGATACTCGATTTCCTCCTTCTCGAACTGACATTTTTCGGGTTTGAGATAGAGGTCGTTTTTCTCTAGTTTGTCTAGCATTCGATGGACGTATTCTCGGTGTCTGGCTGTGTGCTGTTCTTCTGTCTCGTGTGGTGTTTAGCAGTATGGATAGCGATGTCGTCCATGTAAACGGAGAGCCAGCCCTCCCTACTTCTTGTCGGAATATGGCATTCATCATCATTTGAAAGGTTGCTGGTGAGTTGGTGAGGCCGAAGAACATGACCGTGGGTTCGAATAGTCCTTCATGGTGAGGAAGGCAGCCTTCCACTCATCTCCTTCTTTGATCCTGATGTTGTTATAGCCCCATCGCACATCTACTACGGTGAACTTGGTGCATCCGCTGAGTCGATCCACGACTTGTGGGATGAGGGGCGAGACGTTCCTGTTTCTCTTTGTCCATTTGTTGACAGGCCGGTAGTCTTGCACCGGCCTCAGCTTTCCATCCTTTTTCTTTACAAGAAGAAGTTGGCTGCGTATGGTGACTTCGATACGCGGATGGTCCCCTCTTTAAATGCTCTTGGACAACTTGTGCATTTCGGCTTTTTCTTCTTGAGTGAGGGGTAGTAGTCGTCCTGGCATAGTGTCAGGCGCTCCGGGCAGTAGCTCAATGGCATGATCCCAGATGGTCGATTTGGGCATCCGTTGTGATTCTTCTTCGCTGAATACCTTTTGTGGCGCCTGTACTCTGCTGGTATGGCGTTGTTTAGTTCTGAGTCGTTCGTGATGCTTCCTATTGTTACTCTCCCCAGGAGGTATGTGTCGGTTCGCTTTCGGATTGGTCGTGGCACATTCTTGGTTCGGGGTACGTACACTGCCTTTGCGGCATTTGGGGCTGAGAGGACGACGGGGAGATGAGTGAAGTCAATCCATCCTCGCTTCCAATCGATCTTTGGTTGGACGGAGGCGAACCATGGGTATCCGAAAATAGCCTTGTGGTCTCCTAGGTCGGAGAGGAAGAACCTCTGGTTCGTAGTCTGGGTTCCTGTTTTGAACTGGAGATCGGTGTAGTATTTGAGCGCCCCGCTTTGTTTTCGTCCATCGACGTTAATAGTGGTCTTGGGTTCGCCAGTCGTTTGATGGGAAGTCGAAGCCATTTGCGTAGTTAAGACTCATAAAGTTTTCGGTGGCCCCTGAGTCTATGAGGGCCACTCCTTCGGCTCTTTTCGCAATTGATCGTGCATAGAATCGGATTGTCATTGATTTCCTTGCTGACATATACACATTTTCGCTATGAACTCGCCTAAGCAGGGCCGATCTGATTAGGCAGAGGGAAAATCCTGTGCCACCCCCATTTCCTTTGCCAGTTTAATCTGGTCGTCGAGGGACATTCCCTCAAGTTGTGCCCTCATAGTGGCCACAGAAGTCCCTTCGGATGGTTCTGCCATCGGGTAGTCCTGATCTTCTCCTCCTGGAAGTCGATAAGGTTGGCCTGTCTAGGGCCTTGTCGATAGGGTTCCTAGGTGGTTGCCGCCTCTCAGGGCAGTTGCGGGCGAAGTGTCCCTCTTTGCCGCAATTGAAACATCGCATAGCTTCATATCCTGGTGCGGATACGTTTCCCCTTGCAGGGGGTCCACTCTTTGTCTCCAGTTTCCTCGTCCTCGCCAATTATTGGAGCACGACCCCTTGACAGGTCCATCGGACTGGGGTGTTATTCATGGATGGGGGTGCATTGGTGGAGTTATATTGGGGGCGGTTTCCTTGATTGTACCTGGGTTGCCAGTTCCTTTGCTGGAATGGGGTGGTCTGGGCGGGTTGTTGAAGCGTTGAAATGGTGATTGGGCCCCGAGGGTCTTCTTTAGGATACCATCTATGATGGTTTTCCTTGCGCGATAGTTTTGACCTTTTCCTTGAGGTCGTGGTAATTGAGGGGGATTGGCGGTTTGAGCGTGTCATGTAGGAGCGAGGCTGGGATCCCTTGCAGGAAAATGTTGTACGTTTCTTCGTTTCCCAGCGTGTATCCGGCTTTTCTTGCCAGGCTTTCAAACCTGGTGATGTACTCGTCATAGTCGGATCCCTTCATCCGACAATCCCTGATTTCGTTTCGGGCTCGCTGGGCCGCTTGGTGTCCTGGAATTGTTGGCTAAATTCCAGAAGGAATTGATCCCAGAGCGCTGGGATGTTATCTTGGGGCATGTTTAGTCTGTCGATCCATTCGCCCATGTCTCTGACCCATTGGGCTGTGTTTTCGCCTTTTATGAGGGTGAGGGTGAAGGCGATTTTTTTGAATGGGGAGTTATACCCGGCTACGTCTGCGTTTAAGCGCAGATACCCTTTGACTTCTTCAATGAAGTCGTCTGCTTTGGATCTATCCCCCATGAAGACTTGTGGGAGTGCTCCCATGGTTTTAACGTCGGCGGCTGCTGCCACTGGTATTTGTGGTGCATTCGGGTCCGGTCCTGGTGGTCCTCCAGGTCCTCCAGGTCCTCCCGGTCCTCCTGGTCCTCCTGGTCCTCCTGGTCCTCCGGGAGGCCCTGCCCTTTTAAGGACCTGTCTAAGGACGTTCTGGATATGTTGTGGTGCGCTTTGGGTGGTTGCGGATGGTTGGGTGGTTATGGCTGTGGCCGTAGTAGTTTGGGTAGACATAGTTTGTGAGATGCTGGGGATTCTACTCCTGCTGGGATGGCTCGGTGGGTAGCCCTGCAGTGGAGTGAGGGTTCTGATGGGAAATGCTGGTGCTTTTTCTTCTACTGGTGTGATCTTGATCTTGTTGAAGGCGTCGTCGATTTCCTTGACCGCTTCGTCTGACTCAGTATCCGAGACAACTTCCGGTTCTTCTAGCTCTTCGTCAAGGAGCTCGTCAGCTTCTGACCCCTCTGTGTCGTACTCGTGTAGCTGTGGGACGGCTGCTCCTACGATGTATTGTCCTTTGCTCCAGTGGACTTCCTTCCACCTATCGTTGTGAATGCACACCAGCTTTGGGTTGGTTGGCGCTTTGCCCCATGGTGTGACGATGATTTGTATATCCCGATCTGTGGGATTCGCTGGGTGTTCCTTGGAAATGTATCGAACTCTGTGGTTCCTTCTGCCTGCGACGGCGTCTACCCAATCGATGGTCGTAGTCTGCAGTGTCCCTTCTGAACTGCTAGCCGTATTGAAAAGAAGTTGAGTCTAATGTCACCGCCAAGGGTTTGACAGTAACAATAGACACACTAAGTCGACAAGCTAGGTCTCGAAGCGACCTAGAAGGCTTATAGAGATGAAGTCGACCTGCAAGTCGATGTCGATATCTGGGTTACCGCTTGCTGAGCTCTGACTCAGTAGCCACCCGTAGTGAAGTAGAACACTGCTAGTATTGAGACAGGAGACTCAACTTGCCCCTACCAGGCGTAATGAGTCCCCTCTTTATAGTACGAAGTACATGAGGGCAGGCCTAAGGCCTGAGGGGGCAGTGCTACTTGTTTTACAACCGGAAACAATAGCGACCAGTGGCATAAGCCACTCAAGAAATCACGAGCTGATCGACATGAAACGGGGCACGAAACTGAAACAGGGTACGAACTCTATATTTGGCCGGTTCCGCAACTTACAGGGGCGCGATGGTGTTGAACCATCACCCCAGGCCGGTTACAGGTACCCTACTTATTTGCATGCATCTCACCCCTTCCCCACCTTCTTTTAAATCTACAACATTTAGGACAGTCTGTGACACCAATTATACTCTGTTGCTTGAACAAAAAGCTTAATATTCATTTCGGGAAAGTTCAGTTCACAGTTTGAGGAGGCCTGAACTTGAACTGAACCCTCAGAGAACCAGAACTGCCGGTTTCATTCAAGGTTCAAGCACATTGCCCAAACTGAACCATTGGTCTGGTTCTGGGTTCAGCAAAAACTGTCCAAGAACTGGACTGAAGCAAACTTTCCCATCACTACTACAACCACCCCTCCAAGAACCTGACTCTCCCTGTAGCAACAGCAGCGCATGCAAGGTACATAGCACATGCAACAATCCCAGTCAAGGGCTGGACAACATATGGGCGACCACATAAGGCATGCATGGTGCACATGCCAGCAATTCATTGTCACCATCACCACCACCCAGGCTACAGCACCAGCTTGTCCACACTGTCTCCTGGCATGGACACAACCCACCATGCTCGACACCACCCTTCTCTCGTACTACACAATGATGACCCTGGTCATAGGAGATTCTGTACCCCAAGGTGCACAATAATGGATTTAAAAAAAAAAAAAGAAAAGCGCCATGAGAAGTTTGCAAATTGAACCATTTTCATTGGCTGGGAAGAATGGTCCGGAGGTCCTGAACTTGTAAGTCACACCAGTGTCAGCTTGGTGGTGCAAGTTAAAACCAAGTTACCACCTTGCATTAGACTGCATTGGACTGCAGCAACACTAGTTGGACACCATCATATAATGATGATGATGATGATGATGATGATTGGGAACTATTGTACTGCCAGTGAGTCTCCATAGCTCACCACTCCTACTTAAGGTAGAGCTTTCAGCGAGCAGAGAATCCCCAGCACTTGCTCATCCTTGACTTTCTTTTTTCCTGGCACTGGTTGGTGAGTGCCCTCCTGGTACACCTTCACCAGACAATTGTGCTGACCCATGGCAGCCTGAACTCTTTTGCCCAAAGCTTCAGCTCTTTCCCTGTCTTTCACAACCACCCATTTTGATGGTGAATGGAGATACATGTCCTCCCCTCCTTGACAGAGATGTCCCGGTGCCACAGGATGAATGAGTCGAACCTGGCCTCCGGGTTCTGGATAATGGCTGTACACCTGTCTCTGAGGGGCGTCTCGTGTAAGGTCCCTTCCGGACCTAGGCTCGGAACGCAGCGGATCAGCTACGTCGAAGCGCTCGGAGCCCAGCGGATCAGTCGCATCGGAGCGCTCGGAGCTACTGTCGGATCGGTTCGGATCGGCCACATTGGAGCGCCCGTCAGCCACTTGCCATGTAGGCCATTCACCATTTCCTTCCACTCTCCTACCGCCACGACCGCCTCACGCTCACCGTCCTCACCATCTCCTCACCTTTCCCCTTCGAGACTCCGCCGTCGCAAATGTCGCCGCAACCTCAAACACTTGAGCAAGGCAACCACGAGCAAATCATCGACCGTTCCACGCCCAAGAGTCCAGTCCACCCCCTTCAAGGCTCGGCCGACCATCTCCTAGCTCGCCCCGACGCTCGGCGCAAGACGACCACCACCCAAAAGCCTCCCTCACAAACCATGCATCCCCCTCCACCTTTCCACTTTCATGCTCATTTTTCCTACTTTTAGCTACCGCAATCGACTGCCGTTGCAATACGAACGGCGACCAGTGCGCCCCCTTTTGATACCTTAGTCTTTTTACTGACGTTTTGTCCCTTACACACGATACGAACGATGACAACACGTACGCCGCCCACCGGCCCCCTGGATACCATGGAGTCGTAGGGTACATGTATTTAAGCAACCTCCTCGCTCGAGGATGGCATTAGTATCGTTCAGCGGAGTCTCAGTCTGTCCTCTCTCCTTCCTCTTTTCCTCTCGTGTGCGCTCCTGTTCCGTTTCATCTCGCTCCATTCGCCTCGCTCTCCCGCGCCTCGTCTCCGCGTTCACGTACTATCTCGCTGCATATCTGTCGCGCCTGTACTCAAACCCGATCGGTCGTCACAGAAGTTCTAATCAGGTACGTCCTTATCGCTTGTCTTATCGCTAACGGATCTCTAGGTATCTCAAACCTCCCAATTCCCTTTACAATCCCGGGCACTACTACTCTCGCAGCACAAGGCCGTGCTACACTCGGCTACGTCATCCAGGTATTCCTCTTCTCCTTCGCTAGGCCTTCTAGAGGGACATTGGGCAGGGTGACGATTACTATTGTTTGATGCGACTTGCCGTTGCCAGTCCTGCGGAGGATAGTGACCGCGAATCCTTTCAGTAGCATTGCGTTTGCGCCGTGCAGTGTGCAATTGCGGAAAGAGATGGATTGCTTCAGTAACTCTGAGAGACGTCCGATGGGGCCGGTCAGTAACACCTATGGGGTGGGTGTTTTCGGAACCAAAGCGGACTCAGTATTGGTGGCAGCGGTGGTGGGCCCTGTTTAACTGTCTCTTGAGGAAAAACAATTTGGGTACGGAGGATGACCATTGTAAGGTCGGATGTGAAATCTCTACAGGGGCATAACCTGTGTGTTGTACATAGAAATTTGGAGCACGCGCAAGGGAGTTCATGAAAGCAAGTATGCCAACGTCCAGGTCAGTCCGTTGCACCGTGACATGGTGTGACTGTTAAGGTCATGTGAACGTGACGCCCCGCGTGTACATTTGCTGATGTTGAAATCTCATAAGTACTGTACAACAAGTACAGTAGGTCCACGAAAGTCTAATAACGTCTAATCATTGGATGAACGTGACGCCCCTCATGCGGCAATGCACTTGAAACTTTTGACAGCTCTTTCCGCTGCGCGAGATAACTAACTCGACTTGAATCTGCTGTCTGTCTGTGGTCTCAACTGCCGTACCGTTGCCGCAGTGCCTTCATCTCCCCCACTTTTATTCGTTATCCCTGTGCGCCTTGTGCGCCTATCAGTCTTATCCAGGCACGCTGTGCCATCATGCCGCCACTACCAGTAGTATATGCGCGAGGTGGTGCTTTGCGCCCAGTGACCTATTTCCCCTTCACACATGGTCATGTGAACGCGATGTATTACAAACTCCGAAGCTCCGAATGTCGACTGATTCATGATCCCTGTGGGTACAGTATCCTCACACAACCTCTGTTACACAATGGCAGGACCACCTTCACAACGCGTACTCGACAATCTCAAATCATTTGCACGAGCGGTTTGGGGTAACCCAAAATCAAAATCTATATGGAAACGTAGTAGCACCGGAGTCGATTATATTGACCTGACGGATCATGTCGCGGCCGCCCGGTTCCTCTTCGGATCGGCCGGTCGACGTGGCAAGATACTCGTGAGAGAGGAGTACCACGTCGCGCTGCGAGCATTAGAGACAGAAAAGACCTATACTGAAGGAGCTTATGTTACAGGACAACCCGGTATAGGTGAGTCCCCATTCCGGCGTACACTTGGATCTGGACATGAAATTCTTGTTCCACCTCGTCAGGAAAAACACTTTTCCTTGCCTATGTACTTGTCGTGCGTCTCGAAAAGCAACAGACTGTTGCATGGCAGCCTGTGGACGGGTCTCCATTCTACGTGCTGTTAAGGGATACAGCGACTATCCATTCCATCTCTGACACAGATCCGTTGGACGATTTTGCCCCTATATGGGGACTCTCTGACTCCAACTTTATGGTCCGAACTCCCCCTAGTATCTTTGTCGAGAACTCGCCCCTCATTCGAGCCATCCAAGCAACCTCGCCCAGACGAGACCGTTGGAAGGACTGGAGCAAGCATGCTGGTGCTGAGTGCTATGTAATGGATATCTGGTCCGAAATGGAAATCGCACACCTCGCGTGAGTGATACATTCTCTCCAAGCATGTCAGATTTGACGCCCGTGATGACCAGCGGAGTGTTGAACTTGGATGCCGGCCGCATGACCTTTCTTGCGAGGGAATGGGGTGGCGTCCCGCGGACCCTGCTGCATTTCCTTGATCAAGGTCTGTCAGATGAGCTGATCGAGGAAGATTACGAAGCACAGGCTCCAGAGGCGGTCCGGAAATGCAACGAAATGGTATCTTCAGTAGTGCAGAATGACCTCCCTGGTGAAGCTCCGTCACGCTTCTTCTTTTGTCGGCCGCACACACATCCCGAACTTGGTGTTAATCGCAGGCGTTCTCGTACCATCGTACCAACAGCAACCCTTCTCCGCATCCTGGGTGAGGCACTCCAAATGCAGGACAACAACATCAGGCTGGCCTTCTTCCCTGCTCTGAAACAGTACAAAGACACTCGTTCGGCGGCTGGCTTCATATACGAAAATTGGTTCCACAACTTCTTGATAGCAGGGCGGACCATCAACTGCGAGTGGCTACAGGGCTTTGCTGGCGTCCGCTTACTTCGAGGGGTGACTTCTCTCATTGTCACGAGCTGGGACACCATGAAGGTTGAGCAGCCGCCGTACTATTGGGTTGCGCCAGACAAATTCCCTGGCATCGACAGCGCACTCGTTCTCGAAGATGCGATTTACGCAATTCAAGTGACCATGAGCTCGAAACACGAATCACCCCTCAATGGTTTGCGGAAGCTACGGCAGCACTTGCCGCATAATTTGAAGAAGCTCCCTTGGAGGGTTTTGTTTGTCGGAGATACAGCTGGGACAGCTGAAGCAGCTGCAAGCGAATGGGCCGGTAAGATATTATTTCCGACAAAGAAGATGCCCTTAGCTATCGGGTGGTCCAAAGTGGATCCCGTGGACAGCCACATCACTTACAAGGTCGGCAAGTCGTTTGATTTGCCCCAAGATCTTCTGATATTTTCATAGATACTTCGTGATGAGTCCAAGTCGAATACGGAGTCACCTGACGATGAACCTGATGAAGAGCTTGACGAGGCATCGACGGAGGTGGATGATGAATAAAGGGCAAATGTTATCCATCGATAATAATGTAAAAGCTATGGGTACGTCTCGGTCGTGGAGCCTCGACTATTGGTTGATCGCTTATCAGGTCAGAGGCATTCTGTACTTCGGAACGCCGACATTGTCAGCAGAATCCTTGCTTGGAGATTGTATGTAACATTTGTTGCACATGACAGAGCGAATCATTGGAAGTGAGTACTTGTAGAAACTATCCCTCATCAGTCTCCATCATTGATCTTGACATGAAGGGAGTGGATCGGCTTGAGCAATGGGTTACTTACACCCGTTTGAATAAATAATGGCAGTCGCGTCGCGTTGCATGCTTATGTAGATTGCTGTACATAGACACTTCTGACTTATTGTAAGGTGTCTCTTGGATCTACACTTGGATCTGAGCGGACGTGCACCGGAGCACTCACCAGCAGCATATCCTCTTATAGCCCTTAGTTTGTTGGATTGAGTCTCCATTCTTTACTGTATGGTGACCTTTGCATACCTGGATACCTCTCTTTCAAATCTATAGGCAAATTTTTGTATTTAAGAACTACTTCTCCCTTAATGTTACTGGAGGGACTCAGCAGCTAAGGAATGATTCACACGGAATCCCACTGCATCTCCCCACCTTTGTCTTCTCACTTGTGTGCTCTCGTCTCATTGTCTGTATTGCCATTAGTATTGTCAGTATCATCCATATAGGCACTTGTGACCATGGACCAGCTGTCCATAGGGTGTCTTTCAGTTTCCATTCTCTGTTCATGCCCATGCTCATGCCCTCACCCACATTCTCTAACCTCCCATTTCCCATATCCATCTAGGGTGACTACTACTCTTACAGCACTAGGCTGTGCTACAACTGGTGTAAGGATCAGCCTTACCCTGCACTTGGAATGTGCTGGTCTGTGCTGTCCGAGAACATACTGACACACACACCCAGCCTTCCCATTCTCCTTTTCTCTATCCACAAAACTCTGTGGCTACCTGTTTTCCTTTTCCTTCATCCCTAGCTCCTGCTCCTGTCCTCTTGCTATGGTCTCTGCATCCACCCCAGCCACCCTCACATTGGCTCACATGTCAAACACAAACCCTCATCTTACTCTGTCTACATTGCAGCACCCATGCAAATGAGCTTTCATTCGATTCCTTTCATGACTTGCCACCCTCTCCTTCTCTGCTCCCTCACTCACCACCTCATGTCCTTATGCTGCATCATCCAAGTCCTGTGCCACCCGCTGCTGGCACTGCACCACCTCCCTCAAGGTCACTCACCCTTTGTGCAAGTGGCCCTGCATGGTCTGCATCACCCACACTCATTGGCCTTGTGCTGTTGTGGGCCAACATGATTGGAGTAGAAGGGACATTGGTTCTTGGTTCACAAGCCCATATGCTCCCCTTTGTCCTCTTTTAGTTTACCTTTCACCTTCTATGACTCCCCTTCTGTCATGGCTAGACCCTGTAGTCATGTCACCATGACAGCATGACTCTTCCTTCTTTTCCTTTTGTACAATACAATGAGGCTCAAGGCTGTGTCACTATTGTTCACTCAGTATGATTACCCTTTTATTGTTCTCCTGATTTGGACTGTTTCATTGTTCACCCAGTATATGTCACGCTAGACTGGGTGTGTTGGGGATCTTGGGCTATTTGGGTTCTTAGTTGTTGGCACTTCTCAAAAGAAAGTGTTTGGTTGGGTTCTACTAGGTGTTCTGGTCTTTATACAATGTTTCTTAGTTGTATAGTTCAGTTTCTGTATTCAATGTCTTTATTGATAGCCACTGTTTGGCTGATATGTGAGTTTGTTCTAGAGCTGTGGTGGTGGATGCTTCATGGCACATTGTGAAGGTAATATATTAGTCCAGAGTTCTGGGTGCTTGCTCTTTGCACAGTCTGGATAGCTTCAAGGACTTTCTGAAGCTGACTTTATGTCAGGGGCATGTGGGACTTCTTTTTAAGGCTCTGCTGATCTGGTTCTATGGTATTGTCACTGATAGATCAAACTGATAGGGTTGAAGCATTGCCTGTTCTTCTAACTGTCTAAGGTCCCTTATAGACAGGTCTGGTTCTTGAGTAAATCATTACTGCTTTGGGGTAACAGGTCAGCTAACTTGTAGCATGTAGAGCAAAACTACAAGAAACAACTTAGGCATTTTGAGTAGTTCAGAGTTTCAAAAAGTTCCTAACTAGGAACTGGTCTTTCTGGATATGGCAGTGAGGAGTTGTGTCAGCTCCAAGCTGCTTTAGAAGGCTCTTCAATGGCACTTAGAAGAGTTCTAGAGGGAAGGGATGGTTCTTAAGCTTAGGTTCACTTGAGAATGAAATGAACAAGTCTTTGTATTGTACAAGAGACCAGGCTTAAGGCTTTGGTCTTGCTCAGAAGGGGTTTTTATACTACTGGGCTACTGTGGCTATACAGATGCCAGAGGCAATGTGTTCTGACAGCAGGACACATCTGTGTGGCATGATGCCATGTTGAAATGGCTGAAAGTGGATACATAGTAAGCCTCTATGAGTAAGTACCAGTAAGTATGTAATTAGTATTACTTGATCCTGAAACATGAAACATGTATTAGTCCGAATGTATGAGTAATAAGCCAAACTGACACAAAAGCAAGGGAAGGGGTCTGAAGCATAATAGAGGTATAGTAATGTAAGTAAAGGGTGGAGGAGGCTTCAGTCTGAGGCATGGGAAAGTGGTTACTATAAAGGAGAAAAATGATATAAGCAAAGTTAGTCCAAAAATGCCAGTCCATAATAGTATATCCACTTTTCCATTGTCCCACTCCATTAGGACAGACTGCTAGCTTGTCTATAAAAACCTATGTAACTAGACTTACAAGCCTTAAGCTTGTTCTCCTGTGCATATCAGGCATTACAAGGTCTTCAGGAAGGCTTACTGGTTTGCCTCTAAAAAACCAGTCTTTGCTCTCTTAGCACAGATCTAGCCCATATGCAAGGGCTAGCTAACTATCTTTATCCCTGAGGTGACCTCTGATCTATCTTGAACCCTTGTCAGTGTATGCACATCATGTCACATGACTTCTCAACTTAGCAGATCTCAACTTGAATATAACATGCTCACCTAAGCATGACACCTTGTTCATTATGCCTATATAGGCCTGGATCCCACAGTGTAACCAGCCTTGGATAAGCATTCAACTGCTTGTGCCCATGTAAGTTCTTGGAACCAGCCAGGAGTCTAACATGTCTGCATGTCTATGTGGTTGTGTGTGTGCCTGAGGCACTATACTTTTATTTTTGGTACACCCCCATCCCTTGTGATTCCCTTATTGTTCCAGAAGATATTATG